>JALIZH010030813.1:0-718376 GCA_030522465.1 Rhipicephalus appendiculatus | reverse complement strand
GCTAACGATGCAGATCCTGCGCTTCATGAACGACGGCCACCTGAGCGGGCGACGCGAGCGCGTGCTGGGCGACTACGTGGTGCAGCGCGCCCTGCAGGAGAGGCCCATGCGAGACGAGCTGCTGTGCCAGCTGTCCAACCAGACCTGGCAGAACGACAACGAGGCGAACCGCCAGAGGGGGGTGGCTCCTGATGGCCAACTGCCTCGGCTGCTTCGCCCCGTCACCGTTGCTCTACAAGTACCTGCTCAAGTGAGTCACGAGAAGAAGAATAACTTTTATTGAGGGAAAGGGATGGTGTCCAGGAGCTCGATGGGTGGGGCCCCATGTCCAAGGCTCCACTGGCGTGTGTCGCCAGCCGGACGTTTTCCAGAAGCGCTAGTTGCTCCTCCGGGTCCAAGCTAGCAAGGAGTGCCTCCCATTGCTCCAAAGAGTTTTCTATGTTATACTCACGCTGTAAGCGATTGAGTTTATGTGGCCTTTTAATACATCCCCAAGAGATATGGTAGAGGGTCGGTGTCCTCGTAAGGAGAGACAGTTACGAGGCGGTCACTTATCTCTTCTTTTCCCATTATTTTATTAATAATCACTTAGAGAGTCGCGACACTACGGACAATCGGAGTGAAGATAACTGAGCCATCACTTCAGGCGTCCTTTGCAGGGGAGTACGTTACACGTTACACGTCGCCAGGCCTGCGCTGCACGCAGGCCTGCCGATTTTTAATATTTATTGGCGGAAACAAATCAAAAATAGTTACTAATATAAACTCTCGTGTTTATGTTATTATTATTATTTTTTTTTTTTTTTTTGCTGTAGACACACAACTTGGCAATCCGTGTTCGACATTTGGGAACAGTCACAGGAAGTTCCTTTAACTATTGTGACGTCCGGTGAAGCGTCCAACGTGAAAGAAACAGGCAGTTATAGTGAAATCTCGCCTAAATAATGCGTGTACACATTCACACGCATGTATATAGTCATAGGCGTGCGCACGAGGGGGGGGCAGAGGGGGCGGCCGCCCCCCCCCCCTAGCCCCTTAGGAACCCAAGAGGGGGGGGGGCGCCAAGAATGCCCCATACATTGCCTTAATAAGGAAGGGGGGGCGCTGTGACGAACCTTCGCCCCCCCCCCCCCCCCCCCCTGAACGGTAATCCTGCGCACGCCTATGTATATAGTACACAGACGTAACAGAGCTCCGAACACAACTGCCGCATCAGCCTATGCGGTTTGGGTCTGCGGTGAGGTGAGAAGCACTGGGTATTGCTTTTGTCATCATAAGTTTATCAATTAACACTCACGAGTAGCGCCAGAGGGGGGAGGGTTCAGCTTGTTTTTTTTTCGGCCCATCTCAGTTTTCAACGGCGGTTCAACAACGTCAGAACATTGTCTGCACTTGTAGGCAACGGTCTGCTGGGGCTTTCTCCGCGTGTCGTATATGAATGCGCTGAGGACGGCAAGCAAGTCGGCCCGGGTGATAAAGACCCTGCGTGCAGCGTCATTTTCACGTTCGCCGCTGTTGTTTACGCACGTGCCTCATCTCGGCCAAGCATGCAAACGCCTTGTGTTTTGCTGCAATCACCTACGTAGTGCATACGACAGAGACGCCTGTATACGTAACATCACGGCCTGCCTAACATCACTGAAGTCCTCGGAGTCTCCTAGCCGTACGTATGAGCTATATATAAGCCGTAAGTTCTGTTACCCGCGAATGTCGCGTTTATTTTGACTCAGTGTATTTGTGTAAACGATTATGAACTGCGCTGAATTAGGAAAAGAGAAAGAGAGATAATGAGATGAGAGAAAAGGCATGGGAGGTCAACCATAATTGTAGCAACCGGTTTGTTACCCTACACTAAGAGGTGGGGAAAAGGGACAGAGAGATGGGAAGGAGAGTGGTATGTCCTTTGGTATGCAAGTTGCGCTGATTGGAATACAACTGCGAATAACCTGTTTTTAAGCGAAGCTGCGATGAGTCACAGATTTCGGTGGCGGCAAAAGAAAATTTTGAACAAAATGTTAGCTAATGTTACCATTTGAAAGAAGGCCTTTCCCGTGCCTCATATATGGTTCATTTCCTGAAGGGGGTTTGACGTCAGAATTCGAAAAACATATCGATACTGATCTCTAGAATGACTGAAATCTGGACGTTGACGTTGAAATATAGAGTTTCTGGTTCAGCTATATTTCAAGACATAGTGACCGCATGAGCTGCCTCACGAAAACAGTGCTTGAGACCAGTCAAGCCTGCGTAGCTCATGAGCATATGTAATAAAAAGTTCCCCTTCCCTCCCGTTGACTAGTACAGTCGTCATGAAATTTTGTACCAAAATGACCGATTACGACTAAAATCGTCACAGTTGTGTTTCTTGACGCGCGATGACCACTCTTGTCCATGTTGTGTCACTTTTGTGCCTGGTCTTTCATTTTATTGTCATCTTTCTTTGTATTGCCACGCGGCGAAGCCATTTTCTAGCTATCTTTTTGTATACCATTAGTGAAATAAAGGAACCCCATTGAATTGAAATAATGATACAATTTTATTCAGAAAGAAAGCTGTACAAATTGAGTGAAAAAAAAATTTCCGGTAAGTTTGGTACAACTTTCTTCTTTTTTAACGGTACGGAAAGGGTTAAAAAATTAGGGAAAGAAATATGGAATGAAGATAACCATGCGAAGGTTGGGATGTGGACGAAAGGTCCGCGGGCAGAACGTTTGAGACCCCTTGCGATAGGGGGAAGGGCTTTGAATTTTTTTCTTATACTACTAAGCTTTTATTCATTGCCTTCTCTTTCGTGCCCGTGAATGTGCGCAGGTACGTGTCGGACCACGGAGACAAGGACGGCTACGCGGGCCACTGCCAGCAGCAGCTGCTTCGCTCTCAGGGCCGAGACGCGCGCACCTACCCGCCCTGCATGCTCGAGTGGCAGGCCAACGCCAAGAAGTGCCGCATGGCGCTGCCGGCTGCCTTCCACGACGGTGGGTGCATGCCTACCTCGGTACAACGATACGACTCGATACAACGAATGACGACGCGACATCATTTTATGTATAGACTATTTTCTGTAAGGCATCTGGGCGCCGCCATCTTGGGCTGTTAAGCCGATATTTTCTTGTTTTTGTATATCGCGACGTGGATTAATAAGGCCATGAAACATCGCACGCACCAACCCAACCGTTTTCATGCGTATGCGTCTACCCTAACACTCTTCGTTTAGTTGTTAAAGATACAAAACACAAAGGTTAACAGCCCAATATGGCGGCACTCAGACCCATCCGTAAAATAGTCTATAGATTATAGAGGAACTGCTGCACGTACAAGGTGCTGTGCCCTGGCTATCATATCGCGCTAAATCAAATTTTCGTTGACCTGTGTCAGATCACATTTAGTCATTCTCTGCATCATAGTTTTGAATATACCGCGCCCATTTGCCTTGTTGGTGCAGCTTGAGGTTTTTGCAGTTTTTCAGGTGGTCTCGTTAGGGCTGTTAATATCCCATATAAGGAAACTGCTATGAAATATTGATTGATTGATTGATTGGTTGATGGCTTGATTGACTGATTGATTGATTGATCTATCTTGCGTGAAACTCAGCTACTAGATGCCCCTAAACTGTCTCTAAACTTTCGCGCGTATGTATGGTCTGAATGAGAGAAAAAGAAAGAGAGAAAGCTATTGACAACAGAATGTTCAGCCAGCGTATATTCGCCTATTTGCTATTCTGCACGTAGAGAGGAGGAGGGGAGGAAAGAGCCCTAGAAGAGTTAGAGCCGAAAGATCAGTAAAATAAGAGAATAAGATGTAAGATGTAGGTGTTGTAATAGCTGTCCTAGGAGATGAATGGACAGTCTCGACAGGTTAATGTAAAATATGAAAACAAATGAAAAAAGGAACACTGATGGGCACAACAGACACTTTGTTGATTGACGAATCAAAGTTTACCGAGTTTACTGGTATGTAACATCAGTTTTCTTAGATGGGAAACTGACAGTTTAGAGACAATAGATTCGATATATGTGAACAAGTTCTGTGCTTTTCGCCGTTTCGTTGGGCAGGGCCAGGGGCCCAGTGTCCGTGTTGGTCAAGCGGGCCTTGTTCGGGCTTTTCTAGGTTATCTTGATATCGTTGTTGCTCGTCTTTATTTGCTGGGTACTCGAGAAAGATGTGGCTCTACGGACTCCGCAGCGACGCAGTTGTCCCGAGCCAATCGGAGCTCCAACGTAAACATGCAACCAACGATTTTTCCCTAAAAATACATGCAGGTTCGGAACCTTCCATGGTGGCCGTGGACTCGTGGACGACGGGCGAGGAGTTCGCGGCGCCGCTGATCCAGGCGCGCGGCATCGACGACCTGTTCGGCTGGACTGTGGACCTAGAGCACGGCGAGTCCACCACGTACGGCCTCTGCGGCGCCGACTACGTGCTGGACTTGATCTCGGAGGCCGAGCTGCCGCCGGCGTTCCCGGTCTGCAAGGCGTACTTCCTCGTCTCGCACGACCCCCGCGGAGCGGCGCCCGTGCCGGAGACATCGTGAGTGCTCCACGCTATTTTTCAGTGACTGTTTAGAGTGTGTGTTACTACTGTGACTAGCTTTGTAGACAATTCACACTGGACAGCTTAAAAATGGTTCATAGTCGGTTACAACTTAAATTCAGAGAGGCACCCCACAGTGGCCTGAAGCGCGGCAGCCGGTCGCATCCCCAACTGAAGAAATGGTCGCGCTTTGCGCTCAGCAGTGCTTCCCGAAAGCGGGGTCACCATTGGCTTAGGCAACGCCTCCTTTATGGTTTAGTAGACAGCTTCGAGCCCGAACTCACCCGCGTAAGGGACATGACGTGGCATTATGTCACACAGACGTCTTTCAGACGTCCTTGTGACGTGACGACTTTCGACGACGAGGAAAAGAAAGCTAAAGAAAAACACATACGTACGGGTATCCTACTGATTTCGTGGCTCTTGCTTCCATGAAGATGTCTGCTTAGCTTGGCCTCGTTGAATTATTCTCCCCGACAGTCCCTGCCGGCTCAATGGAGCCGGTGCCTTCAACCCAGGAACATTATGTACGCAGACGGTAGTTGATGGTTGTCAGAGGCTAATAATAGAAAAATCCCAATGGCTCCCTTACAGCAGTCATGAATGACTTGTTCTTCAATAGCCTCCACTATTAACAGGTTTAACCTGTAATAACAGGTTTTCGTTTCCTGCTGTTCCATTTTTTTTTTTGTCATGACGTTCCGTGTTCTTCCCTACCGTGCCCAGGCCTCACCACCCGAGTCGCGTGAACACGTACGAGGTGGACCCGGCGGACGTTGCCAGCCCACCTCCGGCACCTCCCGTGCGCGTGTCCAGTCGCAAGGCACCCAGCCGGTCTCGGGAGCCCATACCGGTGCCGCCACCCGTCGTTCCCACGGCGGCCGCTGCCGCTGTTGGCGCTGCCGGTCGCATGGATGGAGTGCGCTCGCGTCGCTCCATGGAGTCGCAGCCTCGGAACTCCGGTGAGAATTCGAGAACCATAGCGCTATTGTCCCTTGGTACCATGGAGGAAAGAAAGGTAACTTGGGCGGAATGTTACATGACAACCTTGAAGCCCAGTCGTAAAAACATTTAAAGAAGAAGTAGGCCATCGGTCACGTGACAAGGCAAGCGCTACTATTGGTTGGCTGGCTTGGGTTGCGTCTGCTGCGGGAGCTGCGAGGGCTCAATCCTGCTCAGGAGGGATTGCGCACTGGTTTGGAGGTTAGCTTTTCGAGGCTAGCGGTTCACATAACGCTCCCTCCTAGTTTTTCTTTCTTCCATGCTTGGTGCAATGTTTCAAGGCAGCGCATTTGGATCATCAAGCCGCCATCCTCCTTTTCCACGATTGCGGTCTGCCCAACCATTGCCTACGCGTGATTGCATGGCTTAGTTTAGTCACTTTGAAGTGTTATGCTGAGCCAAGTACCAAGGCTAGGAAATGTCACCCTAGGCCCTAAACTCATTGCTGCACTTTGAACTCTACATGGATCGTATAAGTGCTGTTGAGAAAATTTGTTGCTGTGCTAGTTGGTTTCATAATGGTAAACTGCCAGAGCACAAATTAGGTACGGGACATAAAAAGAGTACGGTAAATAGGTCCTAGGAATGCTGTATGTGTTCTTATATGTCCCGTACCTAATTTCCACTCAACAGTTTACTAGTATAAGTGGTCACAGTAGTAGTGAGGCTGACTAGTCACCTTTATCAGCTGTTCTTCCTTCGTGAATAAATTTTGCGTATCAATTCTTCCGGTGTGCAAGTAAAGAGGAATGGATCTTGTTGCTTAGTTTCAATCTCCTTTCGCACGCAGCAGGTGCAGACGGCTCCCTGGACCGCCGCGATTCCCGCTTGGGCGGCCGTTCCGTCGCCTCTTCCTCCCATGCCCGCTCTCGGTCCATGGAAGACCTCCTGGACGAAGGACCTCTTGGACAGCGCCCTCTCCAAGAGGAGCGCCCTCAACGGTCGTTACTTCGAGTTGGCCCGAGCAGAGTCTGCCGCGACCTTCTGCCGGCGGCGGACAGCAGCGATGCGTGGCCACCGTCCACCACAGACCGGACCTGGACGACGCCACTGGCATGACGGCGGCAACGACGCCCTCGGGACGTTCCCACCACGACGAAGTCGACGACGACGACGATGGAGGCACCTCCTGGGGCCTCTCCGGCGTCGGTCCTCAACGAGCGGTACTTCTCCCGGAGTACCGGAGGCAGCATGGTCCCACCATCGGCCTCCGAGACTGCGAGCGAGCTGATGCTCGACTCACCGCTCAACGGTCGTCCCGGTTCGGACCGCAGTGAGAGCCCTCAAGTCGATGCCAGGAGCGGGACGACGGACGCGACGCGATACGTCAAGTACTCCGGTGGTTCAGCCGTTCAAGCCGGACGACGCAAGGGTCCTCACTCGCACACGGCGAAGGCGCAGCTGGCCGGTCGTGCCGCGGCCGCGGCGGCGGCAGCTGGGTCATCGTCGGAGTGCGCCCGCAGCTCGGCGTTGTCGGACACGTCCGAGGCCCCCCTCGTTGGCGTCGCATGTGCGAAACGTGCGCATACCGTCGCACACGTCCGATCTGGACCAGTACCTCGATGACCTGTTCAACCCGGTGCTCCTGGACGGCGGCCTCGACGAACTGAGTGACGCCAGGTCACTCGCGGCGTCGCTCAGGGGAGACGACTCGGCGTGGGATGGTGACGACGACAGCCTTAGCTCGCTTCAGGACCCCGTGCTACTGACCAGGGCTCTCAAGGGAGACGGCCCATCTATGGACGCACAGGTACTGCTCGACGGTCGAGCGCTGGTTAGAGAGGTCTGGGGTTTCCTCCAACCCTTCAGATTTGATTTCTGTATCCTCCCATTTCCGTTCTCATAATCATGTCTTGAATACTCTTCCAGAATGCCGGTGGCGCACTTACTATGGGCGCCAACCTGGGGCTTGGCAGTGGACTGGTGTCTCCCCTTATTGGATTCCAGGCCATGCAGAGTCCCTTCAACAGGGCCCCCTGACAGCCGGTGGGTGGCTCTGCATTCACTCGCCGGCCTCCGTGGTTTGGCCGTTACTCGAATTTCGCTCTACTGCATACGCTAGTGCGCTGTAGCCTTTGTGAGGAAACCAAACATTGGTCAACAGCCATACACCGGGTTTTCAGGTTATTGTCACTGCAGTATTGAATGAGCGGCTTTGTGCCGCATCAGAACGCCGTATAGTTTTTCCTTGTACTCACTTAAATCGCCTAATCTAAAGCGTTAAGCTACAGTTACCTATAGAAATATCTCGCTTTTCACTGCAAACTGCAACCTTGTAGAATTTTTCATTGTAGAACCACCCGTCCTCTAAGAACGCAGAACATGAAGCGAAAGGTTTCTAGCCACCGTAGCTTTGATATGGAAAACCTGCTGCAATGTTCTCGTTCGCCTGGTCACCGTCGCTCAGCACCCAATGTCGGGGATTGACCATGAATTTGGTTGGTTTCATAGATTGTATAAAACTTAATAGTATGGGCTGCCAATTCGTCAACACTTTTGTCAGTAACCCTTCTTGGCGACGATTCTATTCGTCGAAACATCAAATTCGACTCCAGGGCACCATGACATCCCTTGTCCGCCCATTGTCGACCGCCTCAAATACCATCATCATGCAGCATTTGAATTTAAATATGAGAGGCTCATTTCTTTTAGATGTGAAGCATTTTATGGCGGAGCTTAATCCGGTGTGCGGCGTGACATCCCTTACTGCGCATGCGCAAACCCTTTCAAAAAAAAATAAATAAAAAAAACCTCCTTTCCCCCTCTCTCTCCTCTAGGCATCCCCTCCCCGCAGCAACCACACCCTCACTGCGCATGCGCGTCCCCCCCTCTCTCTCCTCTCCTACCTCTCCCCTCTCTCTTCTATGCATCCCTGCCTGCGGTGTCCACACTCCCACTGCGCATGCGCGTCCCCTCCTCTCCTACGCTCCCCCCCTCTCTCGCCTCGCGACGCCGACGCAGGCAGCGTCTGCTACCGACTGCTCGCGCTGCACAACCGTTCACTGGCCACTCAGTATATATGGCAATGGATTTCGATCTGCAAGGTGGTGCCGGTGGGAGATTTCTCCTGTGCGTTGTTGAACAATAAAAATTCGCAGCGTGCGCGTTAACTAAAAGCGGACTGGGGGGTCTCTGTGTCCAGTCGGAGTCTTCTGTCTCTCATTGCCCATTAGCAGCGATTGACATGTTCCAGCAGGAAACACCGCTCCATCACTGCGTGCTTTGCGCTTCCCCAGTTTTCTCTCCTGCGCAACGCTGCGATGAGCGCCAGTGTCAACGCCGCCGCCAGTGTAAGCGTTAGCGCCCGCTGCTTCACATCTACACATGCTTCCCTTTTTTTGCTTTCGTTTTCACTGGCGCAGGAAGCGCAGCCAGTGGGTCAGGGGCTCAGCAGAATGCGGCCTCTCTCTACAACCTGCCCTTGTACAACGTTTCTGGTAAGTCGGCGTTGGATTTCACTCGGAAGCGGGACCGAGGAAACATTTGAGCATTGATTCATTGCCATACCCCTTGTCTCTCCACATCAACAGGCATGACTGTGCCGATTGTGGACGCGTCCCAACTCATCCAGCAGCAGGTTCTGCAGCAGCATATGATGCAGGTTCGAAACCCTTCTCACAGTGCATCCTAGCTTGTATGTTAATTTCAGCTCTGACGAACCAACTGTCACTTACATCCTAAGAACAAACGGAAGCTCCGCCCACAGCTGTTGCTCTCCTATCCAGAGATAATTTGCTTAATTGACCCATCCAATTGCATGTGCTCATCTCGATGACGTCAAGCACCTTTCGCGTGTGTCAAGTAGGTGGCTTTCGCATTTATACACATGCTCGGGTCGCTGGTTTTTTGTCAAAAACTTGAGCTTTCCGGCAAATCTCAACAGAGATTCCGGCATCACTGCTTATCCAAGCGTAATACTTTATGTAGAGGCATCGAGCTTTTATTTCTGTATGTAAGCAGTGTTTAAATTAGCATAAAAAAAGGTACTTACGGTTGGAGCATAAACCACCTAGCACGGCTATCTTGCAGATATTAATGGAGCGCGCGCTGAAGTTCAGGTGGCGGAGCTTGTATTTATTCTTAGGTTGCAATCCGACTAAATGTTTTCTATAACCAGAGAATAGGTAAAAGTGTGGATGTTAGCCAATTTGTATGAACAGACCTTGGCGTAAAGCGCCAGTGAAGGTTTATTTCGGAGAGAAAGTATGTCAATTATGTTACGTTCTTTTTCAGCTTCAGCAACGAGCATTCCTCGCGAACGCAGTTCAGCAGAACCTGCAAATACAGCAGCAGCTGATGCAGCAGAGTGCCGCGCTTCAGCAGCTGCTTCAGTCATCTGTGGTGAGTTGGTTCTCCTCAGGACATGCTGTCTTTGTGCAATATGTCACACAAAAAAAATTTAAGCGGTCGTGCAGTATCGACGCGATATCGGGTACTAGTGTAAGAGAAATGTTGTTAGGGCCTCTAACTGGTGCTAGTTTCGACTCTGTTCGATGAAAACCCTTGGAACACGGGTGTGCCGCTGGAGTCGACCTTTCGACAAGCAGATTTGTCTTATTCAACACTGCAACTGCTTACCCTCTTAGCGTGTGTATGTGCATATTTCGTACTTTCTCCTCCAACCCAAACAAAATAAGATGATTGTTTTGAAGGAGGCGGCACGAAATATGCACATACGCACGCTAAGAGGGTAGGCAGTTGCAGCCTTAAAGAGGACGAGTCGGCTTGTAAAACGTAGGCTCCAGTGACATCTCGGTTTCGAAGGTTTCACCGCTTAAAGGTTCCATCGTACCCTGAACTTCTAACTTACTTGGAATTCGATTTTATTGTCATTTGTCTGACGCGAATGATCGTCTTCGTTGTTTAAGAACGTTAGCTACTACTAGCAAACAGGATTTGAAGCTGATAATGGAGTTCAAGGAGAGTTGGCAAGTTTTTAACTAGTAATGCCAATATAAATTTAGTATAATCTATTATGATAATGAAGCGTGCATAAGTAGATGGATCTGTATCATGTTTGTTACAGCGGTGGTCCATTCAAATTCATTCAAGGCTAAATTTAACCATGCGCACGCTAAGACTAGATGGCAAGAAAGCCTCGAACGACCAACCAACCTACGCCCAATCCCGGAGAACTACATGCAAAGAAACGTGTGTTGAAAAAGTGGTGCAAAAAAAATTAAATGCCTTCGAAACGTTGAAACGAGGCGCAGATTGGTTCGAGAACGCTCACAGGCTGTACGCCATGTGAGAATAAACCGCCACGCCCATGGAGTCGGAAGCCTACATTGTTCTCAACGTTCTATTATTTGGTATACAAGCGTACGCTGTAAGCGTGTCAATGTGGAGGTCAAAACGCAATGAGTCTCTTATTGTTCAGCCAGCCTCAATCAAGCGGAGTTAACGCATCTCAGCTTTCCATAGCGAGCCACGTGCCACTTACAGTTGGCTTCCAAAGATGCGTCGCACTCGTCGATGCGAGCTCATGTGAGTGTGCTTGGAAACTCGGTGCCAGACAATTATAGTTAGTGCTTTTATTAGCAGCCTACTTATCCCCGCTGATGGATGAAGGCCACTTCACGCGTGTGTCAGTTTCATCATGAGTGTCAGTTTCATAACGAGTGTCAATCAAGTGTCAGTTTGCATCACGAGGAAATTCCTGGCTACGCGGCACGCGGTGCGTCAGCGGCCTGCTCTGGCGATTTCAGCATCACCTCACTGAGACAACTGAATGACTTGTTGCTGGCCGTAATCGGTGCTTCCTTGAAGACACATTGTATTTCAAGAGCCACTACCACTCAGGAACGCAGGTAAATGCACGTCATTGGCGCCTATGCCGTGTGCCTCTGCGTATCCTGTGTGGCTGTGGTCCTTTACACCGCAAAAACTCACGCGGTCCCATAAGCGGTTACCTAAGATGACTCGAAGGCCAAAGCCATCTTTTGCTTCTCATTTGATTGGATTGATTCCCTCCCGCCCCTGAACACCTTTTGCATCCAACGTCGTCTTACTCGGTCTCTGTGGCCGGAGGCATCGGAAAGGTTTCCGCACCTGACATTTTTTTCAAAGAATCAGTTTCGTCATTACATAAAACGATAATTACAATGCAGAAAATATACATACGAGGGTCCGAAAGTACTATACTGCAACGGGACGTTGTTTTGCAGTGCCCCCGAGATCGGTCCATCTTTAACCATGCGACGGTGTTATGTGATGACGTCACGTTATGTGACCTCATAGGGACGTAATGATGATGTCATAAATTTTGGCAACCTGGGAGGCCGTGATGATTTCATATGGCGACGTCATCAAGTGATGATGGCTTTTGCATCACTCTTGTTGATGCCAACGCGTGCGGTCGCTTTCGTGTTTCCATGATGCATACTCGTGATTAACATAGAGGGAACGATGCAATAACCTTTCAACGGTCATAGCGGTCAAACGCATTTGGCAAGCGCTAAAGTTCTCAACACTTTAAGCGGAATGGTATCACCAGCAATTCAATGCCTCAAATTCATATCGGCAGATTACATACAAGTAATCGTTGAATGAATACAAATTTGGCTGTTCCCGCTCATATTGTTCTCGACTGTATATATGGCTTTCGTTTTAATATGTGCTTACCATTATGACTGCAACGCAGGTTCCAGCTGCGTCTCCGCCTCCCGGTACCGGCGGAGCTGGCGGCCTCCTAGCCCGAGCCGCCAGCGCGAGCGACTCCGCCCAACAGCAGCAGCAGCAACAACTGCTGGGCTCTCCTATGGCCGGTCTCACTCCACTGTCGCTGTCCATCCCGACCATCGACCCCGCCACGGTCGCGCAGCAGCGGCTTCTAGCGCCAGCGGCGACGTCTACAGCAGCGTCCGCAGCGCACACGTCGCACGCTGCGGGAGCCTCGGCGGCGACCAGGGCGTCTCCCAGGGACGCGTTCGGCAGCGTTCTCAGCGAACTGCGCTTTAAGGCGGACGGCGGTGGCGCCCCCCGGCGGTGGTCATATGTCGGGCGCTCCACCTCCACCGCCGCCACCGCCTCCGCCGCCACCACTTCCGCCAATGTCGCCAACCACCATGGCCAAGTACCAGGGTTAGTGGCCACTCCGTCGCTACTCGTAGTTTATTTCTTAGAGAGGATTTAAAGGCCTTTAAGTACCCCCTTAAAAGCCTTTAAGTTGTTTTTATTTGAGTCAAATGAAAGGCCAAGCCCACCAAAGCCCAGCAAATGTACTAATGAGCGTCTGTGCGTCATTAAAAAATTAATTACAAGTTTAAAAGGTAGACTTGGTTCCTACTGTACCCTGACGTCACGGCATGACGTGAGGTTCTCGTCACGTGCTTGCAAAAGATATGGAGACGTTTCCACGACCGCTCCGCTGCGTGGCTTCGTTGGTATCGCACAAACGGCTGTTATGCATGTTTTCTACCTGTCGTCATGACAACCATTCATACTGGCGCGTGAAGTAACCAGAATTTATGCATAGACCCTGACATCGCGCTAGTGTAGATATCAATAGATGTGCCATCCGAAAATTGACTTTAATGTCAAATTACAATATCAGCATTTGCTGAGCTTCATACTTGCCCAGAACCGTCTATGTATACTCGAGATTAGTATGTTGGAGTAAGCTCAGATTCAGAAATTGGTGCGGGTACCATATAAAAGGGCGGTTAAACGTGTTTTCTGGACGGACTCTCGGTTTTCGGAGAGGCAAGACCGGTAGTGCACCAAAGGTCGTGCAGACCTTGGTGGACGACTTGTAGGGGTGAAGAGACGTCGAGGTCGCGCAGGTTGGGTGAAACATATCGACTAAGATTGTACGGGTGTCTTTTTACCCCGAATTTTTTCCAAACTCATTGCCGTAGATTGGTTGTCATTGAGCCTAGTCTAGCGGGTCAGTCCCTCAGTCGGTCACTCAGTCATCTGTCACTTTGAGCAAGGACATAGTATATGACCATGGGACTGTAGAATATGATCAGTCCAGTGTCTGATTGTCTTTGTTCCGAAAAGCCATTGCCGAGTTGCCTGTGCAGGGGGGACTGTCAGGAAAAAAAAATCTTTCCTGGCTTTCTGATAAAGAGCTTGTCAATCCATAGGGTTCAAGAAGGGACAAGGAATGTAGCGAAAGCTCGGTAGCATAGACCCGAATTTTCGATTTTCTCGAGCCATTATCATTCTATACAGTACTCATTCTAAGAGACAGGGCGTGCAAACACGGACACAAGAAGGAAGTCAGGACACCACCGTCCTTCTTGTGTCCGTGTTTGCACGCCCTGTCTTTCAGAATGAATACGTACCAACTAGATCAACTCTCTGTTATTCTAATCATTCTACAGCTCTCTTTATGGCATAACCACGTACGGATCTTTGGATTGCTTCGTTATACTGGTCGTGATTCGTTATAAAGAGGCCCTACAATCATAGTTCCCCTTCTGTGCCGCATTCGCCCTGCAGATGTCTACGGGCGAGCCAAGACGGTCCGCATCGGCAAGTGGCGTTGGCCGCCCCCCTCGCGACGAGTCCGGTAACTGCCTGCCGGGCCAGCCCACGTCGTTCCTCGAGTTCAAGCGGCTTCGGCGCCAGGAACGCGAAGAGCGGCGCGCCGCGGGCCTCCAGGACGACTCGAGCAGCGACGACCTGGACGACCTCGACGACCTGGACGACGAAGACGAGGACCTCGTCGACTTTCCCGAGATACCGGACATGGATGCCAACGGCACGGAGGCTGGCTCGCCCAAGGTAAGCACATCTTGCTCGTGGTTGCGGTTAGCACATATCTACCGTAGCTTCAAAACACACACACACACAACATACACATAGAAACACACACACGTATGCGCGCACGCACACTCACACACAAACACACTCACACACACACACACGCACACGCACGCACGCACGAACACGCGCGGAGAGTCTCAACGCGTTGGCTTGCACGAAGGAAATCATTGAGGAAAAACCATCAGCATTATGGTTAACGCGCCCATCGTCTGAAGGCGTTTTCTTGTATGCGGGACATCCTTAAAGGCGTTGATTTCCGCCATGATGGGGCATGCGCATGTGGCGTAAGCGGGGAGAGCCTCGGTGTGAGGTACTAGAGGCCCGATGTTCAAATCCAGCCATCGGCGTTCACCGCGCATACGCAGAAGGTGAACGCTGCCCGGGGTGCGCGACTGCCAGATGTTCTCTCTTTCCTTCTTTCTATATTCGTTACGTGGCCCTTCCCACCTGTAAGCTAGCGAAGCGGGTGTGACCTGGTTAACCTCCCTGCCTTCCCTTTGTAATTCTGTCTCTCTCCAGCCGTCGGGACCTTGAACATCTTTCATTTGTTGCACGTGAGTTCTGCGGAGTCCCGCAAGGTCGCGGAAAGGCTGTGAAAGGGATAACTGCCAACCATCCGTTTGTAGCACGAAGTCGCAAGGAAATCCATGCGGATTTGGAAGAAAAATTCGTCCTGGTCTGGGGATCGAACTCGGGACCAACGCCTTCCCGGGCAGGTTGCCCTTCCACTTGAGCTAACCAGCTGTTCTAACCACCTGGCCAAATAAGAAGCTTCTCGGTCCGTGAAATTCGTATGGATGTCCTTGTATCTTAGCGCTATAAACGAGTGGTTGTCAATTATCGCTTTCATATCTTTTATTTGTCTTTATTCGGTGTTGACATGCGCTGCGCCGACGAAACTCGCGCGTACGTGCACGTTTGTGCGTGACGTCACTCGTAGTAGACACCCCATTGGTCCGTGTGTCGCTCCAGACGGCAAGTACGCGACCTATAGAATCGCTACACGTGTCTATAATGCGACCGCACGCAGTCCGAGTCCGTACGCACTCGCGGCGGTGACGAGGAGCCCATCATCCGGGCGTTCGAGGGCGAGACCCGTCCGGGCAGCGTGGGCAAGCTGCGCATCAGCTCCGAGATGAAGGCCAAGCTGGAGCAGCTCACCATGGACCACAGCGTGCGCTCGCGGGCCTCCAGCAGGAGGCGGCGCGAGGACGAGCTGCCCGTGGCGCCGACGCCCACCACGCCCCCCGGACGACAACCGCAAGCTGCGCGAAGGAACGCAAGCTGGCCCTCGAGCGACAGCTCGGTTGGCAGGACGCCGCCTCGGAGGCCCATTCGTTCCGCCTGGACAACCTGGTCAAGGCCAAGATACAGAAGATGGAGAGGAGGTCGCAGGTTCGTGTCCCTTTTCGTGTGTACTCTTGTTCAGCATATCTGTGCTTCCTTCCTGCACAAAACGTGCAGTGTTGCTTGCTTTATGATGTATTTTTATGGGTACTCTCTGTGAATCAAGAGTCAGTTATATATGAGTACTCCACGGTAAATCTTATCGTCAACGTCGCTGTGATGTTCCAGAAGTTTAATACGTAGTACTGTGCAGCGCTCACAAAGAAGACGAAGGACGAAAGAAGTGCGCACTACACTTGCAATAAACGTGTACAAACGTTGGAAATTTCCCGTACGAAGCAAATTGCATCATGAAAGAGAGCAAGGCGTACAGGCATGGAAACGCGAGAAGAGACCCAAACAACCCGAACGCGTACTATCATCTCCAATAATAACTGTTGGGATTTTACGTCCCAAAACCACGATATCATTATGAGGGACGCTGTAGTGGAGGGCTCCGGAAATTTCGACCACCTGGAGGTCTTTAACGTGCGCCTAAATCTAAGCACATGGACCTCTGGCATTTCGCCTCCATCAAAATGCGGCCGCCGCAGCCGGGATTTGATCACGTGACCTTAGGGTCAGCAGTGAAGCACCATAACCACTAGTTCACAGCGGCGGATCATCTCTTACCCTAAAGCCTTGTGGTTGGTCTCGGTGTCCTTCGCAGGCCCCGAATGCGAGACATGGCGTCCTCGCGACCTCCTAGGGCTTCTGATCGTGCCGGCTTGGGTCCGCCGCCACCGCCGCCTCAACATCAGCAGCAGCTGCAACAGCAGTCGATCCTTCAGCAGCAGCAGCTTCCACCGCGAGGCGGATCCGGTCAATCGGGTACCTCGTCGGTGGCTGCGTCGAGCAGCGTGTGCATGCCCACCACACCAGTGGTGCCCCGGCACCGCGAGCCACGTCACCCGACTGGCTCTGCACCCGGAGAGGCTACTGGAAGGCATGGGCAGCAGCAAGGCCGAGGCCATCGAGTGTGAGTGACCTAGTGGCTATTATGCGGTGGTGTATACCAGGGGCGTAGCCAGAATTTTTTTTCGGGGGGGGGGGGGGGGTTCAGCCATATTTAATGTATGTTCGTGCGTGCGTTTGTATGTGTGCGTGTATATATGCGCAAGCAAAATTGAAAAATTTGAACCCCCCCCAACACACCCCCCCGTTGGCTACACCACTGGTGTATACCCTTATGGTGTGGTACGGAATGCGATATATTGGGGAGTTTTAGAGAGCCGTGATAGAGACATTTAGATAAGCTGTCTATACGGCATGGATGGCAGAAAAATCGAATCGATCGAGTGTGAGCGGCCTAGTGCAGCGGTTGGTACCGAATGAGCTGCTTGACCTCGACGGTACATCAGGAAATCTTAGTGAGCCGCTACTGAGCGATGGAAGAACTTCAGGAAGCTGCTTGGCAGTACGGACACTATAGAGTGAGGCCATCGAGCGGGATTGTACGAGTGGCTGCCACCAAAGATACCATTACGTTTTACTATGCACAGAGATACATTAGGGAGATTTAGGGAGCCTGAATTGAGATTCAGGTTCAGATAAGCTGTTCGATGACGATGGCGGCGGTAAACACCGAGGTCTTTATGTGTGGGACCCGCTGACAGCTTTCGCGGGTAACTTCGGATTCGCCAAGGCCCTGTTGAAAAAATTTGGAGTGTGGTGAGCCACACTTGACGAAGAAGCACGTACGCTTTAGCGCATGCCTAAACGCCTTAAGTTTTCTGCACAACCGCACGCTGATACTCCGATGTGCCTGACCATTGCGTCCGGCTTGGGATGTACACCGTGTTCCTGGAATAACGCTACGCGTTTAAATTCTCTGATCATACGAGCTACTAACCATGTGCTCTGCAAATCTCGCACTACACTATCGATTACATCATGCGCAGACAAAGTAAGATTGACTGAACGGTGTCTTTAGACCACTGTTGTGTCTTTGAGTGAGACAATACTTGTTCCCATTGCAACTTGAGTACGCAGTCGCCGCGCAGAAAGAAAGCATCAGTGGATCTGCGTGACAACGTAGAGGAAGCGCTGTTCGGAACCTCTGACAAATAGCGAAGCAGATGTTGAAATGTGGTCCTTATACTGGCATCCCGGTCACGATGCCGGGATGACAGCATATTATTAAGCCTGATCTCCATGGTGCTCTTTTTCTCGTACCAGTCGAGGACTGCGCAGAGTTCCTGCAGCCCGTGGACGAGGCGCCTCCTCCCGCTCCGGTGGTGCGTGCCAGGGACAACCTGAAGACTCGCCTGTATCCCACCCAGCAGCGCGCCCTACATCACCTACACCAAGGTCGAGTGGAGGATCAGGATACGCAAAGAGGTGCGCGCATGCTCAGAGACCCTGTGTCTTCTTTACTTCACGTTGTTGGGACAAGTTCTTTCCTTTTCTAGAAGACAATATCTTCCATAACCCCCCCCCCCCCCCCCCATCCTACACCATCTGCGACGGTACTTGATGTTTTGTACGGTGATCGCAATGGTCTCTGATAGAATTCAGCCACCGCATTTGCAGACAAAGGTGCTAATCTGGACATTGTCGAATTCCACCATGTTGTCACATCCGCCATCTTGTCAACTATGATTGGCCCAGAGAACTGTACGGCTTCTATGATTAGCTTTGCCGTCATCACGAAATCTGACAATATGGGGGGCATTTGAGTTTTCAAAATGGCAATCCATCAACAGCTAATGTTCCCAACTTTATGGTTAATCTTGGCTAGTGTTGGATTTATCGTGGCTAATGTTGACATGTACTCGGTAATGTTCGCTGAACATTAGTGTTTGCCAGGATAGAGTGTCCGCTGTCCACTGTTATCACGGCAACATCTCTCTTCGTACGATATCAATCCAATGATTAAGATA
The DNA here is from genome assembly GCA_030522465.1 of Rhipicephalus appendiculatus. Lineage (NCBI taxonomy): Eukaryota > Metazoa > Arthropoda > Arachnida > Ixodida > Ixodidae > Rhipicephalus > Rhipicephalus appendiculatus. The sequence goes on along the minus strand of JALIZH010030813.1, from coordinate 699,801 downwards.
GAATGAAGACACGCGTTGCAATCCAGTGACTGACTTGTCCACAAAATTTTCACATCGCGCCCGACGCAGGTGTTCCAGCCCGGCGAGCAGCTACAGGAACCTCAGGCACTGCACCTGGTCTTCTGTCAAGTGGTTGCCGACGCGTTCGGCCCGACCTGCATCAGGCTACGCGAGGACGAAGCGGCCAGGCTACGGGCGCTATGCGGTGAGAGACAGCGGAACTCGAACCTTCCGTAATGCAGTTAAACATAAATATGGCGAAATTAAATATAACGAAATTCTCGATATAACAACGTATTTCACTTTTCACAACTTCCATAGAACACCGTGTATTTCTAACCTCAACATAACGAAGCGTATTATCCGGGATTTCAACATAGCGGTGTTTCAGTGCTGTCCCCCAGATGAAGACCGAGGCCGATCAATTAAATATTCTGCTGGGGCCTGTGGTCATTAGGTTGCGTTACAGGCGGTTTTTACGAACGCTTGCTCTACAATACCACAGTGCGTTGGACCTGCATTTATTTCGGTTTGACGCGTGACGTTCGGCCGCTTTGAAGAGGACTTCTCGCCGGCGCAGCATCATGCCTCAATCGCCGGATATTAGGCTCAAGAAAATTGCCTTTTTTTTTTTTCGCGTTATTGAAGTAACATTTTTTTTTGGTACTGTCTTATTATTGAAGTACTCTTCGAGCAGTTCCAGTGCAAAAGAAAAGAAGGCTCTGGCGTTGGCGACTATGCTTAAAAGATTGAATTTCAATTCAATAAAGTTTCGATATGGCGAAGTAAATGAGCGATTTTACCAGCTTCGTGAAATCAAGGTTTAATTGTACATGCTTTCTCTAGGAACCTCCAAAACTTCGTATCGTAACGTCGTATAGTCCAATGAAATCTCCGTGTATCGTTAGAGCGATGCTTTTGTGGAGTGCTACGTCTTCTCGTTGTAACGCTACCTGTCGCGGAAGACGCGGACGCGTTAGCGCGCACTGCCTTTCACTGGCCACAGATCACGGAGGCCACCACGGAGGCAATGACAGTTACCACGCTGCGTATAGACTATTTTCCGTAAGACATGTGGGCGCCGCCATCTTGGGCCATTAAGCCGATGTTTTCTTGATTTTGTATATCGCGACGTGAATAAGGCCATAAAACGTCATAGGCACCAGCTCGAGTGTTTTCATGCGTATGCGTCTACCGTAACACTGTTCGTTTAGTTGTTAAAGATACAAAACACAAAGGTTAACAGCCCAATATGGCGGCACTCAAATCTGTCCGTAAAATAGTCTATAGAGACACGGGCGCCGTATTACTCCTACTGAAGTACAGCTCAACAAACGGGGCTATCGAACACGAAGCAACACAAACGCCGTGCGTTGTTTCGTCTTCCATAATATTAGTACTGCTGCTGGGCTATTCTCAAATTACGAGCTAAATTATCTAAGCCAACGTCGCACACCTGTGCGCAGAGCATCGTAAAAGTGCCTTCCGCTTACCGACACACCGTCGCGATGCCTGAGGCAGATCTGTCTGCGAGAAAGCACTAAGCGACACGCTTTGGATAAAGATTCTTTATTACCTTCTTTCATTATTTCCTCCTTTCTCTCTCTCTCTCATTTCATTTCTTTCACCTTCCCTTTGTATCCTTTGAATACACGACCTCTTCGCTACTTAGCCCCCGCCCCTTCCTTCCCCGCCATTCTAACCTCCTCTTTCTCTTGTACGTTCTTTCTGTTCTTCAAGCTCTTGCGCTACTGCGCAGACTCGGGAGCCGGTCTTCCTCTCGGCCCTTGCCTTTGCACTCTGCTTTTTCTTCTGCTTCTTTATTACCCCCTTCTGTACACTGCTGTGGAGGTGTTCTTGACGTGAGGCACAGTTACGACGGCGTACGCTTCATATCTTTCGGAGATAATTGTTCTTGGACGTCTTCAATACACATTCATCAACGGGGTACGATGTCTATTTCTGACCGAATTTAAGTACCGTGTTTACTTGATACTACCATCATTGGTTAACACTGAATAGCGCTGGCTAACTATTGGCAAATGTCGGCCTAGGGTTGCTATGCGATGGCTAGCTTGATGAAATTACACTAAGCGTTGTTCAATTACGGCTGAATGATTGCTGGAAGATGAATAACTGATTGCTAACTTTGGCTGGTTTAAGGCTAAGTGATGACTTATGGTTAGGCTAGTGTTGGCATATTTGCTGACAAATGTCGGCTAGTGTTGCCAAGTGATGGCTATAGAGTTGGCAACGTGACGACAAATGTTGTCTATACAGTGAAACCTCGGTGATACGAACACGGCTCGTACGAATTTCAGGGTGATACGAATTTTTCTTTGGTCCCGGCCACGGCCCATTTGCCCGCAATGTAATGGAGTACGGTTGTTGCGAACAGATTTTCACCCCGCGACGTTTCATACGAACGTACGCTTTGCGAATGGACGAACAGGTGCTGCCCGCGCTGTCGCGGAAGGCGCGACCAGCACGCGCGGGAACCCAAGCGCGGGCGTGCGCGCCGCGCCGCCAATTCACCAGAGTGAACCACGGTGGAATAAACCTTCAGTGACGTGCAGTAGCCTCCGAGACTGTACGCGCGAATCTTAGAGGCCCTAATGCACCTTCGTGTGCCTTTGCCTTTAGATTACAGGTGGCGTTGATGTCACGCTTTTTTTAACGTGTCGACGCGTGATGCTGTTTTACACGTGCCTTCCACGACGACGCAAGCCATGTCCTCGCGCATTAGACGTCCTATGAAAGGTGTACGAAAACCGAAAGACGAAGCGGACGGTCTTGGCGAAGGAGCTAGGCCTCACAACGTCAACATGTACGATTGTTGGGGACACGACCACTTGCCAACCTTCCGATTGTGCGGGCACGGCCGTAAATCTCCCGAAAAACATCCCCAGCACCACCGCGATCAGAAAATAATAACAACAAAGGACAGCGGTTCTAAAATTTTCAGGCCTTCATCCATCACGGGCAAAGCGCTTCTTAAGTCACTTTCACCGCAGTACTCCTGTAGTATGCGAAAAAGCGTCCTAGAATTGGGAAGGGGCTACTTAACGTTGGGGGGCTACTAGCTGTCAGGTCACAACACCCCTGGTTCAGTAATTACACGCGCGCGCATGGGCCCCATATTTTCGAGTGCAAGTATGATCGTTCACGTCTAAAAACTTAATTGGATATCATTCGGAGCTGTTCGTGACGTTGCTGCGGCGCTGAGAAACAATAAATGAAAACGTACGCCAGGATTTTTTTTGTTTCATGCTAATTTTTTATATTTTCTGGTGATACGAATTTCGGATGATACGAATATTTTTGGTGACCCCGTGAGATTCGTATCAATGAGGTTTCACTGTAGTTTGACACAAGTCAAGAAGGCGGGAGAGGTCACGCCCAGATTACCAAAGCGTGGCAGCCCATTGCCTCCACAGGTAAAAGAATAGCTTCGTCTATGTTATGGGCCGTGCTCTAGACTGACGTCATTAGCCGGCAGTCCGGCTAATGACGTCAATCTAGACCGCACGCCCATTGGTGCAGCCTCGTGTGCCTTTAAGGAGGAAATGCCGCTGCCTTCTAAAGCTGTACTTAACTATAGTGCTGGCCAATGTTAGCTTACTGTTGGCTCACGCGCGCAAGTGTTCACTAATAACTGGCCCAATGCTCATTGTTGCCTCCTAAGGTTGCCTAATACTGACTAAACGATGGTAAGTGTTAGATAACTTATGGCTATATAATCTTGCCTACTTCCACTGTTCAAACAGTAATGTACAGACGGGTCCACTGTTATAGGGGACACTTGCGTGCGTGGGCATATGTCCTGATTTTTATCTCTTGAAGAAGCATGGTGGCTTAGATTTGCATAAGACTACTGCGGGTTGGCAGTTTAGACTCCTCTTGACAGACTGTACGAACGATTTTACCACATCAGCGTGCCAATAGGCGTGCGCACGGGGGGGAAGCAGTGGGGGGGCGGCCGCTCCTTCTAGTGACCTAAGAAGGGGAGGGGGGGGCGCAAAGCCCACCCCGTACATTGACATAATAGAGCGGGGGGGGGGGGCGCTTCGACTCGGGGGGGGGGGGGGGGAAGTCAGCCCCATACATTAACATAATAGGGTTGGGGGCTCTGCGACGAACCCTCGACCCCCCCCCCCCCCCCACCCTTAAGGCGAACCATGCGCACGCCTATGAGCATGCCGTTAGGGGGGGCAGCGATTCGAAATGTGCTCATTCGAGTGTTCCCTTTAAGAGTGTACCGTACTGTACATTGTCTTCTCTCAGTCTCATTTTGTTTGTTGAGTTTCTGCGAAATGTACTTTAAGGCCGCTCGCTACTGCACAGACTCGCTGGGCGTGAGCCCCTCGCCGGAGAGCCGGACCCGAGCCCCCGTGCAGGCGCAACGCAGCGTCGTGGAAGCTGCGCGCGACCTGCCTCTCTACTTCAGCCGCATGTTCCCGGCGTCCGGTGGCCGGCAGCTTCCCGACGTTCACCTGGTTGCCGTGGCCCACTCGGGACTTCGACTCGTCAAGAGGGACCCGCCGGGACAACTGCGAGTGCTCGAGACCGTCCGGTAATTAAGAAGGCCTCGATCCAGAGTGTTCATTTATAAATGCTTTAGCAGTGTATTAATTTAAGGCTCGTTCACACCTGCGACTAGCACCAGTCGCGCGCGACCACGTTAGTCGCAAAGCGACTGCTCTCAAATGGCCGCTTTTTGTCGCGAATAAAGTCCCTAGATTTTTCCCTCTTCTTTCTGAAATACCGACAACCATTGCAGCGCCACCGACGAATCTCATTGGCTGACACTCGTTTTCAGTAGCCATGTTCTTCCTAACGCTTTTCCAGCAGCTGATGAAACGCGTCCCCCGCTCACTATAATGACGGGGTATTGGCAGGAGGAGAAAGGCGCGTCGCGTTCGCTTATTGTCCTGTGAGAGATGCGTGGCTAATGTACTTAGACTTTCAAGTTAGGAAGAAAATGGCGGCAGATGCCGGCTGCGCGTGAGTGAGGGCCGGGAGAGGAGGCAGTTGTCGGTACTTAGGTAAAAGGGTAAGATCTAGGGAGTTCAGTCGCGAAGCGACTGATTTTGGCTCAGTCACTCGCTGCTCGATTTTTGAGTCACTCGACTGCAGTCTCAAATCTCTGAACCAATCACACGCGCACGAATAGGACGCCAGCTTATTTTACGGGGCAATAGCAATGCCAGCGGACGTGAAAACTGTGTGGCGACGGGGCATAAGTCGCACGGGGTTGTGACCATCGGTCGCCCTGAGTCGCCTTTTTGATCGCCACTTGCAAATGGTCGCGCGACCGGGGCTAGTCGCAAGTGTGAATGACGGCACACGGCACATGCAATGTCATTCGCAGTAAATTACATTCATAATGAATGTTATCGCACTCTTGCATTCCTAGTCCACACAGCTATATGCAATATGACATTCGCGATCGATGGCGATTTTTGCGGCCAGTCCAGTACTTTTCTTGCTTCCAAATTATTCTCCGCTGACGAAACTGCTGAGATTGCTTTCGTGGCAGGCGAATAGATATCGTGTGCGGAATACTGACCTTGCTGGCGCGGCACCACTTAACCAAAACGATTTGGGGGAATTGAATAACAAAAACATGGCAGACAGCTAGAAGGCGTTGGCGCCAAGTCGGAGTCCGGGAAGAACAACACGGTTGCACAAATTCCTTTGGCTCCTGCCCTGTACGTCAAAAATTTATTAAAAAGTTAGCACAGTATTTCCTAAGAGCCATAACTTTAATTACATTTTGTTTTAACTTATAGATATTGTCGGCTTTGGTCAAGCCCCCTGTTGTCGAAATAAAACAGGTCACGCCTGCTTGAATTTGGAAAACGCATTATATGGGAGAATGCCATTAGCAGTCAATGACATTCACAGTGCTCAATATAGCAGCAGCAAAAAAAGGCGTTAACAGGCAATCACGTTTGTTGCAAATGACATGCGAATGATAGCTGCACGTGTGCGATCGCGGTGAAGCTCGTCCTCTGTAGAGGTGATGTGCAAGAGAGATATGAAGAGGTAAAAACTAAATTAGATGACGTGACTTGTAATCCAGACACTCTAACGCGAAGTAAAGGGCAGATTGAGGTCACGTGTGGGGAGGGAAGTGAGTCAACTATAACACTAAGTGGCCTACCAGAGGGGATTAAGACTTGAAGTAGGCTCCGGAACTGAACCTAAGACCGGAAACGGAAAGCGATAGTGAAGACTGGTAATGTTTTTCTGGACACTGTCGTATTCTACCATATTGTCAAGGTTCCTATTGGCGGATGTTTAAGCCAATCAGAGAGAGCGTAGTAGCCATGTGAAATGTGCTTCAAAATAGTGAATTGTTGGGCTAGTTGGTTCGACATTTGGCATATGAGAGCGAAGGCTTGGAAGGAAAGAAAGACCACTTAGAAGAAAAGACGCTCAACTTTCAACTCACTTGCAAGTTGAGCGTCTTTTCTTCTAAGTGGTCTTTCTTTTCTTCCAAGCCTTCGCTCTCATATGCCAAATAGCCATGTGAGCCAATCAGAGTTCCCGGGATGGTGAATTTTGAATAACATGGCAGAATTCTACAGTGCTCAGAATAGCGCCTTGGTGTGTGTGGCCGGAATTCGTCTCATCCTAACATCGCTCCGTTTCAAAGGGATACCGCGAGGAACACTGGGTTTCATGATTGTACGCTAGAGGGAAAGCTGGCGCTAGTGTCTGTGGGGGCTGCAACGCATGGCGCTTCAGCCAGCGTGGGAATGAAGGGTATAGTACACGGATTTGTCCAAGATTTGCTATTTCAGCTCCGTTTGGCCTGTAGCCGAACGGAGCCGTAAGACGAAGCTCAGCAATATGAAGCTGAGCAAAAGACGAAACTTGTCACAAGACTAAGTGCAGCAAAAGTTCCTGCTTCGCCAACTTGATCCCATTAGGCTGACCGATTCAAATCAGCTCACGAGTTCCACAAAGAACCATTCTTCTATCCGATACAAAAGCGAAAACACAGCAATAAACAAAGCCACAAGTGCGTTCGAAGCCGCAAGCACGAAGGCTAGGCCACTCTATGCACCAGCGGCGTAGCCAGGGGGGGGGGGGGGGCACACCGGGCCCGTGCTCCCCCCCCCCCCCCCGAAATTTTTTTCGCCATGGCATACAGAGCGAAAAAGGACCATTTCAAGGAGGTGCCCCCCCCCCCCCCTCCGAAATCACGGAGGTGCCCGCCCCCCCTGAAAAAAATTTCTGGCTACGCCCCTGCTATGCACTACCCATCATTCCCAACGTGGCTGCGCCACAGTTCCCTCTGGTAAATATTGCAGGAAGCCCTATGCCGGTAAAGACTATTGCCAATTCTCCAGTCATGCTGATGTGCTTGCAAAAACTGCTGCTCCCCCCCCCCCCCCGCCCCCCCCCCCTCCTTTTTTTTTTGTTCTCGCGACCGCGCATTTCAGATTCGAAGACATTGCTGACGTCAGTGCGACCAGACCGAGGACGCTCCAGCTGCTTCTCCGGCACGGTGGCTGGATGACCATCTATTCACCCAAGGTATTTGCAACGCGGACCGCTCGACAACCACTGCGCAGTGACGTATTTTGTAGTGAACTAAATCGTCATGCAATTATGATTTTGCTGGCAATGTCTTCGATTCGTACGTATGGGAGCGGTGCCACTTTTTTGACGTTCAGATTATTTTGCCTTACTCTACCATACGTATTTCATGAATACACAGACGGTTCTCAGTAGGTGGGGAGTTCAAGAAATACTGGATATTTATGTGGATAACGATGTAAATTTTCGCATGACGTGCCTAAAAAACATCAGAAACATGTTCTAGCAGAATTCTGGTTTAATCTAGTTAGTACCGTGTCATAACTGAGGATACATTTGGTGCAAATTGAACGAGGACACACAACACAAAAGAACAGGACGGGCGCCGAACTTCCAACTAATTTTATTCCAACTAAAACCTTCTTTCTGGTGTGGAATAAAATTAGTTGGAAGTTCAGCGCCCGTCTTGTCCGTTTGTGTTATGTGTCGTCGTTCTATTTGCGCCAAAAGTATCCTCAGTTATGAATCAGAAATATGTATTGCGACGGGATGTCAGGAGACGGTACAAATTTTGGTGACTTACGAGTTCGCGTTGTCGTTTGGCTTGTTGCGATGCCATCAGGTGTTACTGATTTGTAAGCGTAGTGCTGATGCTTTATATGGACGTTGCTGATTTCCAGTTACATAGGTTTGATGTTTGTGCCCCAAACTCACAATTCTGCTATCTTAATGCATCTTTTTTTGTTTGGCTATCAGTCATTTGGACCGACCGATGCGGGTATCTAACTGCGTGTGACGTCACGCCAAACACACGAGCGATGTCATCAAATCGAGAGTGACGTCATACACATGCGTGCGGATGACGTCAGCGCAGCGCATGACCACCTCTTGTACCGAACAAGGCTTTTTCTTTTTTTGAACATCCATGATACCTACGTCTTACGCTCTAACCATGACCTCCGTTATCAATTCTGGAAGCGTGCCGTCGTCGTCACCGATCGCGGAGGCCGCGCTTTAACCATGGCGCCACAGGCGCTTGTACGTTTCATCTGACGGAATGTAATGCCCGTGACAATGTAGCTCGTAAGCAGGCTCGTTGAAACGCTTGGCGCGTTTTCCACTGAGCTGTTGGTTTCCTCAAAAGTTCTCTTTGTGCAAGCCAGCGCGTTGGGACACATGGCGCGTTTTCCACAGATGCTGATGGTTCTCACACGCAATTTTCGTAACGTGTACGGCCTCAGGCAGTATTGTTACATCGCAGACGATTAAGTTCCTGTTACATAACGTGTGCTTAGAGCAAATAATTAGAGATTTCAGTATTGTGTGACTCAGCTAATGGGGAGCTGTACAGGGTTCCTAAGTATACGGTTCCTTATGCATTCGCGTTAGGCGGATCGAAGGCGGAAGCCATGGTCTTCTTTTTCTTCACAGTCGATTCTATTAAGGCGAAAGCCTTTGATGTCTGATACTCGCAGTGACCGTCCGTCCGTGCCCTGGCACGGTGTCAGCTGTGGCCTCTCCCCCTTACACTCTCTCAGCAACCACGTGATTGCTGAGAGAGTGTGAAAAATGTAAAAGAACAAAAAACAAAGTAAACAAAAATAATAAAAAAAATGAAAAAAAAGAAAAAGACGTGGCATTGTTAGTTGAATGGTCACAGGCTTTCGCCGAACACACTGGAATTTACAAAGTGTCCAATTTTTATTGATCCCTCCGCTCGCCCCCCCCCCCCCCCTCGGGAATTTTCGGCACCTCGCGTTGTGGTGCCATTCCTCCGGGATCTGCCCACCTCTGAGTCAGCGACGACGCCATGTGATGACGTATCATGAGAGTGAAACGTTCTATGTATGCTGTACTGCGGGAGAGTGATACGCTATCATTCTGTGGGGCTTGACAGATTGGTATCGCGCCCGGAACAAAAAAAAAAAAAGAGTTAAGAATGCTTGTTGATAGTGCCAGACCGAATTCAGCTTCGTGCTAGTAGAAGACATTTCTTAGCTCCATACAGCCCACTTGCGTGAGCAAGTGAAATCCAGTCAGTTTTTCAGAATGAACGACAGTATTACGACTTGAGGAGAACTTCTTCTTGGCCTAGTTGGTGTTGTTTGCTGTATGAAATATTGCCGCCCGTTTTGTCGTCCTATTTGTGTCTCACTTCTGTGTGTGTTTTATTAGCGGCAATATGTCATACAGTATTACGACATTATTGTGATTCCTCGGTGTACTTACTTTTGATTTCGTATTTTACGTTGATCTTCTACTTGAATTTTCTCGCGGCGGCAGCTAATGTCTCGCAAACAGTGCGATGTTGTATTCATTCAGCATCGATACAATGAGTCGTCTACATTAATTTTATTATTTTACTTTCCTCTTCTTATGTCCTTAAAGGCTGGCCACATTCAAGCTCTGGTGCGTCGCTTCGTCATGGAAGGCACTCAGGTAAGCCCTGTATAGTGTGCGTTTCTAGAGATTCTGCACACGTCGAGAAGGTGTTCTGTACCACAGTTGTCTTCATGGTTATGATGTGTGTGTGTGTGTGTGTGTGTGTGTGTGTGTGTGTGTGTGTGTGTGTGTGTGTGTGTGTGTGTGTGTGTGTGTGTGTGTGTGTGTGTGTGTGTGTGTGTGTTTGTGTGTTTGTGTTTGTGTGTGTGTGTGTTTGTGTGTGGGCACGTGCGTGTGTGTGTGTGTGTGTGTGTGTGTGTGTGTGTGTGTGTGTGTGTGTGTGTGTGTGTGTGTGTGTGTGTGTGTGTGTGTGTGTGTGTGTGTGTGTGTGTGTGATGAATCGAATGCATGTGTGCAACCCGGGTACAAAAATTTCCGGGACTTATGTTCATCGGCAGATGGGAAATTTAAATTATGCTCTCTCTAAGCATGGCACTTCTAATTTAATCAATAACTATGCAGGTGGCAAAATCTCCACGGGCAAAAGCACACACTTAGAGGCTAAGCTCCTAGACTAAGTAGGCCTATAGCTTTTTTTTTTTTTTTGGCTAATCTTGCGTACCGTAAACTCTTGTCCCCGGTAGTAACTGCAGTCTACCACATAAGCTTTGAGTTCACTAAACACCGTATGTGACAAAAAGGAACCGAGTTCCCACGATGTCATTGTCTTCAGTTTATAGTATAGCCATTGCTACGTACACAACAGCGGTTCCTTAAAGGACGGTTAAGTTTTTATAGAACGAAAGTTCGGACATCGGTCGTTGAACCTTAGGCCGTTGCCGTTCGGAATGGCGTTTCGGTCTCTTCACCTCCGTAGCGGCCGGTGTTGGCGACATTGTAGTGAGAAATAAAAACGTGGCGGCGCCCTCTGCCGGAGCAAGGCGCCTGAATTTTTAGACACGCCAAGGCTTAACTAAGCCAAGCGAAGTGAGGCACCTCAGGATCGTTACTGCGTACCGGTTTTCGCTCGCCTTTAAACACGTCGCGCGTGTCCAGTATCCGAAAGATTTATCTCGTCACGTGACTAAGTAAGGACTATGTTGAGAGCTATGTTCGCCGTGCGCATGCGTACGCGTCAGCATTCTTCCAATGTAGTCTACGTAGGGTGGCTAGTCTGGGAGGAGGACTCTCTGCGCTACTTGATGTTTCATAAGCAAGAAAACTCATCGCGCCTTGACGTTTCGTTCCGTTTTACCCCGTTACGCAAAACCAGTGGCGTAGCCTGAGGGGAGGGGGGGGGGGGGGTTCAACTCCCCCCCCCCCCCCCCCATATGTTCAACAAGTTTGCTTGCGTATACATATACGCACACGCACGAACGTGCATAAAGTATGGTTGAACCCCCCCCCCCCCCCCCCCCTTCCCCGAAAAAAATTTACGGCAGATCCACGAGGTGAATGATGATGAGATTGGGCGAAGCTCCTGGAAGTAATCATCGGTTAAACCCGTGAAATTTCTTCCGTTAATTCGCCCGATAAAATTGACGTGAAACGATTGATTAAATGTTTTATCAAACTTTTATTGCTGGTTTCCGTTGTCCTTTCATTATGACCGCTTTGTGGTCGGTGAAATGTAAGCTAAGTGGTTCTTGCATACGAGCACACACCGACGGCAACGAGCATCGTCAACTACAAACCTGTATCGCGATATGGTTTTGATTATAAAACCATTGCTTTAGAAAACACCTGGCGTCTTTCGTTAAGCAGCTGGCGTCTTTTCGTTTTGCTTTAGAAACATCTGGCGTCTTTTCGTTTTGCTTTTAGAAAACATCTGGCGTCTTTCGTTGGTTTATTTCATCAATCAACGGCGTTTTGAACAAAATTTTTATTGTTTAATCACGCACAGGAGAAATCTCACCAGGCACTACCTTGGAGGTAAACAATGGCTGCTACTGGGAGTGAGAGACAGCAGAAGTCGGCTTTTAACACTTCTACTTCTACTAACTTTTCCTACTGGAACATGCCAATGGCTGCTAATGGGGAATGAGGGACAGAAGAATTCGGCTTTTAGTTAACGCGCCCGCTGCGAATTTTTTATTGTTCAACAACGCACAGGAGAAATCTCCCACCGGCACCACCTTGGAGGTCAAAGCGTAAGACTGGTTACGCACTACGACGAGGGACGAACGGGTGCCGCTTTAAGGAGCTTCGCCCCTAAAAATTTCTGGCTACGCCCCTGCGCGAAACGTTTCGCAACTTTCGGCACCTCCCTATGGTTAACGCGCTTCCCGTTACGCGACTGAGCAAGCTACCCGAGATATACGCTTACAGTGCAGTGCGCATGCGCTGAGCGCTTCTAAACGAGGTGTGCGCAGGGTTCTGGATTAGACGAGGCGATGTCTCGAGGCAGAAAGAAAACAAGCTTCACAAGGGATGCAAAAATTAATGTGGAAGCGATGACGTGTTTCTTACAACGGCCTGCTTTGGGGCCCCGGCTTTCCGAGGGGTAAATGTAGCAAGTAAAACAGTTCTTCGGATGCAACATCAGTGGTCCTAGGCCGCCGCTATCGTCAAAAAGCTGCGAGACCATAACTCGGCACATTGAACAATGACGAGCCAGGTACGACTGAGTTATAGTGTGAGGCAAACTGGCGCCTCGGACAGATGATCGGGGTGCGAGGAGGTGCATAAGTTTCACTCTGTTCACATCATTGTTGCATAAACGACTAGGCTTAGTTGGCTTCCGCCATAGGCGTGCGCAGGGTTCCCGTTCGGGGGGGGGGGGGGGCGAAGGTTCGTCGCAGCGCCCCCTTACCTATTAAATCAATAAAAGGGGCAGATTTTGCGCCCCACCCCCCTCTTAGATGAATAGGGGGGGCGCCCGTCCCAGGGGGGCGCCCGTCTCCTGCCCCCCCCCCCTCGTGCGCACACCTACAGCTTCCGTAATGGCGCTCTGAATCTGCCTGGCGCATTCACATAATGTCTAAACAGAGAGCGCATGTCTATTTCAGAAGTGGTCCGTGTCACGTGACTCTAAAGCGCTAATCGCATTCGGTGGCCGCCGGGCGCGCGCATCGTGTCTTCGCTTTCCCCCGCCCGCCAGGTGTCGTCACTATCGCCAACGCGGTCATTGCGGTAGGCGTCGTCGCGCCACTGCCGGGAGGAGGGATCCAGTGCGCGATTCCTTTCGTTTGCTCGTGCGTGCAAACAGGCGAGCGTGCGCTCGCTCTCACGTCGCTCGGGATCGCCGTTCCGTTTCGCAGGAAGTGCCAGAGTACGTGCAAGCGGTGGCCGACTACGTGACCACCGAGTCTACGCTGCTCAGCTTCCGCGAGGGAGAGCTCATCCGTCTCATCAAGCAACGCTGCACGGGACTCGCCAAAGGTCAGCGCCGAAACAGTGTTCGTTGATGTTGTTTCAGTGCGAAAGGCGCAGATGTTCGTCTCTAGGGCATGTGTAGACTCTTAATGCACATCCGCCCTTAGGACAACGTGTGTACTTGCGTACTGAAATGCGACAATCGCTTTCTTTAGTATAAGGACTACTGTGAACAATTGCTCGCGATTTGCTCGCGATTGCGGGCGAAAGGTTCATTGCAGCGTCCCCCCTCTCCAATTAAGTCGATGTATGGGGCAGACTTTGCACCTCTTGCCCCTCTTAGGTAACTAGGGGGGAGGGGGGGTGGACCCCCTTGCCCCTTCCCCCCGTGCGCACGCCTATGATCGTGACATGTCGCTGCAAAAACTGGCTGCCAATGTTAACGTCGGCTCTGGTGTGAATGGTAAAGTGAAAACCACACCTATGTGACGCGAACACTAAACGCTGGAAACGAAAGTATGCGCATTACATAGCCCTAAGTTTTCGCGTTTCGATCCGCGAGTACTGTACAGTACGATTCATCTTACCATAGATGGCTTGCACCAAATTCATTTAGGCGGCCATGTTGCAATACCAACATGGTGTGAAGCGTGGTTAGTGACGTCACGCAAACGTTATCAATTAATCGCACTCTTGTACAGTCGTTAGTCTGGCAGAGAGGCTGATGACACTGAAGCAGGTGACGCAAGAGTGAAATGTGCATGGTAGGCGTCATATTGTAGTGCACGTATGGAAGATGCACCACGTGCAAGCTGTCAACAGTACGGTCACGTGTGATCAGACCTCCTCTCTTTCTAAACGATCTCTTTCATTTCTCCTTTCCACGGTGAATAGTGGTACAGCAGTCTTTCTGATACGCTCTCCAGGCTAGTCTCTTTTTTCGTACGCATGAAGTTCCCTTCCTCCCAAACAAAACCGCCCTTTCTTCTCGGGTCTCGTTCGTAATGATGATGATCTGTTGCGGGTACGTAATGGCGCAGATGACATACGAAACTGCGCGTTAGAAACGGCTAAAGACGCGCCTCTGTTGCTGTTTCATTCATTCGCATTTTTTTTATGTAGTCGCTATTGTGCATCCTTCCGAGGTGCGCGCAGGTCAGTCGGTCGGTCATCTTGCGTTGCTCGTGCATTTTCCCACGTTTTTTTTTTTTTTTGTCTTATTTTTTTTTCTCTCGCTTCTTCCTTTCACCGTGGATCGCGTAATTGCATGCAGCAGTCGTAGTACTTTTTTTTTTCTTTTGATGCAACACAATGGCCGAGCTTGTCCGCGCGAAAATTTCGACGTTGCCCAAGGGGCTTCGCGCCCCACTGGCGTGAAAACGTGCGGTTAAAAAGGCGCGTATTTCGGCGGCAGTTGCGCTGTCGGTGCGCGATCTCGGAATGTGTTGCCGACGCACTTTTGTGGTAGAATTCGACATTGAAACTTGTTAAGAAATGCAGGCGCATACCTATACGATAAGCTCGCTTTGTAGGCTACGAATTTGACAGCAGCATTTCAACCAACAGAGTAATGCATGGATTCCTGCCGGCGGAAAACCTGGCCCGCGGCTTGTCATTACGAATCTTTTTAAAAGCGAATCTGTATAGTGCTAGTATCAAAGGGTACTCTTGTAGACAAGATTTTTACTGGCAACATGTCCGGCAGAACCGCCGTGCTGTGTCGGACCACGCAGATGCGTGCTATATTTCCTTTTGCTTATAGCGCTAGCAAACTCTTGTACGTTTCTATTAAAGCTTATTTGCGCAGTTTCACGCGATCGTGTCTATCATCATGTTTGCACGTCACCGTAAGGAAAGGCGGCGTCAACACCTTCGGCACAATATGGCGCTGACGTGCACAAAGCATGTCGCCACCTTCGCTCCAGGTGGAGGTGGCCGTCACTTCGAAACACCTTAATTGAGGCAAACACGTCGCGCCATCTCGTGGCGTTGCATGAAACGCCGGGTTGGTGGTGTTTTCATACTTTGGATTGTAAGAAAAAAAAAGAAAAGTGCATTACACCGCGCTTTTCGTGGGAACTTAGGTTTTGCTTCTTCATTACATGGGTTATCTCACACTGGTAGCCACTTCAGCGCGTCCGCGCCTGCAGGTGCGCTGCGATCGGCGCAGCTGTCTTTAATAAGACGTGTGCTGAAATAAATCAAAGCAACCCTAAACTTTCACTTTCTATCCTTAATTTTAAAATGTAGGCAAACGTAGCCCTATTACAGTGAAAAAAAAGTTGACTCCATGGCTTCGCGGGTCTTTGGAATGGCTATAAGTTCATTAGCTAGTCATATGTGCATGGTAAACTGTTCTCACTGTTCCATACTGACGTTATCGGTACGGTACAATGACGTCATCGTGTCCACCATATGTAGTTACTTGCATGGCAAGAAGCCACGTCCGTGACGTTACGCAAAAGCTATAGTGTTCGGTGACATCATTGGGGTGGCCTTCATTGGATTCTGGCTTGTCGCGAAGTTGCTTGAACACGAAGCTTGACTGCACGACAGGCGCGTCAAGCTGCGAATAGATATGTGATTATCCGTTGAAAAATGATCGCCGTCAAAAAAAATGGCGTTTGATACTGTGATGCATCATAGTTGCTGGCATGTCTGTGTACTGGCACATGGAGAAAATCAAGTGATTTCACTTCGTTTTGTGCGTTTTTTGATTGCGCAAGCGCAGATGGCAGCTTGTAGCCGAAAAGCACGAAATCGTGATAAACCCAGCGCTTAGTGCTAACATTGTTCACGTGTTTGACGATGAAGTGAGTGGCGCAGAGGAGACAGAGCCGGTAGCAAAGGTAGTGAAGGCGAGAAAGAAACCGTTTTCACTTCATTGAACTCGAATTGGTTTAGGAACCCTTTAATGCCTGCCGTATGCGCTACCAGTGATTTTTCTTTTGCTGCAAATTCTGCAAACAGTTCTTCGCGCCATCCTTTACTTGTACCCCATCACGTGTCGTAAGGTGTTACGGTGTTACGTATACTACGTCTAACGCCACCTGGAGGGAGAGGGGCTTGTACTGCGGATTGTATCCACTGTGTAAGTGGTAAGCATGGACGGGAACGAAGGTGGGGGAGGGGGGAGGGTAGGAGACGTTCGGCTTGACCTGCGCTAGCGTGCGGACACGCCCGAAGTGCGGGGCGAACCGTAGAAGCCAGCGGAGGCGAGCGCTCGGTTCAGGGCCCAGGCACAATGGCCCGGCCCGCGTCACGGCCGCGTCACCGAGACACTGGGCCGTCTCTCCGTCGTGGAGTGAGTGCATGCTCTGCGTGTGTCCGTGGCACACTGACGGACGACGACGACGTTACGCGGTGTGTCCGAAGACGTGTGTGTGTTCTCTCTGTACATACTGTACGCCCTGCCGCTGTGGCCCCCTCGAACGAACCTCGCCCGTTTGTTGTCGTGCTTCGTTCTGCGCTGTGTGTGTTCTCTAGCGGGCGGTGTATGGATGGTGCGAGGTATGCTGTGCGCCGCCGGTCAGTCCCCGGACCGGCCACGGGCCCTGGCCGAAGTGTTTAGGAACGCCGCGTCGCAGACCAGGAAGGCTATCGGTCAGCTCGTGCTTGCCATTCAAGGTATCATCATCATCATTCTCAGCCTGTGTTAGTCTACTTCAGGACGAAGGCCTCTCTCAATGATATCCAGTTTACTCTATGTTATGCGAATTGATTCCATTTTGTCCCTGCGAATTTCTTAATTTCGTCACTCCATCTAACTCTCCTTCTTCCTCGAAGGCGTTTCCCATCCCTTGGTAACCATTCTGTTGCTCTTACCGTTCACCGGTAGCCTGTACTACGCATCATGTGGCCAGATTCGTGAGTATATCGTTACGTGGATCTTGACCCTTGATAATTGGAACCTGCCATGGCAGTTTAATGATTATGGGACTTACGGCCATAATTTCTCCTCCCAGTGCACGCTGGATGGTCCTTAGCTTCGTCACGAGTTTATTTGTTATTCAGGGTAAATTCTCATTTACATCTTTGCGTTGGTGTTGACTGTTGAACCGCTTGTAATTGAAATACATGGACTTGGTTACATCGTTTTTGTGTCCGGATTTCCTGCCGCGCTGATTCGCTGGCCGTTGACGTTCTTCTGTTAAGCACGATGTCGTATGTGCGGCTTCCTAACTGGGCGGTCGTGTTGAAGGATAACGTGCAAAGTGATGTGAGAGCCTTAGGATCATGAACTAGTTGTCCGTCGCGGTGGTACAGCGGTTATGGTGATCGGCTACTGACCCGAAGGTCGCGGGATCGAATCTCGGCCGCGTCGGCCGCATTGCGATGGAAGTTAGATGCTAGGAGCCAGTCTACTGTGCGATGTCAGTACACGTTAAAGAACTCCGGATGGTTAAAATTTCCGGAGCCCTCCACTACAGCGTACCTTACAATATTGTGGTTTTTGCACGTAAAACGCCAGATATTATATACATTGTAATCAACTAGTTCTTTTTAACGTGTGTGGATGAACAGTTCTTGGCCACGGGCCATTGTTGTCTTAGCGACGGTTAAATGGTCATCAGCAAACGCCTTTCTTTCATTCAGTTTTGGCGTTAAGTAAGCGGCTTTGTACTCTTCATCCGACAACCGCGTAGTCTCGTTTTTGCTGATGATACGAGCGTCAACCTTCGGTGACGCATAAACGTCACGTGTAATCTTCTGTCTTTCTCCTATTTGGATGGACGAGCAGTCACGTCGTGACATGGACCTATAAAAAAGACCATCGGCTGATAAAAAAGACTACGTGCTTCGTGACGCCAACAGGCGGAAAAGGTGTTCCACACTCGCCGTCATGGCTACTGACGGCACTGACTGACGCTCCCACGTTTAAATGCGCATATGTACCCCATAAAGTGGACGGCGGGATGACCGCCGCTGTAGCTCAGTCGGTTGAGCATCGGACGCGTTATTCGGAGGTCGCATGTTCGGTCCCTGCCAGTGGCAAGTTATCTTTTCGTCCTACTTTCTCCACATTTACATCACAATTACTACAAATAACACCCCCTATACTTTTCTTGGCTTTCTTGTCTGGTTCGTTCTAATTAAGGTTGTGTCTAGCAAGAAAAAACAAAAAAAAAAAACGAGCCCTTGAAGTTCCCCTCTTCTTTCGCAAATACGCCTAAGTGGCACGAGCACCGAGTTGTGCTCTTGTTTGTCTTCCGCTCACTTCCGACCTTCCTAATATTTAGAAAGCACACCTAAAATTGAAACTGGTACGAAATTGGTGGTTTTAGTTCAAGTTAAATTATATTAGGGGCATATGATATTGGAGCATAACATTGCTGCAGGACCAATGCATTGTAAGGATGCTGAGAATTAGTTGAAAGAGCAGATGGTTTTGCTGTCAGCAGCTGGGGTGATTGCGGCACGTTGCGGGGCGGATCTCAACCAGTCACTTATTTCTACATTGCCTCTGAGATACGCTTTTGCGGGGCGATGAAACACAAGGTTAACCCGGGGAATACACCAGGGCATACGCAGGCTGACGTTCGAGTACCACTACCAGAGACCTAAGTCAAGGGTCAGGATCACCTCCATTTTTTCTTTTTGTCTTAGTGTGTATGTAGTGCGAACAGATTAGTACCTCGTGATATCGTGCCAATGTTTTTTTTACTGCCTTGGGCTTCTCATACAAGCTCGTTTTTCTCTACACGCTGACGTGTACTGCAGGCTGGCTGTACGGCGTTACGGACACCGGTGACAGCGGCCTGTTCCCGTGCGAGTACGTGGCGCCACTGTCGTCGGCCCGGCCGCACGGCCTATCCGCGTCCCCGACTTCTGCCATTGGTGCTCGAGGAGAGATGCGCTCTCCGTCGGAGCACGTGCCTGCGCACAACGGAGCAACTACCTGGGTCGAGGCCAAGGTATATCATACACGCTTCCATTCATCCATCGCATTTGTTATTTTTGTATTGGCAATCACAGTATAGAGCATTTAATGCACAAACATTCTTACGCTACTTCCCCAGCAGATCTGTCAGTACATGTCTCTTCAAAGCGTCGCACTATAGTGCCGCAGGTGATACCTCTCGGCGGTGGTTATGTGGTAAAGCGTGTTTCGTGACCTCTGACATTGCAACGGTGAAATGTGAGACGGTGCAATCTCAGTGGCATCGCGTTACAAATTCTTTTGAATTCCAAGGAGGGAAGTCACAAAAGCGTTCGATTATAATGCAGGCAGCTAGTTTTGCGCGAGGGACACTTTAAGTCAACCACAGTCACTGACCTGAGCATGACTTTACCGCAAACTGCAGGCAGCGCAGTTTTACATACGGCGAGCTTTTGTCTGAACAAACGCAGCGCTCAAGGACCTGTTCAACATTTTCAGCATGTTTCGCGCAAGGTATAGCCTTTCTTGGGTCTTTGCCTAGACTCAAAGCATCCCCGCTTGAACTTTACCTGCAGGACCACGTGGACAACTTGGAGGACCACGCCGTCGAGCAAAGCAACGGCGTTGAAAGCCACATGGCCGACGGCAAGCACAGCATGCTGCAGTACGCCATGTTCAACTTTAGGGAGAGCCTCGACAGGTCAGTCTCATCTGCATTGCGTGTACTATATATCGAACGAAGAATAAGAATCGGGTGGAACGCATTTGGAAAGCATTGTTAGATCATGAAGTAATGTTCACCAGTATCATTCAAGAGAAAGGTACATAGTAGCTGCATATCTTATTTATACTTACCTACAGGGAAAAAACGGGGAGGCTTACGAAAAGGGTTCAACTTAAATTGAGGACAACGCTGCACGCAATGGAAAGAAAAGTGATAGGTGTAACCTTATTAGACAAGAGAGCAGAGTGGGTCAGGGATCATAAGAGTGTTCGGGACATCTTAGTCGTAATCAAGAAGATGAAATGGGCATCTTCTGGCCATGTAGCGAGAAGGCGAGATAGCCGCGGTCACTAACAGTAACAGACTGTATTCCAAGAAAATTAAGCCAAATACGCGAGGATGCGGCAGAAAGTTAGGTTGGGGTTAAGAAGTTTGCAAGATAACTTGACTGCAGCAAGCACTGGACTGGGTTATTTGGAGAAACGGGGGGGGCAGCCTTTGCCCTTCTGTGGGACGTAGTCAGGCTTATGATGATATCGAACAGTTGGCGAGGAAGTTGACGTTTTTCATGACCCTAACGGCGGGAGATTCCTTCGCTTCTCGTAGGCGACAAACAAACAAACAGATTCCTTCGCGCTCGAAGCACCGTAGACATTGCACCGTTGGTGCACTTGTAGGATGCACATGGTCTTGTGCCGCTCAATATCAGCCTATCGAAGCAGCCAGGGCATGCACTTCTTGGCGGGTTTCGTATTCTTGTGTGTTTGTACATTAATATTGCTCCATTAATAACGTTCTCGCTTCCTTCGGCTTCCATGTGCAAAGGTACGAGATGCTCCGGGACCAGAACGGTTCCTTCCGGGGTTCCCTGAAGATGCTGGAGGACCTGAAGGCCAGCAAGAAGGGCAAGGACTCTGACTGGACCTGGAAGGAGCTCGCTCAGCTCATCAAGTTCTCTAAGGTTCGCTACGACAGCCCTAGTTCATCGTATGGTTTCTTGTAGCTTGCCCGGGTCAGGTTGTCCATGTTTAACCATAGCAGGCTACGTGGTTATCTTTGTTTGTTTAATTTTTAAACTATTTTGAAAAAACGAAAGTGTTGGGATAGGCATGAAAGATGGTAACTTTAACCATATGCGGAAGCCGGGTGAACAAACGTTGAGGAAAATGATAACAAAGGACAACATAAAATTCGTAACGTGATGGAGTAGGGCGTAGGCGTTGACATGACCACATTAGCAAACCTGTGCTTTTGTGGACGTTCCAAAGTCAATCTAACAACATAAGGGCAGTGATGCAACGTTTCAAGGTTACAGTCGTTACTATCGCATATAGTGTGATACTCAAAAAAACACAGTAAGAAACAGGACAAGCTTTTGTTATACCTCTTTCTTGTCTAGTTTCTTGCGTGTGTTGTTAGCATCACGTGCCGATTAGCTGGCATTAAGCTGCCCTGAAGGGACACACCGTTGAAATGCAGTGCTTTTTGGGAGCGAAATTTTTCGATTGTGCCTTTTTTATTATTATTATTTCAGTCTCCCATCAAGGCATCACTCCTGAATCTCGAATCGCCCGAACTGAACAAGCTTGCCATAGAGAGCTTCCTATGTAAGTGTCTGTGACTGTTCAGTTACAATGTTTGTCCGCTTATATTCTCGCCCATGCATGATGAGTGCATTGTGGTCCCGCATGGCATGCTGTTATCTATGCTGTATAAGCATTGTCATTCGAAGATTCACTGCTGCTCTAGAAATTACGGCGTTATTTTGTCCTCTACGTAAGCTTTTGGTGTTCTTTCTTTCTTTGCCAGCTGTCATGCGCTACATGGGCGACTACCCCATGTCCAAGAACCAGTCCGAAGTGGATTGCGTCTACTCTATCCTAGTAGTAAGTTCCGACCTATTTTTTTAAGGTGTTTTTTTAACAGCGGGGTGTTTAAACTTGTCAAAACTCCGTTGTTGTCTCGCATTAACTGGTTGAGCGAGGAGGAGCCAAGTTAAGGAAGGGGGGGGCACAGCCTAGTCATGTCGATGCACTCAAAGCCAAGAAAGGAGCATAGTATAGTATAGGAAGGGGTGGGACAGGAAGTGAGGTAAGGATCGAGTGATGTGAAAGGGAGGAGTATGGCGTAGCCATGTATAGTATGATATATCAAGTGGGTGGGAAAGGGAAGTGAGATCGAGGAGGAGGGTAAACGCACTAGCTCCGCTGTAGCCTCACTCTTCGCACCACTATTGCGTAGCTGCCGTAACTTTTTTTATTGTTTCTCATATCTTTCACCAAAGAGCTATACTGTTCGACACGACCTACCTCCAGCATCATGTAGATTCTTGATAACCAGTTGTTCTTTTATTACAGAGTTGCCATAAGCTTCCCGCCCTGCGGGATGAAGTCTATTGCCAAATTATCAAACAGACCACAAGCAACAAGAGCTCGAAACCGTAAGTGCAAAGTCTTTTTATCCTATGTCCTAACAGTAACTTTACGTGTCACTCCATTGCATATCAACAGAAAGCCTTTAAAAAGCTATCACTATGCAACAGAAATACCTTTCTAAAACAGCTCCGGCAAGGAAAGCTTATACTCCGACCGGGATTGTTGAAGGAAGCTTAGTCTTTTGTATTCAGCTTCTGCGCTGTCTTGCATCTCCTTCACATATTTTATTTCTGTAATCAATGATAGCGCTTCACAAGTCGTTTCCTTTCATCAGCGCGTTGTTCGCGCATGCTTGCAAGGCAGCGTTTCCACAGTAAGCGAAGGTTGTGTGCAGTAGCATAGCCAGAAATATTTCGGAGGGAGGGGGTTTGCCCCCCCCCCCCCCGAACGCTCATACATACTTTATGCATGTTCGTGCGCTCGTTTGTTCGTTTGTATGTGTGCGTGCCAGGCCCGTAGCCAGGGGGGCCCCTAGCCCCCCCCCCTCTCCCTGAAATTCGGATGCAGGGGCGGGTGTTGTACCGAGAATAAGTAATGAAAATAGGTGGTTTTCGTGGTTTTGTACAAGGGGCCCCCCCCGGAAAAAAAATTTCTGGCTACGGGCCTGGTGCGTGCATATATACGCAAGTAAAATCGAAAAATCCCCCCCCCCCTGGCTACGCCAGTTGTTGTGTGATCGCCCTCAAGGGATGCCAAAAGTATTGCTCCTTCTGTACTGTATTAATAGTCATCTATTTATACGCTTTCTCGCATACACCGTTTCTGCAGGGACAGTTGTCAGCGAGGCTGGCGTCTCTTCTCCATCGTGGCCGCGTACTTCGACTGCTCCGAGAACCTCAAGCCGTACCTCTTCAAGTTCCTCGAGGCGGCCGCTTACGACAAGCGGAGGGCCTACCACGGTACGACACCGCGTCCGCCCACATAACCGACGTCGCTCGGACTACCCGCGCGTGTTGCGTACAATGGGAAAAGTTCCGTGGAACTTTCGCGAAATTCAGTTGCAGAAGCCTACACCGAGTAATTTTCCTTTGTTTTCAAAATTCGTGTATTGCCGGCTACAACCTAAGAAGAAAAAAGTTCAGCTCCGCCCGCACCTGTCACGCTCGCTCCAAGAGAAAACTTGCATAAACACACTTACCTATAACGCTTGTTCAATTTCGTGAGATCATGCACTTCCAGTATTGTTTCGTGTGGGGAATTTTCAGCCGTCTTTTTGGACGAAATGGGAAAGAAAAGGGAATCCTTGTGATACTGCAGAGAATTTTAGGAAGGGTGAAATTCTCCTATGATGACCAGAACACAGATGTCACAGTGCGCTTCTGGCTTCTGAAATGGCTTCTACTGCATGCAGCACGTGAAAGCATCAACCCTTGAGATTTGTTTCTCATAACTGCATGGAGCGATTGCTTGTTCATTCTGGTATTAGACTCAAATCCACGCATGAACAATGCCCTATACTCGCGGACAACTTTTCTTGGCAATGCAGCGAAGGCTACAGAGCCAAATCGCGCGTATCCTACCGCTAATGAATGTAGTCATACTATTGTGTCCTTATTTTCTGCCTGACATATGAAAAAATATTGCCTTCATTTTTTGCATGTAGCTCTTAGACACAGGACACAGCTCACACCAGTAATCTATTCGTATTTGTTTCAATTTATTCGTTGTCACTTCGCCTTTTTGAGTCCGCCTCGGTGGATCAGTGGCTAAGGTGCTCGGCTGCTGACCCGGAGGTCGCGGGTTCGATCCCCGGCCGCGGCGGTCGCATTTCGATGGAGGCGAAATGGTAGAGGCCCGTGTACTGTGCGATGTCAGTGCACGTTAAAGAACACCAGATGGTCAAAATTTCCGGAGTCCTCCACTACGGCGTCTCTCATAATCATATCGTGGTTTTGGGACGTTAAACCCCACATATTATTATTATTATATATTCGCCTTTTTGAACCCGTGAGAAAGCCGCCCCTTTTACGTGTACCTCGAACACCAAGCGGCGTCTGCGTCGGTATGAAACGCTGATCGCGCGCAGCTCTCACTTTCAAAAGAGGTGCGGAACGCATGCCATACCGGACGACTTCGCGTAGTAGTACATGTGCAGAAGCTCCGCCCCTGTAGCTTTCCCTTCATTGCCAAGAAAAGTTGTCCGCGAGTATAGGAATACATGAGTTACGTACGACGGCCATGCTTTTTAGATGTGAAGCATCTTATGGCGAAGCTTAATCCGGTGGTGGTGTGCGGCGTGACCACCCTTACTGCGCATGCGCAAACCCTTTCAAAAAAATAAAAACCTCCTCTCCCCCCCTCTCTCTCCCCTCTAGGCATCCCTCCCCGCGGCAACCACACCCTCACTGCGCATGCGCCTTCCCTCCTCTCTCCTTCTACGCTCCCCCCCTCTCTCCTCTAGGCATCCCAGCCCACGGCGTCCACACTCCCCACTGCGCATGCACGTCCCCCCCCTCTCTCTCCTACGCTCTCCCCCTCTAGGCATCCCTGCCCCCCGGCGCCCACACTCCCACTGCGCATGCGCGTCCCCCTCTCTCTCCTCTCCTACGCTCCCCCGCCCTCTCTCGCCTCGCGAGGCCGACGCAGGCAGCGTCTGCTTGCGAGTTTCTTGGTTGACAAAACCGACTGCTCGCGCTGCACAACCGTTCACTGGCCACCCCGTATATATGGCAA
Source organism: Rhipicephalus appendiculatus (assembly GCA_030522465.1). Taxonomy (NCBI): domain Eukaryota; kingdom Metazoa; phylum Arthropoda; class Arachnida; order Ixodida; family Ixodidae; genus Rhipicephalus; species Rhipicephalus appendiculatus. The sequence continues at coordinate 674,840 of JALIZH010030813.1, read as the reverse complement.
TGGATATTGACCTCCATGCTGGTGCCGGTGGGAGATTTCTCCTGTGCGTTGTTGAACAATAAAAATTTTCGCAGCGCGCGCGTTAACTAAAAGCGGACTGCGGGTCTCTGTGTCCAGTCGGAGTCTTCTGTCTCTCATTGCCCATTAGCAGCGATTGGCATGTTCCAGTAGAAAACACCGCTCCATCACTGCGTGCTTTGCGCCTCCCCAGTTTTCTCTCCTGCGCAACGCTCCGATGAGCGCCAGCGTCAACGCCGCCGCCAGTGTAAGCGTTAGCGCCCGCTGCTTCACATCTACACATGGTTCCCTTTAGCGGGAGATGGTGTAATCTTTTTTTCTTGCGCAGGAGCGCTGCGCGCTTTTCGCGATATTAATAGTTGGGAGACAAGTGGATAATATCGTGGCGAATGTATCAATGCGTGTGTGTGCGTGCGACAAAGGCGTGTGTGTGTACACACGCCTTTGTCGCTGGTCTGAGTTCAGAAACTTGAACGTCCTGCTAAATTTCTTCGTGGACTTTGACATCGCTGCTCAGTCATGCATAACTCTTTTAGTTAGTAACGCTGAACCTTTAACTCAAAATACGCGTAGTTTTTACATTAGCCGAAGGAAAAGTGCTTATATGGTTCGAGCGGAAATCAACTGGCATGCCTATTTCGCGGGTGAAAGACAGGCGCACTGCGGTGCTGTGGGAGGAGCTAGCACTTTTTAGGAGCAAAGCTCCTTAGGCCGGCACCCCGCCGTCGCCGTTGAAGCTCCCTGGCACGGTGCCAGCTGTGACGTCTCCCCCTCACGCGCGAGGATACATTATCCTTATGAGCGCTGGAACGCGGATAGCGTCTGCACGATGCGCAAAGCACGAGAATACGAACGCATGCGAAACGGAGGCAGATTAGTCTCGCGTCTCGCTGCGATTCGCGGTAAAAATTAAAACAGAAAACACGCACACATTCCGTTTGTGTGCCATTCCACTGGGTGTGTAAGAAAAAAAATACATGGCATAGTCAGTCGAATGGCCCGAGGCTTTCGCCGAACACAGTTTGGAATTTACAAAGGGTCCTTCAAATTTTTCATAAGGGACAGCCTACGTCGACCTTGGTGTAGTGTGCATCTAATTTTAAATAAGACGTCGTCCTCTTTTTTTTTTTTTTTGCAACAAAAGTTATTGCCCTGCCGTAGAATTACCGCACGATGAAGATGTAACAAGTTCCGCTTCTCCAGCCCGTGAAAAGGGAACATGAAAGTGTCGCTCCAAGAAGCAGGTGCCGATTAGCTGGTGTTTTGCTGAATATCCTTTCCGACATGTATTTGTAACTAACATGATACGCCAATAATATTCGCGTTCACATTGTCGCTTTCGGGGCCTACTGGCACCATACAATTTTCAACCCGTTGCAGCAAGGCAGTTTTGCGTCGCCGACTGAACGCTTGCGAAACAACCTCAGTATTAACCAAGCGGTAGCACCCACGGTCGAATGGAAGCGCATTTGCCGGAACAGCATTTGTTTTTCAGTTGCATACGAAAAGTACCACGCACAAACACCTGTTAACATTTCGTAGCACACAATGGTTGATACAGGATTTCTCCGAAGGGGATTCAGCTTCCGTAAATTAAAACGAAAAGTAAGGTTAAAAAAGGGGGGGGGGGCTCGTGCTATCTGGGCCACCCATCTGAATTTGGCAGTTACAGCACATGAAATGCTTGAAAAATACGCATAGTGAAGCAATTCGCGCAAAGCATCCCACCAAACGATACCGTGGTAACTCCACAATCGAAAAAACAGACTACAAACAATTCACGCTCCATCACAATCGGTCCGTTCGCTGAGAATCGATGGCACGCACGAGCTACCTGACTAACATCTAATTGTCATTGCAATTGTATTAAGCATAGTAATGGTGCAAACAGCAGCGCAAGGCACGCGCGAATAGCCGCGATGCAGCTTTTAAGCTCGTACACGAAACCGGTCTGTCTGTCTGTGCCTGCAATCACACGGCGAGAAAACTGTCTCGTTTCGGCATGGCACGAAAGAGTGTTCGCTGATGAGCAGGGTTGCCGTTGGTGGCTACTTTGTGCCAAATTGGCTGCTTTTGGACCCCGTTGGCGACGACAATTTCCAGTTGGCGCCATGGCTCTTTTTTAAACTTGTGGTTTTACTTATTCAAAATGGTTTTATTTATTCATCAATAGTAAAGACTCTGTTGATAATACCGTTTCTGTTCTATTTGGCAAGAAATTCGGCGATAATATCAAATGACATGGACTCTGGCTACTTTTGGCGTGAGGTCTGGTGCCTTTTCATGTCAACCCAACGGCAACCCTGCTGATGAGTGCCGATGCTGTCACATACCGCATCTATTCCGAACGGCGAACGTAAACACGGCGTTAGTCGTAAGCAGTAGCCGGAGCAACGGAACGATCTGGCGCTTCTCGTCGGCCGCGATGAAATCTAATAACATGGAGGCTAGTTTCCGGCAAACCTTTTTGCACATATATTCACCGTAAAGTGAACGGGTGGATGGCCGCCGTGGTAGCTCAGTTGGTAGAGCATCGGACGCGTTTTTCGAAGGTCGCAGGTTCGGTTCCTGCCTGTACGGCAAGTTATCTTTTCGTCCACTTTTCTTTCTTCACATTTACATTACATTTACTACTAATAACATCCCCTATACTTTCCTTGGCGTTATTGTCTGTTAGTTCTCATTAATAAGGTCTGTAGTGTAATGCAGATATGATAAATTTTACGTCGAGCTCCTTCCCAGAGTTCCGAAATGAATCTTACCAACGATTCGGATTCGGGCTTTGATGAGACCCTGATTGATAAAATACTCTGTACGCTGAACAGTTCGCCTTAACAAAACTCCACTCATTCTTTCCTTTTATCGTTTTTTGCAGGTACGGCCATGGTTTGTCTGCAGAACCTGAGAAAAACGTTCAAGTACGGAGGTCGGAAGAACGTCCCCAGCATCGAAGAGATCGCGGCGATATCGGTGAGTGAACTTTACTGCCTTTTCATGTCACGACGCGCCCGCTGCATATTCCTTTGCCGCTGAAAGGGCACTGATGAGATAATTACTTGAGCTCTTATGTAAAGGAAAGAGGGGGGATTTTTTTTTTCGAGGAACTCGCTTCTTTATTATACACAACCAGGTTAATCCAACAGACATTTAACTCAAGGATCGCATACGGGACCAGTTTTAGTTGTTTTAGTTTAGTTTTAGATGCACCCCATCTGTCAATGGGACCCGAAGCCACAGCCTTCGAATTACACATACGATGACTCCGGACGCGTAATTGGGTAATGATATAGGGCTTCGTTAGCGCCCTCGCTGAGATGATTAGGCATAGAGGTGGTTGTGCCCCCCCCCCCCCCTGTGCGGGCACCTAATAAGGGACCCTGTGTTTTCTTCAAGTATTGTGGGGTCTTGGAATGTGCTTGCGTGATCCTGTACGTTTCCTTGTGAATCGTGTTGACTGAAGACATGACCTGCCGTGATTAAGCTTACGTTTTTCTAGTAGCGCTCGTCCTGCCTGGATTTTCTATGGTGTGTTCCCAAAATTTTTTGTTGTTGTTCCCAATTTTTCATTAACGGCGGAAGCCGTTTAAGCTCGACAAACCTCCCGTTCTCAATCGCGAAAACTATCATCATCATTAACGGCCTCTGCTGTGCGATCATGGAGGAAGAAAAAGAAAGGAGGAAGCATGACGTCACGCAGCCAGCCTTGGCAAGCCGACCCGCTTTGAAGCCAGCAGTGTCGGCCCAACACGTGACCTTTTGCGTCAAGATCACGCAAGCAATGAGATTTACCGAGACTTCGGGTATGGCGCCCGGTAGCTTTTAATCGAAGCGCGCTTGCTCGGCGCAGACCGGCCGGCTCACGCAGGAGGTACAAAAACGGAACGCCACGGAGAGTACTAAAACCTACCGCACGCTCTGACGTTTTGATCACGTGTTGGGCCGACACGGTGGGATTCACTGGGCTTCACTCGTGCGCCGTAATGCTCCCTCCTTTGTTTTAGATGTGAAGCATCTTATGGCGAAGCTTAATCCGGTGGTGGTGGTGGTGGTGGTGGTGGTGTGCCGCGTGCCCACCCTTACTGCGCATGCGCAAACCCTTTAAAAAAATAAAAATAAAAAACCTCCTCTCCCCCTCTAGGCATCCCTCCCCGCGGCAACCACACCCTCACTGCGCATGCGCCTCCCCTCCTCTCTCCCCTCTTACAGTCCCCCCCCTCTCTCCTCTAGGCATCACTGCCTGCGGCGTCTACACTCCCACTGCGCATGCGCGTCCCCCCTCTCTCTCCTCTCCTACGCTCCCCCTCTCTTCTCTACGCATCCCTGCCCACGGCGTTCACACCTCCCACCGCGCATGCGTGTCACCCCCTCTCTCCTCTCCTACGCTCCCCCCTCTCTCGCCTCGCGACGCGGACGCAGGCAGCGTCTGCTAGCGAGTTTCTTGGTTGAAAAAACCGACTGCTCGCGCTGCACAACCGTTCACTGGCCACCCCGTATATATGGCAATGGATCTTGACCTCCAAGGTGGTGCCGGTGGGAGATTTCTCCTGTGCGTTGTTGAACAACAAAAATTCGCAGCGTGCGCGTTAACTAAAAGCGGAGTGCGGGTCTCTGTGTTCAGTCGGAGTCTTCTGTCTCTCATTGCCCATTAGCAGCGATTGGCATGTTCCAGTAGGAAACACTGCTCCATCACTGCCTGCTTTGCGCCTCCCCAGTTTTCTCTCCTGCGCAACGCTGCGATGAGCGCCAGCGTCAACGCCGCCGCCAGTGTAAGCGTTAGCGCCCGCTGCTTCACATCTACACATGGTTCCCTTTAGCGGGAGATGGTGTAATTTTTTCCTTCCTCCATGTGTGCGATGCTCACCAGCATCGTCTCGCTGTAACACCGCGTTATCCCCGCTTATACCCGCCCCGCGAGGCTATCACGGCCACGCTAGAGGGGGAGACTCGACGCGCGTCGCGTTTACCCTCTGGCCTGGTTGTCGTGTGATTTTAACAGCAGAGGGAGAAAGAGATAGAAAGAAAAATGACGCGAGAAATAGAGAGAAAGGAAAAATGAAAGAAAGACAGAAAGAGCGAGAAAAATATTCAGAGATATAAATAAAGAAGTAGAAACGGAGACAAAAAACAAAGGAAGAAAAGAAGAGACAAATAGAGAGACACAAGGTTAGGCCGCACAGCTTGGTTCCAGCCTTGAGCCACTGCTGCGCCAATTTCATTTATTACGCTTGAAGTCGATTGAAGTGTGACAATATTTGATGTTTGTTTTTTTGCCAGGCTGGCCGCAACTCCAAGCGGCAGATCTACCGGCTGCCGGGAGGCACCGAGCGCGTGATCAACACCAAGTCGACCACGGTGGTGGAGGACATCATCGACGAGATCTGCGGCATTCCTGGGAGTCCGGGGAAGCACCGAGATGGACGAGTTCTCGCTCTACTGCATCGTCGAAGGCGGTACGTTGTGAGAGAGAGAGGATAAAGAAAAGATAGAGAGGTTAAGGAGAGAAAGAAATGTAGGCAGGTTGCACTAGTGGTGCAAAGATGGACTAACAGCGGAGCGTGTGGCCGATCGGCTTCTACAAGATCAACTAAGTCGCCTCTAGGCCATGCATCGCAATGCTTCGCTGTGTGGACCGTAGAGCAAATGTTGCTTGAGAGAACTGTCTTCGTGGCGGCGGGAAGTCAATGATTATTCATTATTCGGAGTAGGAAGGCACAGCGTGACCGCGACATTCTGGGATTGCTATGAACCAACTCGCCCAGATCTAACTTTCACTGCAACATATTTAGTATGTTCTTAAATAACTCGGTCTTCGTAAGCAGTGGTTTAATTAGCTTGATCATAATTAGTGTGTACCTTAATTATCGAGGTCATAATCAACAAATGTTTAATTAGTATGGACCTTAATTAGTTGTCCTTAGTTATCAAGGTCTTAATTTACACTTGACGTTACTCACCAAGGGCATTTAGGAGGTTCTTGGAAGTCAGCAAGGTCTTTATGAGGTCTTAAGAAGGTCTTTAGAAGAGGAACGAAGAGAGAGCGCGCCAGCCGAGCAACGCGCTAGAACAGGGGTCACAAACCCGCGGCCCGCACATGACGGTCTCCATCACACATTTTAAAACAATTTCTTATTAAGTATGCTCATAAGATACACAGACCTGACAGGTTTAAAGCATTGACTCCGTGAAGCATCCCACGTGTAACTTTGTTTTGAAACATAACAGTAAAACGAAAATTTCTGAGTCAATTTGCAGATCGGTATCGACATGTTGTTGGAATCCTGGCACCAATTTTCTTCAGAAATGACCGCTATATGAGATATGGGAAAGTTTTCTTACAACGAATTCCACCCCCCCCCCCCCCCCCCCCGCTCTTACCTACATCCTTCACTGTCCCGGCCCCAGCGGGGAGTAATTAGCGGGACTGCGGCCCGCTGGCTGAGGTGAGTTTGAGAGTTGAGACCCCTGCGCTAGAAGGTAGAGGCCGATCATGATGTTGATTTTTTGTTCACTCTGCACGGCCTAACCATCAACTTGAACAGCTCCGCTGCTAGAAACTCAGGAGCCTTTCTCTTGAAAATGTGGGCAAAGCGAAGCTGGGCATGCGCGTGCCTGACATAATACTTTCCTTTGTTTGTTTCTTTGTTTGTTTGTTCGTTTCTTTCTTTCTATCGCATTGCGCAATGCTCTCTCCTAACTATTTCCTTCCTCTGTGCCGGGAATTCGACCTTCATCCACGCGGTTAGCGCAGCAACGTTTCACTTGCTACATACAGGCAACGACGACTGTCATGGGTTCATATCTAGGCAACAATGAAATGTGGCGTATAGACCCTTTTCATAATAAGCAAGTGCGCTTCCCTGTGCTGCATATTCTCCCTGCTCATGGCGGCACCTGTCATCCTTTAAGTGGAGAGGAGGTCCTAGTGGAACGGGCCATGAGTTTTCTATCATGCGGGTTTATATCAAGGGAGCCCAGTGAACGTTTTCCGTGCCATAGGCACCGGGCGGCCGTCGTACGGCGCCAGCGGCGCCCCTCCCGAAAAGCGCCCCTAGCGGCGGCAGCGAAAGCACTGGCATGTGAAGCAGACGACGCGGAGAAGGCTCTGCTACTTTCGGCAACGTATTCAAGTAGTAGCGGCGGCGTTTCTTTTTAGACAATCGCAAGCTGTAAGCTGTTTCGTTTGTCGCCCAAGGCAAAGAGAAGCGGCAGCAACAGTGTTTCGTGAACAAAGCACGAAGCGTTCGACTGTCGGACATGTGTTCAGATAACGGGGCCACTCGTCGGGCTCCAGGGAGACTCCCCCGCAGTCGTTTGCGGTCGTGGCAGCATTCAATGGTCGCCAAGTCATCAAGAAGGATGACACATGTTCTTTTCATGTCTTCACACCCAGGAGCACCGTCGGAACGTCAATCGACTAGGCTTCTTTGCGTGGTGCTGTGCTTTTATGTGTTTGCTTTCGTTTGGAGGCGGACCAGAGGCACGATGCCTCCTCCCTTTCGGGACTGCAAATGAGACCGGCCCGATTGGCGAAAGTGTTGTAAAATAAACATCTTTGTATTTTAACTGCCAAACTCGCTGCTCTTCACTGTTGGGCTCCTGGCGGGAAGGCGAGTACTGAGAGCGCACGTGCACTAATGGCGATGCCAGTTACATTGCGTTGCGGCTTTCAAGGCTTGACCAGCCGGCGTGCGCGTTTTCATGCGTTTGCTCTAGAGAAGGGTCACCGCTTGCACGAAGCTGGCCACGTGCTTGACATCAAGGAATATAAAAGCGACAACGACTGCAAATTTCTTTGCAAGTGCACCCCGCAGACGAAGTTCAATGCTATAAGCTACGATGTGGAGCTAGATCTAGGTATCCCCATTCCTATTTCTATTTTAGACGCAAAGCATTTCTTATCTCTATCTATAAATGCATCTATTTCTCTATCTAGCCGCCTACATCTGGGCGCTCTCGTGGTCGCCTCCTTAAGTTGACATTAACCAAAATTGGCATAGGTGGGTGCGAAAATAAGACGAACATGGCTGTCTGGTTGTGATATGGTGGTATGAGTAGCGCGAAAATCTTTCCAGTCACTTGCGGCAGGCCGCGGGATGCTGGTATGAGGCACAGGTGATTCACAGTGGATCGACCCAGGAACGGCGAGAACAGACATTGATAATTTAAGCGGGTGCATGTCCAAAAAATCCGGCATCAGCCACGTGAACCCGACGTATGCAAAGAATAGAAATCCGGATCCCAGCAGGAGTCGAAACCAGGTACTCTGAGCGGATATCAAATATTCTACCACAGAGCCAAGGCATGACTTGAAATTACTTTTGAAAAGATCCTATGCGCAAGAAAAATGTCGGTGCAACCAACGTCAATTGTGGTTGCAGTGCTGGCTATCTAATTTCATGACAAGGTAATAAACATTACTCATGTACTCATATGAAACAGACGTTACGTCGGCTTAATGCCAATCTTGGTTTTATTAAGACTTCTTGTTGGGCGAGTTGGTTAACATCAAAGGGGTACATAGTAGCGCAAACTTAGAAAATAGACACGAGAAAAAGAAGTAGGAGGGAGCAGAAAGGTCGGACGCTCCCTCGTACTTGTTTTCTCGTGTCTTTATTTTCTAAGTTTGTACTACTGTGTACCCCTTTGATTTCAATGGTGGCTCCGCTTTTATAACCGTCAGATAAACATTACATATGTGCTCCTATGAATCTGCAAGGTATATTCAAGCGTTGCTCGACGCGGAACAATACTCTGATCAACGCTACGCGTATGATATACACAGCATCGGCACGAAATGTGAATCGCAACGTAGCGTGCGCTTCGTTTCAATAACACTGACGTCTGTTCTCTAACATGAGCGCTAACATTACGTCAGACCACAAGTTAGCCTTTAAACGTCAGTGTAGTCGGCATGCTTATTAAGCATATTATGTGCACACAACTCCATCTACAAAAACACGTGGATCCACCTCGTTACGCGTGACTTAAAGCTAAAAAAAAATGCAGCATAGACTCGCTGATTCGGATAAAATCGGTTCCCACAATACGTGGGATCTGCCGAATTTTTCCTAATACTTTGTTATTCTGTCTATACGTTAACATTGTCCCCTAACATTAAAAAAAATAGAGCGTACGTCTCCCATTCCCTTCTCGTCTTTACTGGATGCTTCGCCGATTGCACTTGTTCCTCAGTTGTAGTTTTGCACGCCCCCGTTCCTGTTATGTTTTCCATTTATTTTCGATCCTTCGCCGACCCTTAAGATATTGTAATCTTCAGTCTTCGCGCACACGTAGATTTCGGCAGCGCACGACACAAGCGACGAGAGCACAATGAAGAGAAACGAACGTCCAGCCCCGCGCCCCCCGCAGCAAGCGCCTGCGCCCTTTTCGGCACTCCCATTCCATTAGTTCCCCGTCGCCACCGAAAGAGGCGCCACCAGTCCCCGCGCCCGGTGCCTATAGGCCAAGCAAACTGCGCTTGAACACGCTGTTTGCAGTAAGTGACCAGCCGCCATTAGTAAGGAAAACTGCACTGCAGGAAAGCTAGCTTTACAATTATGAAAAGGGTCTATTAGCGTCTTGAATTGGGCTGGTTGGTACATACTGATTTTGAATGAAGAAACAGCGCTGGAACAGGACAGCGCCGTGTTTGTGTCTTCTCGTATCCGTCCTGTTCCAGCGCTGTTTCTTCATTCAAAATGAAACGTGGCAACGTGAAATGACAGGTTGTATCGACAAATGAAGACTGTCACGTATCGGAAACGGCTGATCGCCGGCAAACCCACGATCGAGAACGCATAAATTATTGGAAAACGGCCTATACAAAGAGGGATGACTAGAGGAGAGAGAGGGGGTGTGCGTAGGAGAGGAGGTGTGTGGAGAGGATTTGCGCATGCGCAGTAAGGGTGGTCAGGCCGCACACCACCACCGCCATAAGCTGCTTCGCATCTAATACGCATGTGACCGGAGCATGCGACCGCATTTTAAATGCGAATGCATTTCATAGTCGGGCTATGTCAGGCATCCGGCGTTTTGCGGCGTTGGCGTTGTCCGCGGAGGAGGAAGAGGAGGATAGGTTGAGGAGGTGAGCGCCGGCTGGTGTTAGATGTGAAGAATCTTATGGCGAAGCTTAATCCGGTGGTGGTGGTGTGCGGCGTGACCACCCTTACTGCGCATGCGCAAACCCTTTCAAAAGAAATAAAAATAAAAAAATTACAGCATCTCCCGCTAAAGGGAACCATGTGTAGATGTGAAGCAGCGGGCGCTAACGCTTACACTGGCGGCGGCGTTGACGCTGGCGCTCATCGCAGCGTTGCGCAGGAGAGAAAACTGGGGAGGCGCAAAGCAGGCAGTGATGGAGCAGTGTTTCCTACTGGAACATGCCAATCGCTGCTAATGGGCAATGAGAGACAGAAGACTCCGACTGGACACAAAGACCCGCACTCCGCTTTTAGTTAACGCGCACGCTGCGAATTTTTATTGTTCAACAACGCACAGGAGAAATCTCCCACCGGCACCACCTTGGAGGTCAAGATCCATTGCCATATATACGCGGTGGCCAGTGAGCGGTTGTGCAGCGCGAGCAGTCGGTTTTTTCAACCAAGAAACTCGCTAGCAGACGCTGCCTGCGTCGGCGTCGCGAGGCGAGAGAGGAAGGAGCGTAGGAGAGGAGAGAGAGGGGATGACACGCATGCGCAGTGGGAGTGTGAACGCCGTGGGCAGGCATGTGTAGAGGAGGGAGGGGGGGAGCGTAGGAGAGGAGAGAGAGGGGGGGACGCGCATGCGCAGTGGGAGTGTAGACGCCGCGGGCAGGGATGCCTAGAGGAGAGAGGGGGGGGAGTGTAAGAGGGAAGAGAGGAGGGGAGGCGCATGCGCAGTGAGGGGTGTGGTTGCCGCGGGGAGGGATGCCTAGAGGAGAGAGAGGGGGAGAGGAGGTTTTTTATTTTTATTTTTTTAAAGGGTTTGCGCATGCGCAGTAAGGGTGGGCACGCGGCACACCACCACCACCACCACCGGATTAAGCTTCGCCATAAGATGCTTCACATCTAAAAAACCCCTCTCTCCCTCTCTCTCCTCTAGGCATCCCTCCCCGCGGCAACCACACTCACTGCGCATGCGCCAGCACATAATTAACACTAGTACCCTATATGTGCGCACGGAAAACGTCATTTGAGGAGAGAAGCAGCAAAGTGTGCGCTCTTCTCCACTAATGGAGTAACCTATACGTTTCTGCTCATGGATACACTGCAGACCGCCCCCCCCCCCCCCCCCCCTTCCCAGTGCGTCCGTTCATTCTCGTTCAAGACGGGCGGGGCTTTTCCTTTTTGCTTGCACATCATTCCATGGCAGGCCTAACACCTGTGGGGATGTTATCGCATGCGCCCTCCGAGCGGCGGAGATAGGCCGGATCGTTTTATATCTGCATCAGCCGCGTTCGTCGACCCCGCTCGCGCGCTTTTACCCGCAGGCACGTAGCCAGAAATTGGCTACGGGCCAGGAACTGTAGTTCCTGGCCCGTAGTTATGATGTCCTTGGCTGAGCTGCTCTTGCGGAGCAGCTATTGCCGAGTTGCTATTGCTAAGCGGCTATTGCTGGCTTGGCGGTTGGGGCCGAAGACGCCACGGCTCTAAACAGCGCATGCGTCGTTTCCTGCACAGATCCGCTGACGATGCCGCTGAGTCGCGAGGAGTACATCCTTGATGTGACGACGGAGCTCATCAAGAATGGTCACGTGTTCTACCTCATCTTCTGCCGCTCGGTGTGGTTCTTCCCGCTGCGACTGGACAACCCGCTCTACGTCGAGCTCATCTTCAACCAGGTGGCGCCCGACTACCTCGAAGGGCTCCTATTGGTCCAGCCGCAGGGACGCCGCCTTCCGGACCCGATGCTGGTGAGCAAAGCAAAACCTGCGCGTTTAACATTCACACCTTCGAGGGTGTGAACCAGCTTGTTTCCAGGCGGACAGTGTTAGTTTTTAGCAAGGGTAGATTGTGGCCTTGTTGGTGTAACATGATCATAAGGTTAAGCGCGGCACTGAAGTGACGAGGACGGGACAGGTTCTCCCCGTCCCGTCCTCGTCACTTCAGTGCCGCGCTTAACTTTATGATAGTGTCAGTTTTACGCCCTTAATGGTGTAAATTATAGTGTGCTGCAAGACGAACGCCACTAAGGTGATACACTTTTGAGGATGTAAATCAGTTTCTTTGTCAGACGGACCCTACAATGGATGTGCTTCTTTGGCGCCTTAAACGAAGGCTGCGCAGTAAAGTAATATTATAGTGTTTCGGTGGCAGCCTAGATTAATGCACATCTTTATCTTGCGTTTCGGAGGGTGCACACACCTAGTTTCCTACCGTTTCTAGTTGTGAATCTTCAGATGGGTACACGTGGCACAAACACGGCGTATAGCCAACACCGCCTTTCTAGCATAAACACGACCTCGTATTCGTTTGGCGAGGTCCGTGTTTGTACGCGCGAGGCAGGCTGGCATTATTGTTTTGAAGAATCTTTGAGGGCTAGCATTTCTATCTCCATTAAACGCGCCGAGATGTCGGCTGTCAGTAATTTGTATTTGCTTGAATTTTGCAGGGTGACATCGCCAGGATAGCTGCCTTGCTCCACAGAGCGGCGGACATGCAGCACGTGCCATCCAAGTGAGTGCGATACACCTTACGTTATTTTGCTGTCACAGTTGTGTTGCTAGATGTTCTGAACTGAGTTCGCCGTGTCCTTTGACGCTCTCGGCTACGTCGTAGTTATCGAGTTGTCAGACCATCTTTTCACCCCTAAGCTCTTCTTCGTTATGTGGGAATCCGAGAAGAAAGAACGCTTTCCTCCCTTGCTCGTGTGCTTCCCCCTACTCTGTTCGCTTTCTTTTAGCTTACATCTTGGAAACCGCGGGCACCAGTATGAAGTATCTAAACAAAACTTTTCAGATTAAAACGTACCTGCTTCTTTGTTCTCGGTTGTTCCACAACATTCAGGGACGAAGTGAAGTACCTGCTGCCCAAGCCCGTGCTTGCGAGCAAGGACGTCAAGCCTCCCCACTGGGTGGACCTTGTACAGCGCAACTGGGCCGACATGATGGCTCTGACCAACACGGAGGCGAAGGCGCAGTGTCTAGGTTAGTCCGCAGTGTTTTGACAAGCTGGTAATCTTGATTCTGTATCATCGCTAATATACTATAGGCCTTACCGTTTTTGCTATGTCTGCGGTCTTGAGCTGTTACGCAACACCAGTTTAGCACATCAGTAGCGTAGCCAGAAATTTTTTTCGGGGAGGGGGGGGGGTGGGGGGGGGGGTCAACCATACCTTATGTATGTTCGTGCGTGCATTTGTATGTGTGCGTGCATATATACGCAAGCAAAACTGAAAAATTTCGGGGGGGGGGGGGGTTCGAACCCCCCAACCCTCCCCCCCCCCCCCCTTGGCTACGCCACTGTAGCACATCTCGGCGAAACTCTCACTTCCGTGCGATGTGAGTCTACAGTGAGAGACAACCAATTTTTTGAATTCAGTGTGTCGAGTGTTGTTGCAGATGTCTCGGAAGTCACTAATTCGTTGAAAAATTTGGCTACAGAGCTGTTGAAATGGTTTTAGAAGGTCGTCCTGTTAGCGTACGAATTACCCTCTAGGCTAGTTTTCTTGGCACACCTTATTTAGTGTAACGCAATAGGATGGCGGGCAGGATTCACTACTTGTTGTTGTTTTTTCGAGCTTTTTTTTAATGTGCACCAGGTATGTTCAGCCGTACCGCATGAAGCGCCTCGAGAAGCGCGTCACATTGTCGTGCTTTCGTCTGGCGACTGTTACTGTAGCACTTAGAGTACTACGAATTTCCATCTCCTTGCGCTTTAATGTACCCGTACCTGTTGTAACTATACTGAACTGGTTATCATGAGTCACGACTTTCAGCGTCTGCCTATACATTGTATCCGCGTTGTTGTCTTGGTGATGTCATCGTTTGCTTAACGCTCCGTTCGTGTGCTTCTTTCTGTGCGCAGACATTTTACAAAGATGGCCGCTGTTCGGTTCCTGCTTCTTCGCAGTCAAGGTGGGTGATATGTTAACGTAGCGTTATCGCTCATAGCAACAGCTGATAACTATGCGTACGTTGGCGGAGAAAACACCGCTTCGAATTCGATTTGTGTTTTCTTTCGATCGCAGTGGATTCGAAACGAAAACGTCACGTCCGAGCACATTCCTAGCCTTGAACAGGGAAGGCATTCACTTCCTCGACGTCGTCACACATGTAAGTTCCCTGTTCACCCTTTGTCGATCGAATTTATAAACGGTAACGCAGTGTGAGGATTACTTCTCCAGCCTTTATTTTCTCACATGTAACTCTAGCCTTATACGCGTAGTGCGCCGGCTATAGAGGCGCCACTGAAAGCCACCTAGCGGGCGCCGGCGACAGTACACTCGGGGAGCGGAGCAGACGACGGCGCATTGCATAGCGTTGCTGCAGGGAATGGCTGAAGTACGCGGCTGCGATTTTCCATACGTGCGGGTGCCTGACAGCTACTTCTGCGGTGACAGCTGCAGGAAAGGCGCGGGCCTCTACAAAAGTGTCCACGTGCACGAAGTGAACAGGAATTTGGGACAATCCAGTGCGTATATAGACGTGCCAGGTGCATCCCGCGGACCAGCGTGACAAAGCCCAGCTATGAAGTGGAGCTCGTGGTATTAAAGCTTGTTGTTGGGCTAGTTGGTAACTCGTCATATTGAAAGTAAAATTTAGAGTAAGCTTCTAATAACAGACGTGCTGATGATTTCACGCTCCTTCCGAGAACCTGCGTATCTGTAAACCATGGTTCACATCCACGTGCGGCAGCATGTGCCGCAAGGTGCGCGTAGTTTTATCCTCGTTTATCTTAACTTTTAGCGCATGCTCCCCTAAGCCGGTCATTTAAGTATCTCTCGGTTTGCCCGACGTACACTTTTCCGCGAGATACTGGAATGGAGTGTACAACCCCCGTGGAGCACTTAACGAAGGCCTTCTCATGTTTTTTCTGGCAACCGCGTCTCTTGCCATTTCAAATGCGCGGGCACAAATTGCCGAGTTTTTCTGGCGCCGAAAAGACCAGCGGCACACCATGTCTTGCAGCCACCTTCTTAAGGTTGTGGGAGAGCTTATGCAAGTACGGCATCACTTGAGGCTTGGAACCCGATGGATCCCAAGCAGCTCCATCCCTTTGTGTTCCACGTTTCAGCTTCTGCATAAGTGACTCGGCGACCGTGTGGAATCATCGGAACGTCTGTCACTACAAGCTTATTTTATTGAAAAAAAACAGGGATCGTTGTGTTAGCGAGCCGTCCGTGATGTTGTATAAAAAGGAAATATCTTTTCTCGAGGCAAGGTGTTAGTGCTCCTAGCGGCTTTAGGCTATCTCTTTCTTTTTTTGTAACTTTGTTGGGTGGTGACTGGTTCTTGTATTGCTTGGTGAATCTTTGCGCAAGCGCAATATTGTTGATCGTTTTTTTTTTTTGCGCATCTTCCTGTGCGTATAAAGAAGGTCAGGATCACGCACAAAAAAAACAGTTGGTAGCGAGCGCTGTGTGTGGTGTGTGTATCCTGAGTGAAAGCGTGTGTGAGTGTTTCGAGGATTTTCCAAGTTGCGCCAAATTTTACTTTCAAAAGCTCGTGATAAGTAGCCGGTTTGTTTTGTTCACTGATGCGACACCTCGTTCAGTTCTCGTTCTTCAAATTCAACCTTTGTTGCAATGTTGTTTCTGTACGTATTATTAATAAATACACATCGTATGGGCGGACTGATATTTAAATGTTCCGAACTCGCACGGCGAGATGCCGGCACATGTAGCGATCTTGCGACCGCTGATTACACGTGTGATCGCCGAACAAGTGCCACCAAGAAAATCAGTTGTGGCATTAATATTGCAGATGGAATCCCCTGGTAAGGAAATCGCCAAACGCACGGGTACATAAGCTGAGAGCCAGCGCCGCACCGCCGATGCCATCCCACTACGTCCGTCGATCTGCGCTACCCGCTGCTGTTTTAGCAACTTGAAATCCTCTCGCTAACCTGCTTCAAACTGTACAGAGCTGTAGTGTGAGTACGTTAGCGCTTTAGTGTTACAGAAAGAATCCGCACGATGTATTTAAAAGCGGAGAAGCGCCGACCACGTTAGATAGACACGTCAACAAGGCCTCGCGGGGAATGAGTAAAACCGCGTTGCGGACGAGATTTTGTAGGTGTTTGAGCATCCCACCACACAGCAATTGTTTTTTGACATATCTTGAAGCTCCGGCCACCACACACATGCGTCGGACACTGCTTATTTCACTCCGAAAAGGTGAACGACGCGCGGACACACGCACAACGACGTACAAACCTACGGCGGACGTCTGCTCACTGCCCCGAGAGTAACGAGCAAGTTCGCCACCACTGGCGCTTCGGTCGGCGTGCACTAGGCGTATATGGATGGAGTTCGATTAACTGTGCATTCGGCATGAAAGGGATCTGCCATGCATGAGATCGAGCTCCAGGGGTAGTTCTAACGTGTGCCACTCGCGTCTTCCGGCGTCGCGGTCGCAGGAGTCTGTGTGGATGTACCCGTTCTCGGAGGTGATATCGACGCGGAAAGTTCGCGCCGAGGACGGCACGCTCTTCCTGGACATGAAGTGCGGGAACCTCATGGTGCAGAAGATAACGCGTATTCAGACGGACCAGGTACGTGCGATTATCATCTTGGCAGTACTTCAAAGCCAGGAACTTGGTGTTTGCATTTGTTCGTGAAGTTTTCCTCGCTGAAACCCCCCTTCTTTGGTCATATGGGCTTCTGAGATACTAGTAGATTACTAACAAGTGACTGTCCTAAACACAGTGCGGAATACAGGTGGGAGTCTAAGGTGTGGTTTGGGGAAATCGTAAACTCACTAATCACTGTATGCACAACAGCAGGCGGTGTCCAAACTCGCAACGCATCAACGGTTTCATCTTAGTAACAGTCATTATTCTTAAAGGCTGTGTTTTTGTGCGTACTGAAAATGCCGGATTCAATAGCTGGAGCCGGAAGCATGTCATGCCTGTCACGTTTACAACACTAGCTCTTGAGTATCGCATAGTGAACGCTGTTACATTTTGTTCTTTTTGTCGGTGTATCCTTTCCGCATTTACACCTCTTTGCGCTATTCCGGATATTTCCAATGTCCGCTACCGGCGAAGTAACAAAGGCTTATGGAGTTGGTTTGAAATCTTGCTTGGAGTTAGTCACGCTTCCAGGGGCGAAATGTTGATCATGAGCGTGGCTTCATAACTGGTTAAAAACGTCTTTGAAGTTCTAGGAACCTTATCTAAGTTTATGCGTTGTACATTATACGAATGTTTGCTCCAGATGGAAAAGTTCCCTTTCCAGCTGGATTATTGAACCTTTCCAGTTGGAAAGATTTCCAGCTCGATAATTCAGCTATATAGCACTATAATTCAACTCGAAGTAGAAGAATATCTCGCTGTAGTATGGCCAATTCCAGCCACGAACTGACAAAGTTCCAGCTGGATATTCATCCACTTCGAGCTGATTTATTGAACCGTAAGTCTTTCCAGCTGGAAAGATCTTCGGTTCAATAATCCAGCTGGAAATTGATTTTTTTTTTTGTATCGGATGGCTTGCGTAGACATCCTTCGGAATTCGTTTTCTTTTCCTTTTTTTTGGCCAATTCATCTTCCAGGCTCACGAGATATCCAGGCTGGTGAGGCAGTACATCAACATCCAGCAGAGTCACCAGGGCAACCAACATGGCGGCGCCCCGCAGGACGTCACCCTGTCCAGGAACCTCAAGTGAAGAAAAAGTTTCACCACGAGCTCACCCGAGTCACTACGACAGACGAGAAAAAATCGTACACATCGACTTCAATGACCTTCGTCGACCACTACGATAGCGAACCCTCATCCTAATTAAGTTCGTGACAACGCTACTCTCACAAGCGACGCTACAGTAGCTCCATATCCGGCGACGTGTACTTCTCGCGATGTCTCGTCTTTTGTTCCCGTCCAACAAAGTTTTGCGAGAGTGTGCGCGTGTTGTACCCCCGGACGTTCGCACACGTGGTATCGGATTGGTGGAATGGGCTTCTACATTGCGCTTGAGTGAAGACTTTCCCGCTACTTATCTATGTCTCGTCTTCCAACAGCAGGTTGAGGCCTGCCTGACAAGGTGATCCATAGAATCGCGCCTTATCGTGTTAGTTTATGTTGAATGAATAGTGCCTTATATATTAATAAGATGACGGTATACCATTTAGACGTACATTTCCTACACACACTACCAATGACAAAAGAAATTCTGCCTCCCCTGCAGGAGGTAGCGTCTTTGAATATATTCCTCTATTGTTCGTGTCGAGGTCTTGCGTTGCCTTTCGGAAGAACGACGTGTTGCCAAAACGGCTTTTGGATTTTTCCTTTCACAAGTGTAACGGGTGTCAGTGTGCGTTTTGGAGGGGCTTGGCTCGAGAACGGTCTGCTAAGGTGGTACAAAAGAATCCGGGTCACACGATGCTTGACTGGCGCCGACTGCGCGTGCGCGAATCTCCTGCGCATGCTCTGTGGGTCGTTTCGGATCTACGCTTGTAACGAAAACTAAAACACCGGATTCCTGCTCTTCACAACATTGTAATATTCTTCGCGTCTTGGGTGAAACAGACTAACCTGACGTCATCTTCCTTCGAGTAACATTTTTTTTTCACGAGAGATTAATAAAGAGGATGGATGGTGACGACGCCGAAAGGGTGATTCCCCTTTCGCCAACAGCTGCCAAAACTTTCTCGGGCGTTTGAGGGAACACAACTTTTCGCGCCGAACTAAGAATTTTATCCATTACGCCCCTTTGTTCTACTCTTTACTTCCTTCTTACACTTTAGGACAAGTTGACTAGCATCCATAATATGTGTGTTGATACGTACGCGTGTGTGTATATACATATCTATTTGCCCCCCTTTCCCCTTGTTCCCTTGCGAAAGCAGCCTTTCTGAGAAAATTCGGAGATGGGTGTGAGGATTTATCGCCTTTTTTTTTTAGTGACTTAAATCTTGGTAACATATTTGACAGCGTGCTGTTTTTTTCTTCCTCGTGATGTAACAAGATGACAACTAGCCGATGTGGATTTCACGGAACGTCAGCAGAAAGGCTGCTTTCAAGTTTCATAATAGTACGCAATAAAAAGAGAAACGAGAGTCTTGGAAATCATGGTGTGGCTTGTCTTTCTCGGCAACATTGGACATCAGATCCTCGGAGGCGGCGTGAGATCCTCGGAGGCGGCGTGAGATCCTCGGAGGCGGCGTGAGATCCTCGGAGGCGGCGTGAGATCCTCAGAGGCGGCGTGAGATCCTCAGAGGCGGCATGAGATCCTCAGAGGCGGCATGAGATCCTCAGAGGCGGCATGAGATCCTCTAAGGCGGTGCACGATCGTCGGAGACTGCATGACCACAGAGATGTCATGGTCTCTAAGATTGTTGCCCGATCTCGGAGACCACGCCGACGAGAACTTGTGCTGCCTCCAAACCACCAGCTGTCGAAGTGACGTTTCCAAGCTAGCGGGATGCAAGATGTCGGGGTTTTGTCTTGATCGCGTAAGCTTGCCGACGAGTGAGCCAGGTGTTTGAACCGCAGTCTTGAACCTCGGAGGCACGATCTGGTCATGGCTCACCATGGTTCTCTTTCTCTCCAGCGGAAACTCTTTTGTAGTCCATCAGCTCCGCTGAAGATGGATGTGCCTTGGCTTTCCTGAGCATCAGAGAAATAAGAAAATGCCACTGAAATTCGACAGAATTATTGTGGGTACTGTTTAGTTTGTCTATATCACGCATGTATCACCATGGTGTACTTCTTACTCTGTCGTGTCGAGCAGTGGAGACGATTACGTCCTTGGGATGATGGCCCCTAGACTTCACAGAAATGTTCAGAGCCACGCAATAGCTTAATTAGCAGCGTTTACGCTACAAGCTGAATTACCAATGTTTCCACCATATGCCGAAAGGAGGCAACCGGTCGGCCAAACGCTTGCATATCTTGCAAGCTCGCTTGCAAGGCTAGATCCGCCTGCTGTATGCAGCAGCCAAGGAGGTTTTAAAAAACCTCCTTGGTCGAAGCCTCCTCCTCCTCCCCCCACTGTCGCGCAAACGGCTATTGTACGCCATGATTAGACGAAGATTAGAATCCAAGCTTCGTTACACGAGTTACAGTGCTTAAAAATTAACTAAACAAAGCAGAAGTCCAGGAAAAGATAGAATCTTGAAAAGATGAAAAAACCTTGGAATACTGGTTGTCGCGGCAGAAAAAGTTTCGACAAGTCGTTTTGCCTTCAGTTGATGACTTGAACATGAGAAGACCACTTCTCGAAAACCTGGCTCCAGCGAAACGCCGTGTTCAGAAATATTCATCTAATCAATAACTAGACATACGAACTTCGTCTTCGGCTAAGGCAACTTAAAATCGTAGTTTCCATTTAAAATATTCGGTATAGATTTATTTTCACACTAGTGCTTTGGTGGCGAGCTCGAGAGCTACTCTGAAAAAAAAAAAAAGCAGGTACACAAAGTTACGACTGAAAGGAGAGGGAGGATCTATAAGCATCTTAACCAGCTTGGGGTTTATTTTACCTGAGCATGAACGTCACGTATGACTTGTCACAGAGCAGCACGTTGCTGTTGACTCTGACTGCTGTGACGCGGACAAAACAGCGAGGATTAACCGCGACGCGGCACGGTGTAACTTACTAGCCGCCCAGTGACAACGGCACTGACACTGGCAAAAAATAGCGATACTTGTGTCAACGCCTCCTCTATTTTTTTCAATGCCAGTGGAAACGCTCGCTCCTCAATGGGAGCCGTCGGTACGCCTTAGTTCAGGGAGTGGTCGTCATGCGACGCCACATGAAGGGTGCGGCTGCTTGCGTCACAAGTGCGTCCGAGCGCTTTCCCACGGAGATGCGATAGACGCGCATTCCCTCTCGAATATCATGTGTCTGTCAGATTTGTTCCTTCGTGCTCCTTCTTTGTGGCTCGAAGTAATGCCGCCGCCGCCGCCGCCGCCGCCTCATAGCGCTTGTGTGGAGCCTCTTAAAGGCAGCGCTTGCAGCAGTGACGCGTCCCCATTGGTTGCCCGCATAGCGCCACGAACGTAGACGCGCTATCTTAAAACACCGTGTCTCTTACAGAGCCAGCGTGACTGCCAACATAGTGAACACGAGGGATGCGAGACGCCACCCCACGGACCTGTACCTAACTGAACAAAATGTTACTTCATCTGATTTCCGCCGTGAGGCACTACATGACGGGTGCTCTCCCCCATGAACGCAAAGCACACGCGAAGGCTAGGCGATGGGCGAGAGTAGGAAAGGGCTAGAGGAGAGGGTGGTGAACGGCTGGATCGGGCGCATCTGGCTGGCATTGAAAAAATAGAGGAGGCGCTGCTTGTGTGATGCCAGGCAGGACATTTAATTCAATTTGAACGGTGGAGTATGACGTCAAACGAGATGTTTCTCTTCAGGTCACGTGACCTCGAGCCAGAGTTGCCAGTTCCGCTTAATATAAGCGGATTTGGGCTTCTTTCTTTTTCCGAGTAGCTTGTAGAATTTTCCAGTCGCTTGTCACGTTTTTCGGGCTTATTTTCGTTTCCCCCCTGCAAATATAGTTATTTCAGTGATCATGACGTTCACCAAAGCGCTTTTGCCAATGACTGAGTAGTTGACTGAAGTCAAACGTACGTTGGCGAAATCCACAAGTAGCTTTAATCATGCACTGGCAAACGTGCATTCAACCGAATAGAAATTACGCTGTATTGTTAAAAAGTAAATATTGCCACCGGGCCACGAACTCCACTTTCGTTCATAGCTACACATGTTTTCGCTGCACAAAACAATTGCAGTGATTTTTTTCAACCCCCCCCCTTGTATTTGAGTTAAACTTTTATTATAATTAATATCTTCAAGTACGAAAATTCATTAAATTTCCTCTTCTTTTTGGCTTCTTCGTGAAACCCTCGCCACTTTTTGGGTGCTTCTCTAGTGATAATTATTCGCTCGTTAGCTCGTTAGTATCTCGCAACTCTGTCCCAAACCGACAAGGTGCAAATAGACTTTCCCCTGGGGTACCACCACCTCTGCTTCGCGCTAAAACCACAGATTTTCATAATAGCACACCAGAGAGAAATCCGGCGCTAGTGTCTGTGGGCGCTACAACGCATGAGACTTCAGCCAGCATGGAATTATGGGTAGTACATGAATTCACCCAAGCTCGTTCTTTCGGCCCGGCGCGGCTACATGTGGCCTGCAGTCTCTCTGTCGCAAGACTACGTTCACCAAATGTTCAGCAGTTCCACTTCGCCATTTCGACCCCTTTCGTATGATTAAATGAAATCAGCTCACGAGGTTCACAACGAGCCATTCTTGCGTACGAAATAAAACCCAGAACACAACAATAAACAAAGGCACAAAAGCGTTCGGAGTCGCAAGCACGAGGATTGCAGGCAAAATAATGCGCTACCCATCATTTCCCTGCTAGCTGAACGATCGCGGTTTCTTCGAGTAAATATTGTGCGAAACTCTATGACTAAAATACTCCAATACGGCCAGCCTTGCGTACTTGGCCTTCTTGAGATCCAAGGTCTCCCGCAGGGTGTCCGGTAGCGCCACCTGGAAGGTCTCGGGCAGAAGGAGAACCAGGACAGCGGCCAGGGCATACATTGCCGCCAGGACAGCCATGGGCACCGACTCGTGCGTGTAGCGCCTCTGGAGTCGAGAACCAGAAACGTATTTCTTGTGTAAGGACAATGTAGAGCTTAGTTTAAAGGGACACTAAAGTGAAACGTGTGGGGTCTCGTAATGAGACCCCACACGTCTGCTCTCGGAGCAGACGGAGACAGCAGACGCGGTCAAACCAAACCAACATCGTGTACATTTATTCAACTACTTTTACATGAACGAGTTCGCTGGCCGAATCAAGTACATCACTAGTGATCAACACGCTAAAACAACCTTAAATAATATCCCGCTACATTCAATCAACATAACAACAAACGCAAGGTGACGCGAAGGCGGCGTCGCCGATGGTCCACTCACCACGAGGGGTCCACGGGAAACGACCCGCGCTTACCGCATCCCGCGAATCCCCGGCAGGAGACGTCCATCCGATCGCCGCCCCAACGCCAAAAAGACTCTGTAACTTTTCCCGTGCGCCCACCTAGCTTCGCCGCCGAGCGGCGCTACCGCGCTAACCTTAACGATGATGATGATGACAACCCGCGCGAGCACAACGCCACGTTCCGCTCGGGGGGCTGTTAACCCGAACTGCGACTTATCCGCGAGACGCGCGCGCGCCATGAGGCGCAAACGACCTTACAGGGGGTGATAGCACCCCCACAAACAATGAATCGGTTTATATTGATGAATTATACCCTGAAGACTAACGACCTTAATTTCACCACCATAGGCCTACTAATAGAGGAGAAAATCAAGGTCAGTATTTCATTTTTGAATTTCGCACCGAAATCGCCGCGCGCGACGTCAAGGATTTCGAAGTGTTTTTTTTTTCGCATTTTTGGGTCATTGGCTCAACGAAATTTCCTGAAACTTGGTATGTTAAGTCCATGGCCCCCCTCAGATGACAAGGTACATCATTTTTATTGATTAGGAACTACGTAGAATTTAGTAGACGCTGTCAAAATCTATGACGTCACGACGTTTGGTGCTGGAACTTCAATATGGCGTCACCACCAGCAATTTCTTTTTTTTTTTTGCCGTTTTCTCGCTTACCAAGCTTCATCTCACGGCAAGCCTGGTTTTGTGGTATCGTGAAGGAGCAATTTACTAATACGAAAAAAGTTGTTTTTCTCTTTGGTGTCCCTTTAAAGGGGCCCTGCAACACTTTTCCAAGTAGCCATGGAATAGATTCACTAAAGGAACTTATTGCGTCACGAATTCACCGCCGCAAAAATTTTTGGAATCCGTCCAGTACGAGCGGAGTTACAAAGATTTGTCGCACGCTGCGATTGCATTCTTTCTTCTCGTACCGACGAAAGCGCTGGAAGCTAAGCAGGGAGGGATGGCACGGGGAAAGAAAATACGTCACGTGCGCGTCGTGACCTTGAGCACTTTTTCTCTTTTTTTCTCCTCAAATACGCGGCTTTTCAGTGCGATCGCGCGCACGCGTGGACAAGTCGCGGCCTCCCGCGGCGGCCCCAGTAACGACCTAGCGCGCCATGATCAAATCAGCCAATGGCTGATGCAATGGCTATGACGAGTTATTTTTGAGCTTGTAGCGTCATTTGTCGAGAGAATAGAAAGCAATTTTTAGCTGACTTTGAGAATTTATTGTGAGTTCCAGGCCGCGGGCTGCGCTATAACACTTGGCTCGCGTGTTCTCGGGAGCCTCGACTACCGATCGGCAGCGTTTTCTGACCATGTTCAAAAAGTGTTGCGGGGCCCCTCTAATGTCACAGATTCTCGACACCTGCTACTTGCGCAAGGTTGCCCTTCAGAGGGAAACGAGCTACGCCGCAACGCCCCCCCGCCCCCCGTTGGTCGTATACTAAAGATAATCTTCACAATGGCTGCAAAAGTGAAAACGGGCCGATGACGTGCTTCTGTGTGGGTGGCGAGGGGTGTGACACTCAGTCAGACATTCGTGCCTTTTTGTCTATCTATCTATCTATCTATCTATCTATCTATCTATCTATCTATCTATCTATCTATCTATCTATCTATCTATCTATCTATCTATCTATCTATCTATCTATCTCAATACCACTGGAGTAGACAGATGGGTTGATGGGGCGTACGTTCCAAACACACAAACACACGCACCACACCCACAAAATTTTCGTTTTTGCATGCGTGTATATATACGCGCACATACATATCACGCACAAACATAATACAGTAAGGATGAACACACCCCTCACCCCGGAAAAAAAATTCTGACTACGCTACTGTTCAATACGTATCTTACCGTTTCCAGCAGTAGTGGCACGAGCGCCGATCCGACCCGGATGCTCATGAGGCAGGCGCCGACTCCCACGGTGCGCAACACGGTGGGGAACACCTCGGCCGCGTACAACCACGTGACCGTAAACGCCGAGCCGGACAGGGTCTTGCCCACCAAACCGTCCACTTGGCGGAGCCACGTCAGCGCTATGTAACGATCAGAAGAGCTGCACTTTTCCAGGGCCACGCGTGATAAATAGGTTGCTAACTTAAGTTTACAACCTAAGTTCATAGGCGTGCGCAGGGTTACTTTTCAGGGGGGGCGAAGGTTCGTCGCAGCGCCCCCCCCTCCCTATTATGTCAATGTGTGGGGCTGACATTACCTCCCCACCCCCGAGTCGCAGCGCCCCCCCTCCCTATTATGTCAATATATAGGGCTGACTTGCGCCCCCCCCCCCCCCCTTTTATGGGACTAGGGGGGGGCGGCCGCCCCCACTGCCCCCCCCTCGTGCGCACGCCTATGCCTAAGTTTACAATTTTCTGACTGTGGATTTCAAGAACTTCAGTTTACAACTTAAGTTTACAATTTATGATTCCGGATTTCAACAGCGAAGTTAAGTTTGCTAACTTAACTTTACAGTTTAAGTTTAGAATTTTTGACTCCGCATTCCAATAGCAAACTTATGTTTACTAACCTAAGTTTGCGACTTAAGTTTACAATTTCGGACTGCAGATTCCAAATAGCAGACCTAATTTCGCTTCGGTACGACTTCGCAGTATTGGATTACTTGAAGTAATAGATTACCAACTTGCTCAAAATGCTTATCTCATTAAGTTAACTTACTATTGGAATCCGGAGTAAACAAATTATCAAGATCACGTATATCATTTCGCCTTACGTCACAGTTCGCTGCGTCACAGTTCCCTCTAGTAAATATAGCAGGAAACTCCATGGGTATCCACTCACATCGAGGGATGAAGCCCAAACCGAGCGAGCAGAGCGCCACCCCGGCATACATGGCCGGCACGGCCATGCGCCTGGGGAACCAGCGTACGGTGCTGTAACAGAGGACCACGGCCGCACACTCTCCCACGCCCGACAGCAGAAAGCCCACGTAGGGGTCTCCGCCCAGGCTGGTCATGGACAGCTGGATGCCGTAGAACGCGGCGCCGCACGACACGCTGCAACAGACAGCGTATACATATCTTGATCACCTAATCAGATCTGCAAGGTACCTGGACACAATATTAGAAAGTCCCTTCAAAACCCGCGAACCGGGGAGCCATCCAATTTTATTAAGGCGAAAGCCGTTAATAGCTCATATCGCGGTGTCCGTCAGTCCGTCCGTGCCCTGGAACGGTGCCTGCTGTGGCCTCTCCCCCCTCACACTCTCTTAGCAATCACGTGATGGCACAGCGGTCTCTACACATGGCATAGTCAGTCGAATGGCCACAGTCTTTCGCGGAACACACTTTGGAATTTACAGTGTCCTTTTTTTTTTTTTTTTTTTTTTTTTTTTTTTTTTGAGAAAGGTTGTCGTCGCCGACATCGCCTTCTTCAAGGAGTCCTCAGTGTACACCTGGCTGCGGCTAAGGTGGTTTAAAAGCGCTGAAGTGGGAGATATGCCTTAAAAGTAAAATCAGAAATCTGCCATGTTACCAGTGACAAAATAAGACGTTAGCGTGTAGCGAAGGAAAAGCAATGTTTTCCTCGCACGCCCTACCAGTTTAGTATCGGTAATTTCGTGCTATGAAACTAGAAACGTTAGAGAGCCCTGCAATATATATATATATATATATATATATATATATATATATATATATATATATATATATATATATATATATATATATATATAGTTCAAAAAATATATCCAGCACGTAGGAAAAATGGTTCTTGGGAAGGACTGACGTTTCGGCCGCGGGACCGGCCTTCGTCGGAGTGATGCACACATGCGACATCAACGCAATATCGTTGCGTTGATGTCGCATGTGTGCATCACTCCGACGAAGGCCGGTCCCGCGGCCGAAACGTCAGTCCTTCCCAAGAACCATTTTTCCTACGTGCTGGATATATTTTTTGAAGTGTTACTTCCGGGTCCTATGTTAGCCCTTCATTGTTTATATATATATATATATATATATATATATATATATATATATATATATATATATATATATATATATATAGTTCAAAGAAATATATCAAGCACGTAGGAAAAATTGCTCTCGTAAGGACTGACGTTTCGGCCGCGGGACCGGCCTTCGTCGGAGTGACCGGCCTTCACTCCGACGAAGGCCGGTCCCGCGGCCGAAACGTCAATCCTTACGAGAACAATTTTTCCTACGTGCTTGATATATTTTTTTGAACTGTTACTTCCGGGTCCTGTGTTATCCCTTCATTATATATATATATATATATATATATATATATATATATATATAAGCCGCATGAGTGGCGAAAGCGACACGCGTAGCGTACTTTCGATATTGCCACGAAAAAAAGCATAGCTTTTTGAAATTTCTATTGCAAATGTGGCGTATTTGACGTAATTGGCTTTAAAATTGATTTTATCGCTTGCGGAAGTAAGGCGTGTGAAATCGGCGGTTATTCCCGCCGTCGCGTCGGCATGAACTCATCGTCATCGTTATTTGTCGGAGGAGCTCGCGCGGTTCGCGGTCGGACTCTGCGCTGGTCGTGTTGCGTGTGCTTGGTTCTTTCACGCCTTGGGGGGCAAAAAAATCGCATACGTTGATTACATTTCTTTGGATGATGCTTTTCTCAGGTCCTCGATTCTCTCCGCCGACTAGATCGTGGCTGACTGTGCCAATGCGTGCACTAGAGATAAAGTTTAGGAGTCGGTGGAGCAGGGGTCATTCCCTTCGACGATCGCGTTCGGGGGGAACTTTCAGTTTCGCGAGGCGTTTGACCTTCTGCTACGATCCACGACACTATGCCAATAGTGCTACATTATCGCTTGGAGACGCCGAAGCATCCGGTGATCATCTTGCGAAGGTATCGCCAAAAATGATCGCTTGCCAGGTGTCGGCCGTGGTGGCATTACATTTATTAAAATTATACATGACGCTGCTGATGATAAGAACTTTCAAACTGTCAAATCGGAAGTTTAGCACTTATTTACAAGTTTCTCATAGCAATTGGACAGCTTCGTCGCTTCGAAAGCCAATCCATTAATCTTGCCTAATTAGGCAATTAAGCAGTACACAAGGCATGGTGTGACTTACTCCATGTTATAGTCAGCATTAATTTGGTCGCGTCGGCATTGTATTTTTAAACTATCGCTAGAGTTAGCTGGGGCACCCTCTTAAAAGTACCGGGCGTTTCTGGATGTCGGTATAGTTTAAGGTATGCGCGCCGTGAAGCACTCACCAGCTGTAGACAAGGATGACGCTGTAACGTCGGATCCTGGGCTCCCTCACCAGGTCCAGGTAGTGCGCTTTCTCGGCATCTTCGTTCTCCTGGTTACATCAGGTAGTGTCAAAGGAGGTTCTAGAAGACAGTCTCATCTATCGAAATCGCCAACAAGCATGCGTTGGCCATGTTAAAGGGCCCCTAAACCACCCAGTGGTCGAAATTTAGTTGTGGCGTTGCATGAAGGGCCCCAAACTGACAACCATCGGACAGCGAAGCTCGCTAGTGAACGTGAGGGTATAATAAGACATCCTATAGTCTCATTTCTAGCATCATCGCCATCATTCGGCATCATCCTCAGCAGCAGCAACATTTCCTTATGTTTGTTTCTTCATTCGCTTCCCCCCAAGTGGTCACGTGACCTACGTGACGACTGCTGCTACGACGACGGCGACAGCATTGGCATCATCATCATCATTTCGGTCTGCTTGTTCTTTTATTCTCTCTCCGTATGGTCACGTGACCTTACGTGACGACTAGTACAACTACGACAACGCGACAGCACTGGGTAGACTAATACCGGTGTCACACGGGGACTTTTGATCGCGATCAGGGCCGATCCGGATCGTACTTCTTGATCGTGATTACCAAGTTCGTAGGTGCTACACTGTGCAGCCTAATCCGGATCGAGTTTGGCGCAGACTTCGGCGAAATCGCGATCATGGAGCCAGATCGTGGTGCGCAGATCGCGATCGTCTTGATCCCGACCGGGCCTGATCGTGATTAAATGTGACCGTGTAGCCCGATTCCGGATCCGGATCGAGTCCCTAATCTGGATTGGCCCTGATCATGATAAAAATTACCCGTGTGACACCGGTATGAGACAGCTTCGCTGTAAAACGAAAGAGGGGGAGAGCCTCTGACGACTGTGCACAGCCAAGACAATAGCACTGTCCTAGTACTGCATACCAACATTGTCGCCGAAAAGCAGGTGTTGTGCTACCTCACCTGTAGTATCTTCTTTCGCAACTGCCCCAGTGCGGAGTCGATGTCCTCGATCTCGATGCCATTCGACGAAGCCGCTCGGAGGACGACGCTGGCGGCCTCTTTCGTCCTTCCGGTGGCAACCAGCCACCGAGGTGACTCGGGCAGGTACCTGGTAGGGTAGAGCCATGGTTCTCACTATTGCAAAATGGATGGGTGTCCGTTTGCACGGTCGTACTATCAGCACGCACTGGCGATTCTAACATTTTAACGCGACATCGTTAAAGAGCCCGTTTCGCAGAAATTGTGTGCGTGCGTGCGTGCGTGCGTGCGTGCGTGCGTGAATACTGACGTTGCCACTTACCATGACCAAAACACAATGGCGATAAACGGCATCGTGATGGCCACCTGGACGTAGCGCCAATGCTGGATTAACCACACGGTGCCCGGCAGCACGGAAGAGGCTCAGGGCGAAGCCCAAGGTGAAGGCGATTGCCGCTTGTGTCCGCCGCTTGGGGCCAGTGACCTCCACCACTGCGTAATGGGGAATGGGAACGTGGGCAACGTATAGCATGCGGCATAACGGCCTTCCAATACGACTTTTGCTATCACTGCAGCGTGTTTCCACATCCTAAGGAGCGCAACAGTGGAACTTCCGGTCACATTCACATTCCCGGGTGAGTCACGTGGGCTGAGCAGAACCATCACGTAAGACGTCATTGCTATAGGACGTGTCGCTGTCGATCCTGGTTCTGGCGGTAGTGATGCTGGCAAAATGGTGAGAACCGCTAACCGGTGCGGCTTAGGTTGCTCCACCTCCAGTGATGGATGGATGGAAAGAACTTTATTTACGCCCTGTACAAGGTGTTGCCACCTGACTGGCTATACACTCCGTTCACTGCGACTGGCGCCGCCGCGCGGCCGTCAGAGCAGACAGTCGTTGAGAGCCCGAGCAGAACCAAACGCTCTCCCACGCCCGCTGGCACGTAGTTTATCGTAATCAATGAACTGCTGCGTAGTCGACTGTACCAACAGGTACACGTCGTGTCCTGCTGGAACGACGTTTCACAATTTCTCGACTCGTCCCTGCTTTATTGGGCAGCGACATATAAGTGGATCACGGCTTTGCGACGAAAAAAAATGTTTGGTTCCCGCTCCCTCTACCGTCTCGCGTTCTGCCGCTGCATGCTTGGAATTGGTCTGAGACAGCACCTCTGCAGGTGCAATGATCTTGCGTGATGTTCCTGCTGTCATAGAGCTGGTGAGAAAAGAAACGTATGCAAGGCATTTTATAAAATGCCTTGCATACGTTCCATCAGTCTTGAGCTGAATTATAATTCAGCTCTAGACATTTTAATGAACCTTAACTATTAAGTCGCTGTATACCTTTCGCAGTTTTGGGGAATGCAATGCGAGGTCAATTAGTGCTTTCCTGGGATGATAGGACCATCAGTTAAGTGGCAAATTGAGTTACGTAGCATATTACTGCGAACACAACTAGTCGCCCAGCAGCGCTATGCGCACTCGGTAGCATCAAGTTAAGACGCAGAGTAGCAGAACTGCAGGGTCTGTACAAAAAAACGAAGCTTTGCGAGTGCTATAGCGACGGATATGTGCATGTCAGTGTGTTTAGGAAAGCAACATAAACAACGCAAGAGGTGTAGTGAATGAGATACGTGACGGTGACCGTGCTGTCGTCGTCGCCACTTTACAAAGTGAAGCGAAAGACAAAACGGGGCTTCGGCGTCCTCTCTGACCGAAATCGTAGCACGTTCTCTTTCTCGCCCGCGCCTCAAGCTCTTAGCATGAGCAGCGCGAGCGGTGAGGTAAAGACTATGATCATGATGAGCGATGATGCCGCGACAATTTCAAGCAAAGCACTTTGCGAGACTCGGTGGCTGCAAATCACCGTGGAACGAAACCGCAACGAAGGAGCACGCCGCCCGGCCACTCACCGTGATTTCCACGGCGTGGAGCCGTCGATAATTCTAAACGCCCTGAGTATTTTGCAAGCACGCGTGTAGTGGGCACGCACCAATAATATTCTAAGTGTGAAAGAATGACAGCTTACCGCGGCAGTTATGGAGTAAGCATCTTGCATTACACACACCTGACGCACGCATTTAGCCGTCAGTTACGCTCAGCAAGGCGCTCACTAACGTGGAAAACGGGGCCGCTGTCGTGCAGGTTTTCCCCTTTATTCACGGGGGCATCGCGGCAGAATGTCCCACTACGATATCTTTAAATCCAGCTCGAAGCGCTAACGCGCCGGCTACGGGCGCCTGTGCCACCGTGCGCTGCTGTCTGCTACGGCTCTCAACGTTGCACGCCCGCCGCACCACTCGTGGCGCTGCGCGCGGTTTTCAAGGCGCCCCCTATAGGTCCCAAACGGAGTGTATAGTACCATGTCGGTACCGGGTGGTCAAGCCTTCTATAGACCTGTCAAGGGCGTACTGGACAGCCAGGACTTGTGGGCCATGGTCCTGCGACTTGATCATCCCCGCAGAAACCGTTCCCGGGAAATGCCAAGGCCAAGCGACCCACACTCCCAGAGCATATGCTCAAGCGTGCATATTTTTTCTTGCATGCCTTTCAAATAGTATCCATGTCTTCTATGCCTTACCATTTTTTTCTCTGTGCCGGCGAGTGATATGTCTGTGTCTTTAGTTGCCTAAGTGTGACCGCTCGTGTTATTTTAGTCTAATGTGAGAAGGTGAAAACTCTCTCCTTACAAGATAGTATTGTTTGGTGATTTCATTGTATGTCGAGGGCGTATCCCTATGTAGATCCTCTAATACAGCAGAATAAAAGGGATATGTGAAAGCGGCCCAGGTCTGTAAGTTCGCGGGCAACGCTGTTAGCCGATTCATTTGGATTGATTGGCCAAACATTGGCACTTGCAAAAGTAGCAACATTTATGCGATGCCAGGCCAAACGTTCCGTTTGATTCAAATTTTTGTGGTAGGTATGTCATCATGCGTGAAGTTTCTGCTAAGGTCACGCGACTTTCCCGCTTGCGCTACTACGCTCTCTAACGTGGTGAGACAAGCGTCACTGAAACATACCTTTCTATATGCCACCACGACGTTTGATAATAGTACACTGTAGGGAAATCCGGCGCTAGTGTCTATGTGAGCTGCAACACATGACGCTTCAGCCAGCATGGGAATGATGAGTATAGTGCATGGATTTGCATAAGCTTCGTTCTTTCGGCTCCGTCTAGTCCGCAGCCGCTTTGCGCTAGACAAAGTTCAGCAGTGCCACTTCAATCACCACCGTAACCATTTTAGGCTCACCAATTCTCAAATCAGCTCAACCGAGGTTCACATCGAGCCGTTCTTTTATCAGAAACAAAAGCCAAAACAAAACAATGAACAAAGCCACAAGTTCGTTCGATGCCACAAGCACGAAGACTAGGCAAATCCATGCACTACCCATCATAATTCCCGATAGTGGCTTAACGATCCCGAGCGCCACAGTTCTTTCTAGTAAATATTGTAGAAATCTCTATGTACGTCACTGGTTGTGTGCTTTCGTGTACACGCTGCTTTTTGTGCCTGCCTATTAGGTTATGGTTGAGTTTTTGTCTACCGTTTTTCTTCGTTCCTTACGGAGGCAGAAGGAGGTGGTCTGCATGACGGCCAGAGAAATCCCCAAGCAACACGCGGGCTGCCAAGAAGACGCCGAAAGAGGGCGCCGCAGCGGTCGCGAGGCCCGCCATGTTGGTGAGCGCGCAGGAGCTCACGAGCAAGGGACGGCGACCCAGTCTGCAACAAACGCAACACGTACCATTGTAGGAAAGAACTCACAGAATTCGAGGGTCACGGGACACAGTGAACACGTTCAAAGCAAGATCACCAGTCCTTTGCTTTCTGCTGCCACGTTATACCTGCAAACTTCTTAATCTCATATGCTCACCTAACTTTTCTGTCTTCCCCCTCACGTGTCTCCCTTCTCTCGGTATCCAGTCAATTACCCTTAATGACCAGCGGTTATCCTGCCGACGTGCTACATGCCCGGCCCATGTCCATTTCTTCTTGATTTCAACTATGATATCCTTAAGTCTTGTTGTATGCGGACATAACTTCCTTTCTCTACTTTTCACCCAGTGTTTTCTGCCATCTCCACTATCCCCAAGTATACCATCACCTGTGCTCTCTCTTTTTTTTTCGCTCGCTCTGTACATTTCGCTAATGTATAAATTTAAGAAGGAATAGAAATACCTTACATCGCAAATTCAGCCTTACACTTGTATATAGCTCAAACACGTGACCGCGATGCTTATGTACCAACTGGCGCACTTTCCTCACCTGTCTCCGAGGGCCGAGCAGAGGAGACAGCCGATGAGCATGCCAGTCATGAGACTGCTCTGCACCAGGGAGCGCATCCACGCACGCTCGCACACCAGGTCCCACTGCACGTTTAAAGCGTCCATTGATTGGAAGGATGGATGGATGGATGGATTGGATGGATGGATTGGATGGATGGATGGATTAGATGGATGGATTGGATGGATTGGATGGATTGGATGGATTGGATGGATTGGATGGATTGGATGGATTGGATTGAATGGATGGATGGATGGATGGATGGATGGATGGATGGATGGATGGATGGATGGATGGACGGACGGACGGACGGACGGACGGACGGATGGATGGATGGATGGATGGCACGTTGCGGGCCACTCTCACGTCGGAACAGAAAGACAAAGTCTCTCTGCTGCGTCGCGTGCCCGTTGGACTGTCCACAGCGGTTCTTCGATTCCGTATAAGGTAATAGCGGGCTTCCATTTGGAAGGCGTGAGGACTTCGCCGCGCGTAACGCGGGGCGCCGCCAGAGCATGTGTTCTGTATTAGCTATATCCGCTCATAATCAACATTTATTAGTTGGCTGAATTTCCGGAAAAATCTTGTGCAATGGCGAGGGGTTAGCCTACGCCCCGACCTGAAGTAGCCTGAGCGTCAGAGCCCGTGGTCTGTTTAATTTTCTGTGGTGGAGGGTACTGTCTCCTCCTCAGATGAAAATATTTTGGTGAGTTTCTTATACGAGGTAGATGCCTGTGAACAGGGGCGTAGCCAGAAATTTTTTTCGGGGGGGTGGGGGGGGGGGAGGTGGGGGGCACCTCCTTGATTTCGGAGGGGGCACCTCCTTGAAATGGTCATTTTTCGCTCTGTATGCCATGGCGAAAAAATTTCGCGGGGGCACGTGCCCGGTGTGCCACCCCCTGGCTACGCCTACTGCCTGTGAATAGCCCTGCGAACGTCTGTGACTGTTATCCGTATAGATATTTGTGTGAAGGACATTTTTGGACCACTGTTTGATTCTATACTGATCATTATCGTGGCATACACAAAAGCTCACCCACCTCCTGAACCAAAGTGTGGCCCAGCGAAGCTGTTCCCGTAGTTCCACGTTTCGCACGACATGGAGGTCGTGACGACTTCAGGCACCTAACGACCGGTTATCGCCAACGGCTGCGGTCGTCGTCAGGGTTCTCGAACATGCGCTGCGTCCGAAGTCACCTTCCTCGACGAGATGCCGGGAGCCGCGTGACAGGTTCCAGGAGCTCCTCTCGGAAACCAACGTCGTCGTATTTCCGCTCACGTGGGAGGCGGGATTCGAACCGCACCAGTAGTCCACCTCTGGCACGAAGAAGCTGGACACCACCAGGTGCAGACCCATGAACGTGCCTCGAACAAGGCCGAACCAGAAGATGTTCTTCTGGAACTTGCCGTAGTCTCCGATGACGTCACAGATGTCCATGTTGTTGAGGAGCTGTGTAGTATTTCCGTCTGCAGTCGTCGTGGACCAAGCAGTGATTACAGAAAAACCCTAGACTTTACCGTAGTTTGGTTACAACCTAAGAGAACATGTAAGCTCCACCCACAGAAGCACGGGCCTACCTGTCCTTCACCTGTAAAAGGCAGTCGCGCTAGCTGACTTCCGCTCGAAGCCTAAGTACTTTTTCTCCCTTACTGTATAAACTACTCATATTAAGAGTTGAAAGTTCTTCGTTATTACCTAAAACATTACGTTTGGCTGAGCCGCGTGGTAAGAATCCCCGGCGAAATTAACCGCAACGTTCAAGTCTCCGACCCAAAACTAGTGACACAAACGTGTGTCTGTAAGAGAAAGTGAACTATCTAAAGCACACGAGAAGTGCTTGACGTCATGGAAATGAGCTAACGCCATTGGACGGAGCATTTACGCAAATTTTCGGTGGGTGAGCGACGGTTGTGGGCGGAGCAGACATCTTTTTTCTTCGGTTGTAAGCGAGTGTACTCTCTACACTTAACAGCATCGTTTCAACTTTCCTGTGCTCTTATTTCATCGGCGTTTCTCTCTTCAATGCGTCACGCTGCCCCCTGTGCGCTTCACGTTCCTTTGTCGGTACTCGCGCTGTTACCTTTAAAGACCCTTCTCGTCTTCGATTCTTTCACGCTTACGTCAGAGCGATCAATCAGGTCAGGTGAGAATAGTTATGCAGAGCGGTTAAGCAGGCCGTTAAGCTTGAACTGAAGTGTCGCCCCGGGTGGGCTTGGCATCTCACGCTGTCTACTCGATTCTCGTTATGTGGGACGTGTTGTAGACGTGCCTGTCTAGTGAGGCCTACTAAAAATAACTTATCGTAGAAAGCAGCGTCAAAAAACCGGCAGATCCCACTCATTGTGGGAATCGCTGCAATGCGAAGCAACCAGCAAGGAGCAAATCATGCTGTTCATAACATGCATGTCAGGATTTACATGTTAGGACCTGTCATTTATGTTCTTCATACAGTCACGTCGCGCGATACCAATTTTGGTGTATATCAAACTGGCGAACAGGACGCAAGCGCACCATGAGCGTGACATGTGAATGGCGTTGTACATGACATGCATGTCATGATTTTCATGTTACCGTCTGCCACATATGTTCGTCATACAGTCACGTCACGCACTACCAATTTTGGTGTCTACCAAGCTAGCGAACCGGCCGCGAGCGCGCCATGAGCGTGGCATGCAAGCCATGTTGCACTTGACATGTCATGATTTCCATATTACCACTTGTCATTTATGTTCGTGATACAGTCACGTCACGCAATACCAAATTTTGTGTATATGAAGCTAGGGGTAATACTTTATGGCAGGCTGTAGTTGGTTCATTGGTGATAAACTTTCTTAAACAGCGCGAGAACACGAAAACACAAGTAAGAAAACATTCAGAACACCACGAGCGCAGTGGTGTTCAGAACACCACGAGCGCAGTGGTGTTCTGCGCTCGTGCTGTTATGAATGTTTTCTTACTTGTGTCTTTGTCTTCGTCTTCTCGCACAGTTAAGGGAAGTTTATCAGCAAGCTAGCGAAACGGCCGTCAGTGCACCATGAGCGTGGCATGCAAATCATGTTGTGCATGACATAGACGTCATGATTTTCATATTACCACCGGTCATTTATGTTGGTCATGCAGAAATGTCTCATCATACCAATTTTTGGATATATCAAGTTAAGGAAACGGCCGCAGGAGCACCACTGCCATGGCGTGTAAATCATACCGTTCATGACAAGTTAGTCTTGATTTTCGTTTATGACCAGTCATTCATGTTCTTCATACAGTCATGTTATGTCATACCAATTTTGGCATAAATCCCATTAATGATACGATCTGGAGAGCACAAAGGCGTAGGCGGATAGACAGACAGACAGACAGACAGACAGACAGACAGACAGACAGACAGACAGACAGACAGACAGACAGACAGATAGATAGATAGATAGATAGATAGATAGATAGATAGATAGATAGATAGATAGATAGATAGATAGATAGATAGATAGATAGATAGATAGATAGATAGATAGATAGATAGATAGATAGATAGATAGATAGATAGATAGATAGATAGATAGATAGATACGCTCAAAGTCGCCGAAGTTCACTAAGAAATGCATCGCATTTAAATGGAGGAGTAGGAAAGAACCACACTGTGCATAGATTGTCTGAGCGTTAGCCTCTAAATTAAACATTGTATCTTCCTTTCTTAAATTTTGACCACTTTTTTTTTGTTTTTGCTCGAGTATACAATATATTCGGGTGTTTTTAATCAATCTCGTTTAATGGATGCGCTGTGTTCGTGTGGACCTTACCTTGTCTCTGTTTTTTCTGTACTCCTGTCTACGATTACGCAGTAGTACCAACTCGACCAGCAAGGCAGTCTTCTAAGCCTAGCTGGCAGCTTCGTTGAGAGTCTTCTATGATTCACCCTATGAAAAAGACAAACATGAGTGAAAAAGAAAAAAAAATGTCAAGGTACATTGATCGCGCTACAACAAGCAGGATGAAAAAAAGAGAGAGAGAGTGAGAGAAAAGGAATATAGGAAAGACAGGGAGGTTAACTAAAACTATAAATCGGGACGAAATAATAAGTACTTAGGGTAATATACCCGGTTGAATTACCTGGTCCCATAAGCCGTCTTGAACTGGAAGTCGCGAAAGGCT
This sequence comes from Rhipicephalus appendiculatus, assembly GCA_030522465.1. Lineage (NCBI taxonomy): Eukaryota > Metazoa > Arthropoda > Arachnida > Ixodida > Ixodidae > Rhipicephalus > Rhipicephalus appendiculatus. Next base: position 637,050 of record JALIZH010030813.1, on the reverse strand, counting down.
TCGTGTCGTTGAAGGCATGAGAACTCTTCCCAGACGACGGGCCTGGGAGTGTGTTCGGCGTCTCTTTCGAAAAGGAAAAAAAAAATGGCCGCGAAGCAGATACTTCCTTGGCCTAGATGCAAGTCTTCCTTTGTCGCACTTACAAGCTGTGTGTACCTTACAGGCTTCGCTGTAAACGTCGCGCACCGTAACGTTTGCGCTGTCGATCGCCAACGCATTGTTTCCTCTGTTCTTTGTTGCTTTACATTTTTTTCATTCACTCGACGTCTCTAGCTAGGCTGTTGTTCAAAGGCTCAAAATTGAATGAAACCTTGTGACATTGTCAAGTGACGCACAAATTTTGAGCGAGCGTGTCTCTCTCTCTCTTTTTTTTTTTTTTTTCGTGCTGTCTACGATGCCGTCTCGTCGGCGTCAGCGTCTTTCCGCGGACCTGCTGCGGGTCGGTTGGCGAGGCCATCCTCTGAGCTACAGGCAACCGCAGAGCTTGAAAGGAGAGACGGCTAATTAAGGCAGCACGCCGGAGTGCTGCCGATCACGTGATGATCTTCTTTTTTCCGGGAACCGTTCGCATTCCAGCACGCTTTCGGGCATATGACGCTCGAAACCAGTATGCAGGCATAGGCGTGCGTAGGGTTCCCCTTCAGGGGGGGGGGGTGTCTTCGCAGCGCCCCCCCTCCCTATTATGTCAATGTATGGGGCTGACTTCGCCCCCCCCCCCCCCCCCCCCGTGAGTGGCAGCGACCGCCTATCATATTATGTGAATGTATGATGCTGGATTTGCGACCCCCCCTCATAGGTGACTAGGTAAGGGGCTGCCCCCCCCCCCTGCCCCCCGTGTGCACCCCCTGCCCCCCGTGCGTACGCCTATGTCTGGAGGAACAAATCGACGGTCTCAATTTTACCGTAGCAGCTGTTTAAAGCAGGGCTGGGCAAAGATACTTTGAAATTGTATCGCGATACGATACAAGATACTCAGGCAACAAGTATTGGAGATACAGATACAAGATACTACCGAATGCATTGCATCCGATACGATACCTGTCAAACTGTATGTTAAGATAATTCGATACATTTACAAATTTCTTGTTATAGAGCCCATAATGTAGTAGCGAACGCCTATGCGCAAAAAGGTCGGCTTAAAAATTTCTTAAATGTGGCCAATTTCATTTTATTTGAAATGATTTTACGTATCACAAAAGATTTGTCCTTCTTGGTCAAAGTAAATTTGCTTGCTTCCGAGCTACTTAACAGGACAGCTCAGTAGACACTTCGATGACAGCGGTTCTTGCTTGTCATTTCTATAATTGATGGGAATCGCTGATGAGCTTGCCGACCAGTTAGCGGGTTGCCATCTAACCCCACGAGCTTCAATAAGAGCCCTTCGCACGATGGCGCAAATACCGGTGTCCAGTTTTAACTTATCCACAAAATACCGTTTATTCAATACCGCATCACTGGTGTACAGCAACAACAACGCTGGTGGCGACATTTTTTAACAGCGAAAGCTGTTATGAGATCAAAACAAAGGTCGTTTCTGCGCCGTAGTTGCCCGCCGCCGCCGCCGCCGCCGGTGCCCGTAACCAATATCGCACGAAATAAGAAAAAAACTAAATAAATAAAGAACACCCCTACGAAAGAATGGGAATCGCACCCGGGTCCTCTGCGTGGCAGCCCAGCACTCTACCACTGAGCTACGCCGCTGCTTAAAACTGCGGTGCAAACTGATCCTATATGCAGGCTTCACGTCGGGTAAGGAATCGCGTTAACGTGTGTCGTAAAGCGTTTTAGAACAGTAAAGTAAAAACCAGGCGTCACACAATGTGAATTGCGTAACGAGTGGTCATTCAATGCTCCAACCCATTACAAAAGCCTCAGGCATAATTCTTCGTCGTCAGCCACAGCATCAACAAAGTGCACATAATGCGTTACAGGTGTGTAGCGGGTACCGCGCTTTTCCAAAGAATGACGAATAATGGCATAGTAGACGCTTCCCCACTACATAAAAATTATGATGATTTATGGCGTGGTGGGTACCATGCAAGTGCGCTTAGTAGTTGCCCCAAGTGTGTTTAAAAAAGGCTCTCAAAAGGCCGCTTTCCCAGCTTTCACTGTGGCTGTGCTGCGCGTTCCGCGCAGGCCTGGCGTTTTTTTTTTTTTTTTTTTTTTTTTTTTTTTTTTTTTTTTTTTTTTTAATGGCGAATTGTGCATACAGGCTTACGTAGGGCACGTAAAACTGCTATTACTTTTCATATTGTTCTTATCTGCTGGCGTAAAGCATTCGTTATCAACATACTCGCTAACGCGCAATCAACTTTTCTGCAGCGAGAGAACATGTGCACCCCAGAAACGCCTCAGACCTATTGTATGGTCACGTGGTGGTGACTATGAAGAAAGCGGCAGTCACTCTAGTAGAAACGAAACTTTTTATTTGGCTACCTTGTGCCCAGAAAACTGAGTAAGTCAAAGTGTAAGCAAAGCGCGCTGTACTCTGATAGCGGCAATAAATGTCATCAGCCTTCGATAATCTGATCATCAACAGACAGCGTCTTGTTTTGGTACATCAGTGATCGCACCTTCCAGCGCTATCGCATGGGGCTCGCGTAAGCTCGCGAATGAACTAGAGTAAGTGCGTACTGCGCGTAATCTTAATAATAATTGTTAGGCTTTTACGTCCCAAAACCGCGATACGATTATGTGGGACGCAAAAGTGGAGGGCTCCGGAAATTTTGACCATGTGGTATTCTTTGACGTGCAATTAAATCTAAATGCATGCGCCTCTAGCATTTCGGCCTCCATCGATATGCGGCCGCCCCGGCATGATTTGCGCGTAATCTTAACAGAACAATCTGAGACAAACTCTAAGTTTACGAGACATTGCGGCGCGGCTTGCACCGAGCGGTGATACGTGTTTTTTTTTTTTTAGACCCGGTCACACCAAAATAAAAAAATAATAATAATAAGAGCGTGCGGCAGCATATAAAGTTGCACAAATCGTCGCAAGACAACGCCGATATTCACGCTATTGCCGCCTATACGCATCGATTACCAGGCAAGTAGTAATATTTTTAAAAAAACATGGAGGACAAAACTAAAAAGAGAAGCCGTTCTGCTTCAAACATTCACAGTGAATTAGTATAGATACACGATACAGCCGGCACTCCTAGAAGCTACGACAATTAAGCATGAACTATTGTTTGTTAAGGTTAGACAATAAGAACAACAGTGCCTGCAGAAAATTGCCTGAAATGGCTCCTTGGGACGCTCATAAGTAAAACGGACCATTTGGTATAGCAATGTTTCTCGAATCCTCATCCTAAGATCTTTAAGATGGCAACCTCAGAATGCAAAATCATTTTGGCCATTTTACCGAGCAGTGAGCAGAATGTTTGGTACTGTATACTTAATGCACGCCCACATAATGGCATAAATGTTTCCCAAATCTCCTTGTCAGAAGAGTAAACTCACGTGAATATAAATGTATAAACCGTCGCAGAAATAAGGACAGACAGTTAAAAACAGGAAGCTTATTTTGGCTGCACTTTAGAAAATAAATATTGCAGTCACCAGGCCGAAAAGAAGAACAGTTCAGAGCCCTAGGTAATGTATCGGGTGCAAGATAAGGACAACTGAGAAAGCACTGTGCTAACAATCATGTTATGACTTCGAGATCTCTTTGAATAGAAACAGCAGGAAGAAAGCGATATGTTCCGAAAGATGTCTGATAGGTAAACGGTGCTATAGTTAGAATTTATTTAGGCATAAGGTCAATACCATGTAATTCAAAGTTACATCCGCAAGATCCTTCAAATCGCTGATGTGTGAAAGCCACGAGATGCAAAAAAGCCCCGTGCTTCAGATTTCGTAACGAAGTAGCGCGCAGGAGAGCGGCATCAGAATTTGCGCGGTCATCGCCGCACGCATTGTAGTACGCGGCGCTTGTAAGTGGCTAAGGGTAAGTGTCATGGCACTGACACAACTAAAAAGGGTTTAAAAAATGAAGAAAACAAAAGGCCTGTGGGCAAGCGCGCAAACGTCAACGTTCGCAGGCTTCTTTCTGTCGAGACTGCGCGAGCGCTGTCATGTTGCTCTGCCTCCCCAAAAGGGACGAGCACACGTCATCGCCTGCCCTCTTTGGTGGAGTATGGCAGAAAGATAAAATTATGTCACTTCCCTTAGTTTTATTCATGTGGCTGAGTGGCACCAGTACCAGCTTGGGAAGGGGAATTCAGTCAGTAATAGGGGCTTTTAGCTTGTACGTATACTTGTTTACGTTACCGTGTTACCGGTTACCGGATTGCGTTTACCGTTTTACCGGAACGCATGTTTTAGAAAAGTTTTAGCACGCCATACGTAAACGTTTACGTACTTACGTAAACGTATACCTTTACGTTTGCGCAAACCACCAAATTGCGATGATAACTGCATTTAAACTATATTTAATTTAGATAAGATTGAATCACTACTGCGGAAAAATCATCGAAAAGGTTTTTTTAGCGTGTAAGGTATCCCAATGTACGCGAAGGAGTATAAAACGTATAAAATACCATGTTACCGGACGATGCTGTCGACATCTTGTGACGATTTGTGCAACCAAAGTCATGTACAGGTTTGTTTTCGCCGTGTGTTTTTGAAGTAAGAAATGATTAAAAAGGCAACTCATTCGTAGTTATGCCACTGCAAGGCATTCACATCAGAAGTAGAATGCACGATGTTTCTGCAATACCAATTCTGTGCTTGCCTGGTTCATATTAGCCCCGCTAGATGGCGCCACCTATCCAGCATGTCGGGCATGTCAGGGGTTTTAGGCCTCTCACGTTTACTGCTTCGGCTTGCTAGGTCACTAGCTTCGGCAATCCTGCTGAAACAATTAAGGTGATCGCTAGCACTTCGGCTTATTTTGACTCGACATCGGCGGCTGGAGTCTCCTCAAAGCGGATATCGCGAGTAGCCACGAACGAAGGCGGATTTGTGAGCTGGGGCCGAAAACGTAAAGCCTATCCGGCGAGTAGTTTACGTTCCGTAAAAGTCTACGTTCCGTAAAGAAACGCGCATGCGCAGATTCCTTCCGGTATCCTGTAACACGGTAACGTAAAGATGTATACGTACAAGCTAAAAGCCCCTAAAGTTTCGCACGGTAGCGTTGCGATAGCAGTATCTTGTATCTTAAGATACGCGACACATCATGGAATGTAACGGAAATACAGATACAGATACACATCCTGCGAGACGTATCGCGATACAGATACACGATACCCAAAGAGTATTTAAGATAGTACTAAGATACATGTATCTTTGATACTGCCCAGCCCTGATTGTACCTACACATATATGAAAAATGGACTGTAAATGAATATTTCCGTGCAAAATAAGCACCGGAAGTAGCCGTCTATAAACCCCGCCCACCGTCGGTGACCGCCCTTTTATCGTAGCGTGTGTGACGTCATATGCTGCATGGAGCGGAGCCGTTGTCTTCTACCAAGGTTTCAGCCGCTGCAAATCGTTCAATTTCAATGGCAAGCTGAAGAAAGCTGAGAGAGCTCGATCACACGCGCAGCTGAGCAGGTAACGATGAAGAATTACGGCTGAGCCCTTTGTAGTGGGTTGGAAGATTTAAACGACCCACTAGTTATGTAATTCGCATTGCGTGACGCGCGGTCGTTATTTTGCTCTCCTGCCACGCTATGTTACATACGTTAACATGAGAGAGAGAGAGAACTTTATTGAGGTCCTGAGGAAACGGATCATGGGGACCTTATTGGGCTTCTTTGGCAACTAATACAGGTACACTTGCGAGGTACCGGCTACTCTATAAATCGTCATAGTTTTTGTGAAGTAGGGAAGCATCCAATATGTGATTATTCGTCATTCTGGGAGAAGTGTGGTACCTGCGACACACCTGTAAGGTGTTATGTGCACATTGTTGATGCTGTGACTGATGACGATGAAGAGTTACGGCTGAGCCTTTTGTAAATGGACTGGAAGCATTCAGCGACCTATCAGTTACGCAGTTAGCATTGTGCGACGTGTGATTGTTATTTTACTGTTCTACCACACTATATTACATATGTAAACGTCGTTCCTTCCGGACATTAAGCCTGCGTTTTTGCGAAGGAGTTTTAAGCACCGGCATGACTCTGCGGTAGAATGCTGGGCTGCCCAGGTTCGAACGCAGTTCCATCCTGGAAATTATTTCTTATTTCCTTTTTTTTTTCTTAGTTCGCGCGATAGCGGATTACGGACACCGGCGGCGGCAGCGGCGGACAACTGCGGCGCCAAAGATGGCGATGACGATGTTTTGATCGAATTCAGCTTGTCTCGAGTTCACTGTGGCTAGGATATTTACACAGCCCAGTTGCGCATGCCTACCGTATTCACTCACCTGCGATTAGCACTGGCTACTTTTGTTTAACTGGTAGTTATTTTTACTGCACGATGGCTAGCGTATTGGCTATTAGTTCTTGTAACAACGCAATCAAATAACTTATACCCGTGTCGCACGGGCCCCTCTGATTGCATAGTCGGGGTTGATCCGGATTACGCTCGATCCGTATCAGGTGCTGCTGCTACGCGGTCACTTTTAGGGGCGAAGCTCCTTATGGCGAGACCTGGCCGGTTGTCGAGCGGCGTCGGGCGTCGGTCGTCGATCGTCAACCATCCTCTGTACCCCGTAGTGTTCCCTTATCGTACAATAGAGGGCGCTGTCCCACAGAGATGCATGCAAACTGCAGTTGGGTGACGATATACTAGATGGCGCTGTACGCATTCCATTTCTCGTCTCGTTTCCGAGAGGGCGCTGTCCCATAGACATGCGTATCCCCATAACATGAAGCACAGAGCGTTGTGGGGATACAATAGGTACGAGGTGCTTCGAGGGCTGTGGAAGGGTGTGACGGTTCCGGGGCTTACATTTGGGAACTCAGTGGTGTGCATGAAGTCAGAGGTGCAATCAGGAATGGATGTAAATCAAAGGACTGTGGGACGCCTCCCGTTGGGCGCTCACGGGAAGACGACAAATGAGGCTGTAAAGGGTGATATGGGATGGACAGGTTTTGAAGTGAGGGAAGCTCAGAGCAAAATTAGATTTGAAGAGAGGCTGAGGAAAATGAAGGAGAGTAGATGGGCAGGGAAGGTTTTCAGGTATTTGTATAGAAAAAGCGTCGACACGCAGTGGAGAAAAAGAACTAGGAGGCTCACCAGTAAATATACGGCTAGCAGTGTGGGCGACATGGCAACAAGGAGCATTAAGCGAAAAGTCAGAGAGGCGGAGAGGACTTATTGGATGACAGCGATGGAAAAGAAGCCGGCTCTCAGTGACTACCGAAAGGGAAAAAACGAAATAAGGAGGGAGAGGTTTTATGATAATTCAAGGGGAAGCGCTTTACTGTTTGAGGCAAGGTCGGGTTGCCTTAGAACGCGTAGCTATAAAGCGAGATTCTGTAACGAAGAAGAACAATGTACATGCTGTGGGGGGAACTAAGGAAACGATGGAACATGTACTGATTGAATGTGTCGATATCCACCCAGATATACGTGTGGGCACGAGTCTACATGAAGCCTTGGGTTTTAGGGACATCAATGGAAAGCTGAACACGTCCGCGATAGAAATAAGTAAGAGACGGTTAGAGTATTGGTGGCAGAAAAGTAGAGATAAAGGACAAAAATGAAGAATGGGGAAAAATAAGGTCATTCTGCCTTAAGAAGCAGAGAGATGGACCGTGAACTTATATTTTTCTTTGCTGTAATAACATAGATTTAATCAATGTAGATAAGGCATTAGGCCAACATAAAAAAAAAGTTTTTTTTCGAGCCTGGTGGCAGACATGTCACCGCCCCGTTATAAAGGGGACGCTCATAGCATCCATCCATCCGTACAATATGGCGGTTGAGTGAAGGTAGGCTAGATGGCGTTGGCGGTGCAGCTGCTCTACGATTTCAGGGGCGCCCTCACCCTCTCCTCTCCTACACTTCCCCCCTCTCTCCTACGGTCCCCCCCCCTCTCTCGCCTCGCGACGCCGACGCAGGCAGCGTCTGCTAGCGAGTTTCTTGATTGAAAAAACCGACTGCCCGCGCTCCACAAACGTTCACTGACCACCCCGTATATATAGGCACTGGATTTTGACCTCCAAGGTAGCGCCTGTGTGAGATTTCTCCTGTGCGTGATTAAACAATAAAAATTCACAGCATACATGTAAAATTAAAGTGAGCTGCAAGTCGCCATGACTCTCATCGACCCTTTAGTATAAACGCGCCCGATCTCACGTCGTTGATGATGTACTGGGCAGAATTCACGAAAGATTCACGGTTTACCGATGAACCTCCGGAGCTTCGCCCACTCATCATCATTCACTCCGTGGATATGCTGTGAATTTTTTTATCGCGATCCGGCTCTCAGATTTCGATTTGGCTGAGGTGCGCGACGAACTCTATCTGGATTAGTTTGGACCGATTGCGACAGTGACCATTGTTAATCGCGATCAACAAACCCGATACAGACAAGGAACCCGATCCGGATCGGCTCTGATCGCGATCGAGAGAGCCAGTGTGACACCGGTATTGTATTGTGATGCTTCTGCTTCACCCTTTTAATTGCATCACCTGCTACAGCACCATCGCCTTTTAGGAAAATGCGGCAGAAATTTTTCTCCGGGGATTTTTGTTTAGACGGCAACCAACATTTCAAAGAGAATAAAAAAAATTTACACCATCTTCCCAAAGGGAACCCTGATGGGATGCGAAGCAGCAGCGTTGCGCATGGGAGCGGTGGAGAGGGTGAAGCGAGAGAGAGGTGACATGTACAGACATGTTTCAACGCGTACGTTAGGCGCGCGTCAGGCGGCAGCTGCGGGCGCTGCGGCGAGCGCGCCGCAGGCGAGGGAGAGAGTGACGTCAGCGCGCACTGCGAGGGGAGCGTGACGTCAACGCCCAGCTGCGGCGTGACCTACTTGGCACCGCTCCAACACCTGCGGCGAGGGGAGCGCGTTGCGGCGCGTTCGTACGGACGCACGGAGGGACAGCGTTACACAGGCTAGTCAAAGAGCTGAATTCGCATCTAAAATGGAAAACTGCATTCGTTAAATCTTGATCCGATCATTGTGTTGTCTACTGCTATAGTCCATTACAATCTATATAACAAAGTGCTTCAGCTCTGCGCACTGAACACTGAACCGCGGCGCGCCTGCCCTTCACACGGGAAAGACAGTCGTTGTGGGTTTCCGCCGGAACGATGAGCACTTTTTCTCGGCTAATGTAAAAACTACGCGTACTACGAGTTAGAGGATCGTCGTTACTACCTAAAGCCTTATGTTTAGCTGAGCAACGATGTTAGAATCTCCGAGGAAATTTAGCAGGACATTCAAGTTTCCGATCTAAAACCAGCGACACAAGCATGTGTCAGTATGGCAAAGTCGGCGATCTAAAACATGATGGAACAGGTAGCGCATCAATGGAAAAATTGCGAGAACTGCAAACTGCGACGGGCTAGCTTCATGCTAAAGGACAGGTCCGGAAGACAGCCGGTCCAAAACACGGCATCGCATCGTCTCCCAGGAGCGAACAGAACTCATCCTGCAATGAATTCCATGACGTCACAACGTCGTGATTGGCACTTGCAGCAGAAATGATACACGCACAAGGCAACGCAGTGAAAACACGCTAATAAAAATCACGCACATCTCCCCGTAAGGGAATCCTGAGTAGTATGCGAAGCAGCCATGGGAGTTCTGTAAAGTTGATCTCTATTCATCATCACAGCTGACTTTAAGCTCCGGAACATTTCCCCTTGAGTATAACGGCCTTGTGGTCCGTAAAGTATAAAGTTAAGCGATCTTGCTGCAAAGATTGTAGTTTAAAGATTGAGAAGGCGATGTCTATGCACGTTCCCCTGATGGTAGTAGCGTTAGCCGCCTGATGCTCATGAAGGGCAAACGCGGAGCGATCAGCCGTTCCTTCACCGGGTTGAGCTCGGGCAGGTGATCCGGTTCCCGCGGGTAGCGGTAGCCGTACGTCAAGCTCATTGCGGGGACTTTGCCCGCCACCAACGAATCTTAGCACGTAGAGCAAACGGCGTACTCACTGTCACTGTAGCGGCCGTGGTTCTACTAAGGTGGTCCAAAAGAATCCGGCTAACAAGATGATAACTAGCCGCTGTGGGTTTCACGTAACGTGAGCGGAAAGGCTGCTTTCAAGTTTGATCACAGAACGCAATAAAAAAGCCCCCACCTCCCCGAAGGGAATCGTGAGGAAATGCGAATGCATTTCGCGCGCGCTTCACTCCATTTATATATGGTGGTTGTGGTTTGAAGAAGGAAAAGGCGCCTAATTTCTGCAGCCCGGTCGGGAGCACGGCGCAGCGCCTTTTTTTTTTGCTTTTTCTTGTTTTTTTTAACTTTTTTATTTATTTTTTTTAATTTTTTTTTTTTCATATATAGCTCCGCCGAGCTCCGCCGCAGACCGCTTTTAGTTAACGCGCACGCTGCGAATTTTTATTGTTCAACAACGCACAGGAGAAATCTCCCACCGGCACCACCTTGGAGGTCAAGATTCATTGCCATATATACGGGATGGCCAGTGAACGGTTGTGCAGCGCGAGCAGTCGGTTTTTTCAACCAAGAAACTCGCTAGCAGACGCTGCCTGTGTCGGCGTCGCCAGGCGAGAGAGGGAGAGGGGGGGAGCGTAGGAGAGGAGAGAGAGGTGGGGGTGCGCATGCGCAGTGGGAGTGTGGACGCTGCGGGCAGAGATGCCTAGAGAAGAGAGGGGGGAGCGTAGGAGAGAAGAAGAGAGGTGGGACGCGCATGCGCAGTGGGAGTGTGGACGGCGCGGGCAGGGATGCCTAGAGGAGAGAGGGGGGGAGCGTAGCAGGGGGAGAGAGGAGGGGAGGCGCATGCGCAGTGAGGGTGTGGTTGCCGCGGGGAGGGATGCCTAGGGGAGAGAGAGGGAGAGAGGAGGATTTTTATCTTTATTTTTTTTTTTGAAAGGGTTTGCGCATGCGCAGTAAGGGCGGTCACGCCGTACACCACCACCACCGGATTAAGCTTCGCCATAAGATGCTTCACATCTAACACCTGCCGGCGCGCACACCTCCTCAACCTATCCTCCTCCTCCGCGGACAACGCCAACGCCGCACAACGCCAACGCCGGATGCCTGACATAGCCCGACTATGAAATGCATTCGCATTTAAAAAAATTACACCATCTCCCGCTAAAGGGAACCATGTGTAGATGTGAAGCAGCGGGCGCTAACGCTTACACTGGCGGCGGCGTTGACGCTGGCGCTCATCGCAGCGTTGCGCAGGAGAGAAAACTGGGGAGGCGCAAAGCAGGCAGTGATGGAGCAGTGTTTCCTACTGGAACATGCCAATCGCTGCTAATGGGCAATGAGAGACAGAAGACTCCGACTGAACACAGAGACCCGCACTCCGCTTTTAGTTAACGCGCACGCTGCGAATTTTTATTGTTCAACAACGCACAGGAGAAATCTCCCACCGGCACCACCTTGGAGGTCAAGATCCATTGCCATATATACGGGGTGGCCAGTGAACGGTTGTGCAGCGCGAGCAGTCGGTTTTTTAAATGCGAAGCATTTCTTAGCGAACTACGGCGACTTTGAGCGTATCTATCTATCTATCTATCTATCTAGCCGCCTACGACTTTGTGCTCTCCTGGCCGTATCGTTAATGGGATTTATACCAAATTTGGTATGCCATAACATGACTGTATGACGAACATAAATGGCTGGTCATATCATGAAAATCATGACTAACTTGTCATGAAAAGTATGATTTACATGCCACGCTCATGGCCGGCTCGTGGCCGTTTCGTTAGCTTGATATACACCAAATTTGGGATTGAGTGACGTGACTGTATGACGAACATAAATGACAGGTGGTAATATGCAGATAATGACGTGCATGTCATGTACAACATGATTTACATGCCACGCTCATGGCGCGCTGACGGCCGTTTCGCTTGCTTGATATACACCAAATTTGGTATTTCGTGACGTGACTGTATGACGAACATAAATGCCAAGTGGTAATATGAAAATCATGACATGTCATGTGCAACATGACTTGCATGCCACGCTCATGACACTCTCGTGGCCGTTTCGCTAGCTTGAAATACACCAAGTTTGGTATTGAGGGACGTGACTGTACGACGAGCATAAATGACAGGTGGTAATATGAAAATCATGACCTGCATGTCATATACAACATGATTTACATGCCACGCTCATGGCGCGCTGACAGCCGTTTCGCTAGCTTGATATACACCAAATTTGGTATGGCGTGACGTTACTGTATGACGAACATAAATGCCAAGTGGTAATACGGAAGTCATGATATGTCATGTGCAACATGACTTGCATGCCACGTTCATGACACACTCGTGGCCGTTTCGCTAGCATGATATACAACAAACTTCGTATTGAGGGACGTGACTGTATGACGAGCATAAATGACAAGCGGTAATATGGAAACCATGGTATGTCATGTGCAACATGACTTGCATGCCACACTCATGGTACTCCCGTGGCCGTTTCGCTAACTTGATATACACCGAATTTGCTGTTCAGTGACGTGATTGTATGACGAGGATAAATTACAAGTGGCAATATGCAAATCATGACATGTCATGTGCAACATGACTTGCATGCCACGCTCATGACACCCTTGTGGCCGTTTCGCCAGCTTGACATACAAATTTTAAGGTGAAAGCCTTTAATGTCTCATGTTCACGTCCGACGTCCGCCCGTCCGTCCGTCCCTCCAGCCGTGCCCTGGCAAAGTGCCACTTGGGCGCCGGGGCGCGCAAACGGACGCTGGTCGCGTTGGACTTTACAGCGCTCGCGCTTTGCTTGCGTAGCGTCACTGTGATCAGCGTCTCTAATCATGCAAGGAGGAAGACGCGCGCATCACGTTCCATTCTGACCGACCCTGTCTCAGTGGGCGCAGGCGTTCGAGGAACACACTTTGGAATTGACAGGGTGTCCGTCAATGTAAACGCTGGAACGTGGATGGCGTCTGCACGATACGCAGAGCGCGAGAATACGAACGCATGCGAAACGGAGGCAGATTGGTCTCGCGTCTCGTTGCGATTCGAAGTAAAAAATTAAGCGGACATAAGTGGCAGGTTGTAACATTAAAATCATGGCATGCATGTCATCTACAATGCCATTTACATGCCACGCTCATGGTGCGCTTGCGTCCAGTTCGCTAGCTTGATATACACCAAAATTTGTATTGCGTGACGTGACTGTATGACGAACACAAATGACAGGTCCTAACATGTAAATAATGACATACATATTATGTACAGCATGATTTGCTCCTTGCCGGCTGCTTCGCATCACATCGATTCCCACAGTGCGTGGGATCTGCCGGTTTTTTCAACCAAGAAACTCGCTAGCAGACGCTGCCTGCGTCCGCGTCGCGAGGCGAGAGAGGGGGGAGCGTAGGAGAGGAGAGAGAGGGGGTGACACGCATGCGCGGTGGGAGTGTGAACGCCGTGGGCAGGGATGCGTAGAGAAGAGAGGGGGGAGCGTAGGAGAGGAGAGAGAGGGGGGACGCGCATGCGCAGTGGGAGTGTAGACGCCGCGGGCAGTGATGCCTAGAGGAGAGAGGGGGGGGACTGTAAGAGGGGAGAGAGGACGGGAGGCGCATGCGCAGTGAGGGTGTGGTTGCCGCGGGGAGGAATGCCTAGAGGGGGAGAGGAGGTTTTTTAATTTTTATTTTTTTAAAGGGTTTGCTCATGCGCAGTAAGGGTAGGGCACGCGGCACACCACCACCACCACCACCACCGGATTAAGCTTCGCCATAAGATGCTTCACATCTAAAAACGAAGAAACGAGAGTCTTGGAAATTATGGCGTGGTTCGTCTGTCTTGGCAACATTGGGCATGCAACCCTCGGAGGCTGCAAGACCACGCAGATGTCATGGCCTCCAAGACTGCTGCCAGATCTCAGAGACCACGCCGACGAGAACTTGTGCTGCCTGGAAAGCACCGGCAGTCGAAGTGTCGTTTCCGAGCTGGCGTGATGCAAGTGGTCGGGGTTTTGGCTTGATCGCGCGAGCTTCGGTCTGGGATGGACTCAGGTGTTCGAACCTCGGAGGCGCGATCAGGTCACGGCTCACACTAGTTCACTTTCTGTCCAGCGGCAGCTCTTTGGTAGCCCATCAGCTCCTGTGAAGATGGGTGTGCCTCGGCTTTCCTGGGCGCATCAAAGGAAAAGTGCATGGAGCCCAAGGTATTAGGAGACAATTGGCGATATATTGGTCGCAAGGTGAAGGCGTTTCTGCTTAAATTACTGTGTAGCGAAGCGACAAAGTCATCAATCCATTATCTTCATAATAACTTCCGTAATAAATTTGATGACATTCGTAATTTTTGATCATGTTGAGTCATAAAGTATTGCTTAAAATTTATATATCAGTTTTATTTAAAATGATACTTGAAATACGAGCGCGTACCGTAGACGTGGACTAAGTAAGACAAGGGCATGTCTACGTTACGCGCTCGTATTTCAAGTATGATGAATCACCAACTCGCCCAATCAGCCATTTTGACAATTTATTTAAAAGCTGTTGACAAGGTAACACCTTGAATACTGTAGTCAGGGCTGTATTTCAACGGAATATTGCCAACGCTCTAGTTGCCGCTGTATTCGAGCTTGACTCAGTTTACATAATTGTGGGATCTTTCTTACCGGTTAAAAGTATTCTTAATATTCATTTGTTAAATATTGTCAATATTTCTTTCAAATCAAATGCTGTGGAATACTTATGCTGCTTTGAAAATGGTGACATTATCTTTCTCGGGCTGCTTTTAAAATAGTTGCCTTACTATTCGAAAACTTATTCGAATATTATTTGATTCGTATTCGTAATCGATTCTAAAGTGCACTATTCGCACACCCCTACCCGTAACCCTCATGTTCCTCCTCCCCGTTTGAAACGGCCAATGTTACACGCACAAACGTCACTTTCCTTGCGGCATGGTTGAAAGCGATGCGCACGGGGCTCGATCACGCTATCGCGTTCTACTATTGAAGGCGAAGCACAAGCGTCCTCCAAGTTTTTTTTTTTTTTTTTTTTTTTTTTTTTTTTTTTTTTTCACACGAAACGAGCGCTGTGATGGCGTGTTGAGAAATTGCCCATGAAAGGAAATTGCTGAACAACTTAGCGATTGAACTTGGTGACTTACTTAGCCAAAACCTTTGCCATTTACTAAAGGCAACTCCGGGGCTGCGATCGTTCAGCCATGCATGGGTAGTACACGCATTTGTATAATTTTCGTGCTTGCGGCTTCAAACGCAACTGTGCCTTTGTTTATTGTTGAGTTTTGGCGTTCGTTTCGGATAAAAGAATGGATCGTTGTGAACTTCGTGAGCCGATTTGAATTGGTGAGCCTTAAGAGGTTAACGTGGTGAAGTGGAACTGCTGAGCATTTGCTGAACTTCGTCTTGCGACAAAGGGGCTCCAGGCCACACGGAGCCAAACGGGGCCGAAAGTACGAAGCTTAGACAGATCCGTGTACTACCCATCATTCCCACACTGACTGAAGCGCCGTGCGTTGCTGCTCGCATGGACTCTAGCGCTAGATTTCCCTCTGGTGTTAGTAGGAAAATCTTTGTAGACTCTAGCGCCAGATTTCCCTCTAGTGTATTAGTAGGAAAATCTTTATAGACTCTAGCGCCAGATATTAATAGGAAAATCTTAATAGACTCTACCGCGAGATTTCCCTCAAGTGTATTAGTAGGAAAATCTTTAGAGACTGTAGTGCCAGATCTTCCTCTAGTGTATTAGTAGAAAAATCTACGTCCACAACAGCCCGGAATCATGTGACTGGAGCAGAAACGTCACTCACGACGTCACTGACAGAGCGGCACGTCACCGCCAAACCTGGCTGAGGCAGTAGGCATGTTGGCAAAATACTGAGGACTAACCACGAAGAGGCACGGTGTAGGTTACTAGCCATCCAGTGACACGCGCCAACCACTGACACTGGCCAAAAGAGTGATGCCCATAGGCGTGCGCGCGAGGGGGGGCAGAGGGGGCGGCCGCCCCCCCCTAGTCACCTAAGAACCTAAGAGGAGGGGGGGGGCGCAAAGTCTGCCCCATACATTGACTTTATGGGGAAGGGGAGCGCTGCGACGAGCCTTCGCCCCCCCCTCTGAACGGTAACCCTGCGCACGCCTATGGTGATACCTATGGCAACGCCAAGCAGGACACTTCCTTCGGTTTGAACGGCGGCGGTGTGACGTCATAAGTGGCGTTCTCAGAAATTTAATTTCTTCGAGGGGCTTTTTTTTCTTTGTCAGACAGAAATAGCGCATCCAACAGGCAATTAGATCAAGGAAAGCATATGGGACATTAATTGCTGTCTTTGATTTCAGTGAAGGAATTTTGACGTAGATCGAGGTGAATTGAAGTGGACGAGAAATCACCCTTTCCGTCTGTGGGATCCGAAACCCCAAACTTCGAAATGATTTTTCATTCTCTTTAATTCAATTTACGTCATCATTCTTACACTGCAATTAAAAACAATGTCCTCTCTGCGTTTCCTGGCCCAATTTCTTGTTGCATTCATTTGGTTGTCGCTCTTGAGGTCACGTGACACCGAGCTGTTGAGGAGCATCACCCCTGCGACACCATGACCACCATCTATGCATGGCACTAAAACGCTCCAGTATGTCCTGCCTGGCGTACTTGGCCTTGTTGAGATCCAAGGTCTCTTGCACGGTGTCCGGAAGCGACACCTGGAACGTCTCGGGCAGCAGAAGGACCAGGAGAGCGGCCAGGGTGTACATGGCTGCCAGTACAGCCATGGGCACCGACTCGTGCGTGTAGCGCTTCTGACGTCGAACACACACACACAAAAAAAGATCACAGTTTTACTGAAAGGGTGAAGCAATGAATGCGATAGCAACAAATTGTAATATTCTACGAAGTAAGGTTGGCAGCTAACTCTATTGGATCCGATGCCGCGCAACTCTACAAAACGCTGGTGTACAAGAATGCGGCTGCTCTACGGAGAGATGCTCTTTTCGCACAGTCTCATCGCGTTGAGATCACGGCACGCAGAAGGGTATACGAGCCGTCTCTGGTATCTGCCGAGATAGCGCGAGCGCCAGCGATTGCGACCGCGCCCTTGAAGTCAAAGCAGTTGCTGCTCGAGCGACAGATTCCCCTCCCCCTCCCCGGCGTTCTTTCATGCTCCTTGAATACGGCCGGACGTTTACTCCATGCTTGAGTGGCAATCGACGACAGGCTTGGCTCGCGGACTGATGTCATCGCATGGTCCCTCCGGGCAACGGAGATGGGTCGGCTCTTTTTATCTCTGTTTCAGCCGCGTCCGTCGCCCCCCACTCGCGCGCTTTTACCCCCGGGTAGAGCATACGATGCGCGCGGGGATATTATCGTTTAGCACATTATACGGAACACGACGGCGAGTCACTGATGCCAAAAACCCGCCGAGAGTCTCCATGTAATTGCTATCGCAATAAAAACCTTTCGTGTGTAAGGACCACGCTGAGCTCTGTACCGTTTAGTGTAACGGATTCTCCGAACATCATGAAAGGAAACATCATGAAGGGTTCCCACTGCACTCGAGAAGGTCTGTAGGCAAATTAGAAATGGAAGAGAATAAAAACCGGTTGGGACTGGCATGAGTATCGGCAGGATTTTGTCTTGGGAGATGCAAATCCGTGTTGCCATAGGCGTGCGCAGGAGGGGGGGCAGGGAGGGGGGGCCGTCCCTCTAGTCACCCCAGAAGGGGGGGGGGGGGGGCGCAAAGTCTGCCCCATACATTGCCTTAATAGGGAGGGGGGGCGCCATGATGACCCTTCGCCCTCCCTGAAGGGGAAACCTGCACACGCTTATGCGTGTTGCATCGCGGCTGCAGGTGGCGGAGAGCACTGGTGCAGCTTGGGTGGGGGGCAAGTAGTGGTGTGGCTTGAGTGGGGGGCAAATGCCCCATTTGCACCCCCCTGCCAACGCCCATGACACTTGGAATCGAACCCGGTACCTCAGGCATTTTAAACGGACGCTCTGCCGTTTCGCCAACACCTGCAAGCCCTCGAGGTTTCATAGCACTTCTCGGGGGGCCGTGCATATGGCTAACGTCCCAGCCTTTCCTTTTTCTCGTCTCTCTCTCTCTCAATGCGTATCTCACCGTTTCCAGCAGTAGTGGCACGAGCGCCGATCCGACCCGGATGCTCATGAGGCAGGCGCCGATTCCCACGGTGCGCAGCACGGTGGGGAACACCTCGGCCGCGTACAACCAGGTGATCGTGAACGCCGAGCCGGACAGGGTCTTGCCCACCAGGCCGTCCAGATGGCGGAGCCACGTCAGCGCTACGCAATGATCAGAAGAGCTACACTTTTCGGGGGCCGCGCGCTACAAATAGTTTGTAGCACGAAGACTAGTCCAATCCATGTATTACTTATCACTTGCATGGTTCAGTTCAGCTGAGTTCAGTTTTCATTTTCAACATGAAGATACATCGTACAGTGATGTGGGCAGCGGCCGAAAAAGTCTCTAGAATGGGCTTAAAAGCGTCCACTGACCATAGCATTTTACAGACAGCAGTACAATTATGCTAAGAATACACAAGTAACATGGTTCAAGTACAACAGTGCAAAAAAGCAATGCAAAAATAACGATGTACAAAGAGAAATGCATAGTCCCAATTTAACATGTTACTACATGTTGACAAAAGCGAGAATGTGGCCATGATACAGGAAGTGTTGAATGTAATGTACAATGTAAAGAAATGAAACAGGCTAAGCATTATGCACAAATTTCGCACCTTGAATCTGAACGGCTGAACGATCGCAGCGTCACAGTTCCCTTTAGTAAATATAGCAGGAAACTCCATGGGTATGCATGCACTCACATCGAGGGATGAAGCCCAAACCGAACGAGCAGAGCGCCACCCCGGCATACGTGGCCGGCACGGCCATGCGTCTGGGGAACCAGCGCACGGTGACGTAGCAGAGGACCACGGCCGCACACTCTCCCAGGCCCGACAGCAGAAAGCCCACGTAGGGGTCTCCGCCCAGGCCGGTCATGGACAGCTGGATGCCGTAGAACACGGCGCCGCTCGACACGCTGCAACAAACAGGGCACACATATCTTGAAAGGACAGACTGACGTGCTAGTTGGTAGTGCATAACTCAGAACAGTAACGCAAAGAATCGCACGGACAACAGATCAAGGCGGGACACAGTGTGTTAGCGCTGTGATCGCGCGGTTCGCGGTCGGACTCATTGCGCTGGTAGCGTTACGTGCGCTTAGTTCTTTCACGCCCACAAATTTTGGTGCCAAAATGATCGCATACGTTGTTTACATTCCTGTGTATGATTCCGTTCTCAGCTCCGCGATTCTATCCGCCGACTAGATAGTGGCTGAGTGCGCCAATGCGTGCATCCAGCGACAAAGTTTAGGAGTCAAAGGAACAGGGGTGATGTTCTTCGACGATCGTTCTCGAGGGTTCTTTCACTTTCGCGAGGCGTTTGACGTTTTACTGCGATCCACGGTGGTCCGACAACATGTCACTAGTGGTATACATTATTGCTTGGGGACGCCGAAGCATCCGGCGACCATGTCGCGAACGTATCGCCAAAAGTGGTCGCTTGCCAAGTGTAGGCTGTGCAGGCACTAGATTTAATAAAAGGATATGATGCTGCAGGTGTTCGCAAAACATCTCGTGCTGCTTGGGCAGGACTAAACGTAGTAGGCCACCTTTGCGCGGTTTTTTCAAGCGTAAGCATTGAAAGGAATTTCGGCACCACTAAACGCTGACTGTTTCGTCTTCCTGTTTCTTGGCTCTTGCGTTTTCCCGGCTCTTCCGTCTATTTCTGGTGGTCCCTTCAAAAAGGTATCCGCGTATATATATATATATATATATATATATATATATATATATATATATATATATATAAGGCCCGTAGCCAGGATTTTTTTTTCGAGGGGGGGGGGGGGGGGGGCACGTGTTGAAAACCTTGAAAAACACCTATTTTCATTATTTATTCTCGGTAAAGTACCCCCCTCCATCCGAATTTCGGGGGGGGGGGGGGCATGGGCCCCCCCCTGGCTACGGGCCTGATATATATATATATATATATATATATATATATATATATATATATATATATATATATATGCACAGCTTTCTCATAGCAGTTTCTTGTACAGCTTCGTTGCTTCGAAAGTTAATCCATTAATCAGGCAATTAAGCAACGCATGAAACATAGTGTGCCTTACTCTATGTTGTTAGAGACGGAAAACTCCATTTGGTCGTGTCGGCACAGTGCTTTTAAACTCTCGCTTAGAGTTAGCTGGGACACCCTCTATAAAAGTGCCGGGCGTTTCTGGATGTCGGGATAGTTCAAGGAGTGCGCGCCGTGAAGCACTCACCAGTTGTAGACAAGGATGAGGCTGTAGCGTCGCATCCTGGGCTCTCTCACTAGATCCAGGTAGTGCACCTTCTCGGCATCTTCGTTCTCCTGGTTACATCAGGTGGTTTACGTAAGCGGAGGTCCTAGAAGGCACTCTTATCTATCGCAATCGTCAACAAGCATGCGTTGACGATTGCGATATTTCTAGATCACCTGTAGTATCTTCTTTCGCAACTGCCCCAGTACGGAGTCAATGTCCTCGATCCGGATGCCATTCCACGATGCCGCACGGAGGACGACACTGGCGGCCTCTTTCGTCCTTCCGGTGGCAACAAGCCACCGAGGTGACTCGGGCAGGTACCTGGTAGGGTAGAGCCGCTTTCCTTAGTATTGCAAAATGGATGGGTGTCAGTTCGTACGGTCTTCAGTACGAACTGGAAATTCTAATGTTTTCACGTGATAGGGCTGCGTTCAGTTCAGTTTATTACCTTAAATCGCTCCTTTCTTTTTTTTTTCTTTTTTTTATTTTGGTGGGGTTAACAATAAGCACTGAAGATCGTTTTAGTGTTGAAGATGATCGATAACACGGTCTTGAAAGGCAGATGATGAAGCGATGGTGCCGATGTCCCGGGGGAGGCCATTCTAGTCTGTGGCTGCTCGAAAAAAAATCTATGCATCTCCACGAAGTGAATTATGACGAGTGGGCGAGGCACTGGGGATCATTCTTACCTTAAATCACCCGTGGCATTGCCCACTCGCGCATGTAAATGAGTGACAACGCGTGTGTACAGTATACACAATGTGTTCTTGCCGTTGAGCCGCCGCTTCCAACACCCTAAACTCCGGAGTGGGGTGGTGGTGGTTAGAAGGAAGAGGAAGGAGGTACCTCATTTCTGCCTTGAGGGAGGGGGGGAAAGGGGAAAAAATAAAAGTAGAATGAGGAAATGACGGAGAGGACTCGGTGCAGCCGCCACAAGAAAAAAGACGAGAGAATAGCGAGAAAAGATGGCGAAACGGTCGAAGGAGGTCGAGGACGGGGCACCGATCGGCGAGAGCTACGCAGGGGCCTGGAGATCGCGGACGACACAACCGTTCAGCACGAGTTCATCCGAGCGAATCCTCAACTCTGGAGTATAGCAGCTTGTTGTCGGCGTTGCCGTCTATTTGTGTGTGTATGTGTTAATGCCAACGTTGCTACTTACCATGACCAGACCACAATGACGATAAACGGCATCGTGATGGCCACCTGTACGTAGCGCCAGTGCTGGATTAACCACACGGTGCCCGGCAGCAAGAAGAGGCTCAGCGCGAAGCCCAAGGTGAAGGCGATTGCCGCGTGTGTCCGCCGGTTGGGGCCAGTGACCTCCACCACTGCGTAATGGGAATGGAAACGTGTGCAACGTATAGCATGCGGCATAACCACCTCCCAATACGACTTTTGTTATCACTGCAGCGTGTTTCCACATCCTAGAGAGCGCAACAGCGGAACTTCCGGTAACAGTCACATTCGGGTGAGTCACGTGGGCTGAGCAGAATCATCACGTAAGACGTCATTGCTAGAGGGACGCGTCGCTGTCGATCCTGGTTTTGGCGGTAGTGGTGCTGGCAAAAGGTGAGAACCTCTTTCGGCTCCGTGTAGTCTGCAGCCGCTTTGTCGCTAGACAATGTTCAGCAGTGCCACTTCAGTCACCACCATAGCTCGGCAAACTCACTCATGAGTCGACTCACTCAGGCTCACTCAGAATCACATCGGGCCATGAGTCTGAGTCTGAGTGGGTCCGGGTGAGTAACACTTTGGTGATTTTGAGTCCGAGTGAGTCCGGTTACAGAAAATTTTAGTGAGTCTGAGTCTGAGTGAGTCCAGATGAGCAAAGTATTGGTGAGTCTGAGCCCGAGTGAGCCCTGAGCGCAAAACATATTTCTTATGGTCATATGTATTCATGTCCAGCATTGCTATCAGCTTTATATCGGCTTATGTTTGTATGTACTAAAGTTTATTCACACATATCTCAGCACAGTATTACTCATTCGCCGCTTCAATATTTATTGATCAGAGGCGTGAGCTAGGGAAAGGGGTGCCATGACACCCCCCACACCCTCCCTGCAAACTTATTCATGGGAAGTTCTTGATACCATTATCACGTGTGAATCTAGTATTTCATAAAAATGTCCTTACTGGATTGAAACTACAGATGACTCGTATTTGCAGGTACAATATCAAAAGCCGTATCGTACGTAGAGCACC
The DNA here is from genome assembly GCA_030522465.1 of Rhipicephalus appendiculatus. NCBI lineage: Eukaryota > Metazoa > Arthropoda > Arachnida > Ixodida > Ixodidae > Rhipicephalus > Rhipicephalus appendiculatus. The sequence goes on along the minus strand of JALIZH010030813.1, from coordinate 614,409 downwards.
GATTATGGGAGATATTGGCGTTAAAGAAGATTGACACCATCATCGAAAAAGATAATTTTATACCAAGGAACTCATGAGTCGACTCACTCAGACTCCTTCAGACTTAGGTGAAGCCGTGAGTCTGAATCTGAGTGATTGCGGCTGAGTAATAAGTTGGTGAGTGTGAGTCTGAGTGAGTCCGGTTGAGGAAAATTTTAGTGAGTCTGAGTCCGAGTGAGTCCGGTAGAGGAAAATTTTGGTGAGTGTGAGTCCGAGTGAGCCCTAAGAGCAAAATATATTTCGTGAGTGATTCTGAGTGAGCTCCAATTTTTTTGCCGACCTATGGTAACCACCGTAACCATTTTAGGCTCACCAACTCAAATCAGCTTACGGAGGTTCACAACGAGCCGTTCTCTAATCAGAAACAAAAGCCAAAACAAAACAATGAACAAAGCCACAAGTTCCTGCGATGCAACAAGCACAAATACTAGGAAAATCCATGCACTACCCATCATCATGCCCATAGTGGCTTAACGATCACAGCGCCACAGTTCGTTCTAGTAAATATTGTAAAAAACTGTATGTGCGTCACTGGTTGTGTGCTTTCGTGTACACGCTGCATTTTGTGCCTGCCTATTAGATTATGGTTCAGTTTTTTTCTACCCCTTTTCTTCGTTACCTTACGGAGGCAGAAGGAGGTGGTCTGCATGACGGCCAGAGAAATCCCGAGCAACACGCGGGCTGCCAAGAAGACGCCGAAAGAGGGCGCCGCAGCGGTCGTGAGGCCCGCCATGTTAATGAGCGCGCAGGAGCTCACGAGCAATGGACGGCGACCCAGTCTGCAACAAACGCAACACGTACCATTGTAGGAAGAACTGACTGAATTCCGGGCTCACGGTACACAGTGAACGCGTTCAATGCAAGATAAGCTAAGTGTAGATTACGTTGCTATACCGAGGTCAAGGGTGATGCTCATGCGCGTGAAATGTCACCGTATTCGGTTACAACCCGAGATAAAACGAAGACAGCTTCACCCGCAGCCACCTCTGCCCCTCCCATAGGGAGAATTTGCATAAAGGCTTCATCCAATAGCGATTACTCGTTTTTGTGACGTCCAGCCCTTGTGTAGTGTTTGAAATGGCTTTCCTGACGATACACACCTCTTTTGTGGCTTGTTTTAGGTGGGAAACTTGCAAGTACTTGTAAGCCTCGTCAGGGTTCCTGACATTGCTGCTCAGCCAAGCGTAATGTTTTAGGCAGTAACGACGAAGGTTTAGCTAACGGTTCTTGCGGAAACCAGCTAGCATGAGCAGTTTCCGCTGGTGGATGGCGGACAAGCCGTGGTTCTGTGGGCGTAGCCTACATTTTTTCCTCGCGTTGTAAAACCGACTATAACCGAATGGGTTGGGCGGACATTACAAACCAGCCCCACCCTCTTACATTTGCCCCCTGGATCAGGGGCGTAGGCATTTTTTTTTTTTTCGGGGAGAGGAGGGGGGGGCACTTCCTTGATCTTAAGTGGGGGGCCAGGTGGGCAAATGGTCATTTTGTGCTATGTATGCTGCGGGAAAAAAATATAGCTCAAACACGTCACCACAATCCTTATGCACCAAATGGCGCGCTTTCCTCACCTGTCTCCGAGGGCCGAGCAGATGAGAGAGCCGATAAACATGCCAGTCATGAGACTGCTCTGCACCAGGGAGCGCATCCACGCATGCTCGCACACCAGGTCCCACTGCGCGTTTAAAGCACCTATTGAATGAATGAATGAATGAATGAATGAATGAATGAATGAATGAATGAATGAATGGAATGGAATGAATGGATGGATGGATGGATGGATGGATGGACGGACGGACGGACGGATGGATGGATGGATGGATGGATGGATGGATGGATGGATGGATGGATGGATGGATGGATAAACTTTATTGCTGTCTCTCGCAACGCTCTCTAGCACGTTTCGGGTCGCTTCCACGTCGGAACAGAAAGACCAAGTCTCTCTTCTGCATCGTGGGCCTGTTGGAATGTCCATAGCTGTTCTTCGAGTCCGGAGATGGTAATACCGGCCTCCCATTCGGACGGTGTGATGACTTCGCCGCCGAATAACGCGGGGCTCCGCCAGAGCATGTATTTAGATTAGCTATATCCGCGCATAATGAACATGTCTTAGTTGGCTGTATTTCCGCACAGTAGCGCGGTGTTGCGGTAGGCCCCGACCTGAATTAGCCTGAGTGTGACAGCCTGAGTGCCAGAGCCTGTGGTCTTCTTAATATTTTGTGTGCTGGAGGGGCATTGCCACCGCCTAAGGTGAACACATTTCTTGAGGTCGTTATACGAGATGGATGCCTGTGAAGAAATAGCCCCGCGAACACCTGGGGCTGTTATCTGTAGAGATATCTTTGTGAAGGACATTTTTTTGAACCCCCAGTTAACTCAAGGGATCCTTATCGTGACATGCACAAAATATCACTCACCTCCTGAACCAAAGTGCGGCCCGCGAAGCTGTTCCCGTAGTTCCACGTTTCGCACGAGACGGTGGTCGTGACGACTTCCGGGGACAAACGACCGGTTGTCGCCGACGGCGGCGGTCGTCGTCAGGGTTCTCGAACACGCGCTGCGTCCGAGGTCACCTTCTTCGACGAGATGCCGGGAGTCGCGTGACAAGTTCCAGGAGCTCCCCTCGGAAACCAACGACGTCGTATTTCCGGTCACGCTGGAGGCGGGATTCGAACCGCACCAGTAGTCGACCTCGGGCACGAAGAAGCTGGAGACCACAAGGTGGAGACCCATGAACGTGCCTCGCGCCAGGTCGAACCAGAAGACGTTCTTCTGGAACTTGCCGTCGTCTCCAATGACGTCGCAGATGTCCATGTTGTTCAGGAGTTGTGTAGTGTTTCCGTCTGTAGACGTCGTGGACCAAGCAGAGATTATACGAAAACACTACACTTTACTGAAATCCGGTTAAAACCAAAGAAACCATGTAAGCTCGGCCAATAGAACCATGGAGTACCTGTCGTTTACCTGTGAAAGACAATCGGGCTAGTTGGTTTCCGCTCGAACGTGAAGTACTTTTTCTCGCCTAATGTAAAAACTACGCATATTAAGAGTTAAAGTTTCGTGTTAAAGTTCAAGTTTCGAGGCTTAACTAAACTATAAATCGGGACGCAAAAATAAATACTTGGGGTGATATACCCGGTTGAATTACCTGGTCTCGTAAGCCGTCTTGAAATTGAAGTCGCGAAAGGCTTCGTGTCGTTAAAGGCATGAGAACTCTTCCCAGGCGACGGGTCTGGAAGTGGGTTCGGCGTCTCTTCCGAAAAAAGAAAAAAAGATGGCGGTGGAACAGATGTTTCCTTGGCCTATAGATGCAAGTCTTCCTTTGTCGAACTTGCAAGCTGCGTGTACCTTACAGGCTTCGTTGTAAACATAGCGCACCGTAACGATTGTTGCGGTACACGTCGATCGCCAAGGCATTGTTTCCTCTGTTCTTTGTTGCTTTACCTTTCTTTTTTTCATTCACTTGACGTTCCTTGGATTGTTGTTCAAAGGCTCAAAATCGAACGAAACCTTCACTGTCATTGTCAAGTGCCGCACGACTTTTGAGGGAGCGTGTCTTTTTTCTTTTTTTTCTTTTTTTTTTTTTTTTTTTTTTTTTTTTTTTTTTTTTTTTTTTTTTGTCGTTTCGTACCGTACGTCGGCATCTTTCCGCGGACCTGCTGAGGATCGGTTGTCGAGGCCATCCCCTGAGCTACAGGCAACCGCAGAGCTCGAAATGAGAGACGGCTAATTAGGGCAGCACTCAGAAGTGCTGACGATCATGAGTTGATATTCTTTTATTCCGGGAATTGCTCGCATTCCAGCACGCTTTCGGGTATATGACGCTCGAAACCATTCTGCAGGCATAGGCGTGGGCAGGCCCTTCAAGCGGGGGGGCGGGGGGGGGGGGGGGGGCGAAGGTTCTTCGCAGCGCCCCCCCTCCCTATTATGTCAATGTATGGGGCTGGCTTTGTGAACCCCCCCTCTTAGGTAACAGCTGTATTTCAGCGCACAGTTTCAAAATATCTCGTAGGCTGTCACTGCTTGTACGAGCTTGCCTCAGTTCTTTTTTTTTTTTTTATTGTAACTTTGAAATTGACACGACACAAAACGTCGCAAACACTTGTTTGGTCCCATAGCCTAACTGGCTAGTACCGGGACCAATTGAATGACATGTCTACATAATTACGCAAGCGGTTACAACAGTGGGAAAGGGCAACAACTTGATACAAATATTAAAAAAAAACACCTCATTGAATTAAACTGGGAGTAACAACGGACAAAATAACCACTGATACAATAGTAACACTTAAGAACTACATATAAAGCGCTTCATTGCAAGAGAAAAATTATTTGACTCTTTCACATCGGTCGGTATGGCGTTCCAAACGAGAACGCCGTGAAATTCTATGAGCCTTCGACCGTTCGCATAACGATGGCATTTTTTGTCAGTTAATGTTCCTTTGTGGATATTTGTGACTATTTCTTTCAGATAAAAGATATGGAATGCTGGAAATGTTTTGAATATAGTTGCCTCACTATTCGAAAACTAGAAGAGACAAACACTAGCGCTTGTTAGTCAGCGCCAGTGCTCGTCTTTTCGATTCTTCGTGGTTCGTCCTGGTTTGCGCTGAAGAACAGAAGTGCACGCGTTATTGAAATCTGAAGCCCTTCACTGCTGAGTAGGAGTTCTCTGAAATGCTCGTCCTTTTTTTCTGGCTCGTTCTTCGTACATTGGCGTTTACGTCCAAACGAACAGTTACCAACTCGCCCAATCTGCCACCCAATCGAAGTTTTTATGCAAAACGCTACGGGTTACTTCTGACGTACTGCAAATGCTCGTTATGCTGGGCTTGGGAATGTAAAGTAAATAAAGGATCCCTGATCGTGTACCGTTATTTATGTCGACGATTTGTTGGAAGACAATCGCAATGCAGCTGACGTTAAAGGAAAACTGACCGTTATTTATGTCGACGATTTGTTGGAAGACAATCGCAATGCAGCTGACGCTAAAGGAAAACTGTACCTCTACGCGCTATCACATGAAATTGGTGCTATTTTTATTTCGTGGTTTAATGGAAGTATGCTAAAGCCAACCTGCGAGTTACGCCTGGAAATCAACTTCGCCACGAAACGTACCGCGCTTCCGGACTCGTAGTAGCATTGCAGTGAGCTAGAAGAGTATAGCAGCATACACCACGGCAGGGCAAGAGGAGCTGCGCGCGTGCACTTCCACAATGCGCGCGCCTATCCATACCTCAGCCCAGGCCCGTAGCCAGGAGGGGGGGTGTTTTACCGCGAATAAATAATGAAAATAGGTGGAGTTCAAGGTTTTCAACGCCCCCCCCCCCCCCCCCGAAAAAAATATCTGGCTACGGGCCTGCCTCAGCTGTGCATGCACAAACCTCAAAGCATGGTATAAAGGCGTGGTCTTGGATAGCAATTCGCGAACGTTGATTGACAGGCTGATTAACAACAACAACAGTAGTAGTAGTAGTAGTACTAGTAGTAGTAGTAGTAGTATAGTAGTAATAAAAATAATAATAATAATACTAACCATTCAAATATTCCTGTTTACCAATGTCAGCTATCGTGCGAAGCAGCGACAACAAATTGACACAAGGCGTACGAAAAGTTCTGCCTAAATTGCGTACTGGAAACACACGCACAACCATTGTTCATTTCTCTTTCGCTTTTCTTTTTCCTTTTTTTTTTTTATTTCTCACGGTATAACGACGGTGGTTGTCGCTGAAGCCGTGTAAACAGAATGGAGGTAGCACCTGGAGTGAAATCCTTCTTCTTCAAATTACACACCGGAACATCGCTTGTCAAAACATGGATGCAGGAAAAGAGCTTGATCGTTCCTTGGGGGGGGACCATTGTTTCCTTTGCATGAAGCCGGAGACAGTCGAACATGTTTTACAGCGAAAGCTGTTATGAGATCACAACAAGGGTCGTTTCTGCGCCGTAGTTGTCCGCCGCCGCCGCCGCCGGTGTCCGTAACCAATATCGCACGAAATAAGAAAAAAACTAAATAAATAAAAAACACCTGTGACCGAATGGGAATCGAACCCGGGTCTTCTGCGTGGCAGCTCAGCACTCTACCACTAAGCTACGCCGCTGCTTGAAACTGCGGTGCAAACTGACCCTATGCAGGCTTCATGTCGGGTAGGGAATCACGTTAACGTGTGTTGTTAAGCGTTTTAGAGCAGTAAAGTAAGAACCAGGCGTCACACAAATCGAATTGCGTAACGAGTGGGTCGTTCAATGCTCCAACCCATTACAAAAGCCTCAGGCAAAATTCTTCATCGTCGTCAGCCACAGCATCAACAAAGTGCACATAATGCGTTACAAGAGTGTAGCGGGTAGCGCGCTTTTCGAAGAATGACGAATAATGGCATAGTAGACGCTTCCCCACTACACCAAAATTATGATGATTTATGGCGTAGTGGGTACCATGCAAGTGCGGTTGTTGTAGTTGCCCCAAGAATGTTTAAAAAAGGCTCTAGAAAGGCCGCTCTCCCAGCTTTCGCTGTGGCTGTGCTGCGAGTTCCGCGCAGGACTGGCGGTTTTTTTCTTGACTGCTGGGATGCAGTCTTCCTTTTTTTTTAGACGTTTTTCAACGCACCTTAAAAAAGGATTTGACCCTTTATGCCTACGGCATCAGATTTCTCCCAATTGCAAACGAGGAAGGGGTACCTTTCGATTTCGTTATGTTACTGGGCCTGCACAGCATATGGCAATCTAGAATGTCAGTGCGCCATGCTGATATTAACGCAGGTCCAGTTCGACAGTACTTTTTTGAATCTATATGTTCATGTGTGGAAACACAGACGGTCCAACAAGATGTACCTGAGTGGCTTCATCAGGTAGAAAACCTAAACTCTGATACTTGCGTAGCTTTTCTTTTCCTCTCTTTCTCTCTCTCTCTTTTGTCTGGTATATATTTGTTTGTCAATGCTGTAAGTATGTACATATATGCAATAAAGAAATCAAATAAGCCCGGGCAGCTCAGTCTTTTAACCTAACGGTCCAGGGTTCGAGCCCCTGCTTGGGCGTGTTTTTTTTTTTTCTTGTATCTCTCTTATTTTGTTAGAAACGCGGTATATATAGGCGGATACGACTTTAGAAGTCCGCTGCATTTCCTCCTCAAGCGCGCATGCGCACAAGCTTTCAGCGGTGGGCGTGTATTCATCACTGACGTCATCAGCCGGACAGCCGGTGACCCCGCCTTCGGATGAGGAGTAATTGAGCGGGACTCTAAAGGTAGCATTTACGGTAGCTCTAGGCATAGGCATGTGCACGGGGGGGGTCGGGGGGGGGGGCGGTCGGGGGGGGGGGGGCGAAAAGGGGAGGGGCGAAGCCAGCCCCATAATAGGTAGGGGGGGCGATAGGGGGGGGCCCAAAGTCAGCCCCATAGATTGACATAATATGGAGGGGGGACGCTGCAACAAACCTTCGCGCCCCCCTGAAGTGGAACCCTGCGCTCATCGACCAGGCGCAGGGGGGCTGCTGAGGCCAGTGGAGCCCTGGACTAGGGGCCCCACCCGCCTGCTTCTCGAACACCATTCCTTATTTGTTTCTTTTTAATAAACGTTTTCCAATTCAATTCCAGCTGGGACTACTTAAGTGGCGGAGGTGATCGGCTGCCGTACATCGGTCGTCTGGGTCTGGGCGACTCTCTAGTGTCCCTGCGTCCCTGAACAAGGGCAAAAGATTGAAGGACACTTTGTAAATTCCAAACTGTGTTCGGAGAAAGCCTGTGGCCATTCGACTGACTATGCCATGTCTTTTTTTTGTTTGTTTGTTTTTCTTTCTTTTTTTTACACTCTCTCAGCAATCACGTGGTTGCTGAGAAAGAGTGCGAGGGGGAGAGGCCACAGCTGGAACCGTTCCAGGACACGGACGGACGAATGTCTGCAGACTTAGCAGCTCTTTCTGTTTTGTTATTCTTACTTTAGCAACTACAGCCTCTTTCTTGAATTTCATGTGTGTTAGCCTAAGTGTTGACTTCCTTCTGTAGTGCTGGTCATATAGCATCTGTTTTGCATATGACCAGAAGAAAGGTCAGTGACACAGGCTGTTATGCCTAAAGAAATAAATCAAGTTGAACATGTTTTCTTTTATTGAACTGCATCTCCATGACGTTCGTACACTTAAAGCCGCAGTAGTCTTTCTTGTGGAGGGAAATTTTGACGCACTGCAGAGACGACGCAGCTGGGCAGGACCACTCGCTTTCTGCCAAGGCGATGCCAGACCCATCTTACAAAGGGACGATGTCGCCTGAAATATGCATGCAATATGATATAAAAATGCAGTGGCAAGAGTAAAGGTAGACATATCCTGCAGCTGAATCAAATGTGTGCACAGAGTCATATTCCAGAACCATCTACTGACAAGGGGCCCTTTCGAGCAGACAAAATTACGAAATAAAACGTCATTGTTATGTAGCATGCAGATTCCTTTTTAGCAAGTACAGATATGCAGAAACACTTCATTTTATTTATCGTTTACTTAATCAACCCAATGGGCCAAAGGCACTACCGAGAACTATGACTTATAGAGGAAAAAAAAAAGAACAATGAAGTACATAAGTCAATCACAAAGAACGTGAAAGGCGAGATCAAGTAATCTGATTTGTGAAGAACTATCTAACAATGTAAGCAGCAGCTATTCTAAGCTTGCAGATTTTATTTCACATATTGTGATTTCGAGATCATGCATAATTTGCGCTGCCTGACGACCGGAGGTGTCCAATGCCGCTTATACATGTATTTTTCATTTCCCTTTAGTTGGACACGCGATATGGAATATGGACATAGCAATATTAGCAAGTAACATGCGCCTATGCACGTTTTGAGTGAGTGGATGACGCGTCGTACTTGCTACCACCACACTTTTGCAGGAATTATACCGAAGGCATGCACTTTGCATGCCAGAGACAGTTTGCGAATCGGCCTACTTCAGCTTCAACAGCAACAGCTAACTTAGATCAACCGCAGCAGTAATGCCTGCGGATTTCCGGTGCCTCAATGACGCCTGGTCGATCTTCCATCAAGGGTAGTACGCTATCTCGAGGGCGTGAATGTCTAAGCACCCACGCTGAAATATCGGGTGCGCGGTGACACAGGCTGCCTCATCCGGCACTAGAGCGCGACTTTGTCGATTTCCCGACAGCACACCGACTACGTCCGTGTCCATCGGGTGGCAACTTCCACAGAGGCGCCTACGCAGATTACGTTATCGATATAATGTTCAGGCGTTACGACCAGCAAGAGGTTGTCATACTGCGTGCGCAGTGCGGCTGCATAGGAAAGCGGCAGAACAAAGCATACATGCGGTGTCGAATCTGCGCCTAGTACCAATCATTTCAAGCAAGTAATAGCATTACGAAATCCACACGAACGCTATTGACTTCCGTAGAACATCCGGAAGATGCCCGCGCAAGATCAAGCAAAAAACAGTGAATTCTTACCGTTCGACATTCCCGATGCGCAAGCCGTCTGCATGGCACTATCGCTCTCAGACGACTCGTCTTCTGACGTACTTGCAAGCGGGTCGGATGCGAAATGATTCGCGGGGTCGGCAAGCTCGGCATCTTCCTCTCTGCCGAAGTCGTTGCTGCCGTCGGAGTCTGTTGACAAATTTTCGTCCATCGTTGACGGCGCGACAGTTGCCACATGTGCGGCGCGCAGCAGACGATGGAGCCACGCGCGCACGAGGATACGTCACGAAAGCGTGCGCATTCACATACTACCGCCTGGTGGCGCTACTCGTCCCATTGCCGTGACGTCAGGGTACAGAAGGACCCGAAACTAGCTTTTAAAAACATGCTGTAATTAATTTTTCAGGGCGCACTCACGCTTGCCAGTGCATTTTCTAGGCTCTTGGGGACCTGGTCTATCATTTGACGCAATAAAACGATAAGTGAAAAATTTCGTGTCAGCACTCCTTTAATAGAAAAGTCAATATAGTCAGGAGTGCGCTCATTTGTGCAGCCTTGTGTGCATCCGTCGTTGCAGAGGAAATGCCGCGGACTTCTACAGTTGTAACCCGGTATGGGTATATACCGCGTCCCTAAGAAAAAAAATAAGAGATGACAAACAACAAAGAAAAAAACCACGCCCGAGCAGGGGCTCGAACCCTGGACCGTTAGGTTAAAAGCCTAACGCTCTACCGACTGAGCTACCCGGGCCGCGAGAATCGCCGTCGTTATACCGTGAGAAATCAACAAAGGGAGAAAAATGAAGAATGGTGCGTGTGTTTCCAGTGCGAAGTTTAGGCAGAACTTTTCGTACGCCTTGTGTTAATTCGGCGTAACTGCGTTGCGCGATATCTACGAATGGTGCAGAGGAATATCTGAATGGCTATTATTATTATTATTATTATTATTATTATTATTATTATTATTATTATTATTATTATTATTATTATTATTATTATTATTATTATTATTATTACACCATTGGTTGCTCATGCTCGTTTCTTTTTACATTTCATTTGAAAGCATTATTTTATTTTTCATACATTTAAAACAAAGAATTTTTATAAAAACAAAATGACCCCCCATTGCAAGATGTGCGATCCCCCCATTGTGACATTTTTTTTTTTTAATTTACGCCACTGAGTATCGCTATTTTTGCCAGGGTCAGTAGCTGAGACCGTGTCACCGGCAGAAGCGGTAACCTACGCCATGCCACCTCGCGGTTCTAATTTTTTTTTTTTTTTTTGCCAGCTTCACTACGGCCTGAGCCAAGGTCGAAAGAGACGCGTTACTTTAGCACTGACGTCATACGTGACATTTGTGCTCAAGTCATGTGACCCCGAGCTGTTGATGTGCAAGTAGACTCTTGCGTCACTCACGTACAGCTAGCGGGCACACTGTTTGCGATATAGCACGGCGAATTTGACTGGTTGGTACTTGTTCATTTTGACAGGATATGGCGCGCATGGAAACACGGACACTACACTCGGATACAACTCAAGAAAAAAGCGGCTTTTCGCCGTCAAAGGACTCCCCCCTCCAGCCAATGGTGTCGCGGCCGCTTTGTCACACGCTTTTACGCTCTGCTTTGTGATTACTCTCGTGAGCGCGGCGCGAAGGCGGTCTGCCGCGGGGTCGTGACGCAATTGTGTCTTTCTTCTGTCAAAATAATTAAACTATATGCGCCCTTGTAGTTAAAATCAGTCGAGGTTGCGAGGTCGACTGCAGCATGTATGAAGCAATGAGGGGGGGGGGGGGGGGGGTCTTTCAAAAACGCTCTTTATGTTCGTGCGTGTGTCTATACGCATGCAAAATTCAATTTTTTGGGGGGGTGGGGGGGTTTCTTCAACCTCTGCCTCCCCCAAATTTTTCAATTTTGCATATTTATAGACACACACACGACCATACATAAAAGACGTTTGAACCCCCCCCCCCCCCCACCTTCTTAACCTAGCAACGCGTTGCAAGGTTGTAGGTAATTCAGGGCTTCAAAACGGCGTAATATTGATGAACGTCATTGGGAAGATAGATTTATTGGTACATATATATAGGCTGGATTCTGGCCGAAACAAAATCGCTCTTTTCATTTTATTTATTACGGTAATCCATTTGTCCAAATAAGATATTGAAAACCGCGCCTCAAAGCTTGCCCATGGAGTGGTAATGGTACCTGAATAGTCTATTAACATAGAAGAAAGTTCCTTGCTGCCAGTTTTTTTCCTAAAATTTCAACCATCTCAATTCATCGGATGTACCTGCAGACATCTTTACGGTGTAATAATGGGTGAAAAAATCAACATTCCTGACGCGGATGACGGATAAACCGATGCAGCCAGTTGCATCTGAATTTCGCATGTCCTGCGTCTCGCCAAGAAAGTGCGTAGTAAAACAAACATCCAATATCAAAGGGGCCTGTAGACAGGACCACCAGCGGCGCATCAGTAGCAGCGGCAAGTCCGGCTGACAGGAGGCCAACGGAGAGGCACACTGAAAGTCGCGTGCCGATTCAGCGAAGCCATGGCATATTCAAACGACGCGCTTAACCGGAAAAGTGCTTGACGTCACTTCCGTGCGGCGCAGGAGCCGTTTCTGTAAACGTTGGTTTCTGTGTGGGAGCGGCTCGTGCGCCGCGCGGCGCAGAGAAAATAAAGGTCAGTTTTCCTTCCATCATATGCACGTGGGTAACGTGCCGCCATCTAAGCACGTTTTAGAAAAGCTCGCTGGCACCGCTTGCTCCGCCATCTCTCGATGGCACGGGCAAACAAATTTCAGTGCTTGGACTCCGGCTCGTATTTATCGCCTCTACAACCTCACAGTCACCCGAAATCTTAGTCTTATTCGTTTTCGGGCCCCCCTGATTTCCGCTTACACCCCGGTAACGCAAACCGACAAAACACGTCATACGACCGCGCTTGGCTACGAACGGCCGTTTCCTGGACTGCTACCTGTCGTAAAACCTACGCGCAAGCAGTCGGCTGCCAGCCAGGTGTTATGGTGTCTGTGGTAGGATTCTCGCCGGAAAAAAGCGATTCCGGTACGGGCACGGCGTCTGTGACTGCGCGTTGAACCTTCCGAGTGATCGACACGACGAACATCCGACGCTTTGGAAGTCCACGGGTGGCCACGTAAGTCGCGAATCCGCAGATAGTTCCGTACCCAGCTAGCAGCTGGCGAAGTGACGTTCGCTAGCCAGCCAGCTCTCCCCCATTCAATCGCCGGAGGTCTCATTCAATCTCCCCGCCGAGCATGGGTGAACTACTTTCGCGGTCGACGGTACAGGAGCGGCGCCGCTCCTGACGTGGACGCTGTCCGCCAAATGGGCGCGGACAATGGAGCTTCGAGTGCCTCTCATCGATAACCGGGAATCCGCGGGCCCTCCGCATTCTTCCTCGATAATGAAGATGCAAGACTGGGTGATGAGTTCGGGCCGACTGCCGACGGCCTACCGCATCGGCAACTCGACCCTGCGCTGCCAGGTCAACTTCGTCGTCGCCGTGGCTCTCATGGGCATCACCTGCCTGCTTCTCATGTACGCCTTGCTTCCCTGGGGCAAGTACCACATCCTCGAGGATCACATAGACGGTCCCGGCCACGAGCACGGACACCAGCACATCCTGAAGGAGTACCTGCCGTACAACGACACGTACCCGTTGACAAAACCTATCGTGTACGGGCGCAAGGTGCGATACAAGATTGCCTGCATCACGGACTTGGACACCGAGTCTAAGCTCAAGGGAACCGAGAACACTTGGGTGAGCTACCTCAAGGTCGGCTACCTGGTGGTGGACAAGACCATGAGCGAGGTCAGCATAGAGTGGGAGGACGGAATGACCATGCTCAAGGGGCAATTCGCCATGGGAGGCCGCGGAATGGAACTCTCGGAGCTGGTGGTGTTCAACGGCAAGCTCTACACCATGGACGATAGGACTGGGGTGGTGTACGAGATAAGGGACAACAAGGTGATACCGTGGGTGATGCTCACCGATGGCAACGGGGAAGCACCCAAAGGGTGAGTAGTCTTCATGGGGTGATTTGTGATATCTCGCGCTGATTGCGATAAGAGACGTAGGTGCGATGATAGATAAACCGGGAGTTAAGAGAACCCGGAAGCAGAAGATAGTGGTAGCGTTCTAGGGTACGGCTACGGGCAAAGTGGTGATTTATGGATGACACGAATCAATGAACACAGGGTGAAGACCGTGAGACACAGACGCTACTTGTTTGTCTTTCATCGAGTGTCCCCGCTGTGCACATTTTGCTAAGATTCTTGTGGTTTAGGGTCTCAAGTAATGCAGTGTTAGCATTGCACAGGACTCACTAAGAGATTCAGGCTGAGGTTTGCGAGCAGCTTGCGCAAGCAAAGACCTGAACTCTCCCTGTGACCTGCTAGTTTCCTAAAATTAACTATAGGGGACTCTGGCGCTGCGATCATTCAGCCACCATGGGAATGATGGGTAGTACACAAATTTGCCTAGTCTTTGTGCTTGCAGCTTCAAACGCACTTGTGGCTTCGTTTATTGTTGTCGTGGTGTTGTTTCGAATAAGAGAATAGACTGTTTTGAACTTTGTGAGCCGATTTGCATCGGTGAGCCTAATAAGGTCAAGGTGGTGAAGCATAACTGCTAAACCTTTGCTGAACTTCGTCTTGCGGCAAAGCAGACTCGGGCCACGCGGAGCCAAATGGAGCCGAAAGAATGAAGATTAGACAAATTTGTGTACTTCCCATAATTCCCATGCTGGCTGAAGCATCGTGCATTGCACCTCCCATAGACACTAGCGCCAGAGTTCCCTCTAGTGTACTTATAGGAAACTCTATGCCTGCTAGGAGCCAAAAACATTGTATATGTAAGACATAGCGTCCCTAATGTGAAGCCCTCTGATAACATTGTTAATGGGTCGACTATATAAATAGTTTGGGACAGCTTTGCATGGAGTCAGTGTAAAGTTAGCAAAAAGATTGAGACTTTAGGATCCACAAAGAGTTTGGAAAGTGCAAGAACACAAACTTTCGTCGGGTCTTGCCGGTGTACCAATAGCTCCGGTTTTTGCAAGTGTAAGGCAGAACATTTGCATCCCTAACCCAGGAGTTTCTAATAACATTATGCTCTGCGCTCAACATCCAGATTGGTATGGAGTCAACTAGTAGCTTCATCTGCTGTGCAGAGTGTTCCAATTAGAAATTCGCACTTAGAGCTCCGAGACATCGGAACTGATGTGGTGTCGTGCCTACAAACAGAAAAGTAATTTGTGTACCTGATGGGAGGTTTTATAATTCAATACTGAGTGCCTGACATTCAGTTTTGCGCAGACTCAACCCTCAGCTTCATGTTTTGAACGACCTGATTCAAACGGAAGTTCACATTTAGACCATAGCAAAAGTGGTGTCGACGGGGCTTAATGGAAGGTGACTGTGCCCGTACTCTTTACCTTTCCTATAACTTTGACATTTAGCTTGACGTAGAATCAACTAGCAGCATGAACGGTCATAAACAAACTGGTCTAATTTGAAATTCATATTTAGGCTCGTGGAGGTGGCATTGGCGTGGCAAAAGGCCAGCTTGTGCGTGCTCGAAGATTGAGAAGTTGGCTTGCATTAGCGGAAACTCCTTGCTTTTCTCCAGTGTCATTTTGTTACTATAAGAAGCGTAGGCATGCTGGAGAAAAGGTAGCACACGTGTGCCAGTGATCTTCGTGTGTTCCATTGTTGTGTCATGCTGTAACGCATCACAGCCTCTTGAACATTACTCATCTGGTCTTTTTTCTCGTGCTTGCCTCATTGTTTTCTTCGCCTGCCCTCGATTCTTTTTCGTAGCACTATTGTCTGGACTTCTTTGTTGACATTTTTGTGTCAAATGAATGGCATCTTAATCATACCCGAGAGAGTATCTAAAAACAGTAATACTGTGCCTACATTTTACTGGTCTTGTCTCGTCACCTAGCACTTCTCTATATTAACTGTGGAATGTACCAACAAGCTCAACTGTCAATGCTTCACACTTGATGCTCACTTCAATACAATGGTGCTATGACTGTAAAGGAATGCCGCGCATTTTTCCAAACCTTTATAAATGTAGAGAAATCCATTAGAGGCTAGGTCAAACCTGAGGTCTCGTACTGCTTGTACTACGTAGCCGTTTATTAAGCTAATTGGACAACTCTAAGATGATGCATTGTGAGCTAATTATTCAAGAACAAAAAAAAGGGAAATGGACCAAGGGATTGGTTCTTTGTTACACACGACTAAATGAAACCATGGAAGGCATGGGGGGACATTTGTAGTTATTAACTGTAGTGTATAATTACAACATGAATGGTATTAAATTGAATTAAAAAAAAAAACTTGCCATCGGTAGGACCGAGGACCTTAGAAACATTACGTTAAACATTAAGCCTACGAAACATTAGGTTGAAAAGATGATTTGCTGCACGTCGGGAGTGAACCAGCATCTTCCACATTCATTCTTTACCGATTAAGGTACCATTGCTCCATAATGAAACTTAAGCACACTAATATGACACGGGGAAAACAGACAAGACAGAATGCAGCGCTGATTTCCAACAAATAGCTTGAAAAAAGAAACCTTGCATATATATAGCTTTCTAGCCCATGCATACGTGGACACTCCGGAATGCGTAGAGCCATGCAGAAGCAAAAACAACAACAGCTGCGCTCTGCCACCTTTGTGACTGCGCTGCCGTGCTTGTCTCGAAAATTCAAGTTGTTTGCTTGAAAGTTGAATTGATGAAATGCTGACGCACGAGTCCCCCCGCAGTGGAAGCATGGAAGTGCTGAAGGAAAGGCGTAACAGCGAGAAACGGAAGGCAAAGAGGGACGACACGAGCGCTGACTGCCAACTGACTTATTGTTCATGACACACATGTACATATAAATAAAACAGGTAAAATCTTTTATCAAGCAGACGTCAGTAACATGACACATTTCATGACCTTCCGTTTCTCGCTGTTACATCTTGCCTGCAGCACTTCCGTGCTTGTGCTGCAAACCCTTTCAATATGCAATTTAACCAACTAGCCCAAATAGCTGTTCTTCCCTTCAGTGGCAAATTCCTCTGCCTTGATAATTTTCCTCATAGTCTTCTTAGGGCTTCTGCCGAAGATGACACGTTGATTGAGAAAAGGCTTTGTTGTAATTCAGCACTTCATCATGTCCTGTCTATTTTCCCTGTGTAATTTTTGTGCGCCGAAGTATCAGAATGGATCCGTACCAACACACTGAACTGCATACCTTAACCATTGGTCCGTACCTCTCAGTTTTCAGTTATTCGTCTATTTGTGCAAGTGTAGCCCTGGCACTAATAGCCAGCACTACACCTGATTAAGGTGCTGAGTCATACTGTGAGATCTTTCTACTAAATCACCTTCATGGGTCATGCAGGCTTCAAGAGCGAGTGGGCCACCGTTCGAGAAGGTGTCCTGTACGTAGGCGGCCTGGGCAAGGAGTGGACAAATAGCAAAGGCCACGTGATCAACCACGACCCCCAGTGGATCAAGGTCGTGACGCCGGGAGGTCGCGTGGAGCACCGCGACTGGCGGGACAATTACCGTAGGCTGTGCGAGTGGGCAAAGTATGGACCCCCCAGGTAAGCAGCATTTTGCCTTTCGTGACTCTCAGAGGTCACATGACCAAGCTGGTTGAGTAGCAGCCCATCACAAATGGTTGAAAACTGTTGCTTCAATGAAAAAGCGACTGTTTCGATTAGCAGGGTAAACGCTGCGCAAAAAGATGAGGACTTTGGACGAGTGCTGTAACTTTTATTTTGGTGAGTTGGTACATGCTTAGTGAAGGAAACAGTATCTCCTTCGTCCTCATCTTATTGCACTGTGTTGTCCCCAAACTGCTGGACCCAATAAAGCTATGTCTTTCTCTCTCTCTCTCTCTCTCTCTCCCCCCCCCCCCCCTTACCCCATTTAACATGTGTCAACTAGTTCAAATCAGTCATGCTTGAGACTTTTGGGTCACTATCAAACCTCTGAAGCTATCACTGGCACAGGAACCAGAAATGTGCTTTTTTTTTCTGTTCTTTCTTCTTTTTTAACACGATATGCCGGGGTCCACCACGGCTACTCTGACGTATTTCCGTCACGGATATGACGTTGTAAAATATAAACTAATATAAGGAGATCAAAGAAAGAACGAGAAGAAAAAGTTCCGTCGCTGGGCGTCGAACCTACGACCTCTCGCTCCGCAGCGCGCGGTGCGGAACCACTCGGCCGCG
Source organism: Rhipicephalus appendiculatus (assembly GCA_030522465.1). Taxonomy (NCBI): domain Eukaryota; kingdom Metazoa; phylum Arthropoda; class Arachnida; order Ixodida; family Ixodidae; genus Rhipicephalus; species Rhipicephalus appendiculatus. The sequence goes on along the minus strand of JALIZH010030813.1, from coordinate 596,670 downwards.
CCGCAGGAGCGTACGTAGCTCAGCTTGCTCACGGCAAGCTATTTATATACACCATATACCGTTGGCGGTCCTCAGACATTGTCGCCTTCCGTGCGTTTTCATCATCACTAGCGAGATGGCGCGAAGGTGGCACGGAGTGCGCGCTCTAAAGGTCCTCGCGCCTCTTGCTGCGATGAGCGCGCACCTCCACTGGGCGTGGTCACTCGTGTGCGCGCGCTTATCTCGCGATTGGGGCATTGGGGCGCTTTGTACGTCTTGTGCTTCCACGGCAAGTTTGCTTTGAAGTTACAGTGGTTAAAGAGTGCACAAAGGTCACGTCGCCCGCCGCAGCAGCCGTGTTTACGAAAGGAGCGCTGGCTCACACACGAAGTAACAATTGTGACAGTTGTTCATGTTCGTCCTGTGTATACTTCTGCGGTCGTTTCGTGCGTCTTTCTTTGTGTTAGAGCAGCGCGCTTTAGGGTGTCGAGCTGTGACACTTAGTCCGCGCTTGTCCTGTGTACGCTCATTTCGTGCGTCCTTTCTGCTTAAGGTGCGTGCAGCAAGTTTCGAGCTGCTTGCCGTTCTTCGCGTGACATTACAATTTGTTGCTGTAGCATTCATTCCTTTGCCCTTGTGGCGAAACAATGCACAATAAACGCTCAACTACCTCTGGGAAGACACGTTTCACTTTCGTCTTATACCGATTCCTTTGACAGAGGGATCAGCCATGTTTTTTTGTGAAGAGCCCCAATTGCAAGGCTTTTAGGTGTTGCGATGGTCAGGTTGCATGCTAGCCTGTGGGAGCAGCTGTCATCGTAGGTACTCCTTGATTGTCAATCACAATCGGTCACGTGACCTCTGTTTATTGAGTGTGAATGAGCTCTTTGAGTACAAGAATTGACAGCTGGGCTAGTTGGTAATAGTTTCTGAACATCTTGAAAGCAGCGCAAATTACAACGTGGACGTGAGAACATTGAAGGACACCACAGCACTGAACCGTGATTCAGCACTGGGACATGTCCTTCAATCTCCTCTTGCCCGTGCCATAATTCACACTGTTTTCATGATGTTCAAGAGCTCTGAGTAGTAGTCTCGGCTGTTCACAGTAGTTGGTTCTAGTTTGTTCAAAACTCTTTCATCCTGCTTGCAAGATAATAACAGCTTCAGGTCAAGCAGCGCAGTGTCAAATGAATGAGTCACGCGTATCGTTGCATAGACAAATGCACTCGTTGTGGTTAAAAGACCCAGCGTCACACCCTGTCGTTTTCCAGGATACATGATTCACGAAGCTGTCGCATGGAGCCACCACTTTGGCGAGTGGTTCTTCCTGCCGCGCCGCGCGAGCACCACGGCGTACAACGAAGTCGAGGACGAAGAGAAGGGCACCAACCTCATGCTGCGCACGGACCCCCCAGTTTGCTCGTGTCCGCGTGACGCAGGTCGGGCCGCTGCTGCCTACCCACGGCTTCTCGTCGGTCAAGTTCGTGCCGAGCCTGACGCGCTCGGACAGGGACAGCCTCATCCTCGCGCTCAAGTCGGAGGAGTACAAAGGAAAGACTGCGTCGTACATTACTGTGATTCGCGTCGAGGACGGCAAGGTGCTCTACCCTGAGACCAAGATAGGTGACTACAAGTTCGAGGGGGTGGAGTTCATTTGATGATGTGACAGACGGCTTATCGTTGTCGAATGTTACCTTATGTGTGTTCTGTAGCCTCGTGAAGCCGATAAACGTAATTTTCAGGCGAGGCCACGTTAAATTTAAACTATCATGCTGTATCAACATTCGAGCTCCTTCCCTGCTTATTACTGCATTAAAATATCCTCGCCTTCTCGTAGTTACTTTTGACCACTTTTTGAAAACGAAACAGAACATTTCGTGATGCTAAAAATTACTGTTCAATCATCAGAATGGCATTATTGATCATGTGGGTCATCATTTTCAATGGCCTGTCACTCTTACTACGTGAAAAATAACTTTCACTTCTTTGTTTTTCAAGTATCAAATTTTTCTTGCTGCACAGCATGTCCTTTAAGTAGCATCTGTACAATGTTACATCTTTTATCGGCTTCACAAGGCTGTGTCTAGATATGCGCATGCTAAATCCTTGCTTCCAACTTGCCGAGTTTTAAGGGGCAGTTTGGTTTGGCAGCGCCTAATAGAAACGACGCCAAAACCCTTATTTAATGCTTGTGGCTTCTTCAAGCAAGCAATTAACCAAGTTCTTTAGTTATACTTTCAATGAATAACCAATTGGACAGAAAAAAATGCACTGTTGTGGCAATTTGTTACTGTTGTTTGTTATGCCTTAAAGGCTTTGCATTGCGGGACGGGACTTGTGGGAAGTTATTATATGCAAGGAAACTGCCACCAATGTATGTATAAAGTGAAAGTGAAACCTACCTTCGCTCGATGAGTGCAAAGGGACAGATTTTTTTTGCCTTTGACCGCTGAGGTTTGTGGAACTTTTTCTAGTCATCATTTCCTATCTTCCTGCGCGCTTTTCCCGTTGCCTGGCGTGAAGCGAAGAGCCTCAACATTTTTTCCTCGAACCTGTTTGCTGTCATCACCGATTTAATGCAACAGACAAAATGCTTCGGAAATTTCTGGCGCACCAGTGGCAGCTACTCTGATATTTGCATTGGTAAAGCCCGTTGATACTACAGTTTTCAAGATTCATTATGAAGGACCCTGTCACTGGTACTGGTATCAGTTTTGTGGTACCAGGCATCTGCGTGACATCAAGATTCCTTGTCATTGACCATACTTCCTTGGTTTGATTTGTACCCAGTAGTGACTGGTTTGTCGGAATGTTTTCATATCTGTTGTGGTACCCCCGTCATTGGAAGTCTTACTATTTCTACATTTGAAATAGCTAAGTAGTGTCCCGGCTGCGCTTATCAGCTGTGGTAGGACAGTGCTAGTGTGGCGGCTTATCGCAAACTCCTAAATAGGTATTTTCTTTCACGCAGAGGTTAAATTATTCATTCCTACAGCCTCATTATGACAAGTTGTGTCCATTTTGAAAAATTGGTGTTGCTTCTTGATGTTGCACACTTAAAGCAGCTTGTTCACTGTATGGCAGATGACAGAACTGCGTTTGTTTAAGTTTAGTTGATATCAAAACTTTCTAAAGTGCAGCTCTAGCAAAGGAAAAGCCGAATTTCAGCGCCCTCTGATTTTTTCCAGTGTCTGGCACATTGAAAGAAACACTATATTGGTCACGTACACTAGTACAAGTGGTATTCCAGGCTCAATCGCCCTGGCTTGTGAAAGTATTTTAGCTATTTCTCAGATTCTACACACCTTCAGCTTCAAACCCCTATTGTACAGATGATTTGAGACATTTGAGACAAGTGTCAGTCTTGTGCTGATGTTGAACATGTGTGTGAAAAGTGTGTGCCTTCGAACTGTCCAGTACAGAAAAGACCGTTAATGTTGTGTCGGGCATGTGTGATGTACTTTGCTGTGCTTACACGGGCCCAAGTGAAGAGAGATCTGCAAAAAATTTGTTTCGAATGTGTCGTGGTTGTTAGGTCTGTACAGAAGATGCTGATCAAACGCCTTTTGTATACATAGTACTTGTTCAGTTTGTGGGCTGTCTACTTGCGGGAAACGGAACATGCCGTTTCTCGCCTTCGTTCTTTTCTTTCAACATATCAGCATGTGCAGATGTCCACAGAGTTGTCAGTTGATAGAAATCACAAAAGAGCTCATAGGTTATATCTAGGGGTGTGCGAATAGTGAAATTTCATCTCGAATCGAATTCGAATCGAATAGTGCCGAATAGTGGCCGAAATTGTCGAATATCGAATACCAAAGATTTTGTTGAAAATTGAAAGAAAGAACAAAGAAAGGAAATCTGCTGATGTCCTCGAGCACATAACGCGGTGAGTGACTGTCACCGAAAGACTACAAACTGTCATGCAGAAACACAAGCTGTTCCGCATGACCTGGCTTCAAACTTTCTCGCCGTGATGTTATGATTTCCTGTAGTTGAAAACATGTGCTCACTGGGCGCCTCTATAGCAAGGATGGGAAGGTATCGCAAAGCAATTTTGGCGATACCTGCATAAAGTGCAGTTGTATGCGCTTTCCACTATTTCAAAGGAGCATCCCTTCCTTGGGGTCAGGAGCTCATTAAAAAATTTTTGAACCTTTTGACTATAAGGTCTGAGCTCAGCGCTGGTTATTTTTTTACGATAGTGGTTCGACAGTCTTCCAGACTGTTCTCTGGCCTTTTCTACTAGAGCCACGACGTGCGAAAATAGCATTGTCTCCTTTAACATAAACATGCGCTCACTTTTGAACCAGTATATCTGTGCAAGTTTTAATGGAAGGCCTTCTGTAACGACGTTAGCGTTAGTTTTGGCCACTCCACCCTAACCAAGTTGCACCATTAGCCTCTGCGCACTTTGGATATTCGTCTAGTCGAATTATTCGAAACTTCGAATACTAGCTATTCGAAAGTCGAATCGAATTTTTCGCTTCGGTAGTATTCGATTCGAATTCGAAACTCGAATATTCGCACACCCCTAGTTATATCGGATTACTGTAGTATCTTCAAATGTTCCGATACCTGCAAGGGTATGAAGAGGATTTAATATCTGCAGTGATTAGGTTCTTTATTAGTTTACTATGTGCTTCCTTACTGGCAGCACGCGACCATAATCACTGTAATGTCACCTAATGACAATTGACGACAATGACAATGAGACGACACGATAATGATAACTTCTGCGGGCAATTTTGCACATTTAAGGAGCGGGGGAACACTGTGGAACCATAGAATGTGTGACTTGTATAGAACTCATAAGATTAGATAATGGCAGTAAGTGTAGTGTTCTTTACAGATGTTTGTACATACTAGTTCTAGCAATAATGACATTTTCTTAGCCCCCCACCCACTGCTTTATCACTTTTTTTTTTATGGGAAATGCTGCTCATAGAGCTCACTTTGTATTTGTGATTAATTTAATTTGGAGCATGTTAGCACTGCTTATCAGATTTTTTACTCATTTGAAATTTGCATTGAAAAAGTTTGTTGCCCAGTTATGCAGGCAAGGTTGGCATTCACTCTAGCACAGATATTGGTAAATCTGATGTGCTTTGGAGCTGTGTATTGTAAAGATAACAGCAAATTCATTTTGTTTGTTGGCGAAAGAATCCTAAAAATGTAGTTTTCAACACATTCTGCGATTTTCAGTCTTCGTCTGCCCACTCTTTCTTCCATAACCAAGTACGAAGCACGATGCACGCAACTTTGCATGAAGTGCTATGCAAAGCTATATTCGAGAGTGCTTGGAAATGCTTCTGTTTGTCATTATTGCACAGAGTTCGCTGCATGAGCTGTGTTCTAGTTGACTGCAAAGCTTTCTTGCTTATCACTTGTTTCAATCACCTCAGTTTTAGTCTAGAACTCATGATGGCAATGTTGGACAGTGCGAAACCGACAGCAAGAAAAACCAAGTGCAGTGTCACCATCAATGCTATAGTGTAGAGCGATGTAGCTATGCTACCCACTTGCCTTGATTGTGAAGCCTTCCCTATAACCTCCCAATCACTACATCCTCTTGATTATCCTTCGTTTTGATTCTTTGATTGATTCATATGTACAAGCCAATTTCACTATGTAACACACTTAGCAACAAATTTTTATTCGCATTATGCATCATACAAACAGCTCCAGTCATCCTGCATTCACATGAAAATTGGGAAGCAAAACACACAAGAATAAAATCAAGACTTCAACCATAGCTTTCCTTCAGTCTATCAGAAACTCCGTACCACATCCTGTTGTGTGACATTGACACTTGTAAGCTCCTCCTTGTTATCAGCTTATTGAACATTGTGACTGAAGCCAGTGCTACAATGTTGTGCTTTCCAAAAAGATTCCGTCTCGTCGGTGTCATCCACACCTCCAACGATGTGCAAACATTCAGTGTAAACTTATTCCAAGTATCATTTGCATATATTGATGAGGGAAGTTGGGCAACCTAGTTTAGCCTACAATCTGGTTTCAACTCTAAAAAGAATGTCTTTTGGAGCTCCTAATGCGGGGGCATGACAGAATTGCCCCTTCGCAGCCATTCTAGTCACCATTCGGCAGCAGGTGCTTCAGTGTACATACTCTTGGATTTGCAGACTGCCGCACGGCCTTTTTGATTGTACGATCTTGGCCGGAGTAATGTAACGATTGTATTCCAGTGCTATTCTTTTTTTCTTGAACTTTGCCCAGCTGGTACTCTTGACTCTCTTCTCATCATGTCGTGTATCCATGAACAGTCAGTGATAAGTAAGAAATAGTCAATTGAAATGACTCGCTGGCCCATATTTCTTCCTTTAGCTGCAGTGCTTTAGTTGCAATTGAAGTTCAGACTGGCTTAAGTAAATTGTTGTCAGCTTGCACTATTCGAGTGTACATCAAGCTGACGTTATGTTACGAAGTAACATAAGGAATAAGCACCAAATTGGTGAGACCAGTGCTTGTTGGATTGTGTGTTGAACTGCAAAGCTCGGCTGAATTTTTTTCTCCCTTTGAAGCAATGGGCAATGCTTTTCTAGCTTACATAAGACTCATTTAAAGCTAGTACTTTTTTTTCCGCTGTTTTGCATTCAGGTGTGGGCTTAGTTTTGTCGATGCTTTAATAATGATTTGATCATCAGCAGTTATAAATAATTATTTATGCATCATCTTGCCATTAGCCCACCTGGCAGAGCTGCTGTTGGAACATTGGTTCTAACATTGGTAGTTGTATCATGCACTTATAGAAGTTCAGCTCAGATGCTTGGGATGACCATGGATAGCATCTTTAACCAGACACCTTCGCATGCCTTTCAAAATCCAGAGAAATTGCAACATACACCAACCATTACCTGCAAACTGTGCACTTGCTAGCAGAAACATGTGTGCTTTTGTTTTTCGAGCTCACCTTGCTTAGTCATAGTCATGACATTGTAAGCAAAATCTCACGTGTCATCTTGACTGCACTGTCATCAACATGCCTCAATGACAAAAGCATTACAAGAGTAATGCAAATGCGGCATAGCTTTTGTTTGCACCGCTTGCTCACTTGCCAGTTTCCACTTGCCAAGGCGGACTTTTGTTGAACATTTGTTGAACATTAAAAGTTCATGCATTGTTTCCGTGTTTTAGTACTTGTAGCAGACAGTGGTGTGGAAAGTATGGAAGTGACATTTGGTACTGCACCTTCTTGATACCAAAGGTAATGCATCCAATATGAGAGACAAAACTGCTGAAAAGAATATGCTGTTCCATGCAATATCAATCCCTGTCAAAGCAGCTAAAAAGCTGTCATTGAAAGGGCTCGCACTTCACAGTGTGACTTGTAAAAGTATACAGACCTTCATGGCAATGTGACATGCAGTGCTCCTCTACTGCACTGCATGCAAGAATTCGTGACTTGAAAATAGTTGCACAGAGGAAACAGATTAAGATTAGATAAATCATAACAAGTGAAGTTGTCACCTAGTTTGTAATTAAATTTGTGTCTGATCTTGGTGCACCGTTTCATCATGGTTCTCCAACACTAATAAACAATTTGTACATTACAAGCCCACCACTTTGTTGCTTTAAAAACCATTGCATCGTCGTTCACATTCCTAGAAAAGGAATGGTAGTACCACCTCTTTGAAAGCTGGGCGTGGAATTAACCACCATTTTTTTTGTTTGGGGCCACTGATCTGGGATAGAGCCACAAATATGCTTTCTTTGCCGTTGAGGAATTTGTCATTCACACTAAAACAATATCTTGATAAATTATGCCTGCTTTAAATCTTTCATTACTGATGAATAGCCATTCAAATAAATTTATTATTGGAACAATAGCATCTAGTAATGTTACCCTATCGAACTTTAATAGACCTACTACTAAGCCAATCGCCTGCACTGAGTGTGAGCCATTATCAGAGGATGATAACGCCCATTGCTATGAAAGGTGAAGCAACCCAACTGTGCTAACTTTTGTTCGCGTAAAGTAGATCGGTTGTCCTTTTTCTGTGAAAGATACGTCGCACGTGAGTTTCGATAATACCCCGGTCAAGGCCCATTCTTACAGGTGATGTACGACTGAAAGGGAGCCCATCTTGAAACGGTTTCCAACTGCGCTAGCGCAGTTAAAAATCCATTTCTAGCGCAGTTAAGACCATTTCTAGTGCAGTTGAGACCGTTTTTAGCGCAGTTAAGACCATATCTAGCACAGTTAAGACCATTTGAAGATGAACTTCCACCGACTAGCCCAACTTGGTGCTCTACTAAAACAATTTCTAGATGAACTTGGACCAACTAGCCCAACTTGGTGCTCTGCTAAAAGGGAGTCATTTGTTCACAGTAACCATGCAAGCAGCTCGGCGTTTGCCAAGTGCTGGCTTCAGAGTCGGAGGGAACGAACATCCCGTGCGAGCCGAGTGGTGCTCGCAACCTCTCTCCGGGTTATCAGACTCGCGTACGTCAGTTGACCTCGTTTCAAGAATGAAAGGGCTTGTCACTGATAAGAGGCAAATGCCGGAGGCGCGACGCTTGCGCGTCCTGCCTCCAACTTGACTCGGTCGCCTCCGCTGCCCTTCTACCTGCGCTTATCATTCTCCTACGCACGCGCGAACCTCATAGTGATGACCAAGATAAGCCACTGGCCGAAACCTTTGCACGATATCTTTGTGTGTCCCTTGGGTATGTTGTTTTGTTCTCGGAACGTGGACGATTAGCACCCTCGATTTGCATGGCCGCGAACACATGCGTGCGCACAGGGAGGAGGGGGGGCGTTCATTTGCGACGTATCCCATAATCCTGTAATGTGCAGGGTCATGACCACCCAGGTTTATTTATGATAATGGAGGTCGAAGACACCTGATGTTATTCCACGAACTATGAGGAACATGTTGCTTCATTTTTTTTCATTGATCCGTCCATTACGAAGCTTCTTTGCATTCGAACTCGAACTGGGGGAAGGCATATGGAACCTTTTGAATCGTTCTAGCGATCCAGCTGTTTGGACATTGACGTATTCCGCCATATTGTCGGTTGTAATTGGCCCGTGGGGGCTGCTGCGGCCTCTGTGATTGGCTCGAAATGCAGCCATTACATAATTCAACGTTATGACGGGATTCGAGTATACACGCAATCATAGGCGTGCGCACGGAGGGTAGGGGAGGGGGTGGCGCCCCTCTAGTCGCCTAAAAGGGGGGCGCGAAGTCAGCCCCATACATTGACATAATAGGGAGGGGGCGCTGCGACTCAGGGGGGCGGGGCGCAAAGTCAGCCCCATACATTGACATAATGGGGGGGGGGGGGGGCGCTCAGACGAACCTTCGCCCCCCCCTGATGGGGAACCCTGCGCACGCCTATGCAAGGAATACCTTACGCCCCGATAACTCTCTTTGTGAGGTACAGCATGCGTCCCATGACTCTCCGGAAAGAGAGTTAACGTGTATCCTCAAAGAGAGTTATATTTGTGAGAGTCATATATGTGGCAGAAAGAGAGTCAAATGACTCTTCTTAGAGTGTAGTTTTTATGAATTCGTGCAAATCCGAGAGCCATACATTCCAGTGCGCATTCCTGCCATGGTGTACGTTGAATCTGCTGCTCCGTTATAGATCCATGCACAGAAGACAGATTCGGTTTGCAATAAACTTTATTGAAGTACAGCTATGTATATGTTCCGGCTGCTTGGCAACTATAACTGACAGGAGAGCCGCGTACAATGTATAACATTCGTGGAACCGCGCATTTCGTGAGGTTTATTTTTTTTTTTCGAAAACACCGTAGTTGGCACGGTGTCGTGCGTACATGCGCGCATGAGCAAAAGAGATGGGGGCGTGCAAACGACTAACAAAATCTTCGCTGGCCATGTCGGCAGCTTCCTGCTTCATTCGATTGGGTGACATCAGTGCGTCTCATGCAGGGACAAGTACATTCCCTCTATGTTGTGCCGTTCTGCCAGTGACGTCATACGTGACTTACGTAATCTGTTCAGACCACGTGATCCGAGCTGTTGAGGTGCAAGTATACCCCCCTCCCTGTTCATACACACGAGGTTTCATTCAAGGCTCAAACAGGGAGTGAGGCTGAACGAAAAGCCTCTTTAAAGAGGCCCTGCAACACTTTTGAAGTAATTCATCTAATGGTTTCATTAAAAGGAGCTTATTGCCTCACGAATCGACAGTCGCAATAATTTTTACAATCCGTCAAGTACGAGTGAAGTTGCAGGGATTTGGACTGGACTGGAAAAACTTTGTCCTGCAGAACGCGCTTAGCGCGTAGCGGGCGTCTCCCACGTAGGGACCGACAGGGAATACCTGGCGGCCGCTTCGTGGGCCTGCTGGACGGTCCATCGCTGGTCGGCGAGAAGTGAGTTTCTGAGGGACTGACCCGAAGGTCGCGGGTTCGATCCCGGTCGAGGCGGACGCATTTCGATGGAGGCGAAATGCTAGAGGCCCGTATACTGTGTGATGTCAGTGCACGTTAAAGAACACCAGATGGTCGAAATTTCCGGAGCCCTCCACTATGGTGTCTCTCATAATCATATCGTGATTTTTGGGACGTTAAACCCCAGATATTATTGTATTCTGAGGGACCTCTCCCGCTTGTCTGAGCTAGAGTCGGGATGAACGTTTCTACACTTGCCCAAGCGCTTTTTCTCTCCTTTCACGCTAGCGAGTGCGGGGATGGGGATGACAAGGGGTCGACAAGATGTGTCAGCGCGCGTTATGGCTTCGAGCACTTTCTTTTCATTTTTTTCTTCGAACGCGCGGCTTACTTTCTGTGTGATCACGAGTGCGGGCGCGTGGCGACATCCCGCGGCGGTCACGGTAACTATGCAGATCACGATGCTCAGATCAGCCAACGACGGTGCACTTCGGGTGTATGGCGCACTGATTTGGGTGTATGACGTCATTTGTAGAGAGAAGAGGGAGTGATTTCTAGCTGACTTTGAGAAGTCTTTGTAAATGCCAGGCCTCGTGCTGCACTTTAGCTCGCGTGTTTTCGGGGGCCTCGGCTACCGATCGGCAGCGCTTTCGAAAAATTGTTGCAGGGCCCCTTTAAGGGCAAGCATGACGCGATCGAAGGGGTTTTACTTTTTTGTGTCGCAAGGCAACCGAATGAACTCGCTCTCAGTGGTGGCGTCACCGAATTGAGACAAGGTTTGACTCGAGGCTCAAATAGCGATGCATGACAATATACGTGTCTAGGACTGGCAGGCATCAAATGGCGCATTATTTTTCGCCTTCGATTTATTTATCTACGTGTCACGAGACGACGACCTTTTCTTTGGAGCGCGTTCGCGGTAACTACACGAGGCGCGTATTTCCGGCGTATTTTACGCGTCTATGGGCGTTTTGTGTCGCCTGGCACGGCATCGATGCCACACATCTATCGTAGATGAAATGAGCCCCACGATGTTAATACAGCCTGTCGACCACTGTACGGGACAGCCATGAAGTACAGCGCGATATCATTCTGAAAACCGAAGAATGGATGCCCCGCTGTGCAGGACAAACTTATGCTTAATGTATGTCTTAACAGGACAATTTTATCAGGCTAGTTGGAAATTATTCATCATTGTAGATAGCGCGAAGCTTTACTAAGGACAGATAAAAAAAGACTATCCACAAGCACTGGCTTGTCCTTTGTGTATACCTGTCCTTAGGAATGTTTCGCGCTGCCTACAAGGATGAATGTATATCGCCAGAAATACGCGTCATGCAGTCAAAGCTTTGTGACCCCTATCAACATGGTACGTCATTTCTTTCTATGAAATGTGCGCAACCAGGTTCCCAAAGAATTAAGTGACGATTGCGACTGCGCACCATTTGAACATGATAGCCGTTGTGAAATCTAACTGTACAAGCTTTGTATGCCTGAATGTCAGAAGTTACCCTCAGCGTCCGGGAAAGTGTCCCCTTACTTCGTCCCGTAGAGAAGCCGCGGGAGCTCGTCTGCAAGACCACTTGCGAAGTAGTTGCGCATGCGCGGTCTATTCGAGCTCGTACTCTTTCCATAATTACATGCAGTTAGCCTGCAATGGCAGTGGAGCAATTCGTACGTTCAGTAGGTAGTAGCACCAATTGCCCCCACTGCGCGTGTTTACAGCTGCGTGAACGTTGTCACGTGGTCCGTATTACGTCCGTGTCACGTGGTCACGGTGGCGTATTAAGCCGAGCTCTCAGAGGATAACGACCGGTAAAACGCCGACATCGGACTTCGCACCTGCACCCAATTAAAACCTGTGCGAGGGAGGGAGCACGCGCGATAAATGTTTTGCCTCCACGTATTGAGGCACGCCGCCTCCAAAAAAACTAGGCCTAAAAACACGTGCCTACACGCAGTGCATTGAAGTAAGTACGGTGCAGTGAACGCGGTAATCGAGGTCTTCTATAGCACCCCTCCTATTTGATGCAGTCTTGTACGATGCGGCAATGGCGCGCCGTCACTCTGAACTAGAACGTAGCCGGTCGTATTTATACGCGCATAAGGCGAAGTAACTGTCGGCCACATTTATTGGACATTCACGAACCAGACTGTACCGCTGTTCTCACGCTTTTGACACTCCTCAATCGTCTCTTTGCAGTACGAGTCCTGCACGACATGTGCGCGGTCACATGACCGCCTTATGCGCTTCCTCGTTGCCATGACGACGAAGAATATCGCGAAACGCAACAAGCGCGACGCGAGAAACAAGCGCCACACGAGCTCGGCAAAAACGCATGTGCATCCGGTTCTTCGAAATAGGAAAATAACTCGGCGTGGCTATTTCGTCGTGTTTTCCTGCCGTCGAAGCACCTTGCTTGTGTAGCTACATCAGCAATGCACCGGAACGGTATTCTAGGACACTACACTACCAATGACTACCGACGAGCTACAACTTGATCGCTTTCTTCTCATAAGAAATGCCCGTTTTTCTGTGGTTCTCCTTGGAATTCGCTTTTAACGCACAACTGGAGGTAGCGGCCAAACGGGGAGACCTACAAACCACAACAGCAAAATGTTAAAGGAGTGCTGACACAATGTAATTTACTATTTCTTTCATTAAACGAAGGTCCTGAACCTCAAAGCGATGGAAAAATGCTCACGGACACCAGTGTGATCTAAATATTTTAATACGAGAGTATTTCTGCAGCAACTTGCGGTTGCTTTTCTCTTTGACTATACTGTATCATGACGTAAGGTTCCCGAAAGCTGGTCACGTGGGAGCAGGACACAGTACGACGTTATTGACAGTCGCTCCGGCTTGATCGATCACCTTTTATGCTTACACACTGCGAGGACCGATTTAGTAGCTTAACAATTAAGACAAGCAAGCGAGCCGGAGTGAGCGTCAGAACAGATTGTGTCGCTCCCACGTGACCAACTCCTGCGTCATGACGTCACGACACAGTGCCAACCTCCGGGATGCGAAACCGAAACTAGCTTGTTTACTAATAATTTTATAAGTTATTTGTGACGTTGTAAGGTATAGTATCTTTCCCTATCATTTTGAGCTCCAGGACCTTTTGGACCTTGAGGTCAGGGATCTAGACGACCTGGAACTCCGCAGGACTTGTCGGAAATATCCTGTCAGTAACCCCTTAAAGAGCTGTATTGGTACGCAACGGAGCTCGGCTTGTAATCGACACCGCACGAATGGGCATTCCGCAGCACCTGAGCGGCAGCTAAACAAAAAAGAACACGTTACCCGGGAACAACAACAGTTTGGAAATTTCTACAGCTACGGTCATCAGCGGCGCTCAACAGTTTCGCGTCGCGTCGACGACAAAAAAAAAATGAAACACTGGACGCGACTAGTAGAAGCAACCGACAGTTGTGCATTTTGTACTTGGCAGCGGTTTACTAAAGGAAACATAATGCGCGGGGTCAAAACCAGAACTGGAGCTGCTAGGTGTATAAAATAGGCGTCACGAAGACATGAGCAAAGGGAGCAACCGTGGCCGGGATCGTGTACCCGTTTTATGAAACAACCGAACATTTTTGTCCCACGCGAGTGGTCGAGGTGCGCGCATGCGTCACAAGCGGGTGACGTAAGCGTTAGCCTCGACCAATCGCATGTGACAAAAGTGTTCGCTCGTTTGTAGAACGGGTGCAAGACTACGGCCCCATGCTTTCGGAGATTTCAACTTGGCGTTTGGCTGAAGTGTCTGCTACGAGAAAGCGTATGCACAAGGAGTTGTTTGGCACAATAAGGCAGTTAAATTGGCTATCCTGTATATATGCCTACAAGGAGCTATTTCGTAGTTACGGTGGGGCGAGAACTATCGAAGGTAACCATTCGGAGGAAGGTATTTAAGTAGGAAGGAGCGTGACGTCACGTAGCCTCTGCAATGTCAACCTCCTCTGAAGTCCCCTCCCCATCTCTCTATCCCTTTGGAATCCTGTGTGCTTGTTTGCTCTTACGAAGCATCAAGTAAGAAGCAACTAATTAGGGCGGAGCATAGTGCCAACACGACTGAAGACTCCGTTACCCCCCTTGAAAAAGAAAAAGAAACAATATTGACCTAACAAGTGATTACTGCATCACAGCTTCATTGATCCTGAGCCTCGCAGGCAAAGCTGTCGCACCGCCGCCGAGCAAGTACGTGTGTCGAATAAACATTACAGTGAACCGGACACACTATTTGATACCTCATTTTTCATCCCTACTACACTTGTTTCTCCTTAACCCTTCACTTCAGTTGTGAAACAATAGGCTAGAAGTAGTTGGCTAGGAGTGGCCGGGTAGGAGCATCAGGCTAGGAATATCTGGGCAGGGGTATCAGGCTAGGAGTAGCCGGTTAGGAGTAGCCGGGCAGGATTATCAGGCTAGCAGTAGCCAGGTATGAGTATCAGCCTCGATGTAGCTGGCCACGAGTAGACGGGTAGGAATAGCCTGATAGTATTATCAGGTTAAGAGTAGCGGGGTAGAAGTGCTAGGCAAAGAGTATCAGGGTAGGAGTATCACACCAGGAGTAGCCGGTTAGGAGTATCAGGCTGGGAGTAGCCGGCTAGCAGTATCAGACTAGAAAGCGTCAGGCTTGAAGTATCAGGCTAGCAGTAAACTTGGGAGTAGCACTCAGCAGGTCCTAATACCGAACTTCTCCACCACTCCTTTCACTAGACGTTCCTCTCTCTCTCTCTTTCTCAAAGGTCACGTGTTGGGCCTACGCTTCGAGGTAAAAAGCGAAGAGGATGACGTCACGACTGGCGAGGCTTTCTACGTGACGCAATACCTTCTGTTTTATTTCTTCCTCAACGTGACGTGGGCCTCTCCCATGTTCTTGAGACATTGGTCCGTGGTAGCTTCTAGAGACGCCCTCGTCAGGCCCCCCGTGATCCGACACTCACCTGTATTATCTGTGCTTGGCCCGTAGCCAGAAATGTTTTCGGGGGGGGGGGGGGGGGGGGCACTTGTTGAGTGCCTTGGAAAACCCCACGCCTTCATCCAAATTTCGGGGGGGGGGGGGGGGGGCTAGCCTCCCCCACCATCTTGGCTACGGACCTGATCTACGCGCCCCGGGGGGTTATGGAAATTTACCGCGTCCCTATATGCACCTTGTCAACGAAGGCTCCCTGTGCGACGCCATTAGCCCCTCTGGGCTGTTGTTAACATGCGTTAACCCCCCCCCCCGCCCCTCCCCCCCCGAATATACAGTGCCGAGGCTGTGACGTCAGCTTTTGTATTCCCGTGCAACAGCCCAGAAAGGAGGTGATCCTTCTCTCCGTTAAAAAGGTCTCCGTAGTGGTAACACATTTCCTATGCGCCTCCTTTTTTTTTTTTTTTTTTTTTTTTTTTTTTTTTTTTTTTTTTTTTTTGACGACTACACAAAAACTCTCAGCTGACGGTCTCCCTCCTAGCTTATTTCCTTCCTCCGTGTGAGGGTATAGCCTTTCTCAGACGTCACAAACTCTGCAGCATGTTATAGTTCACATTCCAACTGTACCATTTGCGCGCCTAGTAACATTCTTCGCAGAGCAACATCTCTCATTCGACGCGGCAAACATGTACTCGGCGAATCAACCTGAACGTCGCATCACTGACATCGTAACACCATATTACGCGAGTGAGAAACCACACCGCGTTTACGAACGGACAGCTCGACGTGGTCACGTAATCCATCATCTCATCTGTCCGCCATACGCTCGCGTATGTACCATCGTAGTAGTGTGTTACTGTACTCACTATAGTGACTACATGGAGCGTATTTCACGCGTATAACACGCGCTGCTACACCGCGTGTGTTCCTCGGTGAACGCTGTTACTGACACCGGGAGCGAAATGCGTGCGATCACAATAGACCTCTACCGGGGTACGTCACAGCGTGACGTCACCGGCGCACGTGCAAGGCGGTGGTTGGCAAAACACCCCCGCTGATGGCTCAGTGTGGTGCAGTCGCGCGGTGCTTGGGGCACGCTTTTTCTTTTTGTTTTAAGCTTAAACTTCATCTTATTGTGGCAAGATTAGCTGTGGTATGTGTCAGAGAGCATTTAGATGTGTGGTAAACTGCATGACGGAAAACTTTCCACGCTGGCTGGCTGTTTATCATCAAGGAGTGAACACACGTGGCGGCCTGTGCGAGGAACAGCGGCATCGTCTTCGAAAATGTGCAGCGTTTATTGCGGCGTGTAGTGTGCGTTGAAAGGCATCGACAATATTGGTTCACCTTTACGGACGGTGAAACTGAAAATATTGTGTGTGGTGTGTGCTGTGTGAATAACGATGCATTTTGTTTGTGAAAGCATTGGCACTCGTGGGCCGGTCTCAGTAACCGGTTGTCGACGGAACATCACGATTCCACATTTTAGTCAAGGTAAAAATGCATTTCACGCGATCATCTGCGAGTGCGTACATCTCAGCGTTTGCGCTGCGTGCAGAAAAAAAAAGTGCATAATCTCCGGACTGAAAGGTACGACTACGCATGAGCTATGTAAAGGTATAACTCGTAAAGGTATAACTCGTATTATTGGAGACCTCATACGTCTTGATGAGAACAGTGGAGATTCTGCAGGTTTCCCATATACTTGGTACCTTTACGGCTGGATCTTTATGAAGTGATAATGCGCATTACAAGTTTGTGTACCGGGTCTAAAGGAGCAAAGTAAGTATGCAAACACGTTGTAGGCATCAGATGCAGCGAGGTAACTGCGCAAGAGATTATGTATATAATTAGGTTTCAGGTTTAAGATCGCATAAATTTTTAGTGGGTTATG
The DNA here is from genome assembly GCA_030522465.1 of Rhipicephalus appendiculatus. NCBI lineage: Eukaryota > Metazoa > Arthropoda > Arachnida > Ixodida > Ixodidae > Rhipicephalus > Rhipicephalus appendiculatus. The sequence goes on along the minus strand of JALIZH010030813.1, from coordinate 579,491 downwards.
AGGAACGGCGTAGGGGAGAGCTTCCCTTTAATTTTCACGAGGATTTTTTTAACCTCAGCCTAACGCACGGCAAAAAGTGTTTGCATCTTTTTTTTTCGTTTTTTTTTTTTTTTTTTTTTCATTCATCTCCGATCAGAATTTTGTGCAGTGAGAATCTCATCCGCGACCTCGCGGACAGCAGCTCAAAACCATGTTGCCGTCAATGTTGCACCTCGTTTCAAAATGCAGTGAACATGTCGCGACGTTAATTGAGTACGTACACATCCATGTCATGCAAATATTTTACAAAGCGCCAGTCACCGTGAACATGCAGGACCTTCGCTTTCGAAGAGGATAATATTTTTTTATGGCTCCCATCTACGACGAGCAAATCACCACAAGCTGTGACTTTAGAAAATGCCAATTCGCAGAAACTTCCGTCGAAGGAATGCAGACACACGCCGCGCTGCTATGCAGAAAGATCCCGCCGGCGGGACTTTCTTGCCAACCAGCACCTGCTGCGAGGGAGGGGATTGGGGGCGGGGCGCTCGCAGTGACGTCACACTGTTTGCAAACAGGGAGAGGTCTATAAATAAGCAACTGCACGGAACTAATCTCAAACTGCCGTTTCTCCGAGGACACGCGGGGCACAACGATACGCGTGCTGCTGAGAAGCGCTCGAAATACGCCCGAAATACGCTCCATGTGGTTGTCGCTCTCTAAGCCTGCGCGAAAAGCGCTTTCACACTTCGCAAGGCCTATTTCCTTCGCACGCCTAGATGACAACAGTTACTACAAGATCACGACTTTGAATGCGCCGCTATCGTCACACCATTCAAGGCACCTTCCATGTTCGTGTGGCTAGGCTTCGTACGGGTTCAAATTCGCTCATATCATTTAGCAGGGCTTGAGCGCCTAGATCGATCCTGGTAATTCCATTCATCCTTGGAACATTGCCATTAAGGCAGTACGTAACTAGCACATCATCTTCGCACCATGACTAACACTCGCACCGTATCATGCACGGAGTGCCCCCATTTCGACAAAGCACCGGAAAAATTGCGTGCCTCACGATTTCTTCGCTCTTTGTTTCACGACTCTCACAACGCACGAGCTTCACACCTTTGCTGGGAAGGCGTGTTGAGATCGTATTCGCTTTGGGCAAGTTGGCTATAGCAAAACTTCCAGCTTTCTGGTATTTGCAAGATATCTGTTCAGTCCTTGAGCCACACATGCACTGACCTTATCTTCCCTATCTCATGATTTGCCGCAAACAACCTGCATACGTTTAGTTATGATTGCACGTTACAAGAACAACAAATAGAAACGGTACATCCGTCTATACACTGTTAAAATATTCTTTGGAAATTGCTTTTGTTGATTTCGCCGTAGGTCACTGGAACATAATATAAACAGCTAATTCCACTTTTCGTCTGCGTCGCATCAAGTACGCCGCTACGAAGATTCGCAACAAAACCGCATCATCATTGTCAATGTTACGTACATATAGCGTGCGTAACAGGGTTGCGTATGTAATAACGCTTCGTTTCGCATAGTGCGCATGAGCAGAAGTACTGCGCACGCGCTGTATGCGACACGCAGCGTTCTTACGTACGGATGCTGCGTAAGCAGTACTGAAACTCATTAAAATTATCTTCTCTACGTCACCAAAAAATCGTACGCGGCAACACAATTCTAATATTGCAACATTAAGTGCAACTCAGCCATGACGTTTACAGCTACCATTAAAGCTTATAGCACCTTCACTTCTTAGCTGCGTTCTCTTCTTTGTCCCTACCGAATGGAAACTGCGGCAATATATGGCAACATAGTTTAAGTCAAAGCTTGCCGCCAGTTGTATATCTACATATGCGCCCAAGGCCTTCGTATTACGACCATTCTAGAACACCGTATGAGATGCAGCATAAAACATTACACATCTTCTAGAAAAGGCTTCTAAGCGCAGCACCTGCGTCATTGCACACTACACGCAACCTAAAAGCAAACCAACAATGTACAATTTCTATTTAAAACATCGCCACCCGTGCAGAATCGCCTCCCCTTTCAACGCTTCGAGCACACTATATGGGCACCGCAGGAAAAAATTTTTTCGTAATCACAGTCATTAGGCTTAATTGTCCCAGTTGTTTAAAAACGAAACAACAAAATAAAGAAGGAACAGTCTCGAGCTGAGATCATTATATCACCGTGCGGCGGCGTAAACTCCTGTAAAACAATGAACGCCACTGCTAATCTCTACAGCGGCCTTACTGCTAATCTCTACAGCGGCCCCTTATCTGGCTATATCATAAAGTCAGCCGTGATATCACCGGTTAATCTTGTGACGCTGTGTCCTGCTGAACTCCTCCTCCCCCTCCAATATCAGACAGAGTACCCGGCACACAGACATCATTACGTCAGTCCAGTAGAACGCCAGATGGTCCCGGACAGAAGGGACGTGCGACTACAATCCTGACCAGGATATAACTTTGTGGTCGAATAACTTTCTCAGGACCAGTTCTGGAGGAGACCAGGGCTGTCTTGGACAAGACCTCTGGACAAGACCTCCTCTGGACAGGCCTCGGCCCTCCAGAGTGGCCTTTATGGCAGAGAAATGCTTGTGTTCTGGATCAACAGCAGTCCCCGAAGACGACCGCTTCCCTCCTAGACACGATGCCTCCCAGAGGAGCAACCCGAGAGATGAATTCTTTTTCTGGACCGACATGAGCGCCAGGAACTAATCTTGCCTATAGACTAGACATAGGCAGCGTTTGGCCTGCACAAGAAGCTGTAGTCCTGGTAGAATTCCAGTCCATGATCCAGAGAAGAGTCCACAGCTCCCTGGGCAAGGATAAGTCCTGGACAAGGACATGCCAGGTGGACAGGCTCGCTTCTGCAAGGAGACCAGTCCCGCTGAGTTGGTGAACTAGTGGCCAGGACTACCGAGACATTTAAGGCGAGGAGGAGGATCGGGGGGCTGGCGTCGCAAACACGGCCGGATGCCCTGTCTAACAGCGGTTCGCCGGGTAGCTTCGCGACTGTGGCCGCGTTTTCCGGTGGTCACCGCCAGACGGAGGCACCTGATTTCTTTAGTCTTGGTGTTCGTGCGCCGCCGCAACCGCCGCCGCCGCGACTTGGGCTACCTGGCCCGACCTGAAGAGGTACCGGTACACGGCGTGGTAGTGCACCAGCGTGGCCGCGTTCACGAACAAATGCCAGATGGCGTGCGCGAACGGCACCCGGCCGTCGGACTTGAAGAACACCACGCCTATGAAGTAAAGTAGGCCGCCGAACAGCAGCTCCTTGAGGCCCGTCAGAGGTCGCTGCGAACGAAAACACAAAGAGGGGGGGGGGGAGGAGTAGAGGTGAAAACGTGCTCGTAGTTAAAGGAGCATCGATACAAACTATTTAAAGTTGTCATGAACCACTACTCCAAGCAATCATCAAATGACCTCAGTGTTGGAGTTTATTGTCTCAAAAATTGATTGCCACAAAAATTTCTCGAATCCGTAAAGAACGAACGGAGATATATTTTTCTCTTCTCTCGTATCGGAGAGCACGCTGGAAGCTGCACAGGGAGGGATTGCAAAGGGAAGATAAGTTGCGTCCGCTCGCGTTATGAAACGCAATCGCTCTGTCCCGTTATGATTCCTGTGCGCCAGTGTTGCTCACTGTGTAATGTTAGCAGACTATGGAGCGCGGCGGTGGCACATGCCGACACCGCGTCCGCAAAAAGAGCATCAGATCCAATCGGTGCTCTTGAGTTATGTCGGCTATTGGCCAATAGTATGCCGGCTGCTCTTTGACGTCATACAGCAGGCGCCAGTAGCTCCGAAGAGAGTGAGCGGAGGCCTCTGTATGGAAAGAGGGCGCCTCAGAAAGAGTGCGCCTGAGGAAGAAAGCGCAGCGCTGAATGCGGTACCCAGTCACATAAAGGCGGCTGATGGTTAGTCCCCTCCATCAAAAGGTCACTTTGGTATCTGCCTCAGCTACGAAACTGAAGGCCAGTCGGAAAAATTGGGCTCTGATAGATTGTTCTGTTCATTTATTCAACAGTTAAGTCACATAATTTATAGCAGTTCCATCAACCCATTTATACAATCATTACCACCCAACTTAACCATCTATGGCTGAATAAATCTGCCCACTGACCCACCGGCGTTCATCTGTCCTTTTATAAAACAATCAAATATCTCGTCCGACACCCTATCATCCACTTACTCCATGCACCTATCGATTCATACAGCCATCCATACATCCATTTATCGATCCATTGATCTATCTATCTATCTATCTATCTATCTATCTATCTATCTATCTATCTATCTATCTATCTATCTATCTATCTATCTATCTATCTATCTATCTATCTATCTATCAATCCATCCATCCATCCATCCATCCGTCCATCCGTCCATCCGTCCATCCGTCCATCAATCCACCCAACCATCCGTCCATCCATCCATCATTCATTCTTCATTCATTCGTTCACTCACTCACTCAATCAATCCATCAGTTATCCCATTTCATACAATTCATCCACTGACTCCATGCATCTGCCCATCAAATAATCACACTACACCATTCAACCACCGACCTCATTGGCTCTGATGCTCAATGTGTAATAGAATAATAAATGACTTTGAATTTGACCGCCACTCACCCATACACACATGAAATAATTATTCCATCCGTCAATCGAAATCAGTCAATCATTAACTCATTTGCAGATGGCTACGTGTACAACGTGTTCACAGTAGGGAAAGAACCGTGCTCCCAGGCTGAGCGAGCCCTTACCATCGAAAATGTAGCGGAAGCAGGGAAACACGGCCGAGCCTATGTAGATGAGCACCTCGAGAGTTTTGTACCTGTTGCGAGGAGAGAGAGAGAGAGATAAAGATGGACCACTTCTGTCTCAAACCTCAATAGAAGTTCCCACATTGATACCTGCTTTCTTTATCAACAGCCCAGATTTATCGCCTTGCTATTAAATCTCACATTAAATATATTTAAAGTGCCCGTAATGCATTCATAATTCCATGGTAGTGTCTTTCACACTCTGGTGATTAGCAAAAAAAAATTATACAAGAAAGCTTTCAGCACAATTTGCTGTAGGTCGACTCGTAGCCGTCTTGAACGGTGCGTCCTTTCCGGGCGTTTACACATTTCAGCTGCACCCTTCGATAACTAGAAAGCAAAATGTGTTGTCCGTACGATAATCATTTCGAAATATTCCAATTTTTTTTCTTGCCAGCCCTATTTTTTTATCCACAAGATGCTGCTTCCCGAGCAAAAGAACAGCAGCAGTCATGCTTCGCCTCAATATTTGGCATATGTGCGGTGAAGCCAGCTTTCCGTAATTTGGGACTGGCTAAAGTTGCAAGCGCCGACAGTGTAATGTTCTGTTATCAATTACAGCTGCTAGTATTTTCTAATAAACTGAAACTTGCGAACAACTTGAGTGGTTTTCGCGGTGTGTTGCTTTCTTGGGAATAATAAGTAGCCATTCCTGTCCTCGCATTGCCTCCACAACACCATTATCTAGCGCGGTGTGTGGCCGGACATTTCGACTGCCAAAAAGAACATCAACCAAAAATACACATAAAATTACGAGAAAAAAAAATGAATACAGAAATAAGTCAAGATAAAGAAGAAACTCAATAAGGTTGAGAACTGGGCTAGTTGGTGACTGATCATTATACCGTATGGTGAAGTAGCGCAATTTTTGACAGGGACAAAGAACAGAAAATGGACACGACACTCGCTACACTCGCAACTAAAATTATTTGAGAAAAACACTTCATATATACGGCATAATGATAAAGAAGAAAAACACACCATACTTCACCATACGGTGTAATGATAAAGAAGAAAAGCATAACATTAACATCTGGTTAAGCCAGTGTGCAAGTATTATTGCCCTAACGTTACCCGACGTCAAGTTCGCTGCGATTCACGCGTAGGGTACTTACAGTTGGCTGTTGGCAGAGAAAAACAAAAGGACGCGCTTGAGCATGTCGGTGACCTGACATCAATTCTAGCGATAAGCAGATGCGGTAGAGATACTGCTTAGCGATCCAATGAAGATAGCCTTAAGACTACCTGAGTAGGAGAAGAAAGCACATGGACGAAATAATGTGCATATGCTGGCTGGATATTACTACTGCGCTAACCTACAGCCCGCTGTAAACATCGTCATCTCGGCAAGGCGAAATAGTCATAAGTGATGGAGATAAGCTGGTGCATTTATCGAAAGTAAGTGAACGATAGCTGCCTCAGACAAGTCGCCTTGTCGAAACGTTTTCTTTAGGCTGATGATTGGTTCGTTTCCTCAATTATAATTTGATAGCACTTCCTCAAATTACACTATACGTCTAGAAGAAGCGTGCAGCAGAATGTGCAGTAGAGGGCTTAAAAACATGCTCCGTACCACGTGGACTTCGCTTAATGTGTACAGAAAGGCAACAAAATGTAAGCAATCATAGGCGATAAACTAGTTCATAGATAAGACTACGAGGAATCAGAAACGCTGTGTACAACGCCTTGCGCACGAACTAAACGAAATCAACGAGCATTGTAAACCGTGCGGCACCCTTCGTGGAGATTTCACGATGAAAACACCATTCACACATCCATATTTCTAGCTTTTTCTGTAAAAGTGTGTGTTATTCCAAAAAAACACCCTTCCTACATCCTTACTTACTTTAGGGGGTGCCTGAACTGCATATGCTCACACTATTGCGCACAATAAATTGGCAGGGTGTAATAGTATTCCTTGGACTTATGCATCTACTATTTGCTAGAAAAGCATTGACATGTATTGAAAATGTTTGGACATTGGATGATAAAGTTTCCACAGACTACAAGAAGCTTCATTCGGGTGGGCCAACACTATAAAACGAAAACATGTTTTTTTTTTTTTTTACGATGATACTTACCTCTCGTGAAATATATTTTGGTAGGTGATGCCTAGCAGGCAGAGGAACCAAACCACGTACAGCTGCTTTTGGCCCCACGAGCTGTACTCGCGTAGCATCAGCCTGCGACACGATGGGATTAAGATGATTACAAAGGTGTACAAAAAGGGTGCACAACCTTCAATAGTGCACACTGACATGAAATCTAGTCTTAAACTACTTAAATGGTTCCTGCAACACTTTTCCCAAGTAATCGACTAATATGACTTTATTAAAAGGGAGCTTGTAGCCTCACAAATCGACTGCCGCAAGGATTCTTAGAATCCCGTCAAGTACGAGCGGAGGTTACACAGATATGCCGTGCGCTTGAAGCGCTTTCCCTCTGCTTTCCTACCAGTTAGCAGGCCGAAAGCTACGTAGGGTGGGGGGACGACAATGGGGAAAAAAGGTGCGCCCCTTCTTCAACGCGCGTCGTGACTTTGAGCACCTTCTTTTCATTTTTTCTTGGAACGCGCGGCTTACTTTCAGTGTGATCGCGAGCGAGCGCGCGGGCAACGTGGCGGCACCCCGCGGTGACCACTGTAACTATGCAGCTCACGATGCTCAAATTCAGCCAATGGCCGTGGACTTTGGGTATATGGCGCAGTAACTTGGGTATACGGCATCATTTGTAGAGAGAAGAGGTGGCTTGGAGAATTAGTCGTAAATTGCCAGGCAGTGGTCCACGCTGAAATTTTTGGCTCAGATGTTCTCAGAAGCGTCCACATCGCGGCCGTTTCAGACCATGCTGAAAAAGTGTTGCAGCGTCCCTTCGGAAGATACCTCGAAGATTTCATCTACGGGCTATCAATGCGCTCTCTGCGAGACATATTGCAAACAATTAATTTATACAAAGTCCAAGATGTCTCTAGCCTACTAAGTTCTGCCCACCATACACGTACGCACGGAAGGGGGGGTGCGTGTGGTGCAAGGGCGCAGGTTATCACCTAGGAAATGGGGAAGGGGGGGGCGGGGCAGCGAAGTCTGCCCCATACCGTTGCTCTGTTGGGCCTGTACCGTCACTGTTTAAAGGCCAAATCCGGCGATTTTTTGACCGTGTCAGGGTAATGGTGCTTTTATGTTTCTGAGAAACTCTTGTCACGCGCCCGATAGCTGAAATGCTCAGCAAATTCGAAAATAATTTTAATAAGCAAAATGGCGCAATACCGAAACCGAAACCCAACCGAGTGTAGCTGTCTACGTATGACGTAGTAGTTTGTTACGAACCGGAAGTCGTGCAAGGCATGCTGGTCCCGCCGGCGCGGAATATCGCACGCTCCTCCACAGAGAACAGAAAATCGCGCGCCAAACCAGCGAAGCGCCGGCCAAACACCGTCGCCTTGTGGCCAGCACAATATACGCTGTAGCGGCCAAAGTTAGCGAACCCATCGGCTGCGTCCCTTCCGTCGACCGGCAAACCAACACGTCACACACGCAATGTTGCCAATAATTGTGGGAAGCCGGGTGGGCGTTTGCAGACATCATCATCATCATCAGCCTGTCTACGCCCACTGCAGGGCAAAGGCCTCTCCCATGTTTCGCCAATCAACCCGGTCCTGTGCTTTCTGCTGCCACGTTATACCTGCAAACTTCTTAATCTCATCAACCCACCTAATTTTCTGTCTCCCCCTCACGCGTTTGCCATCTCTTGGAATCCAGTCAGTTACCCTTAATGACCAGCGGTTATCCTGCCGACGTGCTACGTGCCCGGCCCATATCCATTTCTTCTTCTTGATTTCAACTATGATATCCTTAACCCCCGTTTGTTCCCTGACCCACTCTGCTCTCTTCCTGTCTCTTAAGGTTACACCTATCATTTTCCTTTCCATAGCTCGCTGCGTCGTCCTCAGTTTAAGTTGAACCCCCTTTTTCAAGTCTCCAGGTTTCTGCTCCGTAGGTAAGTACCGGTAAGATGCAGCTGTTATATACCTTCCTCTTGAGGGATAGTGGTAGACTACCATTCATGATTTGATAATGCTTGCCGAATGAGCCCCATCCCATCCTTATTCTTCTAGTTATTTCACTCTCATGGTTCGGCTCCGTGGTTACTACCTGTCCTAAGTAGACGTACTCCTTTACAACTTCCAGTGTCTCGCCACCTATCGCAGACAATTCATTTGCAAACAATCAGCGCGTCTCTCAAGCTTGAAATTTGGCATAAATGACGGAAATGTGCAAACGAACGTACCCAGTGAATTTCATTGAGATCCATTGACCTAGAAAAATCACCGGAGTTTGCCTTTAAAGAGCGCGATTATCGCCACTCCAGTTTTTGCCGATAAACGCGGCTGACGGTCCATGATGTTGCTTTCCCAAGAACTATTTGCTTCCCATCTTTACTCCCTGAAAGCCGGGGAGCAAAGGCAGGCCATCGTGAGAAGCACAGGCATCATTTAATTTACATTTTTTTCCTCCATTGCGAAGCATGTCGGTCTTTTGGACTCAACCCAGGGGGTATGTGGGAAGGGGGGGGGGGGGGGTGCATGGGAATGAAAATATGCTCCCCCCTAATGCGGAACCTTTGCGCACGCCTTTGCTGTTCACATAGATACCTCTTAATCGTAGACGTCTCCGTCTACATAATGTGACAAGAAAACGCACATTTACAGATATTTACAAGCAGCAACAATGGCGAACCAGAGGCTGTTATGGTTGTCCATTAGCACTTCGTCGTTGTCTCTCTACCAGAGCGGGTCCCTCTACTACCTTGTGCCACCAACCCATTACTGCCTTGTGACAATATCAATATATTATAGGTTGCTGATAGATTGTCAGGGTTAGCGTTCTCACTCCCCTGACAACCCCAAGGTCTCGCAGATTAAGTGATGGCGAGCCAAGTGAACGCAGGAATCCCGGAAGCGAAGTGATGGTGCACCAGATCTCACCAGGGCGTGTAGGCCGACGCGATGAAGATGTAGATGGCAGCACGGTCGCACCGGTGTAAGATCACTTTTAAGGTCCTGCGGGATAGGTGGAAGTGCACCAAAATTAGGACAAGATACTCGGACTATCTATCTATCTATCTATCTATCTATCTATCTATCTATCTATCTATCTATCTATCTATCTATCTATCTATCTATCTGTCTGTCTGTCTGTCTGTCTGTCTCTGTCCATCTATCCATCCATCAATCCGTCGGTCTATCTATCTATCTATCTATCTATCTATCTATCTATCTATCTATCTATCTATCTATCTATCTATCTATCTATCTATCTATCTATCTATCTATGATGTTTGATCGAAATCTGTTCGCGCTGTAGTGCCCCAAGGGCGTTGTGATGCGTTCTCGTGCTCACCTGAGCTTTCCGAGGAAGTGCACGGAGTGAAAGAGCGACGAGGTGACGAACAGCACGACCAGGGCGATCCCGTACACCACGGCGGCCGTCAGGTGCGCAGGGGTGTGGGCACGCTGGAGCAGGAACTTCAGAGCGAAGAAGCTGGGCAGGATGCTCAGCTGCGCCACCGAACATTTCATAACACACATGCTCAGTACCGCATAAAGGCAGCTAGGTGAAGCGCGAAAAACACACGGGTACAGTGAGAAGACTGGGGCATATAGCCTTCGCTGGCTTCACTGAGTCTTCACCTGCTAAAGATATGTTGCTGTAACAACTAGCTAGGATCCAGGCCCTAGGACAGGCTTAGTAGCCGCGTTGTAATTGCAAGCACGAAAGACGGAAACTATAGGCAACCGAGATGAACACGAAAAGGGGCCGTTTTGTACTCTCGTCTCAAACACAAGTTATTGTCCCCGTATTCAGGGGCGGCGCCAAGATTTTTTAGTTGGGAGGAGGGGGGAGGGGTACCCACGACAAGGCAGCCCCTGCCGGGGGGGAAGGGGGGGGCGGGGCAATGGATGATGAACTTGATGTTTGCTCTTGGAGGGGAGGGGCAAAAGGGGGGGCCAGGCGAAAGTTTTCGGTATGTGGCCGCCCCCCGTGCCCCCCCGCTGGCGTCACCCCTGCACGTATTCCAGTTATCGATTGTGTGCATATCCTAATAGCAGGAGTCTCAAACACGCGGCCCGCCGACCTCTCGCTTAGCGGCCAGCGGCCTGCTCAAGACTGTCTTCATCCGATATTTTTTATATTTTGTAATAAGCATGTTAATGAGCAAATCATGCCTGAATGGTATTAAGCATTCTTTTTTTTTTTTCCGTGGGGCACCCCTTGCGGTTACCATGCGTTCATACATAACCGTGAAACAAAACGCGGAGTCGGCGTCTAGATTTTAGGTAACTTATGATATCGAGATGGTATCGATATGTTGTTCGTATTCTGGCGCCAAATCTTCTTCAGAAATTTCCTATATGTGATAAATGTGAAGGGCCTCTTGTATAGCAACGTCAGCTGAAGTTTTTATAAAACAGCCTCCCCCCCCCCCCCCCTCCCCCGGCTTCTACCTTCACTATCGCGGCCCTTGCAGGAGTAAATTTTCGTGACTGCGGCCTCCACCAGGGTTGCCGTTGCCGTTGGGTGGACATGAAAAGGCGCCAGAACTCACGCCAAAAGTGGCCAAAGTAGCCATGTCATTTGATAATATCGCCGAATTTCTAGCCAAATAGAACAGAAGCGGTATTATCAGCAGAGTCTTTACTATTGATGAATAAATGAAACCATTTTGAATAAGTAAAACCACAAGTTTAAAAAAAGATGGCGCCAACTGGAAATTTTCGTCGCCAACGGGGTCCAAAAGTAGCCGATTTGGCGCAAAGTAGCCACCAACGGCAACCCTGGCCCCCGCTAGCTGAGGTGAGTTTGAGACCCCTGCCTTTTAGTGTTCCATTTGAAACGCTTTCCACCTCCCACCCCATACTCCCCCCCCACTGGCATCTCCACACTGACCGCATGCGTGATGATGTTGGCCACGTGTTCCAGCTCCGTCGGCACGTACGGCTCGTTCCCGGTCGGCCGAGGGTTCATCAGTCTGCAATGGGAAACGATGAGCGTTGTTAATAAGGCAAGTGTTGTACAGACAAATGCGCGAAAGGGTTTCAACTCTATGCCACAGCGCTGCAACTGTGGCATAGAGTTCCATACGAAAGATGTATGCAGCAGCACTCAACGTGAAAGCTGTGGGAAGTGGGGAGCGGTGATTCGCCTGCCCTTCAGCGACGCTCGCGTTCACGTGTAAGCGCGCGCTGGCGTTCCAAAGCGCGCGCTGGCCTGCTCGGTGTCCGTGGCGGGAAAGGGAACCTTCATTTGTGATTTAGTGGTGCCTTCTTCCCTCCTCTTTCCCCTCCTTTTCACCTTCACTTCCCTTTCCCACCCCTTGCCGTACAGTACTATAGACTATTTTCCGTAAGACGTCTGGGCGCCGCCATCTTGAGCTGTTAAGCCGGTGTTTTCTAGTTTTTGTATATCGCGACGTGAATTAATAAGGCCATGAAACATCGTACGCACCAACCCAACCGTCTTCATGCCTATGCGTCTACCATAACACTGTTCGTTTAGTTGATAAAGATACAAAACACAAAGGTTAACAGCCTAATATGGCGGCATTCAAACCCACCCGTAAAATAGTCTATACTACACGGCTGTTCTATGATCTACCCTACCCCCCAGGGGCGAAGGCAGAAATTTTTTTCGGGTGGGGGGGCACCACCTTGATCTGAAGTGGGGGCCAGGCAGGCAGATGTGGTCGAATATCATTTCGTACTCTATATGCTATGGCAAAAAACAATTTCGGGGGAGGGGGGGGCACGGGCCTGGTGTGCCACCCCCTGGCTACGCCACTGCCTCCCCCCTCAACCTCTCTTCCCTTTTCCCACTTCACGCTATACTTACTATTCTGGCTATGCTATGTTCTACCTTCTCCCCTCCTCATTCAGATCCTCCTCACCATCACTCCCCATTTCCTGCCTTCTTGGTGAACCATACTACATGGCTATTGCTATACATGGCTGCGCTATATATGGTTTTGCCTGCTTGACGCAATACATGGCTAAGCTGTGCTTTACCCTCTCTCTCCTCCTCTCCCCCCACTGTCCTTTCCCGCTGGTAGGCGTCGGTAGCAACGCATTATAGGTATAGAGGCTTGCATGAAGATTGAGGAAAATAAACAAACTAGATAACTAATGCTGGGCTGCTCAAGATGTAAGTAAACCAGATTATAACAAAGAGGCGAAGTGTCTTGACATCACCGTCACACTTTAGAAGGGATGTCCATGAATATCATCGTCATCATCATCTACTACTGTGCGGTAGGGTCAAGTATGGCGGTTTAGCCACCAGCTATGCTTTGTTCACATTGTCGAATTAGCCCTCTCGTCGATTTCTGTAAGCTCTGTCAAGTCAATTTCTGATTGGCTGGGGCGCTGCTACGCGCAGTGGCGTAGCCAGGGGTGGCACACCGGGTCCGTGCCCCCCCCCCCCCCCATCCCCCCCTAATTTTTTTTTTTTGTCGTGGCATATATAGCACAAAATTGCCCTCGACTCCATCTGCCTGCCCGGCCCCCCACTCAACATCAAGGAGGTGCACCCCGCCCCCCCACGAAAAAATTTCTGCCTGCACCCCCTGGCTGCGCGGCTTCCCTGATCGGATTAAAGTGCTGCCCTTACAGGATCTGGCAATACGGCCGAATTCGTCTATGTCCGCGCAACAGTATCCTTCCATGGCATTGTTAGATACTCCTTAACTTTTGCCTTCCGGCTTCTAGTGGTCTTTGAGACTTCAGCGAAATGATCGCTTCCCACTATGGGAAAACGACAGAAAGAAGTTTAAAAGATTTGCCTGCGTCACACAAGGAATGGTCGCTGCAGCCTACGCTTCGACAGGGAGACTATTGTCTTCGTCAAAGAAGTGGGCATGAAACGATCTCCCTTCATATTTCCCACTATCATCATCAACATAATCATTATCATCATCATCCTGACTACGCCCACTGCAGGGAAAAGGCCTCTCCCATGTTCCGCCAATCAATGGATGACGGATGGATGCATGGATGGACGAATCGACGGACGGACGTAAGGACGGAAGGACAGATGATTAGATAGATAGATGGATGGATAACCGGATGCAGCAAGCTGGAATGCTATTTATGAAGGCTTTGATACCTCGAAAAGTAAAGCGCACGATAAATAATATAACAAGAATGATTGAAGCCATATAAGCACACAGGTTTGGCAAATCAATGGACTGTAACCATCATTCGCATACGTTGTGTAGCCGCGCTATCCCAGCGCTAGCGTTCTCTGTGGAGATTTTCGTTTGCAACTGAACGGCAGCAAACCATATATTCGGGCCAAGCAGCGCCGCTTCTACTAGAGAAAGATGGCGAAAGGATGTAAACGGTGGAGCAAGGACCAGAAATGAAACGTTTGCTAGAATGCAACTTCTAAGACTAATTACATCTTTGCTTGTAAAAAAGGAATGAGGAGGTCGTGTGGCCCACCTGAGTCCTCGCACGCTCTTCTGCTCCTCATCTGCACCCGATTTCCTTCGTGTCACGCACATTGGTGATCACGCGTGTCAACATGCACACACACTGTCGTGCAATGCTCCGTGTGCGGAACGGAACGGGCGGCGAAAACGAAGTAAGTGCGTGGACCACACGCCTAAGGCAAGCCAAGCCAAGCCATATCGTGTTTGCCGTTGTCAGACGATCTACGCTACCACCACAAAGGCAGGAAAAGTGTGGGAGGCTATGGCAATGCGACTGAAGCAAAAAAGAAAAAAAAAGGACATATCGGCCGAAAACTTGATCGCCAGGTCGCAGCGCGGCTTGCTGTGTAGGAAAGGCAGGAAAGGCAACTGCAGAGCAGGTGAGCCGACTTTCTCAGCCAATAAGCTGCCTCGCAGAACGTCACGTGTTGGGCCGACACGTCGAGGGGAAGAGAGAAGGAAATGGCTTCACGGAGACTTTCGCTTCCCTAGGCTGTGCTTCGTGACGTAATTCCTTATCCCGTAGTTCACCTCTTACTCCATGATGGCAAGAATAACCAACAGTGAGGTATAACTATATCATGGAGGAAGGAAAAAAGAGTAGGGGGGCAGCGGCAATTAATTCCGCTAGCCTCGGCGAGCCAACCTCCTCTGAGGACGCTCCTCCCGCTCTACCCGGCCCAGCACGCGCTGGCTCCTGAGGAGGATTGGGCCTCAGCAGCGGCCGCAGCAGGCCCAGCCGAAGCAAGCCGACCGGTACTAACGGCCGGTGCCAGCGAATGGGCGCAACGCAGCTCTTTCTGGTCAACGGACACAGAGAGCTCGCTTGACGAAGCTCAGCTTCGTGGTGTGATGCTCTAATATTAGTTGTTGGAACTTAACGTCCCACGACGACGATATGATGGACGGATGGATACAACTTTATTTGTGATAATGTAAGTGAACGTGGTTGGGTCCCTAGGCGTCCGGGAGCCCCCCTGGCCGACTTCTCTACGCAGGCCCGGTCCACCAGCCTCAGCTGGTCGCCCGAGCAAGTGGGCTGAAGAGCAGCCTCCCACGAGGAAAGGGAAGGATTGGGAATAGGCTCTACCGCCAGGGGCTTTGGGCAGCTCCACAAACAGTGGGAAAGATCCGCCCGGGGCACCCCGCAGGTGGTGCAATGTGGTTGACGGGGGGGGGGGGGGGAGCGGGGTAAAACAGATGTGCCAGGTAGGAGGAAATAAATGTTTTCGTCTGGAGCCGGCGCCAGACTGAGATCTGATTAGGGTTAAGGGAGTAGTGAGGGGCAGGCAAATCTAACCATGGACGACATGATTATGAGAGCTGCCGTAGAGGAGGGCTCAGGAAATTTCGACTACCTGTGGTTTTTTTTTAACGTACACCTAAATCTAGGTACACAGGCCCCAAGCGCATGGCCTCCATCGAAATGCGATCTCTCCTGTTCACTTCTTACTCCACGAGCGTTAACGATGCAAAACAAGGACAAAGCCAAGTTAAAGCACATTCTTTTTTGCAGTTGTCAGACGATCCACGCTGCGGGCGAACACAATAAAACCTGAAACTGCGCGGCGAAGTTAGCAATGCGAAAACAAAGCAAGAAAGCGTTGCATCGGGAGGAAGTCGTCTCCGTTGCGGCGCCGCGTACGAGCGCTGGCAGACACACCTGGCGTATTTGGTGTTGGGTTGCCCGCCGTCAGCGCTGCAGTGGCGCGATCGCCTCGAGTGTCGTGTACGCTTGCGTAACGCTGTGTGCGGACGCATAGTAGATGCATAGCAACGTTAGTGCAGGCCCGCGGCGTGGTGTCGCCTGTCTGTCGTAGGTGCCTGTGCGTGCTGCCTCGTGGAGAATGGAAATGAAGAAAAGAAAGGCTCATTATTTTGCTTTCTTCTGTTCCTTTTTTCTCTGGCCATTTCGACATCCGCGCAAATCGAATCACGTCTACCATCGCATCGGAAGTCGCCCGCGTGACATGACATGACTGTCAGCAGGATATCAAGACGGCGGATCAGTTCTCTCGCTAGGCGGCGCGTGTGGAATTCTGGGATGCCAGGATATTCTTCCAACGAGGACCGTGGATATTGCGGAGGCTCTGGGTTTCACAGCGCATGGAATCGCAGTGGTGAAATGGCCATGCTCATTTCCTTTTCGGCTTCTTTTTTTTTTTTTTTTTTTTTTTTTTTTTTTTTTTTTTTTTTTTTTTGCGGTTAACATGTACCCCGACATCGACACCACGCGACGTCAGCGACTAGCCCTTTTTTAAACTTACACGCCAATGAGGACGGGGCGTTTCTGACAGAGGTATCATGAAGCAACAGTTAACGCGACCTCTTTAGGCCCCGAATGCACTGCGAAGCGACCACAAACAAGGCACAGATCACAGGCAAGACGAGTTCCCACAGCAACTGACGAATAAGAACGCCACACGACGATGCACATCTATGGAGAAAGATGTCGCTAATAAACACCCATAATATATTGGTCCACCTGTTGAAACGCCGACTTGCATGTCTAGAGGGCATCCTGTTTGTTCAACCTTGAACTTCATAAAGAACCTCACGACGACGCAGAATTATTGCTTCGACCATCCCTATAAGTGCTATTCCAATAATACTACTAAGCATGAAATATTGTTTTGTGGGGTCCAACTAATGTAGGTCGGCTAGCGAAGTGCAGACCCGAAGGAAGAATTGGGCAGCATTAAAGGCGGCTGGCTTTCTCAGCCAAACCGGCATCACATGTTCTCTCTCTTAGAGCGAAATCTCCCCTACGCTGTCTCCCAAGGTCATTCATCGCGTCGCAATGACCTTGAGCCGCCTGAGCGCTAGGGTTGCAGGGGTGACGCCACGCCACGTGATCTGCTGCGGGGAGGCGTCGCAGCTGAGCTAGCTTGGAGCCTCGCCGCTGCTGTACTATGTGACGAAGTGTAATGAAACACTGCGTGCATAGCCTTTGCAACACCAAGCCAAACATACCTTTCGCTCGTGGCAACTAGATTTAGAAGAGTTAAACCTCAGCCATTTTTTCCTTCCTCTGTGGGGCGCGAGTAACTGGAGAAAGATGCCTGGCGTGCCGAAGTCGTCGCATGATTTCTAACGTTGGTCTTGCCGGGCATTCGGGCTTGTTTTGATGGCTGTAGTATACGCTGGTTCCATCGCGAAAGTAGCGTTTGCTCCAGATGTCACAAACGATCCAGTGGCGTCATAAATGACGCTGTTTTGTGACATTAGTTAGTGAAGGGGATCGCCTGTAGTAATCTAGACAACAAGGTCAAATAAATGCTTGAAAAATGAATGATTTTTGGAAGTAAGCTTGATAATCACTTGTACGTCAACTGAAAGCCAGCCTGAGGAAACCAAAATACACCAGTCATTTACAAGCGTCATTTAAATTTTGCTGGCTTTCAGCTGGCTTTCTGATGAGACGCAACTGAGCGTCATGATCGAATTTGTTTTTCGCAAGAGAGCCAGCCTGAAGTATTTTCTGTAAGTGAAACATTAGGTCTGCGAGCTGGGTAGGGAAGCTAACCAGTCTGAAATATCATTTTCAGTAAGTGAAACGTTCAGTCTGCAAGCTGGCTAGAGCATTTGCAGGCTTCACGAAAGATTACTCACCCCTAAACTACCTGAGACTACAGATACGACTCAATGTATGTAAGCAGGACTTCATGTTGAGAAACCCTTTTTAAAGTACAAGAAAAAGAAGCAATGAGCGCCACCTGTCGAACTCACCTTGAGAAATCCCTTATGCCGAAGCGGAACCGTGCCACGGTGCCGTTCACTCCTGCGGCGGTCGCCATTTGTGGTGCACGTCATCTGCGAATGCGTGAATCACAGCTGTAGGTCCACAAAGGCGACGAGGGAAAGTGTGCATTCATGTGTGTACAGTCGTGAACAACATGAAAGGGAACAGTGAAATAACCTTCAGGGGGGCCATAGTGAATAAACGGGGTTGCCAAGCAAAAAAAGTGTCCACAGCGCCAAATCTTCAAGCGGAAGGGTACCTTTTGCGAATTATTACGTCAGATTTGTATTCGCAAATTACGAGGAATCGCTGCTTAAACGCGAACTTGATGTTCTCTTTCATATTGTTCACGACTGTATATTACGACTGCCGATTCAATATTTCTACTCGCCACTTAGATCAGTTTTCGAAAAAATCTGTATGAGTGGATGATTCGACCAGTAAGCTAATCGACCATTCAGCAGAAATACGGATAAGAGATCTTTAAAAAACTGAACATTTGCATGGTTGGCATGCAAATGTTCAATTGTGGCAAGCCGAGGAAAGCAGTCCACAAAAGTTCAGGGGAAGGGGGAGGCTTGAATCGATGAGAAATCGTCAAACAATGGAATTTCAACTATTTTTTATTAACTCTATAGGAGTCTCAGCCAGTGCCACTCGCATACATGGCGGCTGAACGTGGAACTTTTCTCTTTTGATTGGCGGCGTCACTTAGTATGTGAACCTTCATAGTATGTGACCCTTCACTTCTTGCTTGTAGCCTTTAAACCTTCGTATGCCGTTTACAAGTGTACCAAACATACCGGAGTTGGGACCTTCGCTATGATATGAACGAAAGTAAGTGCATTAAATGTACACGAGACCGTAACGGAGTCGTCTTTTCTAACAGCGGAGCTGCTTAGGCCAGCCGTAAAGACTTTGGCGTCCGCAGAAAATCACAGGTGGGTACGCGCCACAGGTATTGGGAAAGCCCCACTATCGAGTACAGTTGGTGCGAGTTTTAAGCGAATACTCTGACGGCGAAGTGGAGCACGTGAAACACGTGAAAGAGAAAGAAAGAAAGAAAGAAAGAAAGAAAGAAAGAAAGAAAGAAAGAAAGAAAGAAAGAAAGAAAGAAAGAAAGAAAGAAAGAAAGAAAGAAAGAAAGAAAGAAAGAAAGAAAGAAAGAAAGAAAGAAAGAAAGAAAGAAAGAAAGAAATGAGGGAAATGAAGACATAAAAAGATAAAAAGACCGCGAAAAAGAGAAAAAAAACAGGCACGAAAAAGAGATAGGAAAACAAAGAGCAAGACAGAAAGAGACAGAAAGAGAGAAATAAAGAAACAAATAATGAGAGAAATGAGCAGAGCGAGAGAAAGAGACAGGAAGATAGATATGAAGACAGAGAATGAGAGAGAAAGAAACAGATACGAAGAAGAGATAGAAAAAACAGAGAGCAAGACAAAAAGAGAAAGATATAGAAATAAGGAAAAAGAAAGGGAAGCGAGAGAAATAAAGATAGAAAGAGCGAGAAAGAGAAAGAAAAAGGAAAAAAGGAATTATAAAGCAATAGGTACAAAGAAACAGATACAAGAAACAAAGAGAAAGAAAAAGAAAGAGAAGAAAAGAAAAAAATAAAAAGAAAGAAGGAAGGTCACCCAGCCAGCCCCGTACTTCCTTCAGGCTTGGCACCACTAGTGCGAAGCTGTCATCATTTTTTTTTTTTGCTTCCGCGGATGACGGGTTTCACTCTCCACATTTCGAGCATCCGCACAAAGCAATGACTTGACAAAAACAATTGTACCCGTGAGCCAACCTTGTGGCCCGTATAACTATAAACAAATGAATAAGCAACTAGAAAATGTGCCTCCGCCAACAAGGAAGTATACAGCCCGCGTCGTCCCGGAAATGAACTCGAACATCCGGTTCGTCCGAGCGAAAGTGTGAACGGAGGAAGCTCCAGCTTCCTCTGACGCAAACTCGGCTGCACGGTTTGCGTAAACACCTCCGCGGATATCTGATACACCCCGGACGAACACTGCATGGGTGCGTCAGGCTATCGACCGGGTGTCCTGCGGTGCGCCGCCGACCGTGTTTATTGCTACTTGAAACACAGGCAGGGTTGCCGTTAGGTGGACCGGGTGTCCTGCGGTGCGCCGACCGTGTTTATTGCTACTTGAAATACAGGGTGCAAGGTTGCAAGCGAGAGGAGCAAAGAAGGAACAGAAAGACTTCTTGTTTGTAACTTTGCCATAAGTTTGCCATAACTGCCATAGATGAATTTCTCAGGAGATCGAAATTAGGGGGGGAGGGGGAGGGAGGGATCAATATAAATGACTGTTCGTCGCAGCGCCCCCCCCCCCCCCCTCCATATTATGTCAATGTATGGGGCTGACTTTGCGCCCCCCCTCTCGCCCCCCCCCCCTCCCTCCCTAATTATATCAATGTATGGGGCTGGCTCCATCCCATCCTTATTCTTCTAGTTACTTCACTCTCATGGGTCGGCTCCGCGGTTACTACCTGTCCTAAGTAGACATACTCCTTTACAACTTCCAGTGTCTCGCCACCTATCGCAAAGCGCTGTTCTCTGCCGAGATTGTTCCAGATTACTTCAGTTTTATGGATATTAATTTTCAGACCTGCTCTTCTGCTTTCCGTATCCAGTTCAGTAATCATGAGCTGTAATTCGTCCCCAGAGTTACTCATCAATGCAATGTCATCAGCGAATCGCAGGTTACTGAGATACTCTCCATTAACTCTTATCACTAACTCTTCCCAATCTAGGGCCCTGAAAACCTCCTTGTAAACACGCGGTGAATAGCATCGGAGAGATCGTGTCTCCCTGCCTTACGCCCTTCTTTATTGGGATTCTGTCGCTTTCTTTATGGAGGACTATGGTGGCTGTGGATCCGCTGTAGATTTCTTCCAGTATGTTTATATAGGCTTCGTCGATGCCCTGATTCCGCAGTGCCTGCAGGGCATCGACGAAGCCTATATAAACATACTGTGGTACTTATATATATTTAAACCTTGGCGTCTTTTCTAAGAACGGCAATCCTTCGATCCGTTCCCTACCTCTCGTTTACGCACTCGCAAGGCGCTCGTGTAGCTTGACCTCAAGGGGGGGACGTTCGATTGGCGGTGGGCTTTATTTCTAGGGCTTGCGTGACGTCACCACTCAGCACGCGCGTAGGGCTTCCCGGCACAACGACTTCCTTGTTTTTCCGGCGGTGCACGCAAGCGAGTGCGCGGCGTCTGCACGCCGGGCTCGAAAACCGGTACGTGTGGCCGCGACTCATTCCAGCCACAGGCTGTAGGAAAAAAAATCGATAACCCACGGCGCTCGTTCGCCGGCTCTCCCGGCAAACGTGAGTGCAACCGCGGTGTTACAAATTGGATTGAACGCGCTCGTTACGTCACGCGAAGTTGCAGACTCGCCGTGGTACGGCTTAGCGGCTCAGGCCGTCGCGCCGTCTAAGCTCGGGTATTCAACGCACAAATTTGGGCTAGCGGGCGGTTGCTGAACTTGTACAGTCGGCGTACAAAGTTCAGAGACCACTAGATAAACCTCTTATTCAGATAAACCTCTTCAGATACAGTTACAGATAGATACAGATACAGATAAACCTCTTCAGACAAACCGTTCAAATAAACCTCTTAAATTTCCCAACCATTTCGGACTGTATTCGGTCTAACTGCACAGTGCACGTTGCTAGCGCGTTTTAGAAGAGTCCGGAAACCTGAATTCGAGACTTGTCTGCCGAACAGGCGAGAATATGCAGCTTCTCCTTGCGTCTCGTGGCCCTTAAACTTTTGACGCCGGCTCGACATCTTGACACGCGTAAAGCAACAATCGCAGAAGGAAGAGGTACCTCTGGTGTCCGTCCCGCGTCCGTCTAACGCCCGTCTTGTTCACGTGTATCTTCCTTCAGTGGCTGTTGCTTTGCGCTTGTTAAGATGCACAAGCTAAGCTCGGGACGCACGGGTTCGACTCCCGGCCACTGCGGGCGCATTTAGACATGAAAGAGAGGGCGGGGCGGGGGGGGGGGAGGGGGGGGAATGCACGAACACCGGGGTACCACCAATGAAAACTGAAGTTTTAAGTTAGACCTCAGCATCCATCGAGACACGTGAAAGTATGTGTGAGTTCCGAACTATAACTTTACCTAACAATGTAAAACCAACGTGTGAAGATAAATTGAAGAATGTTTCATTCTTTGACTGACTAGTTGGTTGCGTAATAAAAAAAGTTAATCATGAGGGGAATAAGCAACCTGACTTAACGTACGGAGCAATAACTTTGACGGAATATAAATGTTTGCTCCGTAATTATACTCAAGCAGTATTCATTGATTCATTCAATTGGTTGGCTGGTTGACCAGAATTGTACTGGCTAAGCAAGCTTTTTACAAGAATAACTTTTAAAAAGGTATAGGTGTTGGCTCCCTCATCATACACAGGCAGCATTCATTCATTCATTCATTCATTCATTCATTCATTCATTCATTCATTCATTCATTCATTAGTTCATTCGTTCGTTCCTTCGCAAACAGTATTCCAACCATATTACCCGTTCCACCATTACAAACATAGCGTACACAAGTCACGCATATCACACGGTACTGCAACCTATAGTTTTCCATAATCTTGAAAACTTTAATTGGCGGCGACATGATCAATACCTTAACTTAAACTAACACAAGTTAATCCAACCTAACCTAAAAATTTGGTTATCGCCACAACCTATGACCATAAGTACGGTCACTGTAATGTGTATTTAGTTACCACATGCGGCCATCTTCACATCCACTGTATCTGTAAATGCACACGCAAATAACGCGTTGACTTCGCAGTGTGCTGACGTCATAAAGCGGTGAATAACATTGGGCGTCTTGGTGTACAAACTTGTTAGCCTTATCGTAGGCGTGCGCACGAGGGGGGCAGGGGGGGCGCCCCCCTCGCCAATATCACCTAAGAGGGGGGGCGCAAAATCTGCCCTATACATTGACTTAATAGAGGGGGGGGCGCTGCGACGAACCTTCGCCCCCCCCCCTCCTGAACGGGAACCCTGCGCACGCCTGTGAGTCTTATAGTGTCACAGTGTACGCAAACAATGAACAGAGCGCTATGACTGAGGTCACGTGCTGCGTTACGTTAGGATGGAGTGACGGTCACTTGACGCGCAACGCTTTCTCGTGGCCCTCATTGTTGAGACTATATATCACAATATTACGCTGTCATGCCTGGTATGAGTTCACGCTGCATAATTGCTGGGGGGCATAACTAAACGGTGTGCAATGAGCTAAAAGAAAGAACGATTTTTAAGCCTGTTAATAGGACACTGTGTGACGCACTGTGATACTGTTTGTGACACAAAAAATGTTTGGCAACATGTGACCTTTAACCAGGTACAATTAAGTAAACATTCAGCTTGATGTCGAAATCGATAGCACGCCCAGTGGGTCACCATAACGTGAGGCTATTCCTGTCTTCTAATTAAGTAACTTGTCAGTAACTTACTGCAAAAGGCATATTAAAAATGAAAATAAATAAACCTGAGATTTGTCTCGCTAACCACAGTGAAAATAATTGAAGATCCACCGTCACTCAATGCACTACTTATGCATGTTGCAGTACTAACCCATTAATTCATTCACAGACAAAATTACTTCTAAAGAACATCGCGCCAACGTTGCGTACGGAAAGGGTTGATCGATCGCGTGTTCACATCATCCCTCCGTACGCGTACCCGCTAACGCTATCGTTAACGAGTTCCCTTACGTAACCATCGATCTAGGCTGGTCGTGGAAAGCAGTGTCGCAACCGCCGTTAATCTCTCACCTGGCGCCCTGGTACGAGGTCAAGTCACTCGGCTGCGCCGTGCTCTCCATTTCGTCAATGTCAAGGTCGGGTCCGACGACTTGTCACCGTGAATGCCAGCGCGCGAGCACGCGGCTAGCTTAGCTGTTGCGGGTTCCCTCACGGCGCGCGTTGCCCGGTCAGGCCTAGCAACGACTACGGCTCGCTGTTGCCCCAGCCGTGGCGTCGCCCCCGACGAATACCGTGGTCTCCAACGCCGATCGAGACCGCGAACACAATGCACGCGGGCTGACGCACGCACGCGCGCGGCCGTACGTCCGAGGCTGAAGCCGCCGCTTCGGAGGGCTGTGCGGCTGTGGTGGTTACGTAGAGCTCACTTCCGCCGCCGGCGCCGAAGCACTGCTGCAAAGCCGACTTGCAGGGGGAGGCTGGCGCCTGACGCCATTTTGCACGACGAAGGGCGAACCTATGGGAGAGAGAGAGAGATGAAGTGAGTGACGCAGTCGGTAAGGCGATAAAGAGAGGAGAAGAGAAGGCGCGGATATCGTGACGTCATAAACGGAGGCAACGAGAGAGAGGGAGCATAATGGAGGGTAAAAACACAGAACACGGGGAGTGGCGCACGCTCGAAGCGCGCCGCTTCGATTTCCCTGGTGTCGCGAGCAGGCAGCCATGGCCTCCAAGAGTGCGCGCGCTCAGCGTGCAGTCTCGGAGGCAATGATGTAACTAAGCGAGAGTTCTGTCGGAGACATAGCGTGAAACTCAACAGGGGCGCACCCAGAATTTTTTTTTTTTTTTCGGAGGAAGGAGGGCTTCAACTATACTTTTATGTATGTTAGTGCGTGCACATGTGTACGTGCGTGTATATATACACATGCAAAACCTAAAAAAAGTTAGTGCAGCTTGCACAAGGTCGCGCAAGCAGAGCTGGTGGACTAGAAGCAGAAGATGGAGAAGATAACGCAGAAAGCGCATGCTGGTTAATGAAGATAATAGTTCTTCTACACCACACGGTAAACTATGCTTGCTCAGCTGTACTATAGACGGCGATGCTTTCTCTCTCTTCTTTTTCTTTCTTTTGTGTATGTTGCTAAACATTTCTTTTTTTATCTGTCCATTTCTTTCTCTTTCTATCTTTTCCCTTTCTTCTCTTTTCTTTTTATCTTTTTTCTATGTCCGTGCTTATCTCTCTCTGTGTCGACGGTCTCTGGCATTGTATCACTTTGTTTCTCCTATCCATTTCTGTTTCTATCTATCTATCTATCTATCTATCTATCTATCTATCTATCTATCTATCTATCTATCTATCTATCTATCTATCTATCTATCTATCTATCTATCTATCTATCTATCTATCTGTCTGTACTCTCTCCCATCCTCCTTTCCCTCCTCCTAATCATGACGTATCTCCTCACCCTTACTCTACTTTCCCACCACCTTGATATACTATACAGCATACATATAAAATGGCTACGCTCTACTCTCCCAGCGTGCCTGGATAGACGAGTGGTCAGGACGCTGGCATTCTGGTCGGCGGTACAGTAGTTCCAATCTCGCCTCGGCAAATTTTTTTTTCGCCAGGCCATTCTCTCTTTCTTTCTATTCCTTTCTATTTCTTTCCTTCTTTCTCTCTCTCTCTCTGTACTCGTTCTCTCGCCCTATCAAGTTATTGCATTCCTCGCCGGGCAAATCGGCGCACGCCTTCTGGTAGCGTAGCAGAAGAGGAAGGCGATGAAGAGGAGGACGAAGATGGCGCGTGCCGGTTCACGACGATCATAATTTTATATCTACGGCACAAGGCCAAGCTCGACCTTAACAGTCAGCTCTTCTATAAAAAATTCAGGGAGAGAGAATGAACACCTCCCCCCCCCCCCACCCCCCGCCCCCCCGCCCCCCCCCCCCCCCGCTACGCCAATGAAACTCTATATTTGCTGCCAGAGTAAAGCGGATGGAAATCGATCTCCGACGCTACGTTTTATTTTATTTTAATTTTTTTTTTTTTGCCATATTGAGGGCAGTCGAAAGCATGCCCGTTAAACGGACACCAAAAAGAAATGTTGGCGAGTTTTAGACCGATAAGTTTTGCTCTGTCGTCGCTAATTTAGCAATAAAGCATTTTGTTATCTAACAAAATAAACTAAGAGCGTGGTTCGATATACATTTTTTTCTTTACCCCTTTTCGCGCCAGAAATTAAACGCGGGAACGTCAGTTTGACGACACACATTTCGATGCATCCTTTTTTTTCGTACTTTGGCAGCGTTGACCGATAAATGTTTCCGAGACTTGTGTAATGAAGTATCTGACTCACTTCAGAACACATTGTAAGCCTCTGGCTTCCTTAGAGCCCAACGTAACACGTTGTTGACTACAAAGGAAAACATTAATATATGACGTAACCGCGAACTGCTGCAGGAACTTAAATATAGCGTCGCCAGCTCTGTAATATAAAAAAAAATATTATTGCAGCTCTTCTGGCTTTGCAAGCGTCTTTTCGCGGCAAGAGTTTGATGTTGTCGATGTGTATTTGACTCGCGTATGCTTTGACCGTTTGCACTCGTTTCAACGATACGTACCAACGCTGACCCTGTTATCAGGGGCGTAGCCAGAAGTTTTTTTCGGGGGGGGGGGGTAACCATAGTTTATGTATGTTCGTGCGTGCGTTTGTATGTGTGCGTGTATATATACGCAGGCAAAATTTAAAAAATTTCGGGGGGAGGTTCGAACCCCCCTCACCCCCCCCCCCTGGCTACGCCACTGGTCTGAACGATGTCTTGAAAGCTTTTAGGAGAACGCAGCTGCAAACGTTTATTTCAAGTTATGCAACAACAACAACAACAACAAAAAGTCTAGGGTTGTCGAGTTAGAAAGATCTTGTGGATGTTCGTGGCCCAACAGAAAACTCTAACGATGCGAATAAAGAAAAATATGTAGTCCGTGTTGCGGAGTTGAGCGAAAACTGAACAGTGACAACCTATAGATATGCGTTTTCCGACCTCTCAGAATAGGTGGTTTACACTGATGTCACTGACACGCCCACGTCGCAGCACCAACATGGACCGTCATATGCGAAGTTTGTGACGTCACGCTGGTGTTAGCAGTACATCGCACTCTGGTTCTTTTCTTATCCGTGCACAGAGGCCAAAAAAAAAAAAGCGATCCAGCTGCATCGTTACCACACTGAAGCAAGTTAATCGCCACGTGATTAGGCTGCCTTAACGTCATCTAAGGCGCCGTGTTGAAGCACCAGTACGTTAAGCATGGCCTCCGAGATTAGCCGGCGGCGCGCGCCGCCAGCTAATCTCGGAGGCCTGCGTTAATATTGTTTCTTACGACATTTACTAGAGGGAACTGTGGCGCTGCGATCGTTCAGCCACTATGGGAATCATGAGGTAGAGTGTAATAGTAATGATTTGCAGTACATGTCTAGTCTTCGTGCTTGTGGCTCCGAACGCACTCGTGGCGGCTTTGTTTCATGCTATGTTTTGGCTTTTGTTTCGGATCAAAGAATGGCTCGTCCTTGAGCTAATTTTAATTAGCGAGCCTAAAAGGTTCAAAGTGTTGAAGTATAACTGCTAAACGTTTGCAAGAACTTCGTGAACTTTCACTTGCGACAAAGTGACTGCAGGTCACACGGAGCCTCACAGAGCCGAAAGAACGAAACTTAGGACAAAATCGATCTACTTATCGTTCCCATGCTGGCGGAAACGCCTTTCGTTGCAGCTCCCATAGAGACAAGCGCAAGATTTCTCTCTGGCGTATTATCATTATGAAACTGCATGAAGTTATGTATACGTGCGTCTATGAAGCGACGTGCAAGCTATCGATAAACACAGGACTTTATACTGGCAGCGGCCGTGATACTGGATTGCTTGCTAGGGACGTAGCTCAGACGCTCTATAGAGACTCACAATTTTGTTTGTTTCTTCGCAGAAACCGCCGATGTACCCAGGTGATCGCCTTGAGCTTTGCTGACGTCACGGCTTTCGTTCTTCGACGACGTTCTTCAAAGACGTTCTCGTCGACGCCCTGTCGACGGCGTCAGGACCCAGCGGTGGGGGGGCGGCGAGCCGCCATGGCTCACTTGGCGATGGCCAAGGCGATGCCACCGAATACACGCGCAAGCCCCTACCACTTGCCTTCGTCTTCTTCCTTGGCGTCGGGCAGGCGTACTCGAACGTACTGAGCGCCGATGATGACCCGACAAGACAGCGTGGACGCGTGTCAGAACTTGTGTAGCGACTGAGGCGCGACTACAGTATTGGGCTCATGAATCGAACAGCACGGAAGCACAAGAAACTGTGTTGCACTCGCTTCGTCGTCTTCTTCTTGTCGTGATCCTTGATGAGGAAAAAGCGCCTGATGCTTTCCAAGGGGAACCAATGGGAAGGGATCCAATACTGCCTGAAAGATGCACGCTCGCGCGATGCCTCGGAACAAGCTCGTGTGGCACGAGCCTCTCTCGAAGGATGCTGACTGACCTGACCTGTTAATTCCCCCGATTCATTCATTCATTCATTCAATCATTCATTCATTCATTCAATCATTCATTCATTCATTCATTCATTCAATCATTCATTCATTCCATTTCATTCATTCACTTATTAACCTACGTATTGACGCACTCGTTCATCAACTGACCGAATGATCTATTCTTTATTACATGACAGAATAGTTGATGGATTGACTGATTTCCTACTTGACTGATTATTTCATTATTAAATTGATTGGTCGATTAGAAAAGCGGTTGGATTTGCTTGACAACGGTTAGAATTCATACGTGAAGCAAATCCTGCATGTGTATTTTTCATACCGCGAATAATTATTCCTACTGGCTGGTTCTAAATTAAAACAAAAAAAGTGCGGAATCGGAGCACAATCACTATCGAGTGGCGCTGACTAACACTTCCGTGCATTAAAAAACGCGCGTAAATGCCGCAAAAAAGCGGATGAGGAAGCGCCTTCCGTCGTAGCTCGATTGGTAGAGCATCGGACGCGTAATTAAAAGGCTGTGGGTTCAGATAACCCACCGACGGAAAGAGTAATCCTTCACATAGGCGTGCCCACGAGGGGGGCAGAGCCGAGAGCCGCCCCCCCCCCCCCACCCCCCAAGTTGCATAAAAGCGAGGGGGGGGGGCAAAGTCGGCCCTATACATTGAGTTCATAGGGGAGGGGGGGTGCTGCAACGAACCTTCGCCCCCCCCCCCTGAAGGGGAACCCTGCGCACGCTTATGATCCTTCATCTACTTAATTCCTTTCAGTTTAGGTTCAAAGCAGTACACTGCAGTAAAAAACAACAAATAATGCCTCCTATCCTTTCCTTGGCATAACTGTCTATTGGTTTTGTTGCGTCTAACAAAGAACCTAGTCCCTCGAGCAATTCTCCTCCTTTGCCGCACTCTGTAAGACATCAGCCGCAATGAGCAGCGCATACGAGACCCTTCGAACGGATTATATGCGAGCCCCCCTTTCTTGTAGTTATTCACGTCTTCGCTGGTCGTGCCCGTCGATGTTGCGCTTCTTGCTTTCACGATTCGACATCGTGCTTGTACAGACGGAATCACACTTGTATAGACTATTTTACGGGTGGGTTTGAGTGCCGCCATATTGGGCTGTTAACCTTTGTGTTTTGCATCTTTAGCAACCAAACCAACAGTGTTACGGCAGACGGATGCGCATGAAAACGGTTGGATTGGTGCTTACGATGTTTCATGGCCTTATTATTCACGTCGCGAGATACAAAAACAAGAAAACATCGGCTTAACAGCCCAAGATGGCGGCGCCCAGATGTCTTACAGAAAATAGTCTATAGAGCAGTGGAGCGCGTGGCTTTGGACGCTGTTGTCCGCAGCAGCTACCACCATTGGCGTGCGCACGAGGGAGGCAGGGGGGGGGGGGGGGCGCCCCCTCAATTGACCTAAGCAGGGGGGCGCAAAGTCTGCCCCATACATTGACTTAATAGGGAGGGAGGGTGCTGCGATGACCCTTCGCCTACCTTCGCCCCCCCCCCCCTGATGGGGAACTCCGCGCACGCCTATGGCTACCACACATTAGCTACAAGCTTCCATTCATGCTTGAATTATAGCACAAGGGCCTAGCATGCGGTATGACCATGTTTGGTATCATTACGGTGTCGGTGTTTGCACATTTCCGCAGAAAACAGCAGCTGAAGCGGCCGGCTGGGTGCTC
The DNA here is from genome assembly GCA_030522465.1 of Rhipicephalus appendiculatus. NCBI lineage: Eukaryota > Metazoa > Arthropoda > Arachnida > Ixodida > Ixodidae > Rhipicephalus > Rhipicephalus appendiculatus. Next base: position 549,443 of record JALIZH010030813.1, on the reverse strand, counting down.
TAGACAAGTGTGATTCCGTCTGTACAGACACAGAAGCATGAGCGGTGACACCGGCTTCTTCCACAGCGGCGTATACTTGTGCCGCCGTATCCGCGAGGAACAAGGCAGAGCATGCTCAGTCGCTCGCCTCCCCGCCGCCAACAAGCGCTGCCGGCAACAGCCGACGCCGCAGCAACTGTACCTAGCTTGACGTAAAGGCATATATACCCTTTTCATAACTCGCAAGTGCGCTTCTCTGTGCAGCATATTCGCCCTACTTATGGCGGCACCTGTCGTCCTTCAAGTGGAGAGGAGATCCTAGTGGAACGTGCCATGGCTTTTCTGTCATGCGTGTTTATATCGAGGGAGCCCAGTGAACGTTTTCCGCGCCGTAGGGCAAGCAAACTGCGCTTGAACACGCTATTTGCAGTATGTGACCACCCGCCATTAGTAGGGCAAACTGCATTGCAGGAAAGCTAGCTTTACAATCATGAAAAGGGTCTATTGTGGTCCATGTACTACTCTACACGAATCCATCAACGAGAAGAGCTGGACCAGGCGTCGAAGCTCGCGTGCCTTCCAGTCAGCTCGCGCGTGTCTAATACGGCTGAAATCTCCGGCGAGTATTACCGTATTACATGCCAGCCGTAAAGCAGCTCCTCAATTAAGGGATTAAAAAAATTGAAGGACACTTTGTACATTCCAAAGTGTGTTCGGCGAATGCGTGTGGCCATTCCACTGACTATGCCATGTCTTTTATGTTTTACACTCTCAGTGGGATAATACACAAACCGAATGTGTGCGTGTTTTCTTTTTTTAATTTTAGATGCGAAGCATCTTATGCTCGGGGCTCTGTCCGTCCCTCCCCAGTCCCCCCCGTCCCGCGTCCGGCCACTTTCATGAAGTAGGGAAGCACCCATTAGGTGAACCAGAACACTGTAGTAATATGAAGGCCGTCAACCCTATCACAGTCATGAGAGTCATGGCCGAGAGCAAAGAGAGGCTGCTTAGCAATGGCTAGGCAGGTGGTGTCTGTCGCCCAGGTTGACCCCACTCCTTGAGTCATGGCCGAGAGCACAGAGAGGCTGCTTAGCAATGGCTAGGCAGGTGGTGTCTGTCGCCCAGGTTGACCCCATTCCTTGATCTTGCTTGCATGTGTTTGGAGGGGGCTTAGTCCGTCCCACACCACCACAGCGCATGCACGTCCCCTCCCCCCTCTCTCTGCTACGCTCACCCCCCTTTCTCTCCTCTAGGAATCCTCTACTCTACGGAGCGGCCCCCCGCGTCCCACAGCACATGCGCGTCCCCTCCCCCCTATCCTCTGCTACGCTCACCCCCCTTTCTCTACTCTAGGAATCATCCACTCAACGGAGCGGCTCCGGCGTCCCACATCCCCATAGCGCATGCGCGTCCTCTCCCCGCTCTCTCCTCTAGGAATCCTCTACTCTACGGAGCGGCTCCCGCGTCCCACACCCCCCACAGTGCATGCACGTCCCCTCTCTCTCCTCTCCTACAGTCCCCCCCCCGTCCTCTCCTCTAGGAATCCTCTACGGCGCGGCGCGCACGACAGGTGGTGTGACAGCTGCATACTCCACTGGGGGGTGCCACGGTATACGTCGGTATAAAAATGACGGAGCGCGCGTGCCTCATTCTCTCTCCTGTGCAATGCCGCGATGAGCGCCCGGACGGCTGCCGTGAAATGAGAGCGGCGACGTTCCTCCCGCTCAAGCTAATTATCTCCCCGCTGCTTCGCATCCACACATGGTTCCCTTTAGCGGGAGATGGGGAGTTTTTTTCACCGCGAGACGCGAGACTAATCTTCCTCCGTTCGCATGCGTTAGTATTTTCTCGCGCTTTGCGCACAGTGCAAACGCCATCCGCGTTTCAGCGCTTAAATTGACGGACCCTTTGTAAATTCGAAAGTATATTCCGTGAACGCCTGTGTCCATTGAGACGGCGTCGGTCAGAATGATTGCAAACGCTGGGCACAGCGACGTTACGCAAGCAAAGCGCGAGCGCTGTAGAGTCCGACGCGACCGGCGTCCGTTTGCGCATCCCGGCGGCCACCTGGCTCCGTGCCAGAGCTCGGACAGAAGGACGGACGAACGGACGGACGGACGCCGGATGGACACCGGGCGGACGTGAGCATGAGAGATTACAGGCTTTCGCCTTAATATACGTTCAAGCGGTGATGGGTCTAAGGTTCTGTAGATTCTTGCGCTTTGCAGCTTTTGGTATTTTTTTTCGCTCCTTTCTATTCAACCAAGCCCAGCGAGCCTCGAAGGCTAGTAGTGCCCTGTAGGCCTGAACACCAGTAACTTTGCTCTCATGAATGTTTTTCATCATTGCGCTATGGCGAGTTTAAATAGTTTGTATTACCATATAGACGCACATTTGTGTTGCTGGTTTTACACTAAAAATTGTTTGTATTCTGGTGCAGTTCAACGGAGATTCTGGCAAAGCTTTCAGCCAAAAGCGGTATTCTAAGCCGAAGCAACGGACTCTTATTTCACGATATGCCTAACGTTTGCACTAGCAGATGGAAAATACATTTGCTTCGCATAAAAACACACTAGAACGACTCCGTGGTGATCGATTGGCGAGCCGCAGCTTCGTCGGCGTAGCTTCACCGACATCGGGGCTGTCTGTCCACGAAGCATGACAAATGTAAACGCTGCTTCTCACACTTTGGTCGCATTGTAAAATCTGTCGTAACTTACTGCACAACAGTGGCGGGCGTGAGTGAATAAACTTTATCAAGGCGAAAGCCTTAGATACCTCATGAAACGCGAAAATTCACCGGCGTCCCACGTCGACGCCACCGTCAACGGCGTGAACACAAGTGAAGCAAAAAAACTCCCCATCTCCCGCTAAAGGGAACCATGTGTGGATGCGAAGCAGCGGGGGAGATAATTAGCTTGAGCGGGAGGAACGTCGCCGCTCTCATTTCACGGCAGCCGTCCGGGCGCTCATCGCGGCATTGCACTGGGGCGCGATTCTCGCGCTGTCCACCTTGTGGACTGTCCACTTCGGCCTCCACGGATTGGCTGGAGTTCGGCAAGCAGCGCGCCACCTGTTTCCGGTCTTTATTCCGCAACGTCACTTTGACGTCACGCAGCTTTCACAACTCTCGACACAAATGAGAAAGACGGAATGCGTTTCGCCGCAAGAAATGCTGCCCCCCAGAGATCCTCTTTCAGACGCACATCTCAGAGGCCATGCATGAACTCTAATCACGTTAGCCCTTGAATTAGGTTTAACGCGGCCGCCCGCCTGACGCACCTGGAAGGTCGATACGCATTCCCTGCATCGTTCTTCAAGCATCTCAACACGTCCATAAGCAAGTTCAGACTTGTCAAGTTTGTTTACGACTCCTGTTACTGTACATTTCATCCACTTTCTTTCTCTTTACGCTAGGAATGTGCTGGGGGGTTCGATGCGTCGACGTGGTCAAGAGCGCCATGACTCGCCACTTTTTCGAGTAACTGAACGCGCTCCGCCGAAGTGGACACCGCGAGAATAGCTCCCCAGGAGAGAGAATGAGGCACGCGCGCTCCGTCATTTTTATACCGACGTATACCGTGGCACGCCCAGCGGAGTATGCAGCTGTCACACCACCTGTCGTGCGCGCCTCTCCGTAAAGGATTCCTAGAGGAGAGAACGGGGGGGACTGTAGGAGAGGAGAGAGAGGGGACGTGCATGCACTGTGGGGGGTGTGGGACGCGGGAGCCGCTCCGTAGAGTAGAGGATTCCTAGAGGAGAGAGGGGGAGAGGGCACGCATGCGCTGTGGGGATGTGGGACGCCGCTCCGTTGAGTGGAGGATTCCTAGAGTAGAGAAAGGGGGTGAGCGTAGCAGAGAGAGGGGGAGGGGACGTGCATGCGCTGTGGTGGTGTGGGACGGACTAAGCCCCCCTCCAAACACATGCAAGCAAGATCAAGGAATGGGGTCAACCTGGGCGACAGACACCACCTGCCTAGCCATTGCTAAGCAGCCTCTCTGTGCTCTCGGCCATGACTCAAGGAGTGGGGTCAACCTGGGCGACAGACACCACCTGCCTAGCCATTGCTAAGCAGCCTCTCTTTGCTCTCGGCCATGACTCTCATGACTGTGATAGGGTTGACGGCCTTCATATTACTACAGTGTTCTGGTTCACCTAATGGGTGCTTCCCTACTTCATGAAAGTGGCCGGACGCGGGACGGGGGACGGGGGAGGGACGGACAGAGCCCCGAGCATAAGATGCTTCGCATCTAAAACTAGCAGTTGTTCCGTGTGCGAATACAACCGATGAGCGAAGCTCCTTAGAAATGGTACGCACGCGGCGTTTCATTGTCCAGGCAACGGACCAACCACTGGGCGGACGACAGGGTGAAGCGATGGTTTTGCGCGTTCGCCGGTTTGAGGGGGAGAGGACAGAGTCGAAGAAAGAGGGAGAGGGACACTATTCTGTCCAACGTATTTAGAAACATTGATTCTGCCTCCGTTTCGCATGCATTCGTATTCTCGCGCTTGCGCATCGTGCAGACGCCATCCACGTTTCAGCACTCATAAAGCTCATTTATCCTCCCGCGTGAGGGGGAGACGCCACAGCTGGCACCATGCCAGGGAGCTTCAACGGCGACGGCGGGGTGCCGGCCTAAGGCAAGCCTAAGGACCTTCGCTCCTAAAAAAATTAGCAGTGGCTTAGCTCAGCTAGGATATACGTAGCGTGAGCTACGGACGGACGGACGGACTAGCGAGCGAGCTCACGCGAGTCAAGCGCCAGCCAACTAGTGACACGTCACTCCAGGAGCTTCCAGGCCTTCTCCGGCGCGCCAGCTGTGCGCCGCGTGAGGTCACTGCTCCTCGGGCATGCGCAGCACGGCTCTCGATAAGCCACGCGAAACTGCTCAACCTCGGCCAGTGTAGCTTACGCTTCAAAAATCATCACATGATGACGGCACCATATGACGTCATCATCACGTCGCAGATCGCGAAGTTTGTGATATCATTATGACGTTAGCGTGGCGTCACATGGTGACGTCATCACACGAAATTCTTGCTTGGTCAAAGGCGGGCTGATCACGGAGGCAGTGCAAAAACCAGCCGAGGTGCCTCCAATTACGGAGGCCGTGCAAAACCACATTAGGTGCAGATAGCTTTCAGAGGGTGGCGGGACAGGGTCAAAATATCAACTGAGAAGCGTAAAAAAGATGGCTATGCCTTCAAGTCGTCTATGGTGAATGCATAATAAACCATGTGAGTTTTTTTCTTATTTATTTTGTTTTTAATTGGCCCCGCACTTTTTCCTTCGGGCGAGGTGGGGGGCAAAGGGGCTTAACTCCCTGTCCCGTCCCACCCTCCGTCGATGATGATGACAGTGGAGGTGCCTCAGGTCGCGGCTTGGAGTCCTTGGACCCGGACGTCGTTTTTGGCTTACTGGACGGCCCAAAGCTTAGCCAGAATTTTTTTTCGTTGGAGTTCAACCCAGGGCTGCCAACACGTGAATACAAAATTTCCCTCCCAGACAGCTGAAATTTACCTTTTTCTACCAAAATTTCCCTCACTTACATAAAACAATTAAAATTATTCGTAATTCCTTGCGTTACCGGTACTTCTGTTTTTAAGCATTAAGTGCAAACAAGCACTTGTTTAGCATAATTTAAAAGTGAATTAAATGTACAAAAGCCCTTCGTATTGAGTGCCACCCTGCGCCACCTTTTTCAGAAGTCTGAACATTTACATTCTCGCCTGCATACTCAACTTCCCCGTCTCATGTAAAAAACAAGGAGTTTACACTCATGGAGAGGCTGCAAAATGGAACCGTCAACCTACGATATTAGTGCGTCAGATAATCCTTGCTGACTGATCTGAGCTAAAGCGGCGCTGCGCTTGTCTAATGGCCGATGACAAGCGGCTGTACAGATGTAACAGAAGACAAGTGTCTATCCGCTATCAAGAGCTCCGATGTTGGGGCTCAACTGTGGGCTGTCCAGAGGGCCCACGATGCGGCGGTCGTGCTTGGCCTGGCTGTCCCAACGTGGGAGCGGCCCGCCGCGCGTTGAGTCGTGCCTCTCATAGCAATAAAGTTTCGCATCCATCCATCCATCCATCCATCCATCCATCCATCCATCCATCCATCCATCCATCCATCCATCCATCCATCCATCCATCCATCCATCCATCCCGCAATGGATGCAAAAATGAAAGTGAAGTGTTGACGCAGTGGCGTAGCCAGGGGGTGGCACACCGGGCACGTGCCCCCCCCCCGCCCCCCCCTCCCCGAAAATTTTTTTCGCCATGGCATACAGAGCGAAAAATGACCATTTCAAAGAGGTGCCACCCCCCGAAATCAAGGAGGTGCCCCCCCCCCCCCCCCCCCCGAAAAAAATGTCTGGCTACGCCCCTGTGATGACGTACTTTTCACAGCAGCGTGCGGTTGGTCCCTTACTTTCCACTGCAAAGGTGGGAAGTAAACGGTCCCTTGAATGCAACATCAGGGGTAATGTGGGTCGCCATTATAAAAAAAAAGAAAAAGAAAAAAAAAACATGCGTATAGGCATGATCTTTCGCATTATGAAATGACGTGTCGGGCACCACTGAGTAAATGTATGCGGCAGAATTGGTACCCCCCTTTTTATAATTAGAGCCCCCCCCCCTCCCCTCCTTCCCCGCCTACCCAGTGCACGCGTCCAGCAGTGTGCCACCGTTCTCTTAGGGGGGGTGGGGGGAATTTGCTGAAAGCATTTAGAAGGAAAGCGCCTATTTTCAGCAATATTACCCCAACCCACATAGGCGTGCGCAGGGTTCCCCTTCAGGGGGGGGCAGGGAGGGGCAAAGGTAAGGCAAAGGTTCATCGCAGCGCCCCCCTTCCTATTAAGTCAATCTATGTGAGGCAGAATTTGCGCCCCCCCTCTCTCAGGTGACTAGGGGGGGCGGCCGCCCCCTCTGCCCCCCCCTCGTGCGCACGCCTATGCCAACCCATCAAAATTTCAGGGGGGGGGGGGAGTAGCCCTTCCCCACTTGGCTACGGGCCTGTCCAGCAGTGGGCCACTTTCGGGCTGCTTTAGTCCAGCAGTGGGCCACTTTCGGGCTGCTTTAAATGAGTTTGTATAACATGATGGACACGGAGGGAACTAAACGCGCCGCGCGTGTCGTGCCTCTCCTCTATCCTTAAATATGGAGGTAAAGCACGAACGCCTCTTTCGCTCTCTTTTTCTTTTAAACCCCTCCCCCTCCCCTTAACCTTCTCGTTTCCCTCACACCTACGTATTCTCCTCTCAGGCGCAAGGCGCCAAGAACCTCGAGCGTTGCGGTGGTTGCGGTTGTGTGACCGTCAAACGTCAACCAAGCTCTCACGCCGCCAGGCTGACCAGGCGGCGCCAGCGGCGTTCGAAGAGCTGTCGTTCGCGTCCAAAAGCGCGCGCTTTGTGTGTAGCTTTCGTAGCACACTCTTTTTCTGCGTTCCGACTCCGGCATTGCACGCCATATACTGATCGCCTTCGCCCAGCCTGAGCATCCATCGCAGAAGCATATTTTGCTCGTGCGAGCGTTGTTCGGGCTCTTCGAAACACCCGGCTGCGCTAACGCTTCGAAAGTTCCACGGGTTTCATGGATTCACACGGTTCGCACTACAGGTGAGAGCTCGTGCGAAAAGAATGCCGACTCTGACATCTCTCTGCTGCCGTCGCGCGTGCACTTTTTCGATCCCGATCGAATATCGCGATCGCGATTGACTCGATTGCGCAAGCGTACAAGACAATCGCGATCGTGCATTTAGGACCGGTCAAGTTTGGTCGCGATGGATAGTTGTGACCCTCGTGCTTCTGCGTCTTGCTCGATCGCGGTTGGCTTGTACGCTTGAGCTTGCGCAAACGAGCCGATGGAGATCGAGCGTCGGTCTCCTGATCAAGTGATCGGGATAGATAATTGTCCCCCCGTGTGCCCGTGACTTGTGTTGCCTTTAGCTGCGAGTTTGTATTGGTGGTAGTACAGCGTGACACAGTACGTGCAGTGCTGTGCTGCGTTGCACTGTGTTGTGGAAAGCATCGTGGAAAGCGACCTCATCGGATTATGTCAGGTGCTCCGTTCCTTTTGATCGCGAGAGATCTGCGCCCGATATCATGTGCCAGTTCTGCGCTTGCGTTTATTCGATTCGGTGGCACAATCTGTCAGTTGCAGCGTGTGCGATCGGCGACGCGCTCGGCGTTTCAAGCGGGCGCGCTCGTTCAGCGACGGTGCACTGGTGATCGCATTCCAATGCCATCAATAGGTAGAATGCAGCCCATTTCGTGCAGCACACGTGATTCCACGGCGCTTTTGTAAAGGAGCCGTCACCTGCCCCACATTCTCTGGCATTGCGCTTCGCGCCATTCGTTTTTCAAGAGAGCCTAGGCATCGCGTCTTATCAGTAATAACAACCTCATGTGCATTGTTGTGTCTACAATGCAGGCGAGGCGACCAAGTGTAAACGTAGTAGCGTTCGCTGAAGACGTAGCGACATAAATGGAGAAATAAAAACACGGTAATCGTTCTAACACTGTCGTAAACAAAGCGCGATCGCTTACCTTCAGCGGACAGCCGCAATCCGCCGCCTTCGCTCTCGCTCATGAAATAGCATCGGAAACCTGTAGAAGTGCGTTCGTGGTGATTTTTTGTATGTGTTTCAGCAGCCGACAACGCAGCAGTTATTTTTGGACATCGCTAAAGCCCGACAGAGTCGTTAAATCACGATGAAAACACATCCGTCCGTGCACTCGCGTACACGCTCGCGTTAACACTGTTCGCCCGGACCCGCCAACGCTTCCGAGCCGTGGCGGCAGATGGCGTCGTCGTTGCTTTGCGCATCGTCTTATCGCGGTTTAACCTGGCGTCTCGTCGTGCCCAACTGAACAAAGTGGCTTCCCCAGAGCACGCTACGCATGCATAGCTGCGTACTGTGTGTGCGTACGGCCGCCGTTGAGGCGTTTTCGGAAGTTTTCCGGAGCTGCTGGAAATGCGTTCGGGGGGAATTGTTGCCGTGATATATTATAGGGGCCCTGAAACACTTTTCCAAGTAGCCATGGAATGGATTCATTAAAGGAGCTTATTGCCTCATGAATTCACCGCCGCAAAAAATTTTAGAATCCGTTGAGTACGAGCGGAGTTACAAAGATTTGTCGCAGGCTGCAATAGCATTCTGTCTTCTCTCGTCCCGACGAAAGCGCTGGAAGCTAAGCAGGGAGGGATGGCACGGGGAAAGAAAATAGTCACGCTCACCTCGTGACCTTGAGCACTTCTTTTTTCTTCGAATACGCGACTTTTCAGTGCGATCGCGCTCGCACGCGTGGAAAAAGTCGCGGCTTTCCGCGGCAGCCCTAGTAAAGACCGAGCGCGCCATGCCCAAATCAGCCAATGGCTGATACAATGGCTGTGACGAGTGATTTTTGAGCTTGTAGCGTCATTTGTCGAGAGAAGAGAAAGCAATTTTTAGCTGATTTTGAGAATTTATAGTGAATTCCAGGCCGCGTGCTGCGCTATAATATTTGGCTCCCGTGTTGTCGGGAGCCTCGACTACCGATCGGCAGTGTTTTCTGACCATGCTCAAAAAGTGTTGCAGGGCCCCTTTATGTTTAGGTGACAGCCTTGCTGCAGGGTGCGTGCGTGCGCGTGTGTGTGTGCGTGTGTGTGTGTGTGTGTGTGTGTGTGTGTGTGTGTGTGTGTGTGTGTTTGTGTGTTTGAAGGGAAGGTGGGGCTGCTGTTGGACGCGGATAATTGGACGCGCTTGCGTCGTCTCGTGTTATCTTCTCCTGTGACCGTGTTTGCGCGCGCATCATCTTTCACGATGGACCGTAAGTGACGTATAATGGGAAAGCAACTAGACAAACGTGGGATGTAGTTGCAATCATTTTCATAATGGTACACCAAAGGGAAATCATGACGCCAGTGTCTATGGGAGCGGCAACGCGTGGCGCTTGAGCCAGCGTGGGAAGGATTGGTAGTGCATGGATTTGTCTTCATGAGCTCCACGTGGCCTGCAGCCGCGGTTTCGCAAGACGAAGTTCGGCAGACTTTTAGCAGTGCCACTGCTCCGCCTTGACCCCTTTTAGGCTGACCAATTCAAAATCATTTCACATGGTTCACAAAGAGCCATTCCTTTATCCGAAACAAAAGCCAAAACACAACATATAACTTTGCCACTAGTGTGTTCGTCGTCGGCAGCACGAAAACTAGGCAAATACCGTGTACCACCTATCATTCCCATAGGCGTGCGCACGGGGGGGGGGGGCTTCTCCCCCCCCCCTGAAAGGGAACCTTCTCCCCCCTGGGGGGGAACCCTGCGCACGCTTATGACCTATCATTCCCATTGTGACCTAAAGACTGTGGCGCCACAGTTCCCTACACTAAGTTTTGTGAAACTCTGAGGTTTCATTGGCGAGAGGAACGTTCTATGTGAACGCAACATTTTAAGTGCGTAGCACTTTCGGAGCTTGGCTTGTCGTTTATCCATTGTCTAATGTCGCATGGTCGTGCAGTTGTCAATACAGGCCTAAAACAAGGCTAACAATGCTCAAGGCCATTGTAAAATAAATTAACGAGGCCTAAAGTAACATAAACTACTGAAATAACTGGGAATTAATCTCCATAATTTACCCAAAATTCTGAAACATCCGGCTGATACCCGCGCTGCGTAGGTAAGTGAGGGCGCCACCGTCCCGGCAAGCGCGCGATTGCGAAGTAAATCGCCGGGTTGCCCGTGCTATGCGCTTTCTCAGGTATCACGGTAGTGAAGCTGCATTAGGCGCAGCATTTAGAACTGCACCAATACAATACAATACAATACGATACAATACAATACAATGCAGATTTATTTCCAGAAATACAAGGGTTCTGGGGGGATACCATTGGCTAAAAGCTGTTGGAAAAACAGCTTGGCCGGGCCGATGGCCCGTTACAAGGCATACGTGGCGGTTGTATGAAAAAAAAAATAGCAGCATTGTTAAAAGCTCAAAATAAAGTTAAATATTAACACAAATGCGCAAATCAAGATCTAAATATTATAAGGAATATTGAAAACAAATTCGATACACAAGAAGACAAAAGTATATGCAAGGGTTACAGGCAGGGGCGTAGCCAGACATTTTTTTCGGGGAAGGGGGGGGGGGGCACCTCCTTAAAATAGTCATTTTTCGCTCAGTATGTCATGGCGAAAGAAAATTTCTGGGAAGGGGGGAGGGGGGGGGGGGGGCACGGGCCCGGTGTGCTACCCCCTGGCTACGCCACTGGTTACAGGAAATCATACACATTTGGCTCTGATAAATGAGCATTGAAAACGATAATTCCGAGAAATAAGAAATACGTTCAATCATCACATGTATACTTACACGAGAACGACATTAGCGCGGGATTTTTCGCTCATTAACTCTCGGCAAAGTGACTGAGATATAATGATCGATCGTGAAAACTCTTCAGGACCCGTAGGTTCGTCGCGGAGAGGCAAGGATCCGGCAACACCACGAGGACGCGGGAATCCGATCGCCGTCACGCGGCCTCCTCGGTTTCGTCCTCCTCATCCCAGCCCGACTTCAGCGCCTTCAGCTACGACGAGGCACCGGACGACCGCAATGGACGACTCTACTACTGGCCCGTGTTCGTGCCGCCAGCACTACCGGTGGCGACACAGACGGGATCCTTACGGTAAGAAAGGCCACTCTTGAATCGTGCTTTTTTTTTTTTTAGGAGCTTGTTCGGCAAGCTTCTTAAGCTCGCGCCTTGTCCGGCGGCGATGGCGGTGGCGTGTACACTTCTCCACTCAAGGCGCCGGCTTCCCGGTGATTTCAGGAATGCTCACTAGATGGCGGCGCCGCTCAAGGCGACGCACAACACTCTCAGCACGTGCGCTTCCTTTCTCTTCGCCGGGAGCTCAGGCAGTGAAAACTTCGTTACCGCTCGGCCGCATCAACACCGCACAGCAGCGCGGCGGGCTCGCCGCCCGAGCGCCGCATGTAATGTGTATATAACAACGTTGTCACGTCTGTATATGATGGTAGGAGATGTGTACAAAGGATTCGCGGGTTACCCGACCATCTCCGAGCAAGCTCCTCCAACATCATTCACTTTGTGGATATGGCGTGATTTTTTTTAGCGAGAGCTACATTGGCCGTATTCTCGCCGTTTCGCTGTGGCCGGTGGCCACACCGCGAGCTGAGCCGTTGCCTAGCAACCGCCGCAGCTGGCAGCGCCATCTTGCATGACGTGAGAGGAGGAGCCGCGGCGTTGCATCGTATATTCAGAAGGGTAGGCGCTGCGCCGTGCTCCCGACTGGGCTGCAGAAATTAGGCGCCTTTTTCCTTCTTCGAACCACAACCACCTATTCAGAAGGGGCGGATCGGTGGGATACGTCGGCAGATATGGAAAGTGAGTCGGAGGGACTGAAAGAACTCAGACTTCGTCGTCGGAACGAAACCAAGAGGAGGCAGCGAGCCGAGGAGACGGAGGAAGAACGAGCCGCACGCCTCGAGATGCGTAACCGTACATAGAACCAAGATAAACAATAAGATTAACCGTACCTCTCGCTACGCACACCCAGGCATAACTGAGTTAAGCCACAGCTTTTTTTTTTTCAGTGTATTTATCTGGAAATCAGGGGCTGAAAGGAGCTACAGTCGCCGGGGGGTTCTTCGGAGATAAAGAGGCGCTCTGTGTGTTTGTCTCCCTTTTCGTCCGTCGTCTACTTTGCGCCTTCTATTTCGAGTCATGCAGTACCAACGCGCCCAGTTGTTCACTTTCCCTTGCCACTTCTTACTGAAGGCCGACAGAGCAGTTTGGATATAAAGTGAGATTTTCTCTTGTGACCTATGCTTGATTGCAACTTTGTGACATGCATGCTGAAAATAAACATGATTTCTAATCCAGTTTTACAAATTAGTGTGTCAAGTTCGCCGAATTTTTACCCTTTGCCCGCAAAGCCCTCGCCCCCCCCCCCCCCCTTAACTTTCCGTGCTGCCCCCCCGCCGTCTCGGCATCATGCAACTTGGCCCTCCGCCTCAAAAGGTTGCCGACCCTTGATTTACCATGCCCTGCCCAACTATTAAATTTTGTGCTGGCAGCGCAGGTTTGCGGCATGCGACAATCTCGTGTAGTCCTTTTCAACTTAAAGGGACTCGCTCACACTCGCGGCTATGACCGGTCACCGAAAACTGTGACGTCACAGATTTTAAAGTGTACTTTTCGTGTTTTGGCGACATTGGTTCAACGAAATTTCCGGAAACTTGGCGCGTTCAAGTCTGTGGCCCCCCTCAGAGGACAATGTACTTCATCTTTACTGGCTAGTAACTATACGTATAGGACAGATCTAGTAGACGCCGCCAAGGTCTACAACGTCACGGCGTTTGGTGCGGGAATTTCAAGGCGCCGCATTTTTTGTTTCTGCGCGTTTTCTCGTTGACCAAGCGTCTTGTCACTGCAAGCGTGGTGATCTGGGAATTGTGAAATTGTAATTGAGTAATATGAGACGAAGTTTTTCTCATATTTTTTTTTTTAAATATGAGAAAAGCAGTACTGACACGACTTCGAGACATCGCAAAAGGGACATATTTCGTTTCCTTGGTATTCAGCGTCAACGCTCTCCACACGCCGGAGTCAGACAACACGTATAAAATATTTTACTTTGATTTTAAAGTCTTCGTCACTGAGCATCAGCAAGCCAGCAGCGCCGCAATAAACATTATCCCGACGAGTCAAGACATTTCCGCTGAGTTAGTGAATTCTGCTTCGTGCATGCAGCGAAAATCGCAAAAACCATTGTCGGGGGTCACTGGACGACAGTTCTCTCATCCGTGGATCGCTGCGTCTTCCTTAATTGAACCTTCTTCGTAAGCCTCCAGGTTCCTGCTCCGTTGGTAACTACCATATTAGATAAAGCTGTTATATACATTTCTCTTGAGGGATGTAGCGGTAAACTACAGAGACGTTAGGATCTTTTACAGATTTGCGGGTGGAAGCACCGGCATCAGCGGCGGCGGCCAGTTTCCCTCGGCCACCATGAGCAGGCTGCAGGTTCTGGCTGACCGCGCCTTCGAGCTGGACTCGCACAGCACGGGTCCCGGACCCTCGTTCGTGATCGAGGCACAGGAGCCCGAGCGCACCGACGAGCCCCGGACTCGGGCTGCGGCCGCGGCGGCCGCCAGCCGCTACCGCCACAACTCCCGGCTCATGGCCGTGCTGCTGATGGACGACCGCCTCGTCGAAGGGCACGCCTTTCAGGTGGGCTCTCTGTCTGGGTGTGGGTTGATGTATTGCGAGTGCGTGCGCACTAGATACATACGTACATACATACGGGCATACATACATACATACATACATACATACATACGTACATACATACGTACATACGTACATACATACATACGTACATACATACATACATACATACATACATACATACATACATACATACATACGTACATACATACATACATACATACATACATACATACATACATACATACGTACATACATACATACGTACATACATACATACATACATACATACATACATACATACATACATACATACATACATACATACATACGTACATACATACATACGTACATACATACATACATACATACATACATACATACGTACATACATACATACATACATACATACATACATACATACATACATACATACATACATACGTACATACATACATGCGTACATACATACATACATACGTACATACATACATACGTACATACATGCGTACATACATACATACGTACATACATACATACATACATACGTACATACATACATACATACGTACATACATACATACGTCCATACTTACATACATACATACATACGTACATACATACATACATACATACATACATATACACACATACGCTGAAGCACAAAACCCGTGCAGCAACAAAAACTCAGTGTTCAGTGTCCTTCATGCATTCACCTAAGACGACTGCAAGGCAAAAACCATCTTTTTCTTCTTACTCGATGTATTGCTCCTGCTCCGCCGCCTTCTGAAAGTTTTCTGCCCTAACGTGGTGTCCCACTACCTCAAGGATCGTCCCACCCTTGACCAAGCGACGATGTCATGTGATGACGTCGTGCGAAGTCATGGTGACTTCATAATGACGTCACAACTTTCGGCCATCTGGTGACGTCATCACGTGGTGATTTCTTTTTATCACTCGTGTTTACGCCGAAAATAATTTTTCACGTTTGATGGGTATCTGTAAGGGTTTCGCATTAATACCACAATAACAGCTCGGTACGGAGCCGCCATTCGGACCCTTCTCGTTTAATCCCCCGGCAAGTCTTCGCACTTTCTGCTTCCAGTAATCCGGAAACGTATGAACTGTCGCCACTACGCAAACTTGGTGTTAGATTGTGGTCATCCGTAGGGGCGTAGGCAGAAATTTTTTTCGGGGGGGGGAGGGGGGGCACCACTTTTATCTGAAGTGGGGGCCGGGCAGGCGGATGTGTTCGAGTGTCATTTTGCGCCCTGTATGCCATGACGAGAAAAAATTTCGGGGGGGGCACGTGCCCGGTGTGCCACCCCCTGGCTACGCCACTGGTCATCCGCAGACTGCGGCCGTGAGCGTGGCCGGAAAAATTGTTTTCGGGAGGTGGGGGGTGTGGAGGTGGGGTCCAACCGTGCTTTATGTATGTTCGTGCGTGCGTTTGTTTGTGTGTGTGTGCGTGTACATCCAAAATTCACAAATTTCGCGGGGTGGGGGAACGAACCTTTAAAACCTCAATTCCGCCTCCCCCCCCTCCCTTCTTGGCTACGCCGGTGGTGTCGCCCTTTGCCGACAAAACTCAGGGTGTCGCGACGGGTGGTTTCTCCGCGCGCAGGACTGGTCGAAGGTGTATCGAAAGCGTCTGCAACAGCGCATGCGCCTCGAGCAGCAGCTTCAGGCCATGAGGGAAGAGACGCGCGTGATGCAAGCGACGCAGGATGCGAAGAGGCGTCAGTTGCTCAGGGACGCCGAAAGGTTCCGCGCAGACCTGCTCAAGTGCGGCCAGAAGGAGCACCTGCAAGAGGTATATGCATGCGCGAGTTCCCTCCTGCTCCGCAGGTTCATGTGTAAGATTGTTCACGGATTGATTGATTGATTGATTGATTGATACTACAAGCACACTTGCATGGTACCCACTATAAATCATCATAATTTTTGTGTAGTGGAGATGCTTCCACTATGTCATTATTCGTCATTCTTCGGAGAAGCGTGGTACCCGCTACACACATGATTGAATGAATTGCTACTAGATGGAACACCTGCTGGAAGTATAAATACAGAGCTTCTGCAACGCCTGAGGTTCATGGATGAGATGGTTCAGTGAGGAAATGAATGAATCAATGAATATAGAATGAATGAATGAATGAACAAGGGCAGCCAAAGGTAGCACCTGCTAGAGGCATGCATGCGGATGTACAGTCGCGGCCACTGTTAGATGCAACACTCGAATGAGCACCTTTCTTATTGCTGGCCCCCCTAACTGCAAGTGGATGGGGAAACATTGAACGTGCGCTTTATAGTTTGTCGGAAAGAGTCTGAGCTGTCGACCACCAGTAGCCTTATGCAAATCTAAGCCCTTGTTTTTATGCAAGAAAATGAAATCTAGACATGCTCTGCGTGCAAGTCTTGCGTCTAACAGTGGCCGCGACTGTACCTCCAACTCCGGATGTTCATGCGTGAATGAAATAATAAATGAATCAATCCGGCGTATTTCTCGAATCCGTCAAGAATGATCAGATTTACCGGCATTTGTCGCGTACGCTTCAGGAATTGTTTTCTCTCGTCCCGACGAGCGCGCCGGAAGCTACACAGTGAGGGATGGCACGGGGAAAAGAAGCTACGTCAGCGCGCATCACGACATTGAGCGCGCGTCATGAAACGCGGTCGCTCACTCCCGTTGCGATTCATGTGTGCGCTTGTGTTGCTACTGTGTACTTTTAGCGCAATCTATAGAGCGAGGCGTTCGGAACGTGTCCAAACTCCGTGACAAGATGCGCATCTGGGTCAAACGCCGGTCTTGATTTATGTCAGCTATCAGCCAATAGCAGCGATCTGCTGTTTGGCGACATACAGCTGGCGCCCCGCCCACCGAATCAACTAATATCTGGGGTTCTACGTCCCAAAACCACGATGTGATTGTGAGGGACACCGTGGTGGAGGGCTCCGGATATTTCGACCATCTATCGCATAGTACACGGGCCTCTACAATTTCGCCTCCACCGGAATGCCACCGCCGCGGCCGGGATCGAACCCGTGACCTTCGGGTCAGCAGCCGAGCACCATAACCACTGTTCCACCGTCCGCGCGGAGTGCTCGCATGCGCCGCAAACCGCCGCGCACAAACACGAACCGCTCTCGCGCTCACCTCCCTCTGTTCGCGGCATGCGTTGCGTGTGCATACAATTTCATATTTCGCAGATCGCAAATTTTCATTATAAATGTCTCGCGGCGCTTTCCGCGTTACCATTCCGTGATTAGGCATTCTGACCGGCAAGCTTTCCGTTGCGCTAAAGAAAACGGATACCGTAAACGTTGGTTGTTGTTGTTGTTGTTGTTGTTGTTGTTGTTGTTGTTGTTGTTGTTGTTGTTGTTGCTGCTGTAGTTGTTGTTGTTGTTATTATTATCCTCTGGACATGGCTCATACCCATTGGAGGGGATTGGCCAATTAGTGGGTGAACTTATCCAATGATATCTGAAGTTTAATATACGCAGGCGCTATAGGTAATAGAATGCTTTGACATAATTATTGAAAATAAAAAGTTCCGAGCAAGAATTTAGCTGTATACTCTTTTGGTTTCGCTGATGAATTCCTCAATGGCGAAGAAGACATCCCTATGGCTGTATCCCAGAGCAGTGGCCCCAAAAGATAGAATTACAGGTTCTGATACTTCTAGGCCCAGTTTGCGAAGTGGTGGTACTACTATTCTTTTCCGCAATGTCGTGTACCGGCGGCAGGATAAAAAGAAATGGCCAATAGTTTCCTCCTCATTACAGGAGATACACATGGGGGGAAGATACTAAACCTGCTCTATGCAAGTAGAAGTTAAGGGAGGTAATGCGACAACGAAATTTTGTTATGGCCACTTCCATCGTTCTTGACTTGGCTAGATCGCTGCACCAGGGATGTAAGAGGTGCTTGTACTCTGGAGAAGCAGTCAATACTGTAGATGTAGATGTAGATCCTAAGCTTCTGGCTCACACCCACACTGGGGGGATTGGCCAAGAATCGGGTAGCTTAAAAAAAAAAGAGATAATGAAAAAAAAAACTTGAAAAAAGAGTAATGGTCCGATAACGCTTCCATCCTTCGTCTTCCTCCTCTTCTTATTCCTTTCAGGTTGCTCGCACTATGAAGGTCCGAGCTGGACAGTCGACCATGCCAAGCAACTGCAAGACGGCCTTTCGCCTCAAGTGCGTCCGTTAGCTTGGTCTTCTATACAGGCTATACGAAGCTTCCTTTATCACTGTCACATTGATTACTTCAGAAATAAAGTTGCACGCAAGTTAAGTATATGCACATATATGCAGCCGCATGTGCGTCAGTGCCCTTATTTTAACATTCCTTCAAAATTACGCACTGAACTCTATCGGGGAACAAAGGGATCGATAATTGACCTATAACGAAATTACGAAGCATTATTATCTAAGCCAGGGGTCGGGCAACCTTTCAAGGCGGAGGGCCAAGTTGAATAAAGCCGGCACAGTGGGGGGGCCGCACAGAAATTGGGGGGAGGGGGAGGGCATTTGCAGGCAAAGCGTAAAAATTCGGCGAATTGACATTAATTTGTAAAACTGAATTAAAAATCATGTTTATTTTTAGCGAAAATCCCATTTTAGGTCATAACTGCCATGTCAACCTTCAGATAGGCAGGGGAAAGGGGGGAGGGGGTTTGGCGCCGTGCCAAGGGCCGCATAAGACAGCCCCGCGGGCCGCATGCGGCCCGCGGGCCGCCTGTTGCCGACCCCTGATCTAAGCAGAAGGGAATACCCAGTGCTACACGGTAAGCTTAGCGGAGCACAAACGGTCGCATTACGTTTGCTACATACGAGGACGTACCTCATTTCACTGAGTGCATATTTTATTAATGGGACAAAGCTGGAGAGCGAAAATAGAATGAGTTATAAGTGCAACCGCATCATTACTCTTGACCATAAGCGTGCGCAGGCTTCCCCTTCAGGGGGGGGGGGGGGGAGGTTCGTCTCAGCGCCCCCCCTCCCTATTATGTCAATGTATATGACTGACGTTGCCCCCCCCCCTATCGCCCCCTCCTACTTGTTATGTCAATGTATGGGGCTGGCTTTGCGCCCACTTCTCTCCCCCAGTGCCTCCCCCCCCCGTACGCACGCATATGCTCTTGAGCACTTGCTTTGGCATAGCACCGCGGTCTTCACAGACTGCGACAAGGAACGAGAATGGTGGCAGCAAATGATGCCCAGTGAATCTCTGCCTGACTATAACCACAGACTGTCCAGAAGGCCCGCGATAGGGCTGAAGGACTAGGCATAGCAGTCCGAACGTGGGAGCGGCCCGCGTCTACCCAGGGTAGACCTTCAGGACCAGGGGCGTAGCTAGAATTTTTTTCGGGGGGGAGGGGGGGGGGGGGGGTGTCAGTAATACTTTATGTATGTTCGTGCGTCCGTTTGTATGTGCGCGTGTATATATACGCAAGCAAAACTGAAAATTTTCGGGCAGGGGAGGGGGTTTGAACCCCCCCCCCCCCCACCCCTGGCTACGCCACTGTTCAAGACCCAATAAAGTGCTTTGATACCACAAAATACGAAAAAAATTAAACAAAATTTAGAGCTTTCTTAGAAGTCTGTTATATATGCCATCTCGATGGTTCATACCCACAAGAAAACAGGCTGATCTTTCAGTGAGCTCATTCGATTAATAATAATAATAATAATAATAATAATAATAATATTATGTGGGGTTTTACATCCAAAAACCACGATATGATTATGAGCGACGCCGTAGTGGAGGGCTCCGGAAATTTTGAACGTTTGGTGTTCATTAACGTGCACCGACATCGCACAGTACACGGGCCTCTACCATTTCGCCTCCATCGTAAATGCGACCGCCGCGGCCGAGATCGAACCCGCGACTTTCGGGACAGCAGCCGAGCGCCCTAGCCATTGATACACCATGGCGGACCATTCGATTAATTCAAGCGCACTCGACAAGTTGAGGTACGCTTACCTCTGCGTGGTCTCCGCAATCAAGTCCGCCAGCGCGCCATTGTGCCGACCGAAGCAGATCACATGAATAGCGAGTTGGAAAATGCTCATGACGGCCAGCGCAAACAGAACACGGACAAGACGAAGAAGCGATGACACAGGCGCTGTCTAACAACTGAATTTTTATTGGAAAAAACATCAAACCGCGCACCCACCAGAGATAACCAACAGAAAAGAAAAACTCATGCATAGACTAACACAACTGCGCACGTTCCAGGAAATCCACTTCCTCATCAATCAAAGCATTAGAGGGGCAGCGCCAGTGGCGTAGCCAGGGGGTGGCACACCGGGCACGTGCCCCCCCCCCCCGAAATTTTTCTTCGCCATGACATACATAGCGAAAAATGGCCATTTCAAGGATGTGCCCTCCCCGAAATCAAGGGGGTGCCCCCCCCCCGAAAAAAATTTCTGGCTACGCCCCTGGGCAGCGCACGCACGTGTCTCTCTTTTGTATAATTTGGAATGCCTCCGCGATTTCCAGAGTACGCTGGCTCTTGTGCCTAGTCACCACGGCCGTCTTGTTCAGCTCGGGTGCCCAGCCGCACTGTCGGCCATGATGGGTAAGGTGTGAAGGCGGCGCGCCCTTAATATTAATAATTAATGGGGTTTAACGTCCCAAAACTACGATGTGATTATGAGAGACCGTGATTAGTGGAGGGCTCCGGAAAATTTCGACAACCTGGGGTTCTTTAACGTGCACATGTATCTAAGCACACGAGCCTCAAGCATTTTCGCCTCCATCGAAAATGCAGCCGCCGCGGCAGGGCTTCGATCCCGCAACCTGCAGGTCAGCAGTCGAGCACCATAACCACTATAGACCACAGTGGCGGGTGCGCCCTTCAAAGAGCTAGCATGCTCTCTCAAACGGACGTTTAGACGCCTCCCGGTCTGTCCTATGTAGGAACTATCACATGACAAGGGTATGGTGTTCACAACGCCGCAGGCGCAGTAAACGAACCGTTTAGGATAATTGATCGCTGGGCGAGTTGGCGATCCATAACTACGAAGAACTGCGCGAAATAAACTGGCACAAAGAAGACACACACACACAAGCACAGACTAGCAACTGAAAGTTTATTGAAAAAAAGGAAATTTGTTTTCTTCAATATGTCACTCGTTGCTGCGTCAAACAGAGGCGCTATCCCGGCATAAAGATAGGCACAACGCGAGAAGTAGGTGAGGCGTTTTTCATTCACAAGTAAGGTGATACGTGCGTTGCTATAGCCATCGGTTACGTTGTACAAACTAGAGATTGATTATCTACCTGCCAACCTCTAATCGTTCACGTGGTTTTTCTTTCTTGTTCTTTATTTCTGTGCTTTCTTCAATAAACTTTCAGTTGCTAGTCTGCGCTTGTGTGTGTGTGTCTGCTCTGTGCCAGTTTATTTCGCGCAGTTGTTCGTAGTAGGCAACGAACCGTAGGGCGTATTACATGGGAACACTCACCCTGTACAGGAGTCACCTCTCTTTTTGGCACCCTTCTGTCAATGGAGGCGCACACGCTCCCCAGCTTGCTGCCGGCGCGAACGACGACATTGACGTCGTAATGACAGGCCAGAGTGCAAATAGGGAATGACTGCAATCTTGCTACGTCTGTCCGGGAGCAAAGTCGCGGAAAGACACGTGCGTGAGCTGCCCATTCTATTGCTTTGATTGATGAGGAAGTGGCTTTCCTGGAACGTTCGCACTTGTGTTAGTCTACGCGAACGAGGTTAAAAAGAAATAGCTGGAGTGGAAGCTCCCGCACTGCCTTGCCAGCAAAAGTGAAGCCAGCTTTTGCCCTCCAAAGATCTCGGAAAGATGCTCTTTCCTGGTGGTGATGAAAAAAAATCCGTAAACAGGGCTTGTGCGCTCGAGCCGATGTTTCGACAAGTGGACTTGTCTTCTTCAACGCTAGAACTGACTGTAAATCAGTTCTAGCCTTGATTTACATCAGTCACTTTGGATCGATTAATCAGTCGCTTTCGACTAGGACAACAGTTAGCTTTAGAGTTCCTTGGCGTATTAAATATCACTGGCGTAGCCAGGCGCTCGGTGTGTGGGGAGGGCCGGGGGCTCATACACGCTCACGAAATTTTAAAATTTATTTATTATACACGCACAGAGACAAACACACGCAAGAACACACATAATGAGTGGTGGTCGGACGCCCCCCCCTCCCGCCTCCCCGAAAAATATTTCTGGCTGCGCCCTTAATTGTTAGATGTCGATTTTCGTGCTCGTTATCGCAAGCGAACTGTACGCTACAATCAACGTTTCTTGCATTGAATTTATTCGCGACGCAGTTCATGCCGCAAGCGTGAAACGACGCTTGGCGATTCCAGCGTGTGATCTCGATAAGAACGACTTCGGTGCATTCACTTGGGCCGTCTTTCGCACGCAAGCGCGCGCTTCACAATAAAACGCCCTCCAGACTGGGTTCTGTCGTTATCTTTCAGCTTTGGAATCCACAAACCACGTTCCATTCGATGGTTCGTCAAAATTTTTTTTTTGTTTTATTTTTGCTTCTCCTTATCTGAACGAGTCAGCTGATGAAACGATCTTCGCACACAAACTCAAGAATAAACGGTGCGCCGGAATACTACAGCTACGCATAAGCGCTCCCTGTCTTTTGCCTTTGCGTAGTCCGTGTAGACAGTTCCGTAGGCCTACACCAACCGTTCGCCGCCATGTCCCCGAGCAAGATGCCTTCCGCGACGTCCCGAGGCGGTCGCGGTCGCTCCCAGCCTTACGCGATCGGCAACCCGGTCAAGTCCACCGCGGCGTCCAGGTCTAAACCCTCCGCCGTGCCGATGGCTCTCAACTTGGCGCCGAGCGCCAAGAAGCCTTCGACGCCGGGCCAGTCGACGACCTGCATCGCGTACGCCTTCCAGCCCGCCCACGGACAGGAGGCCATCTTGCTCATACCGACGAGCGCGTTGAAGTTCGAGCTACGCGAACAGGCGGGTCAGAAGGTGCTGCAGTTCTTGCCGCCGTTCCTTCCGTTGTTGAAAGCGACCCCGGTGCCGTCCGCGGCGGCTGCAACCCAAAGCCAGCAAGAAGAACGTGACGCCCCGCAGACGACTCCTCCGAAGCCGCAACAGGGGACGACTTCTTCTTCCGCGTCGTCTCTTCTACCGAAAGACAAGTCGTCCGTGAGTCTGACTGTTGCAAGCAACGCGGCTGCCGTCGTAGAGCCGACGTTTCGGTTTCGAGAACGTCCCGCATCCTGGAACGACGCCCTACGACTCGACTACGGCGGCAAGATCCACAGCGGCAAGGCAAGTACGGCTCCAGCACCGTACACCGGCGTTGACTTCAGCAACAAGATGGCGCCCGCGAAGGCCTTTCCAGGGCAGGAAGAGACCGATGAGGAAAAGCGGAAGGCGTACGTTCGGTACGGATCGAGCAACAAGTTGATCAACCGAATACTGGACGATAAAGTCATCGGATACGACTCGACTTGCTTCGAGACCGAGTCGATGTCTAGGATGGAGCGTATTAGTTCGCTCGCCTCGAAGGTACGCTCCGCCGTGGCGGACGTGGAGCGGGCTGAGATTGGGCTCGACCAGAAGATGACAGAAGTAGCCGAGGCCAGCGCCCTATTTCGGTACAAGATGGCCAGATTCCAGCAACTGGCTGCACTGATAAACAGCGACGAATTTCACCAGGCTACGGTTGAAGCTGAAATGCAACAACTGATGCAGGACTTCGATATTGGCGGCGGCACTTTCACCTTCTAAGAGGTCTGCGGTCGTTCCGCTTCGCCGTAATCGTTAAAGAACTGTGCCAGAACATGTCGGAGTCCTCGCTGAAAATAGGCGTATGCTGATTGAAATTGGTGTACGCCGGTTTTTTCGCGTGCTTTCTTTCTCTCTACTGCGGAAATTATATACACAGACTGTTTGCGTGCTACGCATGCCCGAAACGATCGGCTGCTTAGGGTTGTTGAACGGTAATAAAACACGACGCTGATATATATGTCGCGCTGCCAGTGGCCCACGCAAGCAAGCAAACAAGCATGTAGACGCCTGTTATTGTAATTGCAGTGGAGCAGGTAGTATGCTGTGTTGAATGATCCGCAAGGAATAAATTGAAGTTCGTTGACATTTATGCGTCTCATTTTGTGTAGATGTAGCCCGAAATGATCCCGTGTAAGTATCAAATCCTGGCAGCACAATTTTTTTCTTTAGTTTGTGATTTAATTTCGATTCTCCGATGACATATATCCTTTGCTACGATTAATCCGTAGTGCGGTAACATTCCGAGTACCGGCCTCAACTCCTGCTTTCGTTTGGCCCACGTTGTGGCGTAACACAATTCGCCTAAACCAAATCTTCGCGCCAGAAACGCTCGCAGCGCCATCTCTGGAACGTCAGTCGATGTTCTGTTGTCCTAGGTGGCGCGACGGTCCTTTGTGTGCGTTTCGGCCCGTTCCTGAACGTACCGAGTTGCCCCCTTTATAAAAAAAAATATCGTAGTGGTCACCGATTGTGTGTAGTGACGCCGGCGACGGATACTTGTTGGCCATGACACAGCACGCGGCTGTCACAGGTGAGTCTCATACCCTTATCGTTCGTAGAAGCAACCGATCGCTATTTGCCGAGCGCCGGTTGATGGGCTAGCGCAGCTGACGAGAGAGGCGAAACCTAGGCCTAAAACGCGCTCGTCTAGTTGAGCCGCACGGCACGGGCGCAACGATTTTGTGTCGTCGCTCGGCGCGTTAGCTGCGATACCGTCTCTCCCATCGGTGCTACGAAGACTCTGGAAGCGACCGAAGGTCGCCGCGTAGCCCAGAAAAGCTTCGTAAACGAGCTTACACGTGTTTCTTGGATGAGGAGCACGGCGCTTTGATGAGTGTATCGGGCGGGCGGCAGCGCTAGTGTAGGTGACCGGGCGCCTAGCTCGGCTTCGCGCGCAACTGCTTCAAAGTGCGCCGCCGGACGTCGTCCCATGTGGCCCCGCAGGCCGGCACGCTAGGCCTATTTTGACGTGTACCTCGAGTCCAGGCGCTGCGCATTTATTTCACCGTGCAGGCAGCAAGCCTTACGATCTTAGGCGAAGTCGTTTGGGGTCCCCACCACTCAAAAACGCGACGCAACAACCCTCAGTAGTTTACGGCGGCGGTAGCGCTGATGTGTAGTCCCTACATTAGCATGCCGCGTTATTAAAATCTGCCGATGTTATGATGCAGACCCGAAAACTACGAGCTAGCCATTCGTGTAGCCCTGCGACACATTTTCAGCGTTCCCGAGGCCGTTCGCATACTTTCAGCCTTATACTTACGACGGTTTAACCAGCGAGAAGTTCGGGTGCTGTGATAAAGAGCACTTGATTAAACGTGGTTATCGAAGCGCGTTGAGTCGCATCCAGCATCGTTAGCTTGTGCGCACTTGTACGAGTACGTTCCTTTGAGGATTCCATCGAAAGACGGACAAATGTTACATGCCTAGGCATTCGGCAGTTCCACGAAGGCGCGACGACCGAGGTTTGATCACGCAGAAACGCGGAGTATCAACCGAATTGATTACTGGACATGTCGCCATTGCCGTCCTCGTGTTTTTGTTCCCCTTTTTGCGAAATCGGCTCCATTTCTTTCGTTCGTGGGGCCATTTTATTGAGGCTGGCATCTTTCCGATAGCCGCCTTTTCTTAGACTACTAGCTCCCTCGATATTTGAAGATCCATCGGACGCTTCCGCTGATTTCCTTGCAATCGCAAACCTACTTGCATCTATCTAATCGCTAAGCGCATTCCTCGTGAACTGCGGTTAAGTTAACCCACACAACTACATCTACGGATGAACTTGTTTTCTTTTACGATTCGTTGTTAGACGAATAAGAAATTGCCAGAACCGTCGGCACAGCTACCAGATCGACCGGCCGGCGTAGAAGTACCGAAAAAAAAAAAAAAAATCCCACGCGCGCCGTACGAAAGAAACAAAAAATCGATCGGCGGTGCTAAGACGTTGGCTGCATCGCAAAGCCCGCCTATTTTAAATCCACGTGACTCGAATGCGCGCCTGTTGTTTTTTTTGTTTCTTTCGTAGAGTCACGCTAGCTTTCTCAACTAGTTTGTACGTTGCATAACGTCGGGAGCAGTATTGTCCTCCTGTTAATGCTCCGTCGAGACATTTATTGTATTTTTACCACCCGCCTGCTTCGCCACCTTCGGTTGATCGCTACTTCATCGCTAGCGTGCTGTTGCGTTCGCCGCGAAGCAAGCACGAAAGAAAAACACCTTTAGAGCTGTGCGTGCGCCTGGTTGTACTAGTCATTCGCGCCCGGGAAAGCTTTTAACTATTAATTAGAGCTAATTAGGAGGTAATCCGAAACGTGGACGATACCGTCAGAAGGCTCCCCTCCCCCTCCGCTTCGATATAGGTGCGTTTTTTAAGAGGCCGCAGATGCGTTGCTGTTTTTGGGTTCTAGGGGCAAGCAAGCTGGCGAGTCGGTGCGTTGCTTGTCAGCGTTGGCGCCGATCCAACCCGAGGGGATCGCGAAATCGCCATTCGCCGCATCTCCGTGCGTTTGTGTACCGCCATGTTGAAAAAAGTTAGCGCCAAAGTGTGAAAGAAAAACGCCTATGTCGTTATTGAGTGGTGGTGTTGGCTTAGGGTATTTGAAAATCCTTGACCCCTAGCAGAGTTTTTCAAACTAAACATTTTTAGTCACCTCATGGTGGCTTCTAGTTCAGTAGACCCCTTTTCATAGTTGTGAAGCTAACTTTCCTGTGATTCAGTTGGCCCAACTAATGGTGGCTAGTCGGTTGCTGCAAACAGCATGTTCAAGCACAGTTTGTTTGCCAGCGCTATAATGTGGAAAATTTGCACTCGGCTCTCTTGACATCAACATGCACAGTAGCAAAAGCAGAGGTTGTAACTGTTTTAGGGTGCTTAATACCTATTTCGAATGCCTTACCGTCTTTTTAGACAAAGCTTGTATCGCCTCACAAGTGTCACTGGCATTGTAGGTATGATCGCAAAAAACACAGTGCCCGCAAACGCAAAGAAATGCGCCGCTTGAAGATTAATGATGAATCCTTACCAACTAGCTCATATTTTGGTTGTTCTAACATATCTTTTTGTGTTGCTTGAGGGTCTGTAACAATTCTTTTTTGCATTCACTTTCTGTTCGTTTCAGTGGCCCAGACATTGGGAAGGAGTCTAGTCAGCGCCTCGTGTAGGTTCTAAGAATTCACCGTGCCACCCCCGTCCTGTCTCCCCTGCTTGGCGGCAACGCCAAAAGCATCCGTGGGAAAGATGCCGCAAGAAAGTTTGAAGATGATCAGCAACTCCATCAGCATGGGGCTCGGCCGCAGTCCGCTCGGTCTCAACCAACAGGTGCGTGCAACAGTTTGCGATGAAAGTGTTGCTGTGGGAGAGCTTGTCCTCAGGATAATGTGAATGTTTGGTATCATGACATGGTAATATAACATTAATGTGACTTAACATTAACTTTGGACTGACGCGATAAAGTGTGATAGCATTATGACAAAACATGTTGACATAATGTACCATTAACTTGAGACATGACATGGTAATATAGCACGTTAACGTGACATAGCATGTTAGCAGGACAGCGCATCAACTAGGGATTGACACAAGATGACATGTTGCGATAACGTAACATGCAACGAGACATTGCATTAACATGATGACACATTAACTTGGGACTTGCGTAACGTAACATGTGATAACATAACAAAACATGACATAAAATTCACTTGGGACATAACATAGCATGTTGACATGACTACGCATTAACTTGGGACTTAAATGGTATGTCATTAACTTTGGACTTACATAACATGTTAACACATCATAATGTGAGGAATGTTTTGTTCTTGTCAAGTTTGAATAGGCACCATGCTTCTCCCTGCAATAATGCCATGTCTATGCTGCAGGTTGCCGGTGGCTCGCGGTCGTCGGTGCTTTTGTCCCGCGTCGACTTTGAGCCGGGCGATGGTGGGGGGAA
This sequence comes from Rhipicephalus appendiculatus, assembly GCA_030522465.1. Lineage (NCBI taxonomy): Eukaryota > Metazoa > Arthropoda > Arachnida > Ixodida > Ixodidae > Rhipicephalus > Rhipicephalus appendiculatus. The sequence continues at coordinate 521,265 of JALIZH010030813.1, read as the reverse complement.
AGCTCTCCACTGAGGCACTGAGGGCAAAGTATGCGCCGCTGTCACCGTCCCCAGTGCACAACGGACAGCTGAGCAAGAACAACTCCTTGCATAAGATTGGTAAGCGTGACAAGACTCTCTAATTACGAAAGATTACTTCTCAGGTTTCGCGTGCCACAACCACAAGATATGGCTGTGAGGTATGCTGCACCGCGGCCACTTTTCGACAGTGGCTAAACGCAAGAACGTTCATGTACTTCGATTTAGCTGCACATCAAAGAATCTCAGGTGGTCAAAATTAATCCGTATCCACCCTCTGTGCCATGCCTTGTAGCCATATCGTGGTTTTGACAACTATTTTTACTATGGATACTTGTTATAACTTTGTGCTAAAGGTGTGGAGGTGGTTATGCTTCGTTTCATACATCTGGTACAACACTGGCAGCTACCGTATTTACTCGCGTAATGAACGCACTCGCATAATAAACGCACCCCCCAACTTCAGTCGTCAAAATTTTGATTTTTTTTTCTCCCGCGTAATAAACGCACCCCCTACATTCAACCGCAGCAGACCCGCGAACCGAAAAGTGGCGCCTCCTTGCCCATTGATCTTTCCCGCTTTTTTATTGCGCCGACCTCCCTGACCTCCCCTCGGTTCGACCCCCCCCCCCTCCCCCCCCCGTTTCGCCAGCTGCCGGGCGCAGTTCCTTGTTTTTCGTTCTATCTGTGCGCGGCATGTCCCCTGTCTTTTTGAATTATCCGTGCGCCACAGCGAGATTCTCTAGCGGTGCGAGTGTAGATACATCGCTGCTCACAAGCACACAGCGAGCGAAGGTCACAAAACTGCCGGCGCCAACCAACGGTGGCGCTTCCTGCAAATACGAAACTTTGAGGCCTAACCACATGCACGCGATTTTTCGAGCGAGGCGACAGGATTTTCTGTCGCGAAGGGCCATCCGTCGCCGTTGCAGGCATGTCGCAGTTTTCTCGAAAACCAGAAAAAATTGCTTGTCGCCAAGAAAAGTGCGTGCACGACGGACGGAATCGCGATTCGAGCCTGCGGATTGCGTACTACGTCAGCCGTTCCCGCATCCCCACTTCAGTCCGCGCGGAGGCCAAAACGACGGAGGCCCAAATCACAGTTGGGATCCTCAGGGAGCAAATCCTCACTTCTAGCGTGAATTCTCCCCTGTCGTGTGAATGCTGGCTGCGGAGGGATCCGAATTGTCCGAATCCGCATCATGTCACATGGCTGATTCGTCGGCGATCACGTCCGTCGGGTAGCACCCCTGATCCTCGCTTCGGCTTGCAATTTGCTCTTCCGCGTACTTCAAGGAACGCAAGATGTAAGCTACCTTTTTACAGTCACATCTCACGCAGAGAGGCGAGGCAGCGGCCGTATTTTGTCGTTAAGCTTGTTAGCGACGGTTTGTTTTGATGCTTCGGTGGTAGCTTGCTGCAATGTCAACGTCGTCGGCCGCGCGAGTTTGCCACGTTGTAAAGCGGAAAGTGCGTCGGTGCGTCGTAGTGTACGCTTCCGGCCGCCTCGAGATGTCGCATTAAACAAAAGATCGCGAAAAAGAAAGCCGCGAAACGCTTTTATGGCGTGCGCGGGCACAGCTTGCAGAAGATAGCGCCGTCAACCACCGAAGATGAGTGAAGTGCAATAAAGAAGCTGTTTCCAAACAGTGTGCGCGTACGGTAATTGCGAAAGGTTAAGCTACCCAACTTTTTTTTTTTTGCATTACCGCATTTTTTGCTCATCCCGAAAAAATTTTCGTAAAATTTACCCCGCATAATAAACGCACCCCCCAACTTTGCTTCAATTTTTCGGGAAAAAAAGTGCGTTCATTACGCGAGTATATACGGTATGCCAGAAGTTTGGTCCGCAAAATGTGTTAATCCACGTGTCTCGCACCAGGATTTGGTCGTTGTAAATGTGGTCTCTGCGATTGGCTTTGGCTGCTTGCCACCGTAACTAATTGCTATCCAGAACAACCCATTGATAACTTTATAAATAATGGGGTTTGTTTATTTCCAAGGTACAAAGCATCTTCATTTATTACTCACCCTAAGAACGAAAAAAAATCACATTACAGGTGGTAAAAGCGTGAAACTATTGCTTGCTGGGGATGAATCTCCTGCAAGAAGTCTCTTTAGCTTCCACAGCTTTGCACCTGATGTATGAAACAGAGTACAGGCAAGTTTTCGTCATTCTTGCTGGTAACGTGTTTCTTGACTGGCGGTCCGTAAATTACTCCAGGAGGCAAGACGATGGTGAACGGTGCGGCCCTGACGAACGGGGTGGGCGGCGGCGGTGACGCTCGGGAACAAGGCGGCGCACCGGGACGACGGGTGCGGCGAAGACGGCATCCCGGAGCCCCGGGTGCGGCTCCACTCCTCGGACTCCATCTGGCTGGACTGGCGGGAGCAGCGGCGCATCGGTGCCGGACTGGTCAACATGGGCAACACCTGCTTCATGAACACGGTCATCCAGTGCCTGACCTACTGCCCGCCCCTGGCCAACTACCTCCTGCACCAGGACGACCACTGCACCAAGTGTGAGTGAATGCACCGGTGGTGGTGGTTGTGAGAGTGATGCACCGGCTTCACCACGTAGGAAGTATGGTGGTTGACTAACTATCACGGCCATGTGGTCCACTGTTGTCTTAACCCAGCAGAGTTCTGATTGTGTCATCTCGGCTAAAGTCTGAAGAACATACTGTCAGTTGTCAGTGTAGTGGTCATGGCTAATTGATTGTCAGGTTATTCTGGTGCTTAGTGGAGGACGGTATCTCAACCTAGCGCTTGGTGGTCTGGGATACTCATATGGTTGAAATCTCAGTGTAACAAATACTGATGTAGCTAACTATTGTTTATGATGAAAGAAAATGAAGAGTAGTCATGGCCGTTATTACGGTGTTGCGAATTCGGTGTTAGAACGAAGTTTTGTGTATAATGAACTTATTTGCCTGTCAGATGTGGCTTCATTTTGAAAAGGTGGCCTCTCCTTTCCATTCGCGTGTTCTCATGCCCCCTCCCCCGCAACACTGTGTCGTGCTTCTCTCCTAATCTTTAACCCTTATTTCTCCTCATTCAATATTAATGCAGTGACTGAGTTGTCAATTGACATTTTTTTCTTCTTTTTCTTTTACACTCTTCTTAGTGTTGACCGTCTGCTTCCGCATCTTGTCTTTGCAGGCAAGACACTGAACTTCTGCATGATGTGTGAGCTCCAGAGGCACATGAAGCGTGCCCTGGAGAAATCTGGTGACACCATCAAGCCCCTGTACATATACCAGCGGCTCAAAGGTACGTTGTTGAACGCTCTGCCACTTTGTGGTCACCGACCTTGTAATTACCGACTGTAGTCATCAACAAAGTGGACACCCTGCTGCCTTGTGATGATCAGCTTTGTAATCGCCAACTTTATAGTTGTTATCTTTGTAATTGGTGACTGTAATTATGGACTTCATGATCGCTGACTTTTGATAACTTTGTGACCATGGGCTTCGTGGTCACCGACTTTGTGATCACCAACGTGGCTGAGTTCACTGCAGAAACGGCCGCCAGCGAAAGCCGGTTCCAGCATATGCTCGACGTATCTCGCTAGCGTAACTGGAACGCACTTTGTTGCACACGAACCCATGCAATCAATTAGAAGTGAAACCCTCCACTCACATTCCCTGATCGCATTACCAAGACAAGTTAGTGCCAAAACATTTCGTGAAAAATTTGTAATAGTCCAGGCGCGACTGGGCGGGAGATGGTGGCTGAAACTGGCTCTGCAAGCGCTGCGATCAACGAATATGCGATTGCAATGCTTCCAGAACCAGTTGCAGCCACCATCTCCATCCACTTACCACTAGTCCAGTGGAAAGTTCTAGCGCTAGAAGTATTGTGAGGGGTGTGTGTGGCTTGACCGTTGGTCTGCGTAGGTGATTGATGTTCTGTTTTCCTTTTTGTTCCCGTTAACAGCCATAGCGAAGCACTTTCAGTTCGGACAACAGGAGGACGCCCACGAGTTCCTCCGCTACGTCATTGACAACCTCTGGAAGGCTGCGCTGGCCAACTACGACGGCGGTGTCAAGTGAGTGTCTCTATAGTCTTCACCTTTCCTCTTTCTTATGATTGCAGAGTAAGATCAGACGGGAGCGCCGACACCGCTCGTCTGGAAGGGACACATTCTGTAACACCTGTTCCTGCTTCACCGCATGTGTGTTTTATGGCATTACGAATGAAGAAAAGTGGCAGAGGAGCAACGCCGCCTTCGAGCAGAGCCGCGGGGGGGGGGGGGGGTGTTGTTACCATAGCAACGGCGCAGGGTCACGCTTTGCCGCGTCTGCTTGCCTACCCACCTTGCATGTGGGAATTTTCTCTCTTCTTCTTGACTTGAGCTGCATATTTCGTGTACTGTTAGTGTGGGTTATGTGCGAGAAAATGCGGTGCCATTATTCGTTTTCTTTCTCCTTGCGGAGCGCTGGACATTTCCACCTGGCACAGTGGGCCTTGGAAGCACTAGGTCGCGGGTTCGATACTCAGTTGCAGCGACCACATTCTCATAAGAGAAAACGTATAAACGCTCTTGCGAGCTTGTTAGATACCAGGCGTACGTTTCTTCCGCTTGAAGGCCATTCGAAAGTTGTCAGTGAGAAAATCGCACAATTTCCAATGCTACAGCCAAAATTCTGTTGTCCTCTCCTCGCAGGCTGGACCCCGCGAGCAAGGAAACAACTGTCGTCAATGAGATTTTTGGCGGCTACCATCGGAGTCAAGGTGAGCGGACTGCAGGCATATTGGATTACAGGCATATTGTTAGGCGACTGTTGTGGCTGGTCTTGTGTCGGATCATTGCACAGCCAGACCTAGGCTTTCAAACTGTTGTTTACTCATACCACCTCTGGGCCTGTGTTCATTGGAATTACAGTCAATCCCGGATACAGTCGCCGACGGATTTTTCGGACTCCAAAAATTCGGACTTGTTGGATATTTCGAACTTCATAAATGCACCATCAAGGTTCCCATAGCACTAATGCATTTACGCGACCGATTTTTCGGACGAATTTATGCCCTAAAGTTCGATTTTCCGGACTAAATCGCTTGTTTTGAGCTGCGCCGCGATTTTGAAAGCCGCCATGTTGGATTTTCTGTTGGCTTGGTTGAGTTTGGCTTCCAGTGGCTAGTTGTGTGGCCATCAAGATCGCAAACGCGCACAATTTTCTAGTTTCGGAGGCCGTGTCCGATCTTCGTTGGCTGGCAAAACCTTTCTTTTTCGGTCAGCCTTATCGTCATCATTAATACGCCGGTAGGAATCCTGCTAGGCCTTTTTTTTTTTTTTTTTTTTTTTTTTTTTTTTTTTTTTTCCTCAGTGCGTTTGTTGTGCCGGTCGTCGTGACGCACGTGGTCGTGTTGGTGGTGTGTCAAGTATGTTTGGGCCGCCGTGCGCGTCGCATGTTTCGTACTGTTGCGGTTGCTCAGTGGCACGCAGTGGTTATGGTGCTCGGCTACTGATCGCGCCGCGGCGGTAGCATTTCGATGGAGGCGGAATGCTGGAGGATCGCGTATGCAGTGTGGTGTCGGTGCCGGTAAAAGAACCCCAGACCGCGTCGTTAAATCGCACCGAACAGGCGAGACGTTGCATGCATCTTTTTGCGACCAGCATCAAGTTTTGTTTGCTTGGGGCCATGGAGCCACCAACTGTGCCGCCCGCAACGATCGGCGGTAGCGATTGCCAACGCGCTGACGATGTTACCGTAGCCCAAATACAACCAAATCTGCTCGTCTCCAACCACAGCATGAAGCATGGCATTTTGGGGGATTTTTTACGCTTCTCTGATCCAAATAAACTTCATTTTCATGTCTTAACCATTTTTTTCGGACTGTTCGATTTTTCGGACTATTTCGCGGAAGTCCCCGCCAAGTTCGAAAAATCGGTCGGCGACTGTATATCGAACTCGAAGGGGATCGTGAAATAGTTCGATATATCGATAATTCGAAATACAAAATATGCGTATTTAAGGCTTAAATTGAAGCATTAGGGCCTCGAAACAGTTTTCGGAAATCGTAACAAGCGCTAACATTACAGTTCGCTAACAGTATGCTAAAAAACAAGGTGACAACTTCTTCTGCAAGTTACCGCACTTTATTTCGCATGAAAATAGTCCTTAAACGTGTCTTGCTTCTCGCTCGCGTCAAGTTCATCGAGTCATCCTCACTTTCATTGCAAACAAGCAAGTTCCGCACCGTCGGCCACAACAGCGGTGATTGAAGCTGAAAGCCCCTGCAAGCACTGTAGTGCGGTAAATGGTTATTGGAGGCGGCGGCAGCGTTGACATCTTCATAACCGTACGGGTCCACTTCCGCAGGCACCGGCAACGTCAGCTGTTATCTCGGCATCGATGCTCTCAGAAACAGCTACGTCGTCATCCGCACTGATGAAGTCGTCGCTGCGCTCCCCTCCGAGATAGCGCCCGGAAATGCTAATAAGTCGCAAAATTCACTGAGGCACCGAACACTGCTGTCAGCGGCAACAAAAGGCGTCACCTGACACCAAATTCGATTCGGAAAGAGTTCACGACGGTGCTTTTACTAGACATCGTTCCAAGCACCAGTCATCATTTTTATCGCCACGAGCGGGTCAATGCTTAGTTCGGCTCCCGAATAAGAATTTATCAGTACAGGAACGAAGCAAGAAGTACACAAGTCCACAAGAGACACCGCTGCCCACGAACTACAAACGATCAAAGCCCCCACCGTCGACATGTTGGTGATAGCGATGGCACTTGTGGCTTTGTAACTTGGGCGCAAAAAGCAAGAAAAGCGTAGCCTCCGAGATGCGTGTTTTAAAACTAAAAACGACAAAAATACGTCACGAGATTGCGGATCTCGAAGGCCATGCTTTTCGTGTCCGCATGCCGTCGTGCGCGAACAGAAGGGAATGCGAACATTCCGATGAGGCCGCCGAGTCGCTTCGCATTCTCATTTTGACGCCCTCAGCAATCGGCCCCTGAAAACACCATGTCCGTGCGTTAAAACCTGCAGATCGCGCATCAAACATACCGCTGCATTCACATGCGCGGCGCAACGAGCCTGATCAACGCTATGGCATAATACCGCTTTTTCGTCGCCAACACGCGAAAAGGGATCGGAATGCGGCCTATAAATGAGCAATATTGGTTAGGAAAACTGCACTTTCTGGGCTTCGGTGCGGCGCAGCAGCGTTCGATATAGCGGATGTCTCGCCGTGCGGGAGTTCGATACACGCGTGCACGAGCCCTATACTTTTGCATGGGAAGTTCAAGGGGATTTCTCAACTGTTCGATATAGCCAATAATTCGATATATCCGAGTTCGATGTATCCGGGATCGACTGTAGTCTTCTGGGTTCACTTAAGAGAGTTCTGCTTACCGAGACCACACTATAAGGAGATTTCTTGGTGGTACGAATCAAAAAGCAGTGAAATGCGCGACGTCCTATATCACATTCAAATGCCTCTATCCGGTAGGGATGGGAGCTCTGTTTTCAAGCTTGCTGAAGGGGCTTTGAAGTCTGTCGCTCGACTGAATTTCTTTCCTTATGTCTTCATTTGCCCCACCATGCAGTGACTTGCATGAAATGCAAGGAGAAGAGCAACACTTATGACCACTTCATGGATCTCATACTCGACATCAAGGTGAGTGACCTCGCAAAATGCTCTCAGTGCCTTTCCCTTCTTGTTCTTTTTTTTTTTCTTTTTTTTTCCTTTTTTTTTGTGAGAGATGCTCAATTTGTGATCCTTTCTTGTTTATGGTCAGTGAGGATTCTCACTTTGTTGTCCTTTGAATTGATTGGAAGATTTAAAAATTTTTCTCATACGTGTAGAGTAAAACAGTTGTTGCCCGTCTTCACACACACGCCTCTGTCTTTCTCTCTCTCTCTCTTTTTTGTCTTTTGCAATCAAGTCTGATGCCATACCTTGTAACAGTTCCTCTGAATGTGGCAAAAAATGGCATAACTGTAAAGAAGATGATTCTAATGCTTTATTAGATAGGCATACTAAGGTTAAGGAATTGAGTGTTATAAATTTATAAAACTTCATTTGCTGGATTAGTGTATTAGTATGTTGTCTCAGGTTCTGCGACGTGTTTGCCACATTATGAGAGCCTTAAAGCTTAATTTACAGTGATCAGTTACAGCGGTCAGCTACAGTGATCAGATGAAAAAAAAAGCTAATCGAACGCTTCATTCCTTATTCTTAAGGCTATCTAACCCAAATTTCTAAATTTCTAAATTTTAAATGTTTATGCTTTTCGGGCTAACAGTGTTGACAAGTCCACAGTGTTGTTTGTGGTGAGAAGATGGCCACCTTGTCTCCCTGTTGCAGCATTTAAAATTATAAGCTGCTCTGTACCTCGGAACCTTTTTTTTGTTTGAGCCCGTTTGTATTTTGTCGCTCCAGAATGCCTCTAGCTTGGAGACGGCCCTGGAGAAGTTTGTCGAGCCCGAGCTGCTTCAGAACGACAACGCGTACAAGTGTCCGCGGTGCAACATCAAGGTGATGGCGCAGAAGCGGTTCACCGTCCACCGGGCGCCCAATGTGGCCACCTTCCAGTTGAAGAGGTAACGGCCAATCCGTTTCTCTCTTCAGCTTCTCGTTAGGCAAAGAAAGGCAAAAAAGGAAAAGCAGTACTAATGACTAGTACAATAGTGTCAAATTTGAGAAGTTCGAAATCTTTTTTTAAATTGGGCTCTTTGGCCAGTACCAGAGGAGTTCTGCGTATGGCAAAACCTTGTTATCTTTAAGCTTTAAAAAAAAAAAAAAAAAACGACGAGAAAAAGAAAAAATCGTGTTATGCGAAGCCGTGAAAGGGGAGCCTTGCTGGACTTGCCTAGAATTCCTGGAGTTTTATGTTCCAACCTGCAGCTTGTTTGAATTCTAGGTACTGCAAAATTTCTAGAAATGTTGTTACTGTTGCGGGGCAGTATTACTATGCCTGTTTTTCGAGTCTCTCACCTCCAAAATTAAAAAAAAAAAAAGGTGTGATCCTTATGTGAGTAAAAACAGTACATATTAAGGGGGGGCTGCCTTTAGTTCAAACTCTATTCTAATTAAGTTCCAGTCCTACTGGGATTCAAATAACAAGGTTTATTTGTAATTAAATGCTACCGTTTTTGTTTTTACGTCTGTATTTGCCTTTCAATCCCTGCTTATGATCTTCATGGCCCTGGAACGTAAGGCTGCAAATGCTACAACTGTCATGTTTCAGATTTCGTGTAGGACGCAGTAAATGCTGTCGGTAAATGTGTGAAGTCCTGTAAAAAAAAAAAAAGAAAAACATGCTCTTGTCTCGTAGGTTCGACGCCAACCGGATGTTTGGCGGCAAGATCACGAAACACGTGAGCTACCCCGAACACCTGGAGCTGCGGCCATACATGTCTGACAAGCACGTGAGTCTTATTATCACCTTCTTCTCTTGTGTGTAGGCATGTGAGTTTTCTAGAATACCGCCACACACGCTTGTTTTTCTGTCTTTTTTTTTTTAGCAAAAATAGATAAGGGAACATGTTTGCCCCAAAAAAAAGAGAAGGATACTCAAAGTGCGACAATATCGGCACAGGCAGTTTGTCATTTGTCGAAAAATCTGCTCGTTTGTGTAATGCGTCAGCTTTCATACATCCCTTATTAAAGAATAAACTCTATTGTTTGCATTGTGCATACAATGTTGTCAGAAAATTCTGAAATAACTAGAGCTGTGCAAATAGCAAAATTTTGGGTGCGAAGCGAATTTGAATATTGAAGTGTGAGTGCAAATCGAATATTTCTAGAATGTCTTACAAATACTTTGCAGCGAAATTGCAGGAAAAGAAATTGGAGAGCATTCCTAAGCATATCCTTAGGAGATAGCAACATGAAAGTGTTTCTTTTGGCCAGGTTGATGGTGTTTCATAGTTGTCTCATGAAGAATGAGGCAATGCAGAGGTCGAATTGTATTTATGTCCAAGATTTGGTGCAACGAATGTGTTGCCGACAACACTTCACATGTGGAAGGCAAAGATGCTATTTCCTCAGCCTGTCCTCTTCTTTCAACTTCTGTGGAAGCCCAGCTGATGTGGCAGGCAAGGGTGTGCTCCCTTTCAGTCCAGAGTTCCAAATCTGCCTCGTAGATGTTAGTATATAAAAGAACATCTGAAATATTGTGTGCTAAAAATCTTCGGTGTCCGATTTTTCGGACTTGCTGCCAAATTTCAAGTCCAATACAGCATTGAGCCCCCCCACCTCTGCCACATCTATCATCTCCATGTTGGAACAAGCGTTTTCTTGAGTCAACAGATGTGCGACCTTAGCAGAGCCTGAAAGGCAGCTTTGCCGCTGTACAAAAGTGTGATGGGGTGAAGCATACTGAAAATCTGAAGGGGCCACTGCCAATCAGACATTGACTGTATTGTCTTCGGGAAGTTCGAATAGGTCGAATAGTAAAATTCTGGTGCAAATCGAATTGAATAGAAAACACTATTACAAAAATATTCGAAATTTCGAATATTCGCACACCCCTAGAAATAACTGGGAACGTTCCGACACAGTCCGGCACAACCTGCACTAGGCAGTGGTTACACTTGTGCCGGGCCGGTTACATGAAAATAAAAAATGAAGCACATGTGGCAATATTCTATAGGAGGAAAAAGTGGCACAACCATTTGGATGATGTTGTTATTAACATCTACAGTGAAATCTAGATACAACAAATCTCAAGGGACCGCTAAAAATCATTCGTTATTTTGAAAAGTCGTTGTAGTGAAAGTATTAAAAATTAAAGCAAAAATCGTAAACGCAACAACGTCAATCGCCTACCTGTGCATCCGCGATCGTGTTGTACTCTAATAAGCGCGAAAAAACAAACACATGAAATATTACGGAACCAGTGCACATTTATTCGAGGAACAGCGCTATCTTAGCCTGATGGGTGCAGCTCGACTGCTGCGAGACGAACTCTTAAGCGTGCGCATCCTTCTTACGCACTTCGAAGCATCAGACCGATTGTTCGCGTTGGTTCGCGCGCGCTGTGTAAACGTCGTCTTCGCCCTCGTTGCCGTTTCCTTATGACGACAAATGATATGGATCTTATCGGTCGCCAGCTAAGCCGACGTGCATACTTCGTCGTCGCACTGTGCGTAGTGTTCAAACGTTAGTGAAGCATGCGCGGGTGAATCATCGGCGACTTCATCCCATGGGTCACTCGCGTCGCACTTTTCACTGTCGCCGCATTCCTTTTGTGCTGCTTCCGGAGCTCATCGTGAACGTACAGCCACCAATCCAAAGGCGAGAAAACAGCCGTGTAACAAGCGCACAGGTAAAGCTGCCCGACGAAACAAAGGCACGCGGCGAAACGCCGAAACCTGACGCGAGAAATAAGTGCAGGTGATGGTGATGGCGATAGGGCTACCACACATTTGCCTAGAGCAGGCGCAAAGAGCAATACGCGTGCGTTCTGATGATGATGATAGCGGCAGGTAAGGAGCTGGGTATTGTTTCTACAGCCGCGAGTAACTTTTTGAAATTGCTATTCATTATTTTGAAGTGTTATGAATATACAAGGGCGATAAAATTCGATACGTTATTCTGAAACATTCGGTATTCTGATATTTGTAGTAGTGAAACATTTTTACATTAAACTAATGGACATTTGGAGGGGGATTTTCGAAAAATTCGTTACTCTGAAAAAATCGTTAATCTGAGGTTCGCTATAACGAGATTTGACTGTACTTTGACACCCCGAAAACAATAAATGTGAAAGGTCCGGCTTGTCCTGAACCCAGCTTGTCCTAAAACACAGCCACAGCTGCGGAGTTAAAGCCTTTGTGCAACTGAATGTCATTGGAAAAAAAATATTGTTCTTGCGTAGCAAGTCTTGATATTTGAAACATTTCTCCACTTAAAGTGTTAATCACGGAGAACTCTACTTGTAAGGTACGTTTACGCAAATATTGATTGCGACGCTAACCATAGTTGGTCCATGTTCGTCCTCGTTGGGATGGCCATGTTAAATTTTGGGTTGTTGACACTGAGTTGGGGGGGGCATAACGCTGCTGTTCGCAAGGTTGTGAGTCTGAATTCTGGCTGTAGATTGGTTTGGGCAAAGTATGCAGTCAGAAATCAAAAGCGTTAAAAGTGATAAAAAGGTTTAGTGGCGTGCCGAAAGGCATTCGAGAATGCTGGTATTATTAGAAAAAGGCCGTTGTAGCCATCGCATGAGATGAGATGGACACCATATTTGCTCTAAAGAGTCCTCAGGTTCCTTAACACGCATAGAAGAGCGTAAGGTGCATTAACTGTAATACGAAGGTGTTTTTGAAGTGTTAAAGTGATAGCTGTGAAATTCAAATCGACGAGTTTTTACTGTGTCTACTCTGCTTATGCAACGGTGTCTAATCTGTTTTCGCAGGGCGGCCCGGTGACGTACCGGCTCAATGCCGTTCTGGTGCACCTGGGCGCCAGCTGCAACTCGGGGCACTACTTCTGCTTCGTGCGCAACTCCAACGGCAGCTGGTACTGCATGGATGATGCCCGGGTGAGTGTGTTGCGCTTTTAGGGGCGAAGCGCCTTAGGATCTAGGCTTGTCCATTGATGTCGATGACGCTGATGACGGTGAAGAATAAGCGTGTTAACGCATGCAAGGTACCCGATGACAATGAAGAATAAGCGCGTTCCAGACCACACAGTCTCTTTCTGCCATGGATGAAAACGAACGTGAACGCTCTCTCGCCCGGGAAAGGCAACGCCAACGCAGACAACACCCGTTGATGCTAATGACGATGAAGAATAAGCGCGTTTCATATCACACATTCTTTTTTTGCCATGGATGGAAACGAACGTGAACGCGCTCTCATCCATGAAAGGCAAAGCGGCAACGCCGACAACAAGCTGCTACTCCGGAGTCGAGAGCGCGGCATGCGGCGGCTCAACGTCCACGCAGACAGCAAGCTACCTTGGAGGCGAGAGCTCGGGAAGCGGTGACAAAACGGCAACGCCGACAACAAGCTGCTACCCCAGTGTTGAGGGCGCGGGAAGCGGTGGCTCAACGGCAAAAACACATTATATATACCATACACAAGCCTTGTCAGTCATTTACATGCGCGAGTGGGCAATGTCACGAGTGATTTACGGTAAAAACGGAGCCCAGTGCTTCGCCCACTCGTCCTGATTCACTTCGTGGAGATGTGTGGAATTTTTTTAGGGGCGAAGCTCCTTAGGGCATGGCTTAGTCCCTCGTTGTGCGTCGTAGCCACCTCTAGTACTCGGAGTGCTCACTAGATGGCGATGGCGCTGCGGCGCTCGCTCCATTCCGATGCGTAGGAGACGGCTCCGCTGCTCGGAGTGCTCACTAGATGGCGATGGCGCTGCGGCGCTCGCTCCATTCCTATGCGTAGGAGACGGCTCCGCTGCTGGGAGTGCTCACTAGATGGCGATGGCACTGCGGCGCTCGCTCCATTCCGATGCGTAGGAGACGGCTCCGCTGCGTGCTCTAGTGTGATAGGAGACCGCTGGATGGCGCGGCGACGCTAGAATTTCATTGGATGGAGGCGCATTGCGCTCATTGAATCGGAGACCGCTTGAGGCGTGGTGGCGCTCGCTCCACCCCCGATGCGGGAGACCGCTAGAGGGCCAAAGCTATAAAATGCGTTCGCTCTTGGCGCACTTCCTCTTTCTCTCGGCAGTCAGCGCGCAATGAGCGACGAAGACAAGGCGGCGGAGCGGAGGGCTCGGAAAGCGTGATGATGCGTGAAGCGTGATTTACATGATGATCGACTGGGCAAAATTTACGGAGGATTCACGGTTTACCGATGAACCTCCAGAGCTTCGCCCACTCATCATCATTCACTCCGTGGATATGCTGTGATTTATTTTAGGGGTGGGGGGCAGGGGTTATCACAGGAGATTTTAGAAGGTACAGTACTCACTGATTAAAATAAGACAATTAAGGGCTAAGTAATGCACATGTTTTCGTTTCTACCATCTTGAGATCAGGTCATATCGGCGTAATTTCAACTCGGACGCATACTCCAGAGCCAACATTATCTTTAAAGATTACATTCGTCGCAACGTGACATGGTTATCTCGAGCAGTTGCACATACCAGTCGTTAAACCAAAGAATTTGATGTCGCATTTGAATCCGTGAGTACTGTAGACAGCTGCATTGCGCAACATTCGCTTTGATACCTGTAGACTCTTCTTGCGCCGAGCCATAACTTTGGAACATTTGTCAGATGGTGATAAAATGGTCTCCGTAACAACACAAACAGGTATGCTTGTCATTAGGCTGATGATAATGGATTTGTTTGTTTGTGGGGCACTCGTTGATTCCAATGCGCCAGAAGCTTCAGAGTGACGCGTTTGTTGGCTTTTGTTTTCGGTTTGTTCGTAGGTGCACCAAGTGAGCCTGGGCCAAGTCCTGAACCAGCAGGCGTACGTCCTCTTCTACGTCCGGACGCCGTCGGAGTCTCAGGAGAACCACGTCGTCAAGGTGAGCAGCACCGCACGGCGTACTGCTTTGGTATTTCTCGGTTTAACGCGTCACAGGGCCGATGTCTTTCTGTGTTTGTAGTCCCGACTTTAGCGTTGACTCTAGGATTGGCTCAAGACTTGAATGTGTGCTTGCCTCTGCCAGTTTTCTTACGGTGACTGGTTAGTCGTGCGCGTATAACGCAAGCTTGTGTCTTGTGGCCACGCTCTTTTGATTTGGGAGCAGTGTTCACCCAATCCCAATGTAGAATAAAGGGTTCGAGACTTGCCGCATTGCGCGGTCATAAACCGAAGCTAGGTTTGAGCTACTCGTGAATGACCCACTGTCAAAGTTAGTGCAGCTGCCTTATGTCAGAGTTGTGATACAACTCGTTTTCCCATCAGTCGGCAGCGTCAAAATTGCGCCGCTTTCGTTAGAGTGAAACTATCTTATATACTTGTCATACCCTGTTAAATGCAACAGAGCCATGCGAAATGCTTTTCCATCTCTGGAGGTTGGTGCTCTTTGCATGATGGAGATGAGAGTAGTGAGCTGAGAAGTAGGCAACCGTTTCTCTTGCGAGGTGTAGTAGTTCAAAAAGTGCCAGAGGATAGCTTAGTGGACAGCGGGCTTTTCGGTCTATAGACTGTGACAGAGAGCTGTCTCATTGTGGAGACTGTGAATATTAAAGCAAGGACAAACCTGCATTCTGAGAGTGTCAGTACAATGGCACTCACATTATACTTTGTCTAACGCGAACCTCATAAGGTCATGGGGTCATGAGTTCTGTCCTTCACATTCTTGATGTTATAAGTTCTGATTTTGACATGAGACTTTGATGGGCATCGTACTGTTTCTTGTCACAGTAGAAAACAGGCTGCTTGTCAGATGCAGGTACGTAGAGGTAAAAGCAGTCAACCGAAAACAGGCAGCCTTAGGTGTGCTTGTGAGGTTTTATTATTTTCGAATGTTGGAGATCAACCTGTGTTAATTGAATTTGCCATAATATGCTTCGATGTACATTTGTATTGACTTTCAAACTAATTCTGATTGGTTTATTTTTCTCTTTTCTTCCTTTGCATACAGAAGTCCAACTCCGCGGCCACGTTGTGTAGCCGGAATGCCACTCCCGAGCCAATCCGAAATGGGCAGCTCTGTAAGTCAAACCGTGCAGCCAGTCCTTTATCGATCCGAATTCGACGTACCGCTTTTGATGTGTTCTTGTCTATGCATTACCAGTGGCGTTACGAACCGTTAATCTAGGGGGGATGCGTTTCGTGGCAACAGTCACAGTTGTAGTGCAATGCTCACCTAGTTTTCTCTGTTAGATCGACTGCTAGCCTTGTCTATAACGTCGGTGTGTCGATTCAGTGTTGTCGAATTTTGACAACGTTTTGCCATTTGTGATGTCAGAACTGTTTGAACGTCATTTGGAAGGCTTGCTCGGCTGGGACGGTGTTTTGCAGCCAGAGTGGTATTCTTTACATACTGTATTGTTTCACAGACACAACATGTTTCTTTCATGTCTGCTGTGTTTTGGAGTGTAATGAAGCATTAAAGTTGACACGTACAATCCAGGCCCCCCAGTCTTAGTCTTACTTTTGTCTCGCTTAGTAATAGACCAGAAGGGCTAGTCTATTGTAAATGATCAGTTTTTGGGGAGTGCATGCTCCAGCGCATGCTGATTCGATAGAGCTGGAGAGCTGGCGGGCTGGTGCCAAATATAACCACTGCTTTTGATTTCTATCCAATCGGCACATGCTGAAATGTTAGTGTACTCTTACGGCATACCACGCCAGGGGTGCCGGAATCGCGTCCTACATGCTGTATACGAAGCCCTGATTTTGCAGTGTGCCTATGCAAGAATTCTATGACAGTTTCATGCTGGCACATTCGATTGCGATTGAAGAGCCTGCAATCTATGCAACATTCAGTACTGGAATTCAGTGCGTGAGATTTGAGTTGGGACCCGTGGGATCGACTTGGGTAACAGCCATGTCATTCGGTAAAATTTAAGCAGCAAATCATTTTCTATTGTAAGGTAAATAAAGTAAGGTCATTTTTAGTCAAGACTAAGCAGTGGATACAGCTTTATGCCATATTACGAATTTATATAGACTTAAGTGGGTCATTCTCTGATCTCTTTTATTGCCTGATGGCAGATGGCAGCGCAAGTTTGAGTCGTGAATTATGCAAAATGAGGTGGCTAATATGCTGGTCTATGTGGTAGTCATCAAAAACAGAAAGCGATTGCCAAAGCACGTTCTGTGTAGCATAGTTGATTTTGTCGTATAGGAGCACAGCGCATGGGCAGTGAAAGATTGTTCAGTTGTTGTGAAAGGTTGTCACCTGCTGAGGAAATAAACGTTGTGTTTTTAGTCTGTGTTGGAGGAAGCTCTCTTATAGTACGAAAGTCTTGTCATGCTTTTGTGTCATGGGCAGTTGTTTGTTTACCAACACGAACATAGTACATACGTGGTGTCGGTGAGTTGCGTGCAAAATTTAGTAGTTGAAAAAGTGTCGTTAGGCAGTTGTGTGAGGAGGTGGCGGGGGTTGCGTGTGCCGTGCTGCGGGCGAGTGGTTCTTGACACCGAGGTCGTTGGCTCGTTGCAGCCGTGGCCGCGGAGAGGAGCACCCCGCAGAGGCCGAAGCAGCCCCCGCCCAGGTCTCCCTCGTCGCCCGCAGCCGTATCCACGGCCGGAGCAGCAGCTGCATCGTCGTCGTCGTCCACCTCCGCCCAGCCATCGCCCCCACCGAACGGCGGCGGCAGCCACATTGCCCTCAACGTCAACACCGCTTCCTGCCAATCGCCCGAAGATAGCCTTCGGAATTGGCTCCTCGTCTTCGTCCTCTATAGCGGCTTCGTCTCCCTCCCCGTCGACGTCTCAGCGAAGCATCGGGCCGCCTAAGCCTCCCGCTCCGGCGGTGCCTGCGAAGCCCGCCGTGGAAAAGCCAGTTGAGAGGCCCGTGGACAAGCCGCTCACCCCGTTAGCCCTGGGCGACATGAGCCTGGTTCCGTATGCCGGGGACTCGTCGGACGACAGCGACCGGACCGACAGCACTATAGACCGGCGGAAAGGTGCTGTGGCCCAGACGCACCCCTCTGATACTCCCAGGGCCAAGGGTTCCTCGACGTGGCAGGTGTCAGGACGTGAACCTGCTCTCCCCGGCCATCTCAGTTGAGTCGAGCACGACGAGCGTCAACTCCACGACGGACTGGAACGTGACCGACAAGGAGCGGCCCTACGAGGCGCGCAAGCCAGTCGCTGAGGAGTTTCCAGGCTGGACCGTGGAGCCGGCAGCCGCCACCGCGCCTGGTGCGGCGGAGTCGTCGTCGCTGCCGGGGAGTTCTGGGGACGCCCCTTCGAAGTGCGTCCGAGACGATGACGGGGTGGTCGTCGCGGAGGACAAAGAGCAGCAGCTGCGGCCCTTTCTTGGCGACGGACGCGTTGGCGTCATCGATTCCACCGAGACTCAACCTTCTGGTGACGGTGCGCGAGGCGGTGACGCGCTGTCTCCAGCGAGTGAACTTGCCGCGGGTGACGGCGGTGCGGCGGCGCCAGTCGACGAGCCCCCAGTGCGGCCTGTTGTGCCTCCGCCGAATACGACGACGCCGGCTCCCGTCGCCAACGGATGTGTGAGGGCCGCTGCGGCTGATACGGACGACAGCAGTGATTCGCATGAATGGGTGGAACGGACAAAGGAAACGTTAGCTGCCGAACGGCGCCACTCGTCGAGCAGCAAAGGTAAAGGAATGGGCGGCTCGCAGTATTTTGATGCTGGTAAACTCATTAATCCACAGTGCCTCTAGTGTGCGCACTGCATGGTATATCATGTCTCCACGGTGTTCCTGCTGTAGACTATCGGGTTTCTCGAAAAGCTTGAAGGAAAAAAAACAAAACTATTTTTGATACCATTTTCTTTTTCTTTGAAGGACACACTCTTTTTCTGAGGGTTGCGTCTCTCTAGGGAATGGCACAGTCGCTTGGCTCTTGTGGAATCGACGCCAACCATTTATTGCCAGAGCCCAGGTTGTGGTAATTTTAGGGCAGCTACTGTCCATGGACTGGCCGTTGCCACGATTGATGGTCTCATCATGGTGCCATCTTATTGGCAGGGTTTTCCCCCATTTCTTATTATCTCTCCGGAATAACTAGTAGAGGGAACGTTGGTGTGGTTTTTTGTCTAAGGCCCATATGCACTAATCACCCTTATCCTTATCTCTCGTTTTCCTTATCTATTTCGGGCTCTTAACATGCTTCACAAACTAATATGAAGCCAGTATTCACAAGCGAAACTGTGTTATCTTTTGCCCTGCTTACTGTTTTTATGCACTTAGCGCACGTTAAGGGCACAATTAGATTTAAAAAGACGAGATAAGGGCAAGGCTGTTTTGTGAATATGGGTCCAAATCTATATGCCTGTTGCTTTCAACTTTCTTATGGGTTTGCACTTACTGTACTTAGTCTTCATAAAGTTTAAACAACCTTAATTTTATTTAATTGCCCAAAGGCAGTGTGTTTTTATGCAGTTGTCGCGAATTGTTGCACTTGAGACGCAACGTTCAGTTGTAAACAACCAATTTTCAAAAGTTACGAAGTATTGGTGATGGAGTTTAAGCTAATCCACTTGTAGTGCCCTTCATTCATATTTTGGTTGAACCGTCATACACTTTCAGCTTCTGTAGGCACCGGTGCTGAAGCTCCCTCAGGAAGATATCTTAGTTAAGCTCTGGAGTGCAGATACCTGCCCCAGTGCTCCTGGCTAATTGTAGAGTTCATTCGTTGGCTGCAGAGTGCATTGGTGGCTGAAGGTCGGGGAGTTATTGCATAGTTTAGCTAACCTATGTGCATTTCCTGTGCTGAGGTGCGCAGGATATAGATACAACTTGCGGTGCAGTGGCCAATACGGAGTCTACATTGTACGGGTTTTCATTCCTACGGTTTCCATGCCAAATATATTTACAGATACACGTTGTGATGGATGAGGTAAAAATGTACAGGAACCAAGGGTGAATCGAGTTTTTATTTACCTATGCAAGCACATGTCTAGCGGATAGACTTACTGCCTTATGTGCCAATTTTCTGAAGTTAGTCTAAATATATTTCTTGAAGCAGAGCTTTGTGTTGAGATGTTTTCATCACTGAATCTACATTCACAGGAGATTTGTTTCATTGTTTGACATACGTTTTGTTAAAATCTGTGCCAAGTGTTAATTTCGTTCTTTATTTTGATATTGCCACAAGAATGCAATGCTCTGTGTAATGGCTGTAAACAAATCCATGGAACAGGAGAAGAATCTTTACGGGGTACAGCTGCCGGATGCAGGCTGTTTGATGGCCATCATTCGCAGTACTTTTTGTAGCATGTCTAAAAGGAGATAGATTTTTAATTTACTGAATAGTTGGCACGAAGTCATGATGAAAACACTACACTTGACGACACCGTGTTACTGCGTTGAATAGAGAGTAATTGTTGTTTTTGCCTTTTCATTACCACCTTGCACATTTACATCGAACTGATTTTTTCTCTATGCAGCTCTGCACGGCGTTGCGCTTTGGCTGAAGATGTTGTGTGTAAAACCGGAGTAGCTTAACTGGCACAGCTACCATAGGAAGTTACGGACTGCTGGAGATTGATTGGGTGTTTATTTTGGGAAGTTACTGCGACATTCATGTACCTTGTCTATTTGTTTTTGAAGTTTTCACGTGGCATCATTGCTGTCGGAACCGAGCCCGGAAATCCCAAAGTGCTCGAAAATCAGCTGCCGTCGTCCTCTTCATGGAGGAGCGGTGACCTGCGAAGGCGTGGCCAAGCTCCCGTTCATGGTTTGGCCGCGCCTTTGAGAGTTTCTTACATGCCGCCAATAAAACTCGCTGTTAACGATCTGCTTCCCTCGTCCTACGCAGCCACAGTCCACCAGTGGGACGCGCGGCCGAGCGTCAACGGCTCCAAGGAAGGGTCGTCGTCGCATTGGAACGGCAGCAACGGTAGTGCCAAGAGGCAGACGGACATTGTCAGCTACCTCCAGAGCAACGGCTCCCGGCAGTACGGCTACGCCGTGAACGGATGGCGCGGCCGAGGCTCGGGAGGCGGCGGCTACCACAACGGCTACGGCAACGACCGAGGCGGCGGCGGCGACTTCTACCGGGACAAGCGGAAATACTATGACGACTACGACAATTACGACGACGAGTACGACAAGGGCAAGGTGCGTGATCAGGCTTGTGCGAAGATTCGAGCACTTCGAATATTTGAACGAATATTACAGTATCCGAATTCGCTTCGAAACGAATTTGAGTTATACTAAACTTCAAAGCAACCCCCTGTAAAGGCAGTTTCACTGCAGTGGAGGGGTGCTATGCCTTGAGTACACCTTTCAGGGGAAATCCACACTGCCGCGAAGCCCCACTTCAAGGTTAAATGAATGTATTACCCTGACATCGATTAATCACTTTTTAAGTTTAAAAGCTTGTTATACCGGCTAGTAAATGTTGAAAGACAACGTATTTTACAGGTTATCACTTCCATTCTACCGAAAATCAAATCTTGCTACTATTCAAAGTTGCTTCCACTTCTTTTTTGAATAAAAAATGACATTTGCACATGACTTGTTTCAATTTTAAAAAATATTGTGCAGCTTAATTGGGTCATGACATATGCTCAATTTTCTTTTATGTTATGTGATGTATACTATTCGAATCCGATTCGAAATTATTCGGCCAAGTCACTATTCGCTTCGAGCCTAAAATATGCTATTTGCTCAAGCCTATGCGTGACGTTCTCTCGAGGGAGGAGGTGTTGATGTTGCCTTAATTGCCATTTGAGCGAGTTCTGTGCTCATTACAACCTATGAAAAATTGTCAGCTCCATTGACAGCCATTGCTGTCTGTCCCACAGAGCATTTGAATAAATGCTCCATGCAATAGCACTTATACAGTAAAACCTCGTTAACCCGGATCTCACGGGACTGGAGAAAATGTCAGAGTTAACCGAATTCCGGATTATCAAATGGCCCATGAAAACAAAAGAAAAATGTACTCGGCACAGACAAACCTTTATTTCATAAAAAACTGCGTTATTTTTGTCCGCCTCGTCGACGGAATTTGTGCTAGAACGATTTTCTTCAACCCCATCAGGTGGTGGTGCGCACGCTCGCTGTCGCTGGCCGCTTCACTCTGGTGACGGTCGCCATCATTGTGAAGCGCGACGGCGGTGGCAACGCGCACAAGCATAGCCGTAGAACGCAACGTGCACGAGCTTGCACGCTACGCGCGCAGTCACAACACAAAGAAACCAGCAGCGTAGGCGTAGCGAGCAGCTGTGGTCACTGTGGTGGCGGTGAAATCGTCCCGTTCCACCATAGCGCGGAGGAAGTGCACCGTAGTCCCGTCGTCCGTGCGTGCCGCCATTGCGCTTTTAACAGACACTGGATGCGCCGGCGGCCCTTCCGCCGGGTGGTGACTAGCGCCACCTAGCCACTTCCCCCTCATTCACTATCATCATGATCATATTCTGCAGCAGTTGTTTGTTCGGTTTCCGTTTCTCCAAAGCACCGGTTCCGCCGTCGGTGACTGCAAGCAGGGCTTGCGCCTCCAAGCCGCCAAGATCGCGCGATTCTAATCCCTCCGAATTAATGAGCATCTGACACCATTGAAATATAGACAGTTTTGCCGGGACCGCGCCGCGAGTCCGAGTTAACCGAATTTCCGAGTTAACGAGATCCGGATAAACGAGGTTTTACTGTACATTCATCATAATGTCAAGCACTCCTCGAGTGCTTCCGGCAGTTGACTTTCCCATGCAGTCGCATGTTTGTGTCGCTGGCTTTAGGTTGCAAACTTGAACGTCCTGATAAATTTCGTCAGGGACTGTGACATCACTGCTTAGCCAAACTTAATGCTTTAGATAGTAACAACGAACCTTTAATTTCTAATATGCGTAGTATTTACATTAGCTGATAAACAGCACTTCCGCTTCAAGCGGAAACTGGCTAGCACGGCCATGTTTCAAAGGTGAACAGGTGCGCCGGGGTTCTGTTGGCGGAGCTTACAATGTTTCTCAGGTTGTAACCGACTGTAGGTGCTTTCCTGCAATTTTGGCCCCCGAGTTTAGTACACAGGTTCTTGTTTTTCAAGTTTGCACGTTTTTTTTCTCGTTTGTGTTTCAGCAAAAGCGCAGGAGCAACGGCTTTAGTCAGCACTCGGGGTCGCACTACCGCAACGGGTCGAACCCGTTCCAGGAGGCGCATAACTTCAGGAACCAGCAAGGCGGCGGCCACCGGTTCCACCACCACCAGGTACGACCTAGCTTCCCCCCACATATGCACTGCCCTAATGCCAGGCCTAAGAATGACACGGTCTTGCCAAAACTAGAAGTGAACCCCCCTCTTGGGCTTGGTGAGAAAACGCATCCTGCGAATAGCAGACACTGATGTGAACATCTCGGCCAGATCTTGCGATAAGTCATGGCAAGGAGAGCTTACTAGTGGAGCACATAGTTGCCATTTTCTGAGGTGCCCTCTTTTTTTGTAGAGGCTCATCCTGACTTGCTACGGGTTTGATGTCAGACAGCGGGTAGCGTGCTATTGGCCGATAGCTGGCATAAATCAAGAGTGGCATTTGGATCAGACGCGCTTGGCTTCGGGTTTGATGTTGGACAACGGGTATCGTGCTGTTGGCCGGATAGCCAGCATAAGTCAAGAGTGTCATTTGGATCAGACGCGCTTGGCTTCGGGTTTGATGTCGGACAATGGGTATCGTGCTGTTGGCCGATAGCCGGCATAAATCAGGGAGTGGCATTTGGATCAGACGCGCTGGTCGCCACGAGCTGCTGCCACATGACAGCGCTGCGCTTCCATAGTCTGCTAAATTCCTCAGTGAGTCACACTTGCACGCAGGATTCGCAATGGATGAGATGTTGCATTTCATCACGTGCGCCCAAGGTCAGGATGTGCTCTCACGTAATCCTTGTTCCCCTTGCTTTCCCCTCCTGTGTAGATTCCAGCGTGCTCGTAGGGACGAGAAAGGAGAGAAAGTGCTTTTAAAGCGTGCTACAGAGCCCTGTAACTCCGCCCGTTCGTGGTGGATTCGAGAAATTCTTGTGGCAATCGATTTGGGGGGACAATAAATTCCGATACTGAGTTCGTTTGACGATTACTTGGCAGAGTGGTTCATGACCCCATTAACTCCTTCCCTACTCCTTTTTGTCAAGGCGTCTACTGGTTCACTAAGTTCCTTTAAGGAGGGGGGGGGGACCACATGCCCTGAACACTACGCCATTGTATACGCCATGAGAAGGGTGTCTCTCTCTAACAGTAATGCAGTTGAACCCTGTTATAAGAGACATGCACCGGGCAGAAATTCTTGTCTTTTTATATGAGGTGTCTCTTACAAGCAGGGTACCACACATGCATTTTCTTATCAACCCCTATGTTTCAATGTAGGCACTCTGGTGTCTCTTATACCCAATTGTCCGTTACATCAGTGTCTCTTATAAAGGGGTTTGACTGTACCTGTCTATCACTTGTACCTTCCAGGTGATGTATGGCATGTCTGTAATCTGTGTGACATAGCATTCCCGACGGGAATGAACTCGGTGCGGTTTTCGCGAAAGGAAATTGTGAGCAAGCCGGATGACTTTCGTTGCGTGTCAGAAAGACACCCAAATACGCGATTTTTAGAGTATCTCATACTCTCATATGTGCACCCTTTGGGGTGCATTTCTGTCACACAGTGATAATCGTTTCTGAATGCTGCATTCCGGTTAGCCATTCATGTAGACAACGCGAAAAGCAATGACCCTTCCTGAAGAAAGTGCTTTGGTAAGTAAGGAAAGGCACGAGAATAAACGACCAGTGGAGCCGTTGCCATCAAGTCTGTACCAGATCACCATAGCATCATTTATTTCAACGTCGTCTGCCGAGGCTGAGCAGTCTGTGGGTGTTTTCGCGTTTGGTAATTATCTTTGGTGGGGCTGGTATGGTGCATCCGCAACTGGAATTGTATGCTTGTGCGCGAAACTGGTCGTGTTAGATGATGATGATAACTTTATTTCCCGAACTTTTGAAGTACTCGGGGCTGCCATTGATGGGAGACCGGCGATATCGTTGACCTGCCCGAAGCTTCAATGGCTTGGCCCACTGACACTGTTGCTACTTTTTGGCAGCCAGGATTTGGGTGTGGCTCCCGTTCCATTCAGTTTCTATTTGTTCCTCTTGTTCTTTTTGAGAGGGATTGTCTCTGCACAACCATATGGTGTGTAGTTGGAAAACAAATTGGGGTACTCTTAAGCTTCACCTTTAAGAGTTGAACAAGATAGCAATACAGTTGAACCCCTTTATAAGAGACATGCACCGGGGAGGAATTATTGCCTTTTATATGAGGTGTCTCTTATAAGCAGGGTACTACGGCTGCATTTTCTTATATGCGTATATATTACGTTGCTTGTAAGAGACACCTCATAAAAAAGACAAGAATTGCACCTCAGTGCATATCTCTTATCAAGGGGTTCAACTGCAGTGGTTAGGCTCTTTTTTATTACTTCATTTTTATAAGCTAATTTGCTACACCTGTGTTATGCAGAGGTGTCATTGTAGTGTACTGTCAGTGACAGGTCTTTCACAAAAATGTATTATCACCTGCGGCAAGTTGTTTCATCTGATTTCATTTCTCATTTCATGCCACTTATCTTATAGCTGCTACATCTGTGCTTTCCTTGGCTCCATATTGTTGTGTTAAACAAAAAATTGGGCACCTCGATCTATTTCCCACCCTTCGTTCTTAGCAACTAATACTACTAGTTGTTGTCACAGATAGTTGCACTATAGTGGGTGTTGTCTAGACTTTTACACACTTTCAATGCTAACACAGTGCCCTGTATTTTTACAGCAAAGCCGTATATGGCTAGCTTCTGGTAGATTGCATTCGTGGACAAAAAGAGGCGTAGAGCAACGATTTTCGGTGAACCGGTTAACTAGGCTAATCTAGCATTTTCGTGCCCAAAAAAAAAAAAAAAAAAAAAAAAAAAAAAAAAAAAAAAAAAAAAAAAGACATGGCATAAAAGTAAACCTGAAGGTGTACAATTTCGCCGACATCACAGAACGACATGGACAATTTTGCCTGAAGGACAAGACCACTTGCATATAAAACGAATGTCGTGCCATCTTTTTTGCAGTTTTGAGAAATGGGGTTTCTTATGTGCGACATTTCATTTTGACACTGCCGTTAATGAGATAATATGCACCATGCGTAAGAGAAACGCTAGGATCTTTAAATGTACGTCTCTTTATTCGCTAAGTATAGTCAATATTGGTAATATGTTAGTTCGGCTTGGTGATACTCACTATAGCAGGCCCAACATAGTCACAGCTCCGCTTGCTTCCCATCTTCACCGCAGAGGAAGGGCTCTGAATTTTTGTTCTGTTTCCTTCATTTCCCCGCAGCAGTTCCACCAGAGGTTCCAGAAGGGCCCGCCTCCATTCTACAACCGGCACCACCACAACAACAACAACCGGCAGCACTCCAACTACGGACCGCCCCGCCGGAAGCACCACTACAGTCGCACCCGATAGCGAGAATGCGGGGATGGGGGCCAACACACGGTACAATTCAACCTAGACGGCCGAGCCAAGGGTTGTGCCGACTTGGAAACAAAGAACTGCCGACGACGCGGTTGATGACGTTTCCCTCGTCGGCCCCTCCCGTCTCGACACGGAGAGCCTCTCCCGTCGAAGAGTGCACGCGCTGGACGCGCCGAAGAAGGTGCACTGTTCGGCTGCGGCAGCCGAGCTGTCTTGTTCACCTTCGCAATGGACTGTTCTTCCGCGGTGCTCTCTGGGCTCCGAGGATTCGTCATTGCCCCGAAAAGTGCATCGACCTTTGCTAGAGTCTAGGTAACGTCATCCTGGAAGTGCGTCGGCCACTGCGACGTTTTCTGGAGTGTGGACTTGTAATCTAACGCGGAGGGAGGACTCTCGTAGCCCACGTCGGACTTGCTCCAAGCGTAGCGACTGTGTTTCTTGCTGGCTCGCCTTGTTGGAGTCGAAGTCTTCGCGGTGCAGTACAGCAGATGCGGACTGCTTTGCATGTCCATCGGCGTGGTGACGTGGGTCTCGGCTGAAGTGTGTGGCGTTTCATGCGATTGGGTGAACTTGTTTTCAGAAACTGGCCTGTGTGTTATCGTTTTCTTCTCTCCCACTCGGTGAATGACCGTGCCGAGCCTGCTTGTTTTCCGCCAAGTTTCGAAGTCACTTCGTGGTCCAGCCGCTGCGGAGCTACGCCTCGTCAATGCTGCAAGTTGTGACGGCGCAAATGTGGATGGGCTTTCTGCCACCTCTGCACCATTGACCGTGTACTATCACAACTAGCCACGGACACACAAAGCCTTTTCATCACTGTCTGAATCGGACTCGTTCGTATTTTTCTTTTTTCTTCGGAAAACGTTGGTGGACTTGTGTTGAGTCGAATGTTACTGGAAGAGGCATGTGTTTGTCTAAGGAACTCCCTCATTTTATTATTGCCCTCCGTGTTAATTCGTGCGTGTTCTCGCACAAACTTTTTGTTTTCTGTGGACATTGCGGTCCGACCGCTAAGGAAGTGACGTCCTTCACGGGTGGTGAGACTTCTTTTCCGTGTGTGAAGCAGTGTTAAAGAAAAAGGGGGAAGAATTTGGTCGTGGTAGGAACTGTTGGCTTTGAGGGGAATGTAAAAAAAAAAAAAAGCCTCATTGTTTCTTTTTCGAGTACTTGGATATAAAGTCTGTAGGAGCTACCTACACTGACAACTCTCTTTTCCTTCCCTTCCATGACATTCATGGACTGTGCGCAAGTTATTCCAATTTCTTTGTGCACCAGAGGTCACATAAATGTTCCAACTTTTTTCGTGACGTGTAAAAACAGTCATGTTGAAAAGTAGCAAAAAAGACGGAAAACTGCATGAAACGCCACATTGGCAAATGCATCTCTTCTGACCTCATGTCAACCCGTCTTTTTTTTTTTTGTATATGAAACTTGTCACATTAGAGAGCTGTCTCAAAAAAAAGAGAAAAGGCGTAATAAAGGAGACCACGAACTTGCAGCAAATATGTGACTCGTTTGAGATGCATAGCAAGCCTGCATGCGCCACATTTTTTGTTAACGTGTCTTGGCCAGGTTTGCGAAAAACGCGCTCGCAGGTGGCGTCCGCAAAAGCCGTATCCGGAAAGCACGTGACCTCTCCCACGGAAGTGACGCCGGTGTCAGCTACTGCCGCAGCATGGAGAAAAGAAAAAAAAAAAAAACTACGGAGCACTTCTAGCGTCCACAAGCCAACCTCTTCTGAAACCGCTTGCTCCTCGCGTTCATGCTCATTTCCCATGATGCTCCTGTTTTATTTTTTTGGTGGGCTCGTCAAAAAAAAAAAAAAAAAAAAAAAAAAAAAAAAGAAAAAAAAAAAAGGCCTGCTCGGACGCCTCCCCCCCCCCCCCCCGTTCTCCATACGCTGGGTTCACTTCCAGCATGCTCCTGTTTCATTTTTTATGGCTGGGCTTCAAAATTTTCACGTGACGCGCTCCCTCCAACTTTTTTTTTTTTTGCCTCCATGTGCCGCAGCGAGCACTTGCAGCCGTGGCGTGGGGGAGGGGAATCGCCGCAGCAGACTGCGGCACCCCTCCGTAAGTCTAGCCAAAACTGAACACTTTCGTGTTCGCATAATATGCTTAGGTATCCTCTCCACCTTTTTAAAAATTCGTGCTCGCTTGCAGCGAACAAATGACGCAGCGTCGGCGCGCCTGGATGCAGTGCTCGTAAAACCACGTGGTTGTGCCGGTGCGAAAAAAGTCGCAAAATCGATCAGCTGACGCGGGCGATATGATAAAACGCGGCGCAGAAAAGTTGTGCGCAGCGGATACCTGCAACTGCATCTTTAAAAAAAGATCGGCGTACCATGGGAGCGCCTGAGATGCCTTCGGCGAACGGTAAGACGTCTCTTTGATTTCAAACTTGGCGCGCGCCCGTGATGGCAGAACGCAAAAAACAACAAAGTAAGTAGCCAAGACGCTGCCAGTCGAAGTGTGCTAGCGGTGCGAACTCCCAAGCGTGTCGCGACCTCAAACGTGCTGCTCAAAAGTACGGCGTAGCTGGTCGAAATATTAGCGCTCGGGCGATCGTAAACACTACCGTCGGGGAGACGCTTTTCATCCCGAAAACCGAAAGGGTCTCATTGCCTTGGCGGTAGTTATAAAAGCCGTTCGTACCGCTGGCTCTTTCCACGGAGCTCTGCTCGCTTTGAAAACAACCTCACGCACACAGGCCCAACGTGCCTAAGCACCGCCGCTCGCTTCCGCGGTGGAACTAAGTTTTGTTTATAAAACTACGTTTACGACTCGGACCTCTCGTTTAGACGCCACGGTCGCCGTTTTGAGCTTAGAATCTTTGAATCGGATAGTTTTCGCCGCTTGTGCGACGCTCAAAGCGTGGCGAGATCACTTTCGGTGGCCCTGCCGCGCGGATGAATACATAGTCCGGCCGAACTGCAAGTAATAAGCAGATGGTAGCCATTTTGGTTGTGAACAAAGATATTGGCAATCTTTTTTCGGGATTAAATTCTCCTTAAGTGCTCAGTCTGCAGTTAATTCCCATCACGCGTTACTATGCTCCAGCAACTCTCTTATGTGTATTCGTAGCCATGGCCGATAGAAGGAAACTCCAAGGTAAGAGAAAAAGGCTGTCAAAAATTGCTGCTCTCGCTTCGGGGATGTGCTTGTTGCCTGCCAGACCTGTCTGCTGTGCCTGCTTCGGGGTATCGTACACACCGCATTCAGGCGGCGGTGGTGGTGGGGGGGGGATTTTGCCGTTAAGCCTAAAGATGCCCTCCGATCGGAATCGAACGCTCTTTTTCGAGCTGTAGCGCACGGATACGGCGCGGCAGAGGCCGGTAGATAGACGTAGCGAGGCGTTGTGACCCGTCCGACTACGCAGCGGCGAGCTACTGCGGGAGCAGTGGACGACCGCGCCAGCCAGCTCGGCCTCAGATAGCACCTCGGTCCGCGAGATCGGTTCCTACTTTTTGCCTGCGCTGCCCCGTCCGTTTGACAGTTTTTTAGCGGCCACCGATTGAAGCGTGCGGGCTGTGCTCTCGTTTAGCGCTTGAGAAGCCCGAGCCTTTTTAACGCGATTCCCCTAGATTTTTTTGTACCCCCTCCGGTAGCCTTCGCTTGTATACTCTTGGGGCTTCTTGGGGTTCGTCTTCGAGCACGCGTCGCCTTCAAACGGGACGGTTTTCGTAACACTTCGGGTACCGGGTGAGAGGTCCGACTCGGATATTTCTTTTTGGAAACGACCGAAGACTTTGGGAGCCCGTTTGTCTTTCAAGGAGCGAGCGACTGCTGCAAAGTGCGAGACCAGGCTTTTTCTTTCCCACTGGTAACATGCTGAACCGTGAGAGCTCCCCCCTTGGATCTTTTGCATTTGTTTTGCCGTGTACTACGTTGATGCTGTGTGTGTATGCGTGCGTGTGAGTGAGGCGCCCAGGTGATGTGACGGTTCGGGGTTGCTTTGCAAGTGGGGGGGGATGCTTGGGTTAGGTTGTTGGGTTTTGGAAACGAGAAAGAAAAAAAAAAGTCCCGTTTTGTCTCGGACTCCTACTCGTCTCGTGTCGCGGCCGAGTAGTCGTTTCGATCTCGTGAACTGAGGTCGCGAAAGCACCGTGGCATCCGCGAAAGGCCAGTTTCGTGGTCGTGAAGGGCCCGTTTTTGGCAGTACCATAAGCCTAACCTCGCGAGAGTGGGGGGGGTACCTGCTTTTGATGTGCCGCTTTTGAAGTGTTCAGGCAGCACTGGTGCGGTACTCCGCTCTATCGCTGCCTTTTTTTTACGATGCCTCCGCGAGAAAAAAGAACATGTTAGTTTTTGTTTTGCACCTAGATCATCGGGTCGTTTTCGTTCCCGGTGTTTTCGTAAAGCGAGTTCGCACGACCTAATCACATTCGGTAGTCTTTTTTTGACACCGCGGTTTGCGGTTCACTCGTCAAAACCTCGCGTCCTTTTTTTTTTCCGCTTCAGGATAGCAGTTTTGTGCTAGCACGCGGTTGGTGTTTCACCCCACTAAGCCCACGCCGTGACCTCTGAAAGCATCCCCAGCTATCACACCTGGGTTTCGCGGCTTAATTTTCTTTTTTTACAGTTTTGCTTCAGCTGATTGGCGCAAAGCTCTTGAGTTGCGATGATTTGCGATGTGTTTACAACGGGGACAGCTTATCGGAATGTCGAGATACCCCAAAGTGGTGCATACAGCACAAGGGCTTTGTTTTTGCTTTGCACACTGTTCGAATCAGTGTGCTAAACGTCATTTTGCTCTACAGGCGTTTGCTTTGATTTCGCGTTGCGTCCTTTCGTGATGTTTGCTGGCGCCTTCTTTTGTGGGCAGGCCTACTGCTTTGTTAGTCAAATGTTGGTCTCTTCCACTAAAATCCCACATTTTAATCACTTTGTGGAGTATGCATCAGCAATTGTTGTGGCACGTTTGTATTGTTGTCGTTGCTAAATTCCTGGCATCTCAAAAGTTGACCCTGGTTTTGCTTGCATGTGCCCACTGCAGAAAACAAACTGATCTGACCATACTTGAATGTTTTGTCTTCTACCAGTGTTTTCTTTTGAAACACTGGCGTCTTTGGAATTGTTGTAGCAATGCGTTCAAACACTTTTTGGTCCCACATTCCTAGAGGGCCAGACTATGTCAAAATGTTTCACTCTACAGTTTCACGCCATGTGCGAGACATTGCATCACTGCAAACACATAGCCATACTGTGCTTGACTCTGATAACGAGGGAGTTGTGATTTGCCTTTGGTCTAGTGAAATTCAGTGGTTATCTTTCACATGTGCTTAGCTGCTTGACTTCGTGTCCATTCACGTTACTGAGGTATAAACATCAGTCATCTTCACAATTTTTTTCGATGCTGTAGTTAACGCCATCCCTCACTGCGACATCGGTAACTGTACTCAGCTGCTCGATGATCAGGAAGCCTGCATTCAGTTTAGTTTTAGTGAACTCCAGCAGTGGTTCTTCGCATAGGAGTAAATTTTTCTCGCTCTATGCGCTCGCGAAAGTTCTGTCCTCATTTGCATCTGTTTTGAGAATGGTTTTCTTGCAGTTGTTAGGATGCATGCAGGAATACGCTGTACAGGAATGAAGCGCTACTGTTCTTCATAATGGAAGACAAAATTTTGTATTGTGGGGTATCATCCTCCTCATTCACAGCCTGTTTTAGACCACTGCTGGATGGAGGCCTCTCCCAGTGATCTCCAGTTTACCCTATCCTGTGAAAGCTGAGCGCATTTTATCCCTGTGAACTTTTTAATTCCGTCACTCCATTTAACTCTTTGCCTTTCTTGACTGTGTTTCCCATCCCTTGGTAACCTTTCTGTTGCTCTTACTGTCACCGGTTGTCTGCTACGCATTATGTGGCCAGCCCAGGTCCGTTTCTTTCGCTTGATGTCAACGAGGATGTCTGCTACCCCTGTTTGACCTGCCACTGTGTTCTAGTGGTTATGGTGCTTCACTGCTGACCCGTAGGTCACGGGATCGAATCCTGGCCGCCGCGGCTACATTTTCAGTGGAGGCGAAAATGCTTGAGGCCCGTGTGCTTAGATTTAGGTGCACATTAAAGAACCCCAGATGGTCGAAATTTCCCGAGCCCTCCACTACAGCGTCTCTCATAATCATATGGTGGTTTTGAGACGTTAAATGCCATCAATTATTATTATTATTATTGCTACCCCCGTTCGTTCACTGACCCATTCTGCCGTCCTCCGATCTGTTTAGGTTACTCCTATCAATTTACGTTTCTGTTACGTGCTGCGTGGTCCTCAGCTTTTTCTCTA
This sequence comes from Rhipicephalus appendiculatus, assembly GCA_030522465.1. Lineage (NCBI taxonomy): Eukaryota > Metazoa > Arthropoda > Arachnida > Ixodida > Ixodidae > Rhipicephalus > Rhipicephalus appendiculatus. The sequence continues at coordinate 488,950 of JALIZH010030813.1, read as the reverse complement.
GTTGCTTTGTTATCCTCCCTGTTTCATCCCCATATGTTAAAAGTGGCAGTATGCAGTGATGGTTTACTTTTCACTTTAATGACAGTGGCAGATTTCCTGACATTTGGAGTGCCTGCTGAATGCACTCAAGCCCATTTTTATTCTTTGGTGACTTTCTTTGTCGTGATTAGGTTCTGTTAGTAGCTGACCTAGGTGTACATATTCTTGTAGTGTATGGTTTCCAGTCATGAACTCTTTCAGTTGCTTTTTTTTGTCTTGCAGCTGGTTTTCCAGGAAACCGTTGCAACACACCAACTGCTGTAACCTGTTTATGAAAGGGCATTGCCCGAACGTTTAACGTCAGAACTGCTGTAGTGTTTACATTGTACTATACCAAACTCTGCCTAAATTGTTTGGCGTGGAGGAAAGATCTCGCGTAACTACCCCGCCAGCTGGCTTCTGTTATCGTACATGGTTGCACGATCGGAAGCTACTCCTTTAAGTAATCGACGTTTGCGTGTCATTCTTGCAAGCATAGCCTATTGCATTTTGATGGCATGAGCTCTGCTGTAATTCCACAGGGTGGTTCTGTATTCTAGGAGTAGGTTAACCATTTACCCTATTAGCGTAAGGCTGCTATGGAAACTTGAGTAACAGGGTTGAATATTATGTTAATCCAAATGACAATAGGGCAGGAAAACCATAGGGGTTTCTTAATTGTTGTGTTTAACTGTAGTGTAGTAATAAAGATGTAAATTGAGATAAATTAAAGTGAACAAAAAATCGCCCTTTCTGTTGGTGCGATCAGAACCCACATAATGGGTGAATAATGTGCGGCAGTTTGCGAGGTGTATTTGTTTGATTCAAAATTCAGTTGAAGTCTGTGGCTCGCTAGTTTATCGGGCATTTGCCATGTCCTATCTGTATAAATATGTGCATAAATATTGCGCGATCTTTCAGGAACTAGGCTGTCTATTCATCAGCTTGCACTGCTCACTTCTCGGAAACAAGGTCGTACTTACCTAGGGTAAATTGTGAGCAGTTATAATGCAGCTTAGGGCATCGACGTCGGACACCCCTTTGAACGACGGACAGCCGACCTAATTTGTAGGGATTCATTGGTACAAGATGCGTCAAAGATTTCACTGGCAGGGCTGCTCCTCCTGAGCACGTTCAGATGGGTTTTCTTTCTTCTTCAACTTCTTTTCCCCCGCAGCATGCTCTTTCGTGTGATAGCTGAAGTTTGGGTTCCTCATTTCTTGTGTCTGGAAGCCTAACTGTTTCTACATTGACCATCCTTCAGTTTGCCACAACTGTTGAGGCTATCAGATGAATGGTCACTCATGGCCCGCTTTAAAGAGATGCTAAAGGCAAATAATTTTAAACAGAGTGAGTGGCCAATGCCCGAGAACATCTGAAACATTGGTATTATACGCAGCAGCGCTTCGGCAATCGAGCAGTTTAGGAAAATGTAGGACACTGGCTTGCACCACTGGTGAGACATTCTGTAATGCAAGACTGATAATGTAGTAGGGCCTTCAGTACAATTGATTGCAAGTACTCAATACTACCCATGACAAAAAAGAGCATTTCTGTCAGCCTCCTGGGCCACAGCATCGGCTGTGTGGTAGTAAGGTGAGGAAAGGGCGGGCATAGCTACTTCAGAAGGCCTGTTCTTGGAGGTGGGCAGTGTGAATTGCACAAACGGTATATCGGACCACTAAAACTCCATTGTCTTTCAAACTGGGCATTTCCTTGGCATGTAAACAAGCACTGCGAGGTTTACTGGAAGGCTATTTCAACAGTCCATGTCTACTTATTATTTGTCTTTAGTGTCCCTTCAATACGCCTGGTCTGGCCAAGTTTTCTGCTCACAAGGTCTCTGAGACCATGGCTAGGTAATCTTCGAAGCCAGTTTTCGAGTGCACAGAACTATGCTACTTTCAAATCAATGGCTGTCTTGTGCATCTCTTTCCTCTGCACTGATGCCTCGTCGCGACAAGATGAGTTGTGAACCCAATATGGTGGCAGGATGGTATATTTCACAGTGTCTGAGTGTGTGTCAAGAGATATGTGGTACCTATTGTAAAACGCATGGCATTTTTTCTCTGTTGCCTTGGCTGTTTTTGGGAGCGACTTATCTAGCTTCAAGTGGTGTCAGAGTAACACGTACACCAGGATGAACATAAGTGAATGTTTAAAATGTTTCGACAGCTGGATTTTAACAATGGGCCTTTAGCGCTGAAGGCCGCTATGCCAGAGGTTCATGCCTTATTAGGTATAGAACTCCTTTGGGAATGTCACCCAAGCATGCACGTTCAGACTCGTGGCACATTTTCTATACAGATGGCTTCCTGAAAACTTTTTCTTGGTGCAAATCGGCATAGTGCACATTTTCACAGGGGCTGATGGAGTCTCTTCTTGATTGATTCACTGCTCAATCTAACGTTGGCACCGATAGATGCTTCCAAGAAAAACTTCGTCAAAGACGAGTTTGGAGTTTTGCTAGACTAGTCCTCGTTTGCGTCAAAAGCGCATCTCTAATCTGCTTAAATTCTACATTAATAGACTCACAGATGTCGATAAACAGTTCTTGCTGGGGTATTTTTTGCGTTTTCTTTCTTCACTCAAAAAAAAAAAAAAGTCGTTTAAAAAGGGTGTATTTTTGACCCGCAACAATATCCATCTGGCTCACTTGTGTTTCCTTTCATGAAAACTCGGCACATGCCACTTATCTATCAACAATGCTATGTCACGCTGATAACGCGTGCACCGTTCATGACCTGAGAGCACCGGGTGCGCGGTGATTACTTTGAAAGGCACGTGAGATAAATGATGACTGTTGTTGTTTGACAAAGACACCCTGTTTACTCTTTCTTCTTTTTTTTTTTTTTGTTTTTTTTTTGTTTTGTAGTTATTGCATCTCCATGATTTTTCTCTTCTTGGTTTTCTTTTTTTTTTTAAATTTCTCATGAACTCGGCAGTACTGTTTCGTTTTTTTTTTTTTTTTTTTTTTTTTTTTTTTTTTTTTTTTTTTTTTTGGCTTGTGAAGGTTTTCGCATCTTTCCTCTGGCTGTTGATGTGAAGGCTACGTTGAGTCATCTCACTGTCGTAGTAGGAACTCCTTTTGGCGAGCCGTTTTCCGCTCTACGTAAACGGATCACAGATGTGAATGAAGCGCTCGATAAACACTTGCGACAGGTGAACGCTCTGTCTGACCGAGCAGCTACGCGAGGAACTCGTAAAGGTGATGTGTCGGATGGGACACGCACAGGGATACCTAGAATGATTGCCGCCTAAACAGCTTGTTCTTTGTCCGAACTACGTGGCATCATTCATAGACGAGACCTCCAATTGCGCGGCAGTCCTGTATGAATTAACCCTTTTTCAACACCCATTGAAATTGACTGTCTATAAGTGCATGAAATTTCACGTAATTTGATGCCAAGGTTCTGGAGACCGAATTTAAAGCAAGTGGAAGTGTTGGAATAAACAGTAGTCACTTTACAGTAATTCTAATTACAAGGTAAATAATTATCCAAATATTGTTCAGCTACTCTTGCTATGTTTCTTCGTAAACCGAATTCAGTGACCCTTTCAAATTACATTTGATAGTTATCTGCTGGCAGCAGATAACCATCGAGGCTAGCAGCAAGGATTCCCAAAAAGATGCTGGCAGCAAGCATTCCCAAAAAGGTTAAAAAACTATTTCAAAATTCCCGCCGAAATGCCCCATATCCAACATATCATTAAACACGGGACTGGCTTTGCCTAAACTATCTTGTCTAGGAAAATATTTCAACCAGAAATGATGTGGCGGAGCTTCAGGCAACAAGAATGTTTCATTTACCATTGGTTCAGTGTTTGCGGTCTCTTTACCAACTGTGCACAAAAATGGCAAAAGTCGCATCGACGCTGTGTTCACAAAGGGTTTGGCCACTTTCCAGTATCTCCAAAAGTGCGAAGGCACTTGTGTATTTAAATACACTTTGGTACACTCAGAAGAAACCCAGGTGGTTAAAATCATGTCATCTTCAGAATGAAATGCAACAAGCTAAATCCTTTTTTGCAGCTGTTAAACTTTCTCGTGATTTTGTTTAAAACTTCTGCTGCTTTGAAAGGCGGGCTAATGGGACAGTTGGAATCATTGTGTCATCGATTTTGAAAGGTCTAAATCTTCTGAACACCAGAAACGGTGCTTGAGATAGTTTTGAAGTGTCCCGAATAATTTACTATAACTCCCACTACTTGATGCCAGTTTCAGTTTGGATATCCTAGATGTGAATACGCCACGATAAGTACATCATCTCTCATATCTACAACACAATTGCTGTGGCAGCCACACGGGGGCACAGTCAGAAAAAGAAAATGGGCAGGACTTTTTCTTTCTTGTGCAACATCGTCGTATTGGGTGTTATTGTTACACGTTGTTAGTAAATCTTGCTCTGCCATGCAGGCATTGCAGCTAATGTAGATGACTTAAGTCGGGCATTCTTTAGAGCAAACTTGGGGTCAAATTTACGCTGGTTTCACGCTGTCGCTTTCCGTTGTGATTGCAGTTTAACTTCGCTTTGAAGAAATTCGGCCCTGTTGGTGTAATATTTTGCGGTATTTTTATGTTTTGCATTATCACAAGCACACCGAAGGACAGATGCATACACAGGGCACTAACCCCTGTAATATGCTTTTCACGGAGCTGTGTCGCCCATCTGTGAAAAGGATACACAGTAGCCTGTTAATGTATAATGCAAACACGCAGTTAGAATAGGGGAAAAAAGTGCCGCTAAATAAAACAGACTCGTTGCACACAGCTTTAGCTCGGAAGAACTTATTCATCAGTTTATGACATATAAGAATTCCTTGATGGAAGTATGGCGTTTATTTCGTGCCTCTGCCCGAATGTGACGCTTCCAGAGTACTCGGATGGCCTCCTGGCAGTCCACACGCCAAACTCGTTAGCGTACATGCTCAACATATCTAATACAGTGACAGTTTGCAGCGTGTGAGGCAGGAACATTGCGGGCACATCGTGTGAAAAGGCGATTGCAATACGCAGGTGTCTGTGAATTCTTTGCTGTGACCAGACACATCGAAATCATTGTACGCTGGAAAATGTAAAATTGAGGAATGTAAAAATGGGGTTCCACGGTATTTTGAAGGTTCCAAGCACCATGTTGAAAAGCTCTTGTCTGTATAGTAGAGTGCTCTGGCCAGTCAGTTCTGCGTAGATGTGCAACCGTAGGAAGGTTTGAGTAAGAGAATGAATAGCGTGCTGTCACGGAAGAATAGCTGTCAATTAGGCCTTGCTTGTGTGATCTGCTAAGTTGTTGAGAAACCAGCATGGTTTTGGTTGCGTTTCCTGGCCCAGGATAAACATTACAAAATTTTTTTATTGAATGATCTTATATTTGTGTGCTGTAATGCTGTTTTTTACACATGCTATTTTCTTTCGTGTGATTCTATTGGCAGCACTTTCCTTCAAGAAATGTTTTACAACAGTTCGTTGTTTGTGTAGCTGCATGGGGCTGAACTTGCTTTCTTTTTTTTTTTTCATGATTTTTGAGCACATGGTTCAGTCTCGTTCATTCTGTGTGTTGCATCAGGTGTCCCAAATCATTGAAGATGCGGTTGATGTTTCCACGTCTGTGGTGCGTTATTAACGATAAGAACGTATATCGACCAAAGAAGTCTCTTGTGTGTGGTATGAGCAGGTCATTCACTTGCTTCTCATGAGCATAGCTTTTCTTAGAGCATAGCTTTTCGTCCATGTTTGGGACATCACAGCAGCATGGAAATCTGTGCGATGTTTGACTGGAGCTTTTGTTCATTATGAAGTTGGAGAGTTGATGGTGTTTCTTTTGTAGATAAGTGAGGGTCATTGCTGTTCAGTGGCATGGTGGCAGTTGAAGAGGTTGCAGGTACTTTTAATGTCATTGGTTCCATTTTGTTGGCTGTTCACCTAGTTCGGTTTCATCATTGCTCCCCATTCTGTAGCTGCATGTCGGTCGTGTCTAAAGACATGTTGTCCATTTTCTTGAAGGTTCAGATGACATGATAGGCTTTTGTTACCAGACTTTTCTTTCATGTTTCCGTGTGTTGCAGCTCAACGGCTCAGATTCTTTGTGAATCTGCTGTATAAATCCACAGTTCTATGTTTTAATTCTTGGTCTCAGAAATTTGAAAGGGGTAGTAAAGAGAAAAAATTCATATACTAAAGTATTTTTCTTCCTTTGCATACGTATGCTGCCTTGGAAAGGAACGTCCAAGCTGAGTTTAAGAACAGGGAATGTTAATCAGGAATATGCAAAGTGTTGCGGACCTAATCTGCCTTTTTTTTTTTTAAGATAAGAATGTTCCCAGTTCTTATTGTTGCAAGGATGTTTGTTTCAGCTGTTAAAGCTTTTTCACCATAGCTAGTTTTGAAGTTTCTGTTGAAGCTTCATGCAAGTCTGAGAACATTGCTTTTTTTTTCCTTTTCACTTTCTCTTGCCTTATTAACTTCAGCAAAACTCATTTGCATATCCAAATTTCACACGGGTAGCACAAGGGCCTAAACTTATGTAATGTTCGCAGCTACGTGGAGTCCTCTCTCAGAGGTGTCCAATTATACCCACATTCTGTGTGTACAAATTTTCCCGTGCCCGTACGTCCGCATAAAACTGTTAGACTTGACAGGGAAGTAATGTGCGTGGTTAACTGCCAGAGCGGTAATTGGACGTCCTTGTTACTTCCCTCGTCCCTGTGTTTACAAACTTTGTTGTGTCTACATTGATGTGAAGCTGCGTAGCTTTTGACAGAGGAGTTGTGTGTGCATGAGACATGCAGCTGTGTGTTGCAGGAAAAACGCGTAACAAATCTGTCAGCATTTTAGAATCAAAAAGTGGCAGTGCTTAAATAGAATTGTGTCTAAAGTTCTGATTCATTTCAGACTGATACATTTTTTTATAGAACTCTGTTTTCATTAATATTTCTGTCATAGGTTCATTATTGGAAGAGAAAATTACATTTATTGGAAGAGAAGTTACATTTCTGAATTTTGTGCCGTAATCTCAGCATATAAATATTAATGTTAACGTGTATTTCAAAGTAATCGTTTGCATTTTGGCCATGCTGGCTTCCTTAAACTCAATGTAGGTTACTTTTACCATTACACAATTATGTGTCTACTGGTAAGCGCCTTCAGTGGGCCTGTAATGTCACGGCAAGTAGTTGCTGGAACCTCAAAATGGTGTCGCCTCCTGTATTTTCTTTTTATGCATTTTCTGGTTTACCAAGTTTCTTGAATGAATGAATTAATGAATGAAGCTTTATTTCCCATTGAGAAGTGGAGGAGGGTAAGAAAGAAAAAAAAATTGGGGGGACCCTTAAGCTTTGCTTTTAGGAGTTGAACGCGATAGTGATATCCCATCCCTGCTGCGTACTTCAATCACTTAGTGCATACTATGTAATGGGTAGTATGCTTTAAACCAGGAGAAATTATGCGCGGCAAATGTGGGAAATGTTTTCGAACTTGCTATGCACCCACTACGTGGTGTTATGGGAATAGGCGCAGTACGGTGTGTGCCGTTTGTAATGGGTGGCTGGCTTTAAACTGTGGAATCGTTATGATAGTCACATATTCTGACGCCCGATGGCAATGTATGCTTGTACCACGCAATATTCCTGGGATATTACATGTTATATTGCGACGCCTATATAAAGGACGCTTGCGTTTGCGAAGCATGGAAGTTATTTTCACTGCATTTCCAAGCAGAGGAAGTTATTTTCACAGTATTTCCAAGCAGAGGCATGGCTGTGTGGTAGAACGCCTGCTTGCCACGCAGACGACCTGGGTTCGATCCTCACTTGAACCCGAAAATTTTTATTATTTATTTTATTTGCATCTTTCTGGATTTTTGGGTCACGGACAAGATGATGATTTTTCGCTCACAACCAACGACGCCGGAATTTCTGCGAAACGAGCTCTTTAACGCTATCGCGTTAAAAAAGCCGTAGAGAGGCTGCTTGAGAAACCTCATCCCCCCCCCCTCCCCCCCCAGACAAGATATGACGGTGAAGTAATGTCTACAGTGTTGCCTTTGGTAATGTGAAAGGATTATTCGCTAGTGTGAGTCAAATCATTAAACAAAGCACCTGCCTCGCGGCCCTTGGACGCAAGAGGGCGTTCACGAGGCACTTGTGCTAATGCCATATATCTCCATCATGGTTTTATTATCACGACCTTTGGCCATTCATTCTCACTACACACATTTCACGTTACTTTCATGATTTTAATACTTCTACGTTTTACCCGCCTTAGCGTGAGGAATTTTAAGGCCCTTATAGAGCCACTTACCATTATCATTGTTCACATCTCTTGTCCAATGACCTGGCGCTCTTTGGCCATCACATGGCCCTTGCGCCTAAAACACCACACATCATCATCATCAAATCATTTTTCCCTTTAGCGTCCCTTTAAAGGGACACTTTAGAAAGGAAAGCGGTTCCTCTCATATTAGGGAATTACTCCTTCGCAATTACAAAATTGCCGCCTATGTTGCGAGAAGATGCTTGGTAAGCGAGAAAACATGCACAAAGAAAATGCGGGTGGCGACGCCACTTCGAGATTCTCTCGCCAAATGCCGTGACCTCATAGATTTTGACGGCATCTAATAGGTCTTACGTAGTTTCCAATCGGCAAAAAAGAAGTACATTATCCTCCGAGGGGCCCATAGACTTAAGATAACAAGTATCGGGAAATTTTGTGCAGCTAATGTTGCCAAAATACAAAAAAATACACTTTTGAATCTGTGATGTGGCGCGCAGCGTTTTTGGCGCGAAATTCAAAAATGAAATTTCGACCTTGATTTTCTCCTGTATTAATAAACCTGTGATGGTGAAATTAACATTAGAGTTCTCAGAGTACAATTTGTCAGTCTAAACCGATTCATTGTTTCACGTCAGCTGTCCCTTTAAGGAAAAACACACTGTTTCTGATAGCACTTTCGTGGGCTTCAAAGGAGTACTGACACAAAATTTTGTATGTGAGATAATGGGCAAAGTAGATCTTCGTGAATCCACAAACACGATGTAGAAAATATAAATGGTAAATATCGCCCAGAACATATTTAAAATCAATTTTTAAGCGTTTTCCTCACAACTGAACGCCTAACAGAGCACCTCGCAATGCTGGCATCAACTTGATTTTAATGTTGGAAAACTAGAACCACATGTGGTCATGAATTTGTGTTGGCTGCCGTGCTGCTTGCGTGCGCTGTCTGCAACAGTTGTCAACACGGCACTTGCGCATGCGCATTGCAGTGCGTGGCACTGCTTGCGGTGTGTGGCCACCTGTTTAAAAAAAAAAAAAAAGCATTGGGTTCTGCTCCTCTCAATATTCTTTGAAACCAAAACCTTGACTTGGTGCTATAAGAACGCCTCCAAATAACTTAGCGTCGCAAATTGGAGTAAATGAGGCATCCAGACACGATAAGTGGTGTTATTAGCTTCTTTATTGTGAGAGAAAAAGCAAGGTACGAAACTTCTGCGTCAGTACTCCTTTAGATGCAAGAAAAAAACCCACTGAAATTCAATACAAGGTCGAAAGGGCACACACACCATAGCCTGTTTGCGAGTGAGTGTGCTGTTTTAACACCGGTTAAGTGACTGGATGTTCAGTAGCGCTGTTAACCTTTCTTTTGTCTTTGTTTACATCTTTCACCTGCCGCTTGTGTCTGATCGGTTGCTGGCTTCGGCGCTGTTGTTTGATTGTCCCTCTCTTTCATCTCTCCACAGGAGAAATAGAACGGTGTTTAAAGAAAGTAACCGAAGGCGTGGAGCAATTCGAGGACATTTGGCAAAAGGTAACGAACGGGTCTATCCTTTGTTTACGTGCAAATGTCATCAGCTTTTGCTTTCAAATTGCATGTTTACTACAGGGCGCTAATATAGGTCACCTTTGCTACATAGCATTAGTCATTTGCGACCGTTCAGGTAGTCCCTAGTGGTGAGTGGTGCTTATTTGAGTGAACAGGGCATTAAGAATTGGACTGTCATGAAAAGATTACGTGCGATTGATGTTTCCTATGAATGCAAATTTCCGCTGCATTGATGCGGAGCGTCTACAGATCAACAACCGTGTAGGGCATGAACACTGCCGCATATTGCTTGCCGCAGTCTCTTAGCAGCTGTAGTGTCGTAATGCTGAGCTTGAGGTCTCTGGTTTGAATCGCGCTCTGGCTGCCATATTTTGATTGAAGGGGATGAAATGCAACAATGCCTGCCTACTTCGAAGAACACTGAGATGCTCTACACTAAACCAAAGTCTATATGATTTCATAGATTAATTATTGAGTACAATCAAAGCAATCTGTTATCATTTCTGACGTGTCTATCACCTTGAGATGTGGGATAGATGTACTGGTCCAAATCCTAACCAAGAGCTCCTTCCCCAGTGAGTTATATTTTGTCATTGGAACCACTTTCATATAACTTATACAATATATTATTGTGTGGCTTAGATACTTGCATGAAAAATACAATATATTATTGTGCAGCTTAGATACTTGCAAGAGAAACGTTTGGGAATACGTCAAATGTGATGCCACGTTTTTCTGTGTAATGAGATGAAAAAGTTCTGAGGACTATGGTCGCTTGAAGTGATAAATTGTCAAACAAGGAATGTCTCTGGAGCCAGTGCTGAAAGGGACTCGTCTTATTCAATACAGAAACTGTTTTCTTTAGCAGTTTTTTATTGTTTGATTAAGGACTTCAGCTATTCTTCTGATAGTGGTTTGACGTCGGTAACAACGCTAATTTCTGCAATCCACATGAAAGCCTGATGCAGCATTGTGGACTGGCAGGGGAGTGAAAGGTGGAGGACGGCGGAAAGGAAGGACCACTAGGAAAACTCTCCTTGTCGAAATGTAGGCTGCAGCAATATTCCTCGTTTGATAACTTCTCATCGCTTTCAAGAATGCCTTCAAAAAAAATCAGTAACATTTCATAGTCGACGTGATGTGGCACTGCCCATCATTCCGGTGACGAGCGCGCTTTATATGATGCCTTAAGTAAAATTGGCTCGGTTGTAATCTTTTAAAGATGGCTTAGTAATAGGCTTTTGATTGTGATTTGTTCCATGTGTTAATATTGTGATCTTTCATTACTTTTTTTTATCAGGTCTACAATGCAACTAACACGAACCAAAAAGAAAAGTATGAGGCCGACCTTAAGAAAGAGATTAAGAAGCTCCAGGTAAGACTTGGTTTTAAATAAATTTTTTTTATGTGTCATAAGAACTAGCAAGTGTTTCCATTCTTTCTAGTGTGCTCTGATAGCTGTGTATATATAAGGTGCGAAAACACTAGAATCGAAGCAGTATATTCAGCTAAGTTGCCTGGAAAGTCTTAGGTTACTAGCTGTGCTGTAATCGCATTCACTCTCTCCGCAGAGCCCCGTGCTTACAAACTGCTTTATTCACTCGAATGCTCGCTTTACGATTTTAATGAACGCTTTGTAGTGTGCGAAGTGGCGACAGAAACTTGCCGACGCTCTCGAATGCTGGGATGTGAGCATCGTTCTATATCAATTGCAAAAACTGCTGTGTTCAAAAACATTTTCTTCGATTTATGCCTGGAAAGAGCCGAAATTCGAATTGCTTTTTGGGGTGAGAACACAAACTTTGAGGGAGATGAACATTACATGGTGTCATCATCGTTATTATCAGTCTCCTTTATGTCCACGGCAGGACAGAGGCATCTCTCAATGGCCATCGGTTGATCTCATGTTTTGCAAGCTGATTCTATTTTATTCCTGCAAACTTCTTAATTTAGCTACTCCAACTCGATGCCATCCTCAGCTGCATTTAACATTCCTTGGTATTCGTTCTGTTGTTCTAACTGACCACTGGTTGTCTAACTTACATAGCGTGCAGTGAGGCGAAAGTGTACATAAAAGTGGATGTGCAAACATGAAAATGGTATAGTTAGTGTTGTCACGTTGGTGGTGTGTTTGTGAACCCGAGCTCATGCACTGGCACAGTGAGCGGATTTTCCGTTCGCTGTATTTCTTGCGTTGGAGCTTTGAGAAAGGAAGAAGAAAACAAGTTGCAACAGCTGGAATCTTGAATCCTTACAAAAGGGGATGCACGAAAGGCAGCACTATGTAGCATTGTAAATTTATTATTTCTTCTTACATAACTGGCATAACTACGCTGCTTTTGTTTTATGTAATATAACAGATAAGAGAAATGCTTGTACCAGCGCTGTTGTAAAACTGTCATAGCACATTGTAATGCTGTCGTGTTGTTGTGTTCGCATAACTAATTTCGCATGCTGGGCAGACTTTCCCTCTCGGGGCTCAGTTTTTCAGGTCTATAGCCAAATAGACTGACTGTCGAGGCTGAGAAACGTTTTCTGTTGTCTTTTCGTCAATTTTCTTTTTTTCCTCTGTCGAGTTCAGTCCACGCATTGTTCACGCTAATACTTTAAATAAATGACAAGCATTCATTGCGATTCCTAACAGCACTGGCATGTCAGTGAACAATTGCTGTTATAAAATTAGGTGGTAGTTGATGCACGTAATCAACAGTTTTAGAACAGTATACAGTGTCTTGCGTATACTGAACATTAACGTTAAATGCAAGCTGTTTGTCACCTTTCAGTGAAGTCTAGTTCAGCGTAAAGATGTTAAAGCAACTACGAAAGATAAACAAGTTGATTGGGATTTGCGATTTTATTTTTTTTTTTAATCGCGGGAAAGTATGCAAAGAAAAAGGATCTTGTGTTGTATCAATTTCATGCGCATCGCTACATGCTAGGTAGCTTGTTACGTTGTAGCTTATGGAGAAAATGCGTTAGGCAGCAGAGGCGAAATGAAGTTGGTAGTGATTGATGGTATCATCCTGGTTGTGCTATTCTGGTGCTATACACTTTTTTTTTTGTCAATAATGCCTACTTCCTGCAAGTCCACAAAGTGGATGCATGTGAATATTGGTAACCCACAATTAAGTTTAAAACGCATGAACTGCGCATGAACAAAAAGGCACATAACAGAGGCACACAGATGCCTGCCAGCGTGTGTTATTTGCCTTTTTCGTCCACGTCTGGTTCACGCTTTCTAAGCATACTTCATCTGTGCGTTCATCCTTGCAATATCCTGCTAGAGTTACTGAATAACAATACCTTATACCCATTACATTGTGTTCATGTATTTTCTCTTGTCTGCACTTGCCTCGTGCTGTTTTGTCGGATTACGAATGTTGTGGCTCTATTTATTTCGTTTTTCCGGTAACGTTCTGCAAGGGAGTGAAACCGTTTCAGTTTACTGCTTTTGACGGGAGCAGACAATCCGTGTATTGTCCATGTGCCTCGGGGTTAAACTTTGCGATCATTGTGTGGTCTGTGCAGAGGTTACGAGACCAAATTAAAACATGGATGGCGTCTAGCGAGATCAAGGACAAGCGGATCCTTATGGATAACCGGAAGTTGATAGAGACGGTGAGAAGATCTCTGGTGACTTGTTAACTGAAAAAAAAAAAAAAAAGTATCTATTGTGCAACTTTGAAAGGGGCACTACAAAGGATATGGAATGCTAATACCCCTGTCACACGGCAAATGTAATGTAATGTAATTTCCGTTGAGTGTTTGTCTAAGGGCTCTTAAAATTATTTTTTAAATTCTTGATCAATTTTGATGAAACCTGCCAAGGTTATGCATATACATGTGTGCTGATTTCAAATATGCAATTATTTTTCTAGTATAACATGTAGCTTTTAAAAAATAAAAATTTTTGGTGTCTCTATTGTGGAGAAAGATTTTTCCTTAACTGAGAGAGTTACAAAGTGCATCAGTGTGTCGCAGTAATGTGGAATCTGTACAGTGTGCAGTGAAACAACAATGGATCTTCTTAACCCATTTGAACAATACCTATAGTATATGTTGAACATCTGCGAGTGAGTCAATGTCAAGCTGGGATTTCGCTCACGAATGTACACTGTATCATAACTATTGTTAAGATGGGTTTAGAACTCCATTCTTGTTTTATTGCATACAGTTCTGATTTAACACATACACGCAGTTCTAAATTTTAAAACTACATACTATGATAGAAAAATGATTGCACATTTGAAATTGGCACAGAAATATGCATAAACTTGACAAGTTTCATGAAAATTGATCAAGAAATGAAAAATATACTTAAAATGTCATGTTCGTCCTTAAGTGAACATAATGTCATTTTTTTTCCTGTTTGTTGTCGCTGCACAATTGCTAAGGTTTGTTTTAAGATGTGTTTTGTGCCACGACCTTGATAAAAGAGCCAACAAAACTTTCATTTACCATGTGGATGCATTTTTCGAAATAATTGCATTTAATTGGAGAAGGTGGCTCTTGAAAGATACAGCCAGCTGTTTTACAACACCTGTGACAGTCGCACGTCATGAACCAAGTCAAGCCAGACGAATAACGACATGGCTGACAAATTGATGGAGCATGGGAACAATGAGAGATTGTTTTTATAGCTTAATGATCTTTAAGTTACAAATATTAAGGAAGCATGAGTCAGTGTCAGTGATAAAATAACATTTCTGGTGTTGATGTGATGCATTCGTTCCCAAATCTAATAAACTCATTCTAAAAAAAAAAAGGAATTTAATAGTGCAGGTTATTTTCTCTGCTAACATCGGTAACAAGCATCATTTGTGGTAAAAAATGACGTTAGATTTGCCCTGTGACAGTGGTGTAACGCAGGATGCTGCTTGTCAACTCGTGGTTTATTGCTGATGGGGCAATACAGTACCTGTACCAAACTCTCTCCTGTGCTTTTGTGTCTGTCTTGCTTGTTCCTCAATGATGGCTTTACTAGTAGAACAACCTTGTGACTAGTTTTAACGGTAGTCGTCAGTTGACTGGGCTGACGGTGACTGTAGTAAGAAGCATGTTCAGTTGACATCTTGTCACTGAGCTTACGACACAAAATTTCAAGATAAGCAAGGTTTTGTCATGAATTTCTTCCATAATAAAATGTGCTTCTAAGTTGGATGAATAGAAATGGGAATTTGAAAAAGTGCTAACAGTCTCGACATTCCTTTGTTTGTTGATTTTAAATGGGGCCCCACAACACTTTTTTCAGCATGGTCATAAAACGCTGCCAGTCGGTAGTCGAGGCTCCTGAGAACATGCGAGCCAAACATTATAGCGGAGCATGCGGCCTGGAATTTACAAATAATTCCCAAAGTCTGCTCGAAATCGCTCGCTGTTCTCTCGACAAATGATGCTATAAACCCAAATGATTGCGCCGTAAGCGCAAAGTCCACGGCCATTGACTGATTTGAGCATCATGAGCTTCGTAGTTACCGTGGCCTCCCCAAGATGCCGCCTCGTGCCTGTGTGCACGCTCGCGATCATGCTGAAAGTAATTCGCGCGTTGAAATCCCAACGATAAAATCCCGAGCAAGCGCCCCTACCTGAGAGAGCACCCCCTCCCCTCCCTTTTTTTTGGGAGATTTGAAATATGCACCAATGACCGCGCATGCGCTTCACCTTCCCTCCCGCCATTTTCACTGTTTCTACTCCCCCGTCGGCGGCAGATAAAAACATTTGAGTGCGTATTCAACAAAGCATTTGATTAGTAGCACGGGTGTGCATCCTTTATTTTTAGTGGCTCTACCGCCACCACCTTGAATTTTGATCCTCAACCGAGCAAGCGCTTGCCCTCCAAATCTTGTTGGATTATCTTTCACCGTAGTTGGGACGCTTGCTTGGGATCTTAAGGTAGGCGTATTTAGTGTTGAAGGTTCGTCGTTACTATATTACGTGTTGTTGAGCAGCGATGTCAGCATCCCAGACAAAATTTACCGGGTTCTTCACATTCCCGTCCTAATAGATTGACCTAAAGCTCAATAAGTAGAGAATCGGACGCCTTATTTGAAGGTTGCAGGTTCGATCCCTGCTTGCAGCAAGCTGTCTTTTCGTTCTTGTTAATTTCGTCACATTTATATCTTAATACTTAAAACTAACATCCCCAATACTTTCTCGGCTTGACTGTCTGTTGGTTCTCATCAAGATTGTGTTTAACAAAGAAAACGAGCTATTAATATTCCCCTTCTTTCGACCTAACACCAGCGACGCAAGTGTGTGTCTGTACGGGGAAGTCTACTAGTACTGTATTTGCTCGATTGTAATGCGACTGCGATTGTAACATGAGGGGTAACATTTCGTTGCGTCCAGGAAGAAAAAATAGAATTTCCGTATTCGATTGTAACGCAAGGGTTGACTTTAGGTAGGAAAAATAGGGAAAAAAACTCGTTACATTCGAGTAAATACGGTATGTGAAGTGCTTGTTGTCACAACAATGGGTAAGCGCTATTAGATGAAGCATTTATGCAAATTCTCTGTCGGTAAAGGACATCAAAGGGTCTGGGCAAAGCTGACATTTCTTTCTTGGTTTGTAACAGAGGATATCGCCGCTCATCGCATTTCCATTGACGTGACTTCTCGCCATGTGACGCTGTGTGGCCCTTCTTCTCCGCGTTTCAGCAAATGGAGAGGTTCAAGGTGGTTGAGCGGGAGACGAAGACCAAGGCATACTCGAAGGAAGGCCTGGGTGGTGCGCAGAAGGTGGACCCCGCCCAGAAGGAGAAGGAGGACATCACCATCTGGCTCTCCAACTCCATCGCCTCGCTCAACATCCACGTCGACCAATTCGAGAGCGAGCTCGAGTCCCTAACCATTGGCGTCAAGAAGAAGAAAAACGACAACCAGGTGAGCGGGTCACCACCTTTCACTGCGATATGAGGTCCTTTATTCTTAAAGGACCAGTAAACAGGCTTCAACTTTTTTTTTTAACACCTCCCAAATGAGCTCACTAATACAGTCGAACCCACTTATAACGATCCCAGATATAACGATCTATCGGTTATAACAACCATATTTCAGTGCACTTACGATTTTCCTATGCTACCCATTGAACCTGCGTCCACATATAGCGAACATTTTTCGAGGCCTCCTACTTTTACAACGAACACTTCGGACACGGCCGCGGTAAAAATATGGCGCATAGAAAGCGAAAAAAAGTTAGAACAGGCATTCTAAAGCACGAGAGATGCGCACGCTCGCGTGCCCCGCTGCTGTTCACTCGCGACAACAATGTCATAGACCGCGGCGAGCACCGCACACAGACTTCGGACGCTTCGAGCGAGGTCGCTCACTTTCCAGGCGTCTCTTCACTGGCAGAACGGCAGTGAGGGGAAAAAAAATTAGGAGGCAGCATGAAGCCTTGCGGTCAGCTGTCGCACGGCAACGTTTTCTAATGCCGTTCTCTGCATCTACGACGGCCTACGATGAACCAAACAATGCCTTGGAGCGCAAGAAGCCACAAATACATTATGCGATAACTTTTCTTCGCTTAAAAGTTCGCTCTGACCGCCAGCTCGCCGAAACCACAACGTGCCGCAAAAGGTGTTCTGTCTTTTCGGTAACGGCAGAAACCGGCCTGTCAATGATTACGACTTCCGCGCGATTGCGACGATGCCTTCAAGGATAAAAGAGCAAAGGTGAGGTGGCGGCTGGCGATGAATGTGCCATTATGACTAATCGCCGACAACCTTATTACAGTCATCTGCAGCTATCTGCTCCGCTGCACATGTGGCGTGAACTGTGCGGAGTAACTGCAGCACAAGCGCGCGATTCTGCCGTTCGCAAGTTCGCCGCCGCCGCGTCGTGCGAGTCCACTAGCGTGTTGGTTGCAATATGCTCGTCTTCGTCGTGTTGAACGAACAGGCTACCCGCCGCACCCGTGCACGGTCTGGAGTGAAGCATGCACGAAGAACGCACAATCGCGCGCATATAGAAGCCAGCAAACGGCCCGGCGATAATGGCGGGAGCCGAGTAGGCGACGCGCTGCACGCAACTAGCCAGGGATGACCGGCTCCACGTGGCGGCACCACGCTTTAGTGAAACGGCACCAGTTCACTGCATAGGTGGTTTAATTCACTCGTGAGCACGCAGCGGGCGTCGCTTAACACTGGAAAAGTCCTAACTTGTCACTGGAGGGGTTGCTAGCACTTTTTATTAAAGTACGCAAAAAACGAAAACGATTTGGTCGCTAAGTGCACGTTTTTAAGGGCGATTCCATATACAACGAACTACTGATATAACGACCACTTTTCGCGGCACTTTCGAGTTCGTTATAAACGGGTTCGACTGTATATGCAGAAGGCCGCAGCAATCACATTCTGTAAATATTGCACCGCTGTGTGCTGCGCAGACGCTCTACTAAACTGCCTCTTGCATTTGTTTACGTATCCTAAACAAGCAAACTGCATTGTCAAGAATTCAAATCAGCGCAGCAGACGGGAGGGGACAGAGGAGAGGACACAGAGGACACTGTCGGAAGTTCAGCGCCCTGTGTCCTCTCCTCTGTCCCCCTCCTGTCGGTTGCGCTGATTTGAATTCTTAATCACGTTGTTCCAACAAGCCCAATCCTACAGTCTTCTAAACTGCATTGGACACAGTATACCATGATGGGCAAGCTATATATTAAAGAAACTTCCGGTGCTTTTATAGAACTGTTTCCTCTTTTGTCGTCGCGACGCCATCAGTGTGCTGCATGTGTTGGTGTCTGGTTGTGATGGCGTCCACATGAGAAAAGTCAGGGAATGCGGTTCGGTTTGCGTAGCATGGTTGCCCATCGTGCACGCCCCCTAAACTTACTACGACGCTGGTAAGCGATTAGGTGTAGACGGTGGAGCTGCCTTCATTCCGGCTCGTTGATGTCACTCTTAGCTTTTATTTCACTGCACAGATTTGTTGAGAGTTTGCAAAGGGGAGGAAGTGCAAGTTGAGAGGGAATTTGAAAAGCTTTGATGAAGCGCGAAATGACACACGGACACGAGAAGGCACAAATGGGCCCCACGCAGCGCTAGTTGTGCCTTCTCGTGTCCGTGTGTCGTTTCGCGCTTCATCAAAGCTTTTCAAATGTTTCACCAACAAGCCCACATTGCAACTCTCGTTGAGAGGGAAGCAATGGCAAATGACAAGCAGCGGTGGTCGCCTAGTCATTCGTCAAATGCCAGTAACGTTGCTACCAAGTGTTTGCTGACCTTAGCACTCTGACTGCACGTGTATTGGTCATTCAAGAAGGGCAGAGCTCTATAGTTGGATACAACTTGAGGCAGGAGAGCCCCCCCCCCCCCCCTCTTCAGGTGAACGAAGCACGGCAGTCTATTGCCTCTATTGCCTCCGTGGCTAATGAAATAGTTCCTCTGGCAATGTTCTTTGGTGGTGGTATCACCGACCGTGCAGCTCACGATGTCACTTTGGAGCGCGCACTCATAGGGGGCGGGCTTGTGTGCGTCTGCAGTTGAGGTTGAAATGTGGCGGCCTTCTAAACGTTGTGTCCGGCTTTAGTTAACATAGCTGCTATCCCAGCAGCCCTAACAAAGGTCATTGAACTCGTAGTTGAACTGGGTTTGCCCCCCCCCCCCCCCTTACTGTGCCTCCTGTGTGAGTGGCCTGACTGTCTGGCTAAAAGGTTTCGCTCGTATCGATTGCGCCATGTGATTTGCAGGACCGAGTAGACGAGCTGAAGTCACTGCTGGCGAGGCATCGGTATCACATCCTGCAGCTCGAGACCCTAATGAGGATGTTGGACAACGGCACGGTCGAGGTGTGCAAGATCAAGAAGATCAAGGAGGACGTCGAGTACTACATCGAGTCTTGTCAGGTGGGTGTCATTGCTGTACGTCATCCCAATCGGGGATCTTCTGCACTGGATTTTGCGTAGCCAGCAGGTGGGTCGACCTGTTGGGAAATGCTGCTCTTTGAAGTGTTTCTTTAAATTCTTGATTGATTTTAAGGGAACTTGATGAGCTTATGTATATTTCAATGCTGATGTTATGTATATTTGCATGTTGTTTTTCTAACTCAGTATATACTGTGAAACCTCGCTAGGACGTACCAACGGTTAAAACGTAGTTGCGACGAATCCCCGGCCGAGTCTCATAGAGACTAATGCATTCGCGGACCGCTTAAGCTGTAGTGGTTCGTCTGATGCCTACCAGGTTAGTGCGTACCAACTGCGTGCAGCGATAACATTTTGCGCCATAAAAATTTACAGCGCCGTTGAACTTGCAGATGCCACAATGTCCCGCAAACGGTTTTCCGTCATTTTGATAAGTGCGGAGATCGGCCAATCAACTATTCCGACTTCCGCCCGATTGCGGCGGTGCCTTTGCGGGTAATCATACAGGAAAAAACAAAGGCGAGGTGGCGACCACCGACAAACGCGCCGATATGACTTATCGCCGACGAAAAGCCTTATCACGGTATAGCATCACGCGTGTGGCGTAGCGCCACTTTAAGCCTACTGCACGCTTTTAATAGGCGACTACCTGAACGCGCTGGGCCGCCGATCGCTGCCGCCTCGTTGTGCGGGACCGTGTTCAAGCGCGCACCACTTTGCAGAAACGCAAGCAGCTCGCTGTTGCGGAGTTTAGCGTTGCGGGCCGCGGGCACCGAGAAACCTTGCTGTATTGACGCTAACACGCGCAGGGTACAGAAAGCATAGCGCTGTTGTAGCCATACTGCACGCTTTCATTAGGCAACAGACAAAAGCGCCTCCGTCCGCTGCCAGGACTGCTAGAGTAGAGCATCGCGGAGTGCGCACGGTGCGCATCGCTTGCAGAAAGCTCGTCATCGCCGCATTGCATTAAGCCAACAAGCTACTCGCCTCATCGGCACGGGCTGAAGCAGAGCGGGCATATTCTACAGCAAGCGGACCGGTAGTCACGGCGTGCGCCGAGTAGGCGAAGCGCTGCACGCAACTAGCCAGTAGACAATTTGGCTCTCTGCGGCCGTACCGCGGTTAAAAAAAACTGCGTCAGTTTTCGCTTAGAAGCAGACCGCGGAACACATGTATCGCGGACAGCTGATTATGTCCGTTCCGTCGCTGTATACCACGCTGCGTATCCCGGACCCCGCAGTAGTTTCGAAATGGTCCTTGGCGTCGCCACCGCGTGCTATATCGGAATTGTGTGCGAGAGTGACAGAATCTTTTCTGCACTTGGGCAAAAAGAAAGAAATGGCTTTTTGGTTGGCACTTTAAGGGGGGGACATGGCGTGTGGAGATATTTTCTGCATCTTTAGACTAAAATTGATGAAAACATACTTGCTAATGTAGTTCTTTCTGCTGATTTCAAATATGCAAACAGTTTCAAACAGTTTTCTTGTAGGTCAATTAATACAGAAGATACACAAAGCTTCCACTCTATTGTTTTCGGAGACAATAGGAAAGAAAGTGCTTATCAAAAAGTGAATAGCATAGCTAGATAGTGTAATTAGCAATGAGTGCAACGCTGCAAGCAGATTTCAAATCAAATCATAATTAGTGATTCAGCAGACGATAAAAGTTCAGTGTCCATGTCATGAATATTACACACAAAGAAATTTAATAACTTTTAAATTTTTATGTGCAGGAAATGGAAATTCTGCTCTCAGCACTTCGTAATACACAGATTGGACTTTATGTTAAAGAAAAAATTATTGCTCTAGCTGTTCTAGATCATGAGATATCACCCCGACAAACTAGTAAAGTGACCAAAAAACATGTTTCGAGAAAACTGAGAAAAACAAATAAGACTCATTTTATTTACATAACTGCACTTGAAACAGCTGAGTATGCACCGGGCATATAGTCCTTCTGACTACTAGCCCCTGTGTGGCGCTTTTTCAGCGACCGGTGAACGTCGTCGGTTGTTTGTCGCTTCTTGGCTGATGCTGCCGTGCGCCGTCGATCTTTTTCAGCCATGCGGCTGCGGCTTTGCCAGCTGGGGTTTAGGTTCAGCTCTTTCAAGATGTCTTCTGATGCCCTTTCATTGCCTGCGTTGAACTTGAGCACTGCTTCTGCCACAGCTGCCTCCACTGTGAATAGAGAAGCATGTTGCTCCTTTGGTGCCAGGGCCCAGATCATAGAATGCAGGCATTCGTTGTTGTTTTGGGTTTTCCCACGCTGGCATCGTTGCAACAGCTTTTTGTCTGACAAGCGCTCATAAATGGGAAGTAAGGCTTGGCAGACATGCGGAGGCAGCTTCCGACGATGTTTAGGAATGGGCTCATCCTTGGCCTTTGCCGCATTTTGTTTGCACCAGGAGTTGGGGCCAGCTGGGCAAAGAGTGTGGTTTGCCACATCATCATTGGACGTGATGTGATGGTAAGTGGCCATGACTGCTTTGTGCATGGCATCAATATCACCACTGTGTGTCAGAGCCCACCCATAATAATCGATGAGCTTGGAGATCAGGTCACCTGTCAAGCGGCCCTTTCCCCCCAAGACTTTCAAGGCCAGGGCCTCTGTGTTTGGCAATCAAGTTGCGCAAAGCAGTGCCCATACGCTTTTGTACGTGATTGACGCAGTCCTCTTTTTCCACTGGGATATACCCATACACCTTATCCTCTTGTAGCGCGAGGTAACTGCGGCTGTCCCCGTCGCTAAGCACCGTGGTGTAGCGCAGGTTGTGCCGCTCAAGTGACCTCCTGAAGAGGATGAGGGCAGCCTCAACCTCCATTTCCCCAGCCTTCTTCTCGGTGTTCTTTTGACGCTGGTGATGTTCCTTCCATGCTGGATAAGAAGGGTCACCTTCCTTCGGGCCGGACTCGCACCCAGCGCAAAAGTTGCTCAAAACAACGAAGTCAAGCACCAGCCCGCTGAACAACTCTATGACGGTGCCGAGTCCGATATGTGATGAATGACCGCGGGTCATCCATGACCCATCAAACGACACCGCGATGTTCCCAATGTTGCCTATATTGAGTTCGTCGTATAGTTTGCGAACCGACCGCGCGCAGTCGCTCGTCAAACTACGTGCAGCGCGATCGGCCGCGGGTGCCAACTTCGTCTTCAGGTAGCGTTGCCACGTTTTGGTGTGTAGACCCCTGACGGCTGATGCCCATCATCGAGAACACATCGTTCAGCGCGGTTTGTCTGTTCCCTGTTGCCTGCATGGCACGCGTGGCCAACACGTTCACAGCAAACGGGTTCATGCGTTCGTCACTACGAATGCGCGGCGAGCTCCACTACAACGCAGTCACCCCACAGGTCGCACACACAAAACGCAACTTCACGGCGAGTCCGAATTCCCGGTCGTCTCGGACAATTCGCAGTTCTCCGTTGCATGCCTTGCACTTTGCGAATTCCAACAAAGCGCTGTTCACTGTGTCCAAATCTATAATTGTGAACGTGGTTCCATCAGGCGGGCGAGCTGCGTCGTCGGCACCGTCACTTACGAATACGCGTTTCCGCTCCGTTGCTGCCGCGGACGACAACTCCGATAACTTTTCTTCGGCTTTCGCTTGCTCCTCTTCCAAGTCAGATCGTTGCCGATAGATGGTATCTTGACGCACGCGACCGCTGCTCGAAGGGTCGGCGGCTGACGGACTTTGCACAGGCTCCTGCGACTGCTGATGCGGACGCTGGGCCTTCCGTGGTAGCATCGACGACTTCGGCATCGGCCGCGGAGAGTGTAGCGTCCTGGGGGGTTTTGTGGTATCACGGAGCGTTTCGTGAAATTCGCGATTAGCGTCCGTCGCACCTTTTTCGCACCAAACTTGTGCCGCGTGCGGAATTTGCGCTCAGGACTTGGCATCGTGAATAGCTTCGTCGCTGACACTGAGGCAAAATGGCGCGCGTCCATGCGCGCCTCAAAGCGTGGAGCAGACGATAGCCAGGAGACTCCACCAATAGGGAGGCAAGCCCAAGTCACGTGCGCCAAGTAGCGAATAGGAGGGCGCCCTGATACCCCTTTTTGCCGCGCATTTTCTAAGCTGCCAATCACTGAATCGGGCCCGTTTTCGCGGGAATTTGAAGGCGAAAGACGGCTCTTTCAAATGAGACCAAGATGGCCGCACTGGCAAACATGGAATGGCAAGGGCGCGTCGCGGAAAATATGTTATTTCAACGTCGATTTAGGCTCAATTTTGGCTAGTACGCGCTGTATAAAGGGTCCTTGCGGCTAAAATACTGATATTATCGGCTTGAAATTCACAGTATAAGTGCACTAGTAGCTGCAGATTTCAAAAACGCAATAAAAAAAAAAAACGAGTTTTTTCGCGATTTTTTGGTCTCCACAAGCCGTGTCCCCCCCTTAAGCAATATTTGCTGTGGCACTTTAGTTATTCCTTTGGTTGGCGGCAATGGCGCACGTCAGGAGATGCAAATTTGTAGCTGGTGGTTAATGCGTAGTACGTTTAGTGCGTAGTTGTGTCACCGTTCCCGGCAGGTACGTATTAACGAGGTTTCACTTAGTTTTAAAGTATCAAGCATTTCATGCATCTTTCTGGGAGTAAGATGTTTTGGCAGGCTTGTTGGTTCATAGCTTTTAGACTGTATTAAAGTGCATGAAAAGACGGACATGAGTAAGGAACATGCAGAACACCATAAGCGCAGACTGTTAACTCTTATTCAGCAATATTCTTACGTTTGTCGACACACGCGAGATTCGCAGATTGGTCACGTGTCCAGGTTCTTGATTGAAATATCTGTTCCTTGCTTGCCAGAAATTAACACTTCGCAGTCTATGCTTGTGGTGTTCTGTGTGTCCCTTACTCGCGTCATCGTCTTTTAGAACAGTTAAATAACGTCTTTCTGGGTACGAGATGTGTCCTGATCTGAAAGAGTTGCAATGTAAATCGTGTCAGAATAATTTGGAATGATAATTCTACAGAAACAACAATGGACATTATCAACCCATTTTAACGAAAGAATGCTTAACATACCGTAACTCTTGCTCAGATGGTTTAGAACGTTCATTCATTTGGCCTCTAGTACCGAAGCCCAATGCTCAAACCGTTACGCCACAGGTGCCTGCCTCTTCAGCTGTAATATTACACCTTTATGAATGTTCTGGGTGTAAGCCAGTGCATTAATTCGACCTTCAGTTCAGGTAGAATCTATGGATATCCATCATGATTGTTAGGGCTACTCAACATCTGGAATGGAAAATTGTTGCATGCGGCAAGAGCATTACAGTAAGGGCGGCTATGAAATGAAGTTAAGAATAGTGCTACAGTCGAACCCCGCTACAATGAATGTCGCTTCATCGAAATATCCGGTACACCGAAAAATCCTCGGTTCCCCGTCAGCAGTCCATAGGAGTCAATGCATAAATATTCTCGCCACAATGAACGCTTTTTCTTCTGCCATTCCGCTTCAACGAAATTTGACTATGCAATACCAGGCTCAAATATTTAATGCCGTGCAGTAAACACAATCTTGAACATTTTGGTGCATCTTTAGAACATAATACATCTACAAAGTCTAAATTGCGTGTTGGCACCACCACAAACTGCCACTGTTGATAAGAATAGCATAGCATAAGGCATAAGTCGCCGCTCCACGATACCACGTCCGCATCTCGGCGTTGTCGGGTACCTTGTTGATGGCGGATAGCTGCTAGTGTTAGCATGTTAGTGGAAATGTGCAGTTCGTGTTGAGCGCCTGTGCTTCTGTTTGGTTCTTTCGCGAAAGCCGTTGTTTCAGTGTGCTTTTCAACATGGCGTCACTATGCATGTGTGAGCATCGTGTCATGACACTGCTGGGAAAGAAAAGGAAGCAGTTGACGCTTTTTGAATTTTGGAAATAAAGCTTTCATTGTTCTACTAGCTCAGGTCAGCTATATTTTTTTCGATTTCACTACAACGAAATTTTTTCTGCGTTGTAGCGGGTTTCGACTGTATGAGCACTTTGTTGGAGGTCCATTGAGCTTGCTGTGTAGCAGCGGTGTAACTCTTGAATCAGTAAACATTGACAATTTCGGCGGCCATTGACTCGACGGTCATTAAGAAGCACCTGTGTGAAGGATATGTTATGGCTTGGGCGTCTGTGAGGTTTGATATGCCTGCAAGAGCGTTATTGAGGTGGCGGTCAAATTAATTAAAGTGGTACTGGCACGAATTTTCAAAGTTGAGTTTACCTTGCCATACAAATCTCCTCTATTTTAGAGACGGCTCTGTGTAAGTGTGAAGCTCGGTAAATGCTGAGATATTTTATTTTGACATTAAAGTCAATTTATGGCATACCTACTGACATCGACACTAGCGTTATGTCAGGCTACGGTGTCAATTCTGGTGACTTCATGCACTAATGCGGCTAGTTGTGATGGTGTCGGGCACTAAAACATTCGATAAGGCTGCTTGTATGTCACTAACATTCAAAATGGCCACTTGTGCGTCAACAATGCAGCCGCGGAGCGGAGTGTAGTGGGTACGTTGTAATATCTGGCGCAAGCACATAACGAGAGGCTCATACCGTGTTGTGACGTCAGGGGTACAGGAGGAACCAAAACCAGCTTTTAAAAACATACTCTATATATAATTTTTCAGGTTTGTAAGTACATTTTCTAGATTCTTAAGGGTCTTTGATTTGACCCAAAAAGACAACTGAGAGATTTCATGTCAGTATTCCTTTAAAAGGTGCCTGTGTGAAGGACATGTCATGGCTTAGTGCTTCCTTGAGGTTCGACGGTGCCTGCCAGAGTGTGATCGAGATGGCATCTAAATCGATCGCAGGACCCGGACTTCGAGGAGAACGAGTTCCTGTACGATGACCTAGACCTGCGGGACATGGCGGACTTCCTGACCAAGGCGAGCGCAGCCACGACGGGCCTGGAGCACGGGGACAACAACTGCATCCTGGACTCGGCGACGCCCAATGCCAACGACGAAGCGCCGGGTGCAGACACGCCCGCCTCTACCAACTCGAGCTCACCGGTGCCTAGCCCAGGGCTCACCAATCATTCCAGGTCCAGTGAGGTGCGCTGCTATGCTGGCATTGATGTCGCGTGTGCTTCTACGCTGTCTCTGTTCTCGCGTTTTGCACGCTTTTCTAATGACGCGGCACTTGTTGGACAATTCCAGAGTCGTCACTGATGTTAAGTCTGCAATCTGATTCTTCCTTTCGTGCTCTCTGTCATGTCATGCTTGCACTACAGTGGCATAAAACATAAAACTCTTCCCTTCACTGCGTGATGTTTTTTAAATACAGTTGCGTTTGTTGGACATTGATATCTCTGACGTCCGGTGTTCTTAAATGCAACAGCATTTATTGAACTAACTGAACAAGCACCCTCACTTCCCTGTACACTGTGTGTTTCTAAATACAATAGCTGTTATCGCATTGGTTTAAAAAGTGTTCGCTTGTCATTTGCCAATTGTCAACAACCAACCGTCACGTGCCACTTGTCAATAGCCAACTGTCAATCACCAATTGTCATTTGCCAATTGTTCACCAATTGTCATTTGCCAATTTTCAAAGCCATCTGTCAGTTGCCAATTAATTGTCAATTACCATTGCCAGTCATCAATTCTCAGCCGCCAATCACCCGCCTTAGGAGCTAGTCAAAACAGTGAGGTGAAGGCTTTGCAGAGAGTGTCGTGCTGAAGTGTCGCGGTCGTCTTCCCTCCCTCTTCCAGCAGAGCAGTCAAGCGGTCAAGACGGCGCGAAGTGTGGTGGCCAACTCCGGCGTCGTCAACGCGACGGTCAATAGCAAGGCACCGGCGCCCATCACCTCTCGGAACAACAGGTGGGGACCGTAGTTCGCTCTAAGCCGCATTTGCGTGACGGACTCAACCGCTAATTTGCTGTGTGTACGGACGTGGTGTGGCTCGTTGCCAGTGAAAAGGATTACACCATTCTTCAACACTGTTCACAGTGAAACCACACATTACGTCGCTAAGTGCAGCTTTCAAGGGTGTTTCGTCACTGTCCACAAACACCATATTTTCTCGGAAAGGTTGGAGGTAATACAGGAGGGCTGGTTACCGTATTTGCACGAATATAGGTCGACCCATTTTTTCAAATTTGACAATCCAATGTTGGGGGGGTCGACTTAGAATTGAAACGAAAACTAGAGCTTTTTATTTATTTTTTTTTTAATTTTTTTTTTTTTTGCCGAGCGATTTTTGGGGGGGGTCGACCTACATTGGAGTCGACTTACATTCGTGTAAATACGGTATTCATAAATTTCAGTGTAGAAGGTGTGTCAGACTCAGCGATACACTTGATGATAGGTGACCACTTTTACGACACAACCCTTTATTTCCCGCACCACATGTCCGACTCTCCGCATCCCCCCCCCCCTCTGTCCCTCTTCTCGCGTATTCTTGCACACGCGCCCACTCACTGTTCACTTGACACTCTCGCCATCTCGTGTCTCTACCGTCAACCACACACAGCCTCTGAGGCCCACACCCAATAGATATTTGGGTTTCATATGGCCCGAAAATCTGTCACTTGAGATTACGAAAGTCGACTTGTAGTACCTACATATACGCATTGTCCAAACGTTTGTTATGTCTGTGTACGACTGCGATGCAGCTATGTAGTGATACAGTGCAGATCATTTATAATGTAACCAGGTTACAGTGCAGGACCGGCTATAATGTGGTTTTTTCTTACTCCCATTATCCGTCCCGTAGGACTCCATGTGTACGCATACCGCACCGCTTATTGCGCAGTCCCCTGAGATGAAAGACCAGTTATAATGCAGCTGCCGGAAAATCCTCAGAGAAGCGAGGGAGCGAGCGTGTTTTGCAGTGCAGGTGTGCCGGCCGGGGAGAGAGTGACGACGGTGTTACGATGGAGGGGACTCAGAAAGAACAAAAGAGGAGCAAGGTGGGGGGGAAGGGGGGGAGAAAGAAGATGGGTGGTAATGGGGGGTGGGCGTGGAGCAGTTCCACGTGGGTGCGGGGTGTGAGGAGGAGGAGTGGTTGCGTAAGCGACGGGGAAGCTTTCCCGCTTCTGTTTCGGCCGCCTGTCATGCACGCCCCGCCATGAATGGGCGCCCGCGTCCACCGCTGCTTGTTTCTTCGGTTCTCTAAAGGGAAAATAGTTGCGTCGTCGTAGAGCGCAGATTTCACGCGTGCGAATTCGATTCGCACACTAGTGACAATGCTTTGAGACGCGATCGAGCTTTCGCCTTCGACCACCACCAGGTGGACTTACAAGCTTGGAAGAATTTTTTCAGGATAGTTGCTGCAGCTGTTCTCTCGACCGCAAACCGAAACTTTGTTTCACGCTTGCTGCCCTCAGTTTAGCTCGTGAGTGTGACCTCTTTTACGCCCGATTTCCGTGTTTCTTGGGCAAACGTCTCGCGACGGCATGCCACATTGCAACCCACACGCTAGGCCTAACGAACGCTAGCTGCCTCATCGGTAGTGTTCGCGGACTTTCAAAATTGCTGTTTGGGGCCGAGTCAACGGAACATTTCGCACTTGTTGCATTTAGAAGGGGTAACTTACATCTTCAACGAAAATGAGAGCCTGTGTGTGTAACACTCATGTGGCGGTTCGTGGTCGCCACTGTTTTCGACATTGCGCACGCACCCGGAAAATCGAAAGCGTACAGAAATTTCAATTGCCGTTTGACGTATACAGTCGAAACCACTTATAACGATCCCAGATATAACTATCTATCGGTTATAACGACCATATTTCGGTGGACTTGCGATTTTCCTATGCTACCCATTGAAACTGCGTCCACATATAGCGAACATTTTTCAAAGCCTCCTACTTTTACAACGAACACTTCCGACACAATCATGGTAAAAATATGGTGTATACGAAGCGAAAAAAAAGTTAAAACGGGCATTCTAAAGCATATGTAGAGGCTCGCGGTCGCGCGTGCTCCGCTGAAGTTTACTTGCGACGAAGATATCGTAGAATGCGGCGAGCACCGCACGCAGATTTCGGACGCTGCGAGCGAGGTCACTCACTATGGCTCACTTTCCAGCCGTTTCTTCCACGGCAGTGAGGAAAAAAAAAAACTTAGGAGGCAGCACGAAGACTCGCGGTCAGCTTTCGCACGGCAAAGATTTTGGCGCCGTTCTGTGCATCTATGACCGCCGACGAAGAACCAAATAATGCCTTCGAATGCAAGAAGCCATAAATGCAAGAAGCGATCGTTTTTTGTCGCATAAAAGTTCACTGCGACGCTCAACTCGCCGACGCTGCAGTGTGCCGCAAAAGGTCTTCCGCCGTTCAGTAACTGGTCGATCAGTGATAACGACTTCCGCGCGGTTGCGGCGGTGCCTTAATGGATAAGCATCAGAAAAGAACAGGAGAGGTGGCGGGTGGTGATGAACGTGCCATTTTGACTCATCGCCGACAACCTTATCACAGTCATCTGCAGATATCTGATCGGCGGCGCGTGTTTAAAAAGCGCGCAGTGACGGCGGTGTAAGCGCGTCATGCTGCCGTTCGCAGGTTCACCGGCACCGCCGCCGCTTCGTGCGAGGCTGCTTGCGTGTTGCTTGCAAAATGCGTGTCTTCGTCGTATTGAACAAAAAGGCTACTCGCCGCACCCGAGCACGATCTGGAGTAAAGCATGCGCGAAGAACGCGCAAACGCACTCATACATTAGATTGCAAACGGTCCGACATGCGACGGCGTGAGTCTAGTTAGCGACGTGCTGCACGCAACTAGCCAGGGATGATTGGTTCCTCGTGGCGATATCGCGCTTCAGTGGAACGGCACGAGTTCATTGCGCACATGGTTTAATTCACTCGTGAGCACACTGCGGGCGTCGCTTCACACGCGACAAGGCCTAACTTGTCACCGGAGGGGTTGCTAGCACTTTTTAACAAACATTTGGTCACTAAGTGCACGTTTTTAAGGGCGAGTCCATATGCAATGAACTACTGATATAACGACCACTTTTTGCAGCACTTTCGAGTTCGTTATAAACGGGCTCGACTGTAGTTTCTGCGCATTGTGGTATCGCGGCGAAGTCCGCATAAACGAAGAGGTCCGAAAAGTTAGTTGGCGTTTTTCCGTTACGGCGCATTTGTATTTTTTTTTTTTTCCCTGCGTTCGTTATGTCAGCACCACAGGTGCGCAGGCACTAACCGTTCGATATTTTCAAATTTAAGCGAATGCAAACTTGCGTCCCAGTCGCATGCCCCGATAGTCGGAATCGCGCGGCTGTCTCTTGGTCATGCTTTGCACACGTGCAGCCTTTCAAAAATGTTGTTTTGGTTATAGTGCGGATATTCGCGACTCTGGTGACTTAAGTTATAAGCGGTCTATGCTGTATGTGTATAATTCACTGTGGAAACATGCCACAGATGAGTAGCCAAGCGCATTTCTGATAGACTCGCAATCGTTTGCAGACGTAATTGGCGTTGGTGGATGTTGGAAAATTGTCACGTTGTTACTGAGGTGTGTGACTGTGTGGTGATTTCCTTTCTTTTTAAAATTTTCTTTCAGCACATCGTCACAGAGCAGCAGTAACAGTTCGCCATCGGTCAACTCCCATCAAAATCATGCGGTGGTGTCTCCACCATTAACGCCCTATGCCGTTGCAGCGGCAGCGAACGCCAAAGGTGAGCGAGCCTCGATGCTTTCCGTTCTGTTCTCAGTGTTGGATTATGATCTTCATGCGAGGTATGCTTTCCTATAGTCCAAGCACCGTATATCGCCATTGCCAATCTATTAAAATTTTAGTGACTCTGAAAACGTCGCTGCATAAAGAACTTAACGATAATGGCAATAAATTGGTAGGTATACCAATTTATTGCCAATTTAATGCCGCCGCGGATGCCAGCGTAGGGGAACTGTATCCTTGCAAGTGGTAGTTTTTGTTACGGTGGCTTCAGGAAGTCGCAGTGTTGCCGCATCATATTGCATTCGGCTTCTGCAACGTCGCACTTTTGCACGCAGTGTTGTTGTATACTCTAAAAGAAAAGAGCACATAAATAAGAATGGTGTCATTTTGTCTCCAAACAATAATTGTCATCTAGCTTGCCTGTGTTTTCTTTCTTGAAAGCTCGGTGCTCGTTACTTTCCTATTAAGAGTGCTACGTCATGCTGATTACGCGCATGTTGTTTGTGACCTGGAACTGCTGGGCGCGTGGTGATAATGCAAGGAATGGCACGGGAGATGGATTACGCTTATTGTTATGGGACAATGACACCCCTTTTCTGCGTTTTTTTTTTTTTTTTTTTTTTTTTTTTTTTTTTTTTTTTTTTAATAGAGTCGTAGGCATGGCATTACAGTCACAGGCATGTCATAGGCACGATGGTGCGTTGAATCCACAATTCTGTTTACGCCAAGTTTGGGACTTTGTGTAGATTCTCTTCCCAGTCGTTCGAGCATTTCACTATTGGTTTGTCCGCTTCCAGAGTGTTGTCTTTTCAGTAAATCATTAGAAAGTAACATAGAAAAGGATTGTCGCACAGCATGTACTTCTTGAACTTGATATTGTAGTGGCCCATGAGATGAACCAATGTCGTAAATTCAAGCTAACCTCACTTTGAATTGACTTCATTTAGCATGCATCGCAAATTATGTCGTGCGTATGGGGTCAGAGCCATGCTGGATTGTAGTCTGCGCTCGAAAGATTGGCCTAGCATGGACAAGTTGTTGAACGAGCAGTGGTCGCTTGAGCCAACGTTGTTGAAACGTTCGTGCCTGGGACGCTTCCTTGTTCGCCGACTTTGTGCCCTTTTGAGCTTCCGTCTCCCCTCAAACTTCAGTTTTGTTTGGCCTAGTACTACGCAGTTATCGTGAGCTTTCGTGCCAGGCCTTGGCACGTTCAGCGGTTGTTGTCGGTGGTAGTGGTGGTGGTTGTCTGTCTGGGGAGAAACGCGGGGGTTGGTTGGTCACCGGACGGGGATTCTTGTCTGTCCAGGCACGCCCTCCCCTCCGCCGTCGACGGCACCCTCCATCGACGGAGCGGCCACCGCGGACCATCAGGGCCATTTCCACCGGGCGCCCTCGCCCACACAGCACAACAGCACCAATGCCACCACAAACAACAGGTGTGCCTGCTGCTGCTGGCTCTCGCATTTTTTGGCTATGGACTATAAAGATCTTCTAGAATTGAAAACCAAGAAACTTTTCGCTCTGGCATTTATTCAATATGGATTGTCGCTGCTGAAAAAATCCTTCAGTGTAGTTGCATGTTGCTACGTGACCGTGGAATGTGAAAAAAAAAAAAAAAAAACTATGAATATTTCGCCCTCGATCATGCATCTTACAATGAACAGAAAAAAAAAGCTGTTTTGAGCCTGTGATCAGTCTGCAAGACACAGTGCCACATCTCCTCCTAAAAAAGATCGTGTAATGTCGGGAAGCTAGATTCCTTGCATAGCTGTGAAACGCTGCATTGAAGCCACTTTGTACTTTGGAATTTGAGTTTTTCATTTCGACTTTATTCAGATTTCCTGTATTTTTTGTATGAGTTATGTTAGAGAAAATAAGGTACTTTGATGACATGAAAGTGTGAGGCCCCATGCTTTGTTGAAATACGTGACGCATGCCTTTGCACATCTTTTGTCTGCAACGCGTTCCGTTTTTGGTCTCAAAGAAAGATTGATTAAATTAGTATTTCGTAGCATGGTTGCCTTTTATATAGAAAATGCAGTGTGGCTAAAATTATTGAACTTAAAATGCTGCACTTGGCTTATGTTTTCCTTTCGAGGGGTGTGTCTAGTGCTTTGTCTAAAGACCTCTGCATATATATAGTGCTTTCTTAGCGGCAAATGACAACACAAGATGGATGATGGGACAGAGCACTACTCTCAACTGACACCAATTTATTGTGTCACTCCACTCTTCACACGGGACAGAAACCAGGTGGTCATGTGTAGTCTGCACCATGAGCAGCGACCACCACAAACTCGATCAACAGTGCACACTCATGCTACAGAATTTAAAAAAATAAAATTCAGTGCTATGCAAGGCTAAAGGAACACTAATGCACTGCGATGCAAGTAACTGTATAAAAAAAAAAAGATTCCGATAGTTCCTGGACGGTGGTTTCACGGTTCTTTTAAAGTAGTGGTCTGTCTAACCAACCCTTGACAATTGCGCCTTTCGCAGTGTTGAGCGAAATGAGAAACCTGTACCTGTTGGTAGGAATCGCTCTTGTTCTCTAGGGCACTCTTTAACATGGCGGTCTGACTGTGTTGTTTTCTGTTGTTGTTTTGCGCCATCACAAGCACCGGATTCTCATGAACGGGCCCCGCCAGCACATTGTGTTGACGTGCGCATTCTGTGCAGTGGGTCACAGCAACTGGCGCACAGCGGGACGACGACGTTGGTGGACCACGGCAGCACAGTGTCGTCTGCGGCAGCTTCCTTGTACGCCTCGTTGGCGAGTTCTCAAGGCCGGCCAAGCTCGCCCACGGCGCCGTCGATACTGCACATGAACGGTCCCATGGTCGACAAGGTAACGTCTGGCTGCTCGGCTTCTTTCTGGCTCAGCCGTCTGGCCTCTTTCCCATCGTCTTTTTGGTGACCCATCGCCTCTATGTGACCAGCGACCCCTAATGAAACCAACAGACCACAAAGCTGAGGAACGTGTACGGGTCATTACCTGTATGTTTTAACTGTAGTATAGTAGCTGTGACATAAATGGTCAGGAATTCAAGTGGATGAAATTCCTTTTTGTTTATGTCATAATTACTGTGTACCACAGTTAAAACATGCTTTCATTATGTTGTGTCTAACAAAGGAAACAAGCCTGCAAACATTTCCCCCCCCTCTTTTGTTCTGTGACCTCTGGGCTACTTTTCGTCTCGGCAAACCGCCTGTCCAGATTTCGTCAAGTCCTTTGGCACAGAGTAATCTTTAGTGGGCACTGAGTGGTGGGCAGGAGTAATCTTGAAGACGAGGTCTTCGTGGACCTTTTGCACCCTTTTTCGGTGACTTGGTATGATGCTATTGGCGTTCGTAATACCTGCGTTTAAGATGCGTTTTTTAGGTAGGCTATAATTGGAAGTTTAATATTCAATTGAAGGTTTGACGGCAATCCGTCTGGCCGGGCAAGAACACGAAGGATCGCGGAAGTGTACACTGACCAAAAGAACAGGTGTTTCACTTGTTTTGGTCGGTGTACGCTTTCGCGATTCTTCAATTGTAAGTGTAGTCCAGGTGTAGGTTATGTACAAACTGGAAGTTTACTTTAGGACCATAAGAGTGTACAGGGGGAGAAATTCGGCCTTGTTGGTAAGACATTAGGAAAAATTTAGCGCAACATGCGTACAAAATTAGGAAAAATTTAGCGCACATGTTGTGTCCTCCCTTCTTGTGTCATTTTGCGCTAAATTTTTCATAAGAGTGTGCCCTGAAGGCATGCGACGTTCCGAATGAAGCGTGAGGTAATTTGGATGCAATATGGAAGTCGTGTTATGGAAGTGGGAAGTGCTGTCAAGGGAGACAGGCAGGTGTAATGCCAATTGCAAATTCTATGACGTGGAAGTTGTTTTACATTAGTCGATCCTGCCTTGCTGATCTGCGTTGTTCACGTGTGTGGTTTGCAGAGCGGGGACTCGATGTCGTCGCTGAAGTCGATAGCGGAGCAGGCGGTACTAAACGCTGGTCTCGAGAGTCATCTACAGTCACCATCTTCACAACAGCAACAGCAGCAGCAGCTTCAGCAAACGTCGCTCCAGCAGTCACTTCAGCAGACACTTCAACAACAGCAGCAGCAACAGCAACAACAACAGCAACAGCAGCAACAAGTGCAGTCATCGTCGTGTGAGCGAAGTGAGTTGAATTTGCATTCTTGGTGTGTTTTCATAGCTTGGTCTTGGTGTTGGTCTTGGTGTTGTCTTGATGTCTTAGTGTGTTTTCATAGCCATAGGTATTGTGGAGCCACTGGTGGACGCATATTTGCGGCAACTATTAGTGCATCTGATCTTTTCTTGTGGTTTCCTTATTACAGCTGTGGATGAAGCTTTTGGAACTTAAATTTTGCGAGTTGCATGGGGAAATGAAGTTTGACACGTTTTATTCACTATTTACTGTCATCATTTATTGGGGTGCAGCCTAGTTTTATCGGCAACAACAAAATAATGCGTTCCTAGTGAAATGTGGACTGTAGTACAGTAATACCTCGTTAACTCGAACTGCATATTTCGAAAAATTGGCTAAGTTGAAGTTTTCTGCGGCACCGAACCTTTTCCTATACGTCCCATGTATTTGTTGCCCTTTATCTCGAAGTATTTTTGGGTCGGACTATGGATATCGAAATCTTGACTGGGAGTGGAAGCAGAATTCTGCCGCCGGACCATTTCATAATATTGGCGCCATGCTGCCGCGCTTGAAAGTTCGTCGATTTTTTTTGTCTTATTTAGCCGCGCCCGCCAGTACGTCGAGGCTTTCTGCGATGAAGTCGGAACCTAGCGACATATGAATTTTGTCAAGCAACCCTGTGGCAAGTCATGTGGCAATGATCATCACCATCAGTATGTACATGCGCGGAGCAGGAGGCGTTCGCTTTGTGCAGTTCTGTGATTTTTTTTTAGGTGTGATCTCCGTTCAACCTGCGCAACGTGCGCGGTGCGGATTTTTCGCCGACTGTGAGGAGCGGCAACTAAGCGTGAGTGCGGCGAGCATGGCGTCGCTAAAGCAGTGCAAGTCGCCGAAATCGTTCAAACGGCCACTAACGTAGGGGACAGTGGAGACGATAGCGACGACGAACCACCTCGAGGTGACACATCTGCGAAGCTTGAGGAATTTGCTGCGCTTGCTTCAGAAAATAAGGTCGAGTGCAGCGACGTGGAAGATCATTCAATGCGTCGTCAAGCAGCTGGAGGACGCCTTCCTAGGCCCGAGTACGACTGCAAAGCGAGCGAGCATTAGGCAGTTCTTCTCTGCTAAATAAAATGGCAGTGCTGCAAAACCCAGCCGGTTACCGTCTCTTGTATGTTTTTTTTTTCTCTTTTAAACATTTACGAGAAGAAAGTTTAGAAGCTCCTGCTGAATAGCCGGTAAGTAGTAGTGATTTTTCTGAAAAGCGCTCGATTTTTCCCGGCGATTTGCGCAACTTTGCTTATCTCGAAAATCCGCTTATCTCGAAATTTTCCCTGGTTTTTACAACGAGTTAACGGTATTACTGTATACTGGTATATCTGCATTCTTTGTGTCAAGGTGTCATATGACACAATTTCATTAGAGTCTTGTGCTTAGTTCTTCCTTATGTCTAGCACTTGTAGTACAAGCATGCTTTGTGACTTTTCAGGTATGTTCGAGTCCGTAGTGGGCAACAAGGAAGTTCCGCGGCCGCAGCAGCAGCAACAGCAGCAACCCGCGGCGACGACGGAGGCGCACATCCCGCCCCTAAGAGGCGTGGCCCCCTTAGGCCCCGCCCCTTTGTCTAAGGAGTGCTTCTACCAGCTGCGGCTGCTGGAGGCGGCCTCCATGCACATGCCCCACCCGTCGGACTCTGAGCGGCTTAGGTGTGTGACACAGCTGCTCTCGTATGGGCATTGTCATGCCTCGTTACATTGGTTCACGGTCACTAACCCTGAGAGCACTAACACTACTAACCCTTCGAATAGAGGGTGCCACTAAGGTTGTCGCAGCCCTCCGCCTTAACTCCTTTTCTTTCTTTCTTTCTTTCTTTCTTGCATGCTACCCATTGATAACAATAGAATTTTCCTGGCACTTGTGTAGATATAAGTGGGTTCAACTGTGCATAGTAGGGAGAAAGAAGGTGATTTGCAGATGCTAGTTCAAGCAAAGAGAGAGAAGAGTGCATGGTTGATAATGTTTGACACGAAACTGCTGCTGCATTCCTGGTGGCCTTTGTTCAATGTTCTTCTTCGCGCCTTCCTTGCAGGCCTTACCTTCCGCGGAACCCGACGCAGGTGCCCAGTTACTACCCACAGACCTTGCCTCACTGCGACACGGTGGAGTTCTTCCAGAAGCTGTCCACCGAGACGCTCTTTTTTGTATTCTATTACATGGAGGTAAGCGTACCTGTTATGGCGAGTAGCTTAGCGCACCCTTGTGACGCCTATCGTGTGGTGTTTTGGGAACGTCAGGGATCCAAGGCACAGTACCTGGCAGCCAAGGCCTTAAAAAAGCAGTCCTGGAGGTTCCACACCAAGTACATGATGTGGTTCCAGAGGCACGAGGAGCCCAAGACCATCACGGACGAGTACGAACAGGCAAGTGTTGTGTCGTGGATTTGATGGCTGGATGCCGTGGCTCGGTTCTGGAAGGGACTGCGTGAAATGACTGTAATCCCTCCTTTTCTTTTGTCCTAAGTGTCCTTTTCATTCATCCTCACATGTCCTAACTGTTCTTTTCATCTGTTCTAGCACCTGTCCATAATGTCCTTTTCCTTGCAAGTGTCCTTTTCATCCGTCCTCGCACCTGTAGCTGTCCTTTTCATCTGTTCTTACATCTGTCCTTAGTGTCCTTTTCATCTGGCCTCTCAGCTTTTCTGTCTTTTCATCTGTTCTTGCATCTGTCTTTAGTGTCCTTTTTTGTCTGGTATATAATCTGTACTGACTGTCTTTTTCATCTGTTCTTAGATCTGTCGTAAGTGTCCTTTTCAACCATCCTAGCATTTGTCCTGACGGTACTTTTCACCTGGCCTCACATCTGTCCTGACTGTCCTTTGCATGTTTTTGCATCTGTCCTTAGTGTCCTTTTCAGCTGTTCTCACATCTGTCCTAACTTTTCATCTGGTCTCACATCTGTCCTAACTGTCCTTTTCGCCGGTTCTGACATCTGTTCCTAGTGTCCTTTTCATCTGTTCTTGCATCTGTCCCCTGTCACACGGCCACCACCGAACTCCATTTCACTCCATTCGGCATTTAACTCTGATCACGTGACAACTGGCACAGCAGCTACAAATCTGCCTCTGAGTACAGCGCGTTGGGGAGCCTCCCACCGTCACGGCGTGTAGGCTCTGCCCAGCCCAAAGCTCGCCGCCGCCGTCTATGATCACATGACAACTGGCACAGCAGCTGCGAAGCTGCCTCCAAGCACAGCGCTTCGGGGAGCCTCCCGCAGCGCGGGCAGAGCCTACGCGCCGCGACGTCGCTACAAGCGACTGCGCGCCTACTCCTGTTTACAAACATGGAATAGGTCCATAGCACTGTTCGCGAGTGCTGACTGGTACTGTTGGTTACCAGTGGCAAAAAGATGTTCGATAGCATTGGTTATCAAAGTAATTAGAGGTAATTAATAATTTATATCTCTCGCATTTGCCGCCACTGAATGTTTCTTTCTCTCATCTACGCAGGGGACGTACATCTACTTCGATTACGAGAAGTGGAGTCAGAGGCGCAAAGAAGGTTTCACGTTCGAGTATAGGTACTTAGAAGACAGAGATCTGAACTGAGTGGGGTCTTCTTCGGCGCCCAGTCGTGCAGCCTCGGCCCCCGGACTCTCTTCAAACTCCAGCAGCCTGTGTCTCTGCTCCCCTATCGCTGCGACCCCCCGCTCCGTCGTCGCCGTTCGTCATTTTTCGTTGTTTTTTTTTCCGCGACCCCTCCCTGGTTTTTATTTGATTGTGGGTTTTTTTTTCTTTGACGCATCGTTGCTCTGTTTTTCATTTCTCGCGCAGTCCCCCTTCAGCGCAACCGAGTGCACATTTTCACCCCGTCGATTTTTCTTTTCTTTTTCTACAATGTTTTTTGTTTGCTCTGTCGCCGCTCGATTGTTGCTTTTCGGCATCATCGTCACGCCCGTGCAGGGGGGACTGCGTGTGACGAAACGAAAAACACTGTAACTTCCTGCGAGAGTTTTTTTTTTTTTTCGTTTTTTTTTTCTTTTCGTCGGAAGAAGAGGACCATACGTTGTTGTGCCGCATTTCTCGGACTCGGCAAGCCATCAACGCCGCCCACCACTTCGCCGGGGGACAACACACACACAAAAAGAAAGCCTGCCAGCGTTTTTTCGTCGTGCCGTAGTAGTGTTCAAGTCTTGCGTTTTTTTCTTTTTTTTTTTCCTTCTTTATCTCCTCTGGCCTCTTGTTCGTTGTTTTTATATTTATTTTTTACGTTCGCTACCTCTCTTGGTCTTCTTCTTCTTTGCTCATCACAAAACATCCTTGGGGGTTTCTTTTTTTGGAAAAAAGTGTGTGAGAGTGACTCGTTGCATCAGCCACATTGCCACATCAAGCCCCCCCCCCCGTTTTGCAGCCTCTGTGGGACGAACTTTAGAGTGAGCTGGGCAGCAGGGCGCTACGGAATAATGCGGCAGCCCGCTCGCATCGGGTGCGTCGCGGGGACGTCGCCGCGGAGCGTTAATCGGCTCCGCACGCGCTTCCAGGACACGCCGGGCGAGAGGCATCGGGCGTGCACGGATGCTGTGGAGCAGAACGATGTTGATGTACAAATTTACGGTGGCAAAACTGGGGAGCGAAGGGATTTTCGAAACGAAAAAGCAAACGGTGTGTACGTGGTCAACTGGCAACCGGCCGCGCATCATTTTAGTGTTTTCAGTACAAAAAAATGCTGTGGTGTTTAGCGAACGGTTTTGAGAAGCTTGGGTGGGGATTTGTCCACTCCTTGACGTTCCCCCCCCAAGCGATTTAGCAGAAGGCTGGTCTAGATTTTGGAATATACAACCAGGAAGTCCATTTGAAACAACGGAAATTAATTCATATCCAAGAGTGCAGCTCAGCAATGTAGAGATCCTTCTGGTGCTTCTGTTAACGCTTTCCATCTCTTCACTGTTATAGCCTTCTCCGCATCTTTTTTTTTTTTTCTTATTGTTTCTGTCTCTCCAGCTTTCATCTTGTACGATAAGCTTCAGTACTTTTTGATAACTACTGCAAACACAAAAACTCGCTTTATTCTATCTCGTCAACATATCCTGCCATTCTTTAGTTTCCCCATCATCTTGAGTCATTCACAAGCACGTGTTGTACATAAAGAAAAAAAAAACATTCTTCAATCTTTTTTCTTCCTTGCTTTCTCCACACATTCACACGTTGCAGAAGCGAATGTAGGTCATCTCTTGCTGGGCAAGTCTGCTCAGTTCGTATTACCTCGTAGTAGTGTGGTAAAAAAATCTGGCTGTCGTTGACCTGTGCATCGATTCCTTTCCTCCTCGTTTTGTTCGTCTGGAAACCAAAAAAATTCTGCACCGTTATCCACTCACCAATGAGTCAAAGTAACGTACCCAGCCGTTTTCACAGCGTCGTTGCACCGTTCAATGAGCCCGGGGGAAACACCTTCATGAGTAGTGGTTTGTCGTGGGGGGGGGGAGAGAGGCGGGTGGCTCTGCGTCGAAATATTTCCTTTCTAGCGCGTTTTTCCTCATGCCCAAAGTTTCTCGAAAGACTAGTCTCGCTTGCGGAAAGGCCAAAAGAAAAATTGCAAATGGCATCATTTCGATCATCGCGGAGCATCGTCGACGCGGATGCGTCTCTCGCCACGAATGGAATTTCGGACTGGCTGCAAAGAAGTGCTCGGTCATTGGCGGAAGCTCGTGGTAGTGACCATCCTGTGT
Organism: Rhipicephalus appendiculatus; assembly: GCA_030522465.1. NCBI lineage: Eukaryota > Metazoa > Arthropoda > Arachnida > Ixodida > Ixodidae > Rhipicephalus > Rhipicephalus appendiculatus. Next base: position 447,745 of record JALIZH010030813.1, on the reverse strand, counting down.
TCCTTTTCGTACACAATGCGGCTGCTGATGTTCAATGAGTCATCATTTTTGTTTGCCGCTCCTGGCTTGTTGGGGAGAGCGAAGTCCGGTGCTGGTTTTGAAAAGGGAGAAAGCGTGTAAATATGTGCGTGACAGTGTACATATATATCTATTATGCACGTGCGTTATATATATATATATATATAAATATAAATACTAAGAAGCCAATTTGATTATCGCCGTGGCCGTCTCTGACTGCGCTGGCAGTGAAGGTTTTACAGAAGTGCGGGGGTGGTCGCAGCTGCATTTAAGTTTCCATAGTCTTTCTATTTTTCCTCCTGACGCGCGACCACCGCACCATCATCGCTTTTATTTCTTTTTTCCTGGGTTGCGCCTATTTTGAGAGAAACGGGTGTGGGTCTGTTTGGAACACTGCGTAATTATCGGCTCGTCGTTTTGAGCCGCCATCATAGTCTTTGTAGTGCCTTCAGCAAGTGTTGTGGGAGTGATAAACGACCCGGCATTGTCGGGTGAAGGGTGCATTCGCGAAGACGTATCTGGATTTGAAAAGGAAACAAACAAGTCTAGTGAAGCTGTGATTTTAATTGCTGGCAATCACACAATTGAGGTTCATTTTGAATTGTTGCACTTTTTTTATTTCTTTTCTATGTTGGACACACTGCCCCATCAACGATTATAGTTGAAGTGGAAGCAGTGATGTAAACTGGTTGGGGTGGGGGGATGAAGTCGTTAAGGAATGTTCTTGTTTCTTTTTGCCAGCACAGTCAAAGGGTCACCGTGCCCAAGCACTGGACTTCGGTTTTCTGTCTTGCCTTGTGCGTCGTCTCTCTTTGTCTTCACGCTGTCAACTGGAATCGTTTCTTTTAGATGTTTCTCCGGGCTTCAGACATCCGTTTGTCGGAAATTGGTGCGAGTAGAGGTGCAGTCACGTTGTGTGGTGGTTGTGTTTGTCGACGAGCAAACGCAGGCTGTGAAATTTTTACCCAGTTGTCCATTTGTTGATTTGAATGCAGGCTCGATGCTCGTGCATCGAATCCGAGTCAACGGAAAGGAAGTGATGTGATGAGAGGTGCGTTTTAAATGTACGCGGCTGGTTGCCAGTGCGCCGCTATGTGGTCTTCTTTTTAATGCTCCAAAATTGATGTGATTAAAAAGATGTGTATTTAACATATAACCGGGATGTACAAAATTTCTTTTACTGTTAAAAAAAAAGAAAATGTCTGAAGATGCAGCGCTCCAACAACTCGTTCTGTGTGTCGCTTGGTTTTTGTGTTGATGCCTTCGAGTGCTGCTGCAAAAGGCGATGGTCTTGCGAAGTCTGGCACACTAAAACCAGGACGCGCCCCGTGTTACATTGGCAGTTTAAGATTCTTGAAATGAAATTTCCGGGCGTGGCAATCTGAGAAAAAAAACGCACGAAAGCTAAATTCTTACACCTTCTAAAAAATCTGCCTATCCATTCGGATTCTTGTTTGAAAACTACCGAGCATGAACGAACAAATGTACATAAAGAACAGTCACTTAAACTGTGGGGGGCTCGAAAAGTACATTGACAAAAATCTAAATTTCCTGTGTAAAACTTGCTGCAGCTTCGCAGCAACGTGTGCCTACGTATGGTTTGCTTCACCGGTCCACCAAGATCGTCGCCGACTGCCGCAGCACTTTTGGTGTAGGAGGAGCTAGTTTGAACGCTGTTGCAATCGGAGTAGAACACACAAAAAAAGGGAGTAATAATGGTTTATGTGGGAAAGGGTGCTTTTCGGAGGGAGTTTGTAAACCGAGCCAAAAAAAAATGAAAAAAAAAAAGTACACGGGTGCGTTTGAGAAGTGTGTAAAGGGGAGGGTTGTTGCCTGGGGTTTAAAACAAAACTATATCCGAGGGGCCGTGGTTCCACCAAGGGGTTGTCAAGGGAACACAAGGTTTTTGCAGATCTCGCCTCGGGGCACTGTGTAAATAAATATTTCAATAGGGGGGGCCGGAGAAACCGAGCGTTTCCCCGTCCCCACTTTGGAGTCTTTGGACTTTAAAAGTCCCCCCCCCCCCATGTGAATGAAAGAGGTCAAAAAATAAAAAAAAAGAACTTTTTTTCCGTTCGTGAAAAAAAAACTGTTGTGCCTGTCAATTCTTTCTTTGTGATTTAATGCCGTTTGAAAAAATACAAGCTTTTGTGAAAGATGGGGCGATAAGAACCTTTTGCAATGTAGTGTCCTTATTTGGAGACTCGACTTTTGCCATTTCTGTGCACTGTTGGCAAGGAAGGGACCGCAAACACTGAGCTAATGATAAATCGGGCATTCTTGCTGCCGAAGTTCTTTTAATCACTTGGCGAAGTACTTTGCTACACGAGATCGCTTTGGTGAAGGCAGTGGTGTGTTTTGTTTAACGAGATGGACGTGCACCGTTTTAGCAGGAATTTCGAAATTACCTTTTTAGGAGTCCTCGCTGCCAGCAGATAGCTATCGTATGTAATTTGAGTGGGTCATTGAATTTGATTTGTGAATATTGCATGACTGACTGTACCATAATTTGATAATTATATGCCTCGGTGCAACAGTGCTTAAGGTGCTCGGCTGCTGACCCGAAGGCCGCAGGTTCTATCCCGGCCACAGCGGTCGCATTTCGACGGAGACGAAATGGTGGAGACCCGTGTACTGTGTGATGTCAGTGCACGTTAAAGAACACCAGATGGTCAAAATTTCCGGAGCCCTCCACTACCGCGTCTCTCATAATCATATCGTGGTTTTAGGACGTAAAACCGCAGATATTATTATTAGTTGTTCGATGTGAGATATGCTATGACTTATTCTAACACTGCTACTTGCTTTAAGTTTGGTTTCCAATGCTTTGGCATTAAATTATGTAAATTTCATGAATCACTGGATGATAATGCATGTTGCACAAGGATGAAACCAAGCTTGTAGCTCTGAAGGTCCCCTCAAGTTTTCTGTAAAGGATCTTCCAAAATGCACAAACCAGGATAACGTAGAAATCCCTGCATCTTGCATGAGATTCAGGTACTAAAAGAGATTCCTAGATACATAAAGGTGCCCAAGAAGACTGTTGAATCCTTTTACTTGCACAAGATTCGGGGGTAGAGAAACATTACATTCTGGTAATTTCTACATGTAAAAAAAAGTTATGGTGCTTGCTTGCGCAACAAAGGCATGTGGCAAAGAAAATTGTTGAAATGTGCAGAACAGCCCTTTTTAAAGAATAGAAAGTATCGTGCATAGCAACCTCATGCATTGATGAAATTTTTTAACAATTTTATTTGGCTCATAGTTCTGAAATTGTTGAACAAAGGCCTCTATTTCAAAACCAATTTCAAGGCCTCTAGCGTTCCGAGCGAAAGCACAAGATCTAAACCTTGAAAAAAATTTATTGTAAGAGTAAACCAAATGTACATTTACGGCTCAGTGGGAATACCGGTATTTCAACCCAATCTTAAAAATAGCAGCAAACATGTCAGCAATGCGTACTTGCATGTTGGAATTCATAATGTGTTTTTAGAAAGCGAGAATAATTGTCACTAACTAAGCCATAAAAGATGAGGGACAGTACATGTTTCCATCTACAGTGGTTTGCAAATTATATTGAAATGCCTCGTGAAAACACTTTTTGAAACATTTTTGCTTCGGCGCACTTGGAAAAGCCATTGTGTTTAAATATAATTGCAGCAGCATCAGTAGTAGGACCATAACTCTTCTAAATGGCAGAAATTGCCTGTACAGTAGAACATCGTTACAACGTACACCGACAGATAACGAATTATCAACTATAGTGAACCAAATGAGAACATTGGTTGGTTCACGCTTAACTTCGGTGGCATTTATCTCTTTTATAAAGAAACAAAATGCAAAAGCTGCCGCGATATCGGCTGTAACGAACACATTTTGTTGGCGCGAGGCTCTAAACTCAAGGCAGCATAAAAAGCAAAATAAATGTTGAAAGACAATTCACAACCTCTTCTTTTTAATCTTTTGAAAAAGTTGCAAACATTTCGATGATCCAGCTCAAAAAAAAAAATGCATTTGACTGGTTGCGCCACCGTATGAATAGAGTTTGATATGCCGTTTGGTGACAGGTAAGGATTACCTTGGTTATAATGGTTTTGAAAACTAGAGCGATGTGATTTTGTATGTACAAGTTTTCATGCGCCAGATTGCCAATTTGTTAATCTGATTGTTATATCTACTGTTACAACGAATGTCATACATAACAAACTAATTTGTGGTCCTAGTGCTACTTCATTTGAATGAAGTCCGACTCAATAACTTTTTTTTTAATTGGTACCAAAAGCATTTGAACATGATTCTTTAAATTCAGCTGAAACTTCTCTGTTTATGCAACACAACTGCTGGGAAAGAGAACGTATGGTTTCGTAAGCTCATCAAAACTCACTTTCTGATGTTTCTTAAAAGAACGTAATATTCTTGGTCATGTTCAGGGAATGTTACCCGCACTTGTGCCACCATTTTTTCATACCATGAATACTAGTGGTGAAATATGATGCTAGCGTCCATATGCACTCCTGCCACAACTTCTTAAAAGTTATTGACAGATGGCGAATAGATTAGCACTTCCTTGCAGCTCCACGTGAAATTGTGGCTTTCATCACAAGTAACTTTCCAAACCAAAAATAAAATCAGTTTCGGTTGGCGAGTGTTGGCTGGATAACATCAAGGTTTTCCAAAAACTCTCCAGTGTAAAGTTGATGCACTAACTGACGATGAATTAGCTTGGTATATGTTGCAATCAGGCCAACAAAGGAGTTAAACTGCAGTGCGCTCGAAGCGCAGTAGTCGCAGTGTTTTACGGCCACGACCAATTAATATTTTGGCAGAACAGGGACGTCTCCAATTAGGCTTGTGCCCTCTGTACATCTGTGATCAAAAGGTAATATCCGCGCTCTCAAAGTGCAAGAATTCCACCTTCCAAACTGTTCTTGTACTATACTCGTTTACAGCATATGAAAAAAAAAAAAGCAAGTTCAGCCTACAGAATCATGGCATGCCTGCCCTTCACCTGAGAAAGACATATCGTGCTATACTCGGCAACAACTTGGCGGTACTGTGGAAGCTACAGAACCAAAACGCATGCCTGCTACTGCGCCAAAAAATAGTACTGATATTTACTGATAATTTTCTCGCCTTGCTGAAATAAGTACTGCTTTATTTATTATGAGTCAAACAGTTACAGGAAGTCGTAGATAAAATTCAGTTATTGTTCACTTTTCAAGAATGCCTTCCTTTTCTTTCCATTTCTTAAGATGGCGCCACCTTTTCAGCAGGCCCGTTTTCCAAAGTAAACATGGCATCCGTGACATAAGTGGGTCAGTGTGTGGCCGCAAACGCGCTGTTTAGTTCTCCAAGAAAAATATACTCGTAATATGACCCCAAAATGTAGACTGAACAGTCCAAATGTCTCTCCCATTTACATTTATCATGTACATGTTTTTATAAACGCATTAACGATGCAAGCGAGCAAAACTGAAACCAGACGAAAGCTGTCGTACTACTTGCGGAGCAACACGAATGTGTGGAAGTCCGACCTCGTAGCCTTTGCTCCATTGCCTTAGATAAGTTGTCGCCAAGTATAGCTGGTTTCTGCTTTCCACAACTACCTTTCTTGGCTGGTTTAAATATTATGCATATTAAGAGTTACAGGTTCGTCGTTGCAACCTAAACATTACGTTTGTCTAAGTAGTGATGTCGAAATCCCCGACGAAATTTATCAGGACGTTCAAATTTCCGACGAACGATTAGCAACACCAATGTGAGTCTGTATGGGAAAGTCAACTGTCCGGAACATTTGCTTGACATCACAAAAATGAGTCAATGCCATTGGATGGAGCATTTATGCAAATTATCTGGGGGGCAGGGACAGTGATGGCTGTGTACGGAGATTAAGCTTTTTCTTACCTTTCCGAGTGGTTCAGTGTGTCGCGAGTCTCATGACTATAAAGTAACGAGGCTTGCATTGAGCATGCAACAAACATGTTTATTGTTCCCGGTGGCATATGTTGAACACAGAATCGCCTCGCGCTATCAGGTAGCGTCATACCTACGGTGTTGCTTAAATGCCACTTGCCCTTGGCTTTTGATTAGCTGTGCACTGCAGCTTTGGCGCTGAAGCAAATAGTCTGGTTGCTTTATCACGTGGTGCAAAATTTTTCCCACAATTCCAAGTGCTCCCGAAAAGAGATTCGTACAGACGGCTTCTGGATTATTACGTTTTTCCAACATAACTTCATTTCCGTTTCCTTGAAAACGTTGCCGTGAATGGTGTACTTCTGAGACGTTCCCATTTGTAGTTTTTTTTTTCGCTAACAAAACCGAGGAGGCATTCAGGCAACACTCACAATCTGTGCGTCTTGCAAACATGCCACGTGCTTTTCTCAAGTTAACAGTTCTACATTTGTGAGCCGAAAGAGAGAGAACTACAGCTCAGTAGCAAAATCGATATAATCCGCATAAACTCCAATCCTTGAAGCCAACAACAATTGTACATTGACTTCCGCCTTTTTTTATTTCATGACAAAGTGCTTATAGTAGCTGCCGACGGGTAACAGAGAAACAACAATCCTGCAAACAACGCTCAACGAGTGAATAGACAAACGCTTTCCAGCTCGAAGCCGACACAAAACTGCCCGCAAAACATTCCTTCTGTACCAATCCAAATAGCACAATGAACTGGACCGATATTGGTGCAATATGCCTATATTGAGATATACATATAGATTGGTAAAATCATATATCGGCTTTATAGAGCCTTCACCAGCGGTATAGCTCCAAGAACGGTCCACCACGTTACGCTATTCGGAAACTTTCCTTCATAACCCTTGCGAAAAAGATTCCACAATCTGCCACTCCAAAACAGTCTACACCGTGCCTTGATGGGCACAGTAGATAACATGCAAACTCGGCTTTCTTGGGACAGGTCCTACACCGACACCATGTGTATGATATACCTACTCAAGCGCTTTTAAAAGCGCTTGCTAGCAACGTGTCGCAGGCAAGGAATGGTCTACAAGAAGGGTTTGGTCTATTGCAGGACACCTGCGCTGCATGCATGACGGAATGGGATATTTTTTTTTCCTGTATAGAGGATTGTATCACATAGATCGTAGAATCTTACAAACATCAACAAAAATCTGAGTTGGTTGCGTTCGAGTCCAACATGTAAGAAGGTGAGGGCAGGGACAACCAAACGTCACTGCCAAAATGCAAAAGAAAACAGTCTTCATAAATGAAGCTTCAATACCATTAAGCAAACTTGCCCTTTATACAAAATACAAGACGTGAACAGAAATGAAACCTATCATAATCTTTTCAAATATCTCGAATACGTATTTCCACAAAACTAAATAACCACTCAATGGCACCTGGTTAGAGGTTACACATTAGTATCGGTCACCAAAATGAATTTGGCATACAAATTGATTCACGCCAGCATGCTGACAACCCTGAACACAATGTGCAAATACATAATTGCCTTTCTGAACTCAATGACTATAATACTGAACTCGCCAACTATAAAAAAAAATTAAACGGTACACCTTTCTGTGCAATTCGTCAATTTGTGGGACCCCAGATACCTAAGTAAATTCAGACTTTGCAAAAGGGGGGAGGGGTGGGGGGACAGAAGTCTAAAGGTGTATAGAGATATCATAACAAAATATATAAACAAAGCTCTGTTGTGTACATATACATGTTGTAATAGTGCCTACCTAGAGTACAACTCCGAAAGACCGCTCGTGGATTGTATAATACAACCAAATATATAGCTCTCGTCGGTCAAGCGCGACAGGTACTTTTGGCTAACGCCTGCTGTTACGGGAGAGGGAATTTATAGCGGTTGACGAAGAAAAACGAGACAATCTGGGCGGTGGATGTGGGCGCACTTGGAGAGACGGCGGCCATTAAAATGGTTGGTGGTGGTGGTGATGGCATGCATGGATGGCACGTTCGCCGTAGCGGACTCAGTCGGACCCGAGTCATGGGCATGGGCTCGCGGACTAGTCCGTCAGCCAACAGCAGAACCACGTCAGGCAGCAGGTGCCGAGGCAGCACTTCGCCAGGTCGTCCATGCGGCTTGTCTCCTGGGTCTGCTCACGAACGACGCTGCGCAAAGAAGGGCGAGCCGTGTTGGTGCATTTTACAAACTACGTCATGTAGAGGCAGTCGCCACTTACGGGAACATGTTACCTATCCAGATTGCAAGGTCATGTTGTGTGCTCTAGGTCACACCCTAGTTATGCAAGACTGCCATCACATAATTAATGGCTGGAATTTACGTTTTGTTTGTTTTGGTTCAAAAGTGACTATTTTCACTAGCTTTTTGAGATGCTTCCATATGCTTTCGCATTTCTAACTTTCACGACGCTTCCGTATCTGATACTTTCAGGACGCTTCCGTATTTGAAACTTTCAGGACGCTTCCGTATTTGAAACTTTCAGGACGCTTGCATATTTGAAACTTTCAGGACGCTTCCATAGTTGAAACTTTCAGGACGCTTCCATATTTGAACCTTTCAGAATACTTCCGTAACTGATACTTTCGAGACACTTCCCTATTTGAAACTACGTATCAAGACACTTCCATATTTGAAACTACGTATCAAGACGCTCCTGTATTTGAAACTTTCAAGATGCTTCCATATTTGAAGCTTTCAAGATGCTTCCGTATTCTGAACTTTTGAGGTGATTTTATATGCTTCCGTATTTCAAACTTTTGAGACACTTCCATATATTGAGATGCTTTTGTATATTTAGATGCTGGTATTTCAAATGTCAATATGGCACTCTGGCACCTCTATATCTAGACCACATGAAAGTATAGCTTTCTATGTGCTATCTAAAATTTTGTAGCAGTTAGTTGGCCTTTCACCGAGCAAGATCCAGTCACCTACACTGTGTTGCCTCCGGGGTAACCCGTTGCACCATAGTATCCCTGATTAGCACCCGGAGGTGGCGCAGGTTGTCCAGGGTAGTAGCCTCCCGGCATGGGCTGCTGCGTGGTACCGTTGTAGTAGCCACCAGGGGCCGCTGGCTGACCCCCTGATGGGTAGTACCCTGCTGGCGGCACAACGCCAGGCTGACCGGTGGGCACGTAGGTTGACCCTTGCTTTACGTAACCCTGCACAGATGGTCAGACAGTACAGGTCACGCACCTATTTGCATTACGGGGTTTTACGTGCCAAAAGCGCAATACGATCATGAGGCATGCCGTAGTGGGGGGACTTCGTAATTCTTTATTGTTAAGTGGGTCTCATTAACGTGTGCATAAATCAAACTGCATGGGCATTGTGCATTTCGTCGACTGGGATGCAGCCACCATAAATAGGAACTGCACGCATTCTTTCAGGCTAAGCAGTACTACACTTTGGCTACTAAGCCATCCTGAAGGCGACGAAGCAGGCTCAGGTGGAGCATTAGCGGGTACGTCACACTTCGGATGGTTCACGTCAGATAGGACTTGTGTCACTAAAGTAATATATCGGTAGCTTCCAATGCAATTGCTTAAAATATCTGCCACTGTACTCTGCTTCATACATCAGCTGCAACGCTGTGAGAGCCATCCAAGAAGTTCGGACAACAAAATATATATGCAAGTCTAAGCATACCGCGCTTGGATTTCGTTGTTATAAATGTTGCCTCCGCCACTGGCTCCGGCTACGCGTTACTGGAGCTAATTGCAGGGGCCATGATTCGAATATAAAAAGTGATCTAGAACAACCTATTGAGAACTGTGCAAATAATGGGGTTTGTTTATTTCCAAGGCACAAAGCATCTTTATTTATTACAATCTAAAAATGAAAAATATTCACATTACGGGTGATAAAATCATTGAACTATTCCTTTGTGCAAATGAGTCTACTGCAAGAGGTCACACTAGCTTTCATACTGCACCTGATGTATGAAACAGACAGTGTGAGGGAGGCAATAATAGATGCACAACTGCACTTTCAATGATGTGAAGTCAGCTTAACATAACTCTTGATTGTGGACCTCCCCAGCTTAGGGATGTTAGATTAGACCTGGAGTAAATAAGGCACATTGCGATTCTTTCAGAATAGCTCGAAATCTGGCTCAGAATATTAAAACATCGGCATCGTAATGAAATTCTTTTAGGATAGCTAGCAATCTGGCTCGGCAAATAGAAACAGTGGCGTTACAAAGCAGATGCCACAAACTTGATTTGTTGAGGCTTGTGGCATCTGCTTTAGGCCATAACATTACCTGAGCGGCTGGGTTGAAGACTGTAGCCTGTGGCTGCTGCGGCTGAGGTGGGGGGCTGCTGCGGTGCCTGTGGTGTTGTAATCCATCCTGGCTGCGGGTATCCATCATTGCCCGCATGTGGATTGTACGGGGGTGGGGGGATCGTAGGGCATCTGGGGAAATGATGGCTGCTGGGGAGGGTAGGGGGGCCTGGTGGGGGGTAAGGGACTTGGGGTGCGGACATCTGCAGGAGTTAAAAGAACATAACATCACTATATGTGTGTAGTAGTTTTTAAATAGGGCACTGAACAGAGTACAATCAGCCAAAGCAAATTTCATGGGACACAAGCGTTGTGAAAAAGTTTGAATTCCCACAATGCCTGAACATACGGTTTTAAATCTGAAGTTTTCAGGAGTGTAGTAGCCTTTGGAGCTTACACATGATCGATTAAATTAGAAGCATCATGCCTTAGAAATTTAAATTTTCCACAGGACTAGTGTACCATAAAACTAATGTGGGTGGCAGCACATTGCAAGAAATTGTGCAATGTTTAGCATGTAAACTACACTTGGATACAGCTCAAGAAAAAAGCTGCTTTTCGTCATCAAAAGACCCCCTCCAGCCAATAGTGTCACGGCCGCTTTGTGATTCCTCTCGTGAGTGTGACGCGAAGGTGGTCTGCCGCGGGGTCACGATGACACGGCGATGCCATTGGCTGTGGGGGGGGTCCTTTCTGTCAGAAATGCCATCTATATCTGAGCATTCCATATGGTTTGTGAAGGGAAGCACAAGTGCGTAGTGTTTATTTCAGAGAATGAAAACACAAAGGTTACATGTTTTTACTTGAGTCACATGTCAACTTGCGCGACTTGCCTGCACGCTAAAATGTGCATCGCATTATTTTGACAACACAACAGTAAAGCCTGTGCTACATTATGAGAAATGTTTGTGTCTCCCGGAGTTTATCTTATCTAACAATAAATTGTCATTTTGCAAGCCTTTACATTATGCATGCTGGGTGTTTACACAGTTACCAATTCTCAAGTGACCACAAAAGAACACCATACGATGCATACTTTTTTCGCCATGACAGAAGCACTGAGGTTATGCAAAAAATCCCCAAGTACACTACACACAGCCCCAATCAATGACAGAGTATCCCATCGAAATGACACCCTTAACGGTGTCACATTTCTATAATGTAACTGGAGTGACTTATACTCCTATAGATAAACTAAATAAAGCCGACACCTTTAGGTGTCATCCGTCGCGCGCGCCTTTTCCTTTCGACGCTCCGTATCCGAAACTTCCGGAACGTGAAAGGCGTGCGCGTTATCAGCGTGACGTCACATTCTTGACAGGGACGCGGCAGGTGTAGAGTTTTGAAACACGCACGCAATTCAGATAACCATTGCGTTCTTTGGGGCAAGATACACCCAAAGGACGTAAACGCTTGAATGGTATAGGAGTAAACCTACACCCTAAAGGGTGTCACAGATAATGTGACACTACTGACACCCTTTTGGGTGTCACCCTGTCTGATTTTCGCGTGGTAGTTCAGTGCACCTCGCTTGTCGGCGAATAACACAGAAGTGAAATCAGTAAAATTAACTAAAACGCACGTAAAGTTAGCATTATAGAGTCAGAAATTGGAAGAATGCGAATCATGCGAACGCAAGTACGTGCTATGAATGAACATCTGGCAGCAAAGGTTACTGCAAAATCATTCGCAATGTTTAGCGCAAGCCACGGCGCGATATGCCGAATGAGGACGCCAGATGAGTCAGAGCAAACTCAGATTTGTAAACATGATCTGCGAGGGCAAGCTGTGCGCTTGAACGACACACTGCGACAGCGAGCTCCACGCAGAAACCTTGAGGAAATACAATTAACTGCACGCAATATCTCAAGGTTTCGTAGCAGAGTGGCTAGAGTACGCGCATTTTGCGGCTTTTAACCGGCACTCCGCAGTCACGTGCCCGCGATCCCCAGTTTCTGACGCCTGGCAAATACCCCGTTTCGCCGTCGTCGCTATGTCTCGTAGCTTATCAGGCCAGTAAATTAGACGCTCTCATCTCCTCTACGAAAGATTAGTTCGGAACGGTCCGTCCCGCCGTCAAAATCGGGCTGTTGACAGGAGCTAGGTTTTTTTTTATTACCGCGCGATAAGAAGCCTCCGTGGTTTAACACACCCTTCCGCTCTACGATGTTAAGTTTAACCCTTTAGAATACGAGTAGAAGTGACATATACGCTCAAGAACTGGAAAACACGTACTTCAACTGGTGCGCCGCTGAATGCTTTTCTTCAGTTTCTAAGTCCCGCACAGGCAAGCTGAAACACGAAAGGAAATCTAGCCAGCTTCGCGCAATGGCCACACTACCCTCGTTAAACTGCGACACACGTACTGTTGCAAGCGCTAGAGCTACAGTCCGGTCGAGTCAGCTGATCGCTACGCGCTCAGCCCGACGTGACATACGGGATACCCGTCAGAACGTATCGATTCGAAAGAACAATGCCCACGGAATAATAAGGCGCACCCGCGACGATTATTGCGCTGCGAACAAACGTCGCGCAAGCCGCAGAAAGTCAATGGGCATATGAAAGTTGCACTCACGGTTCGACGTCCAGCGCTATCAGTTGTCACTGGGCGCTCTACGGCGAAGGCGCGAGCTATTTAAAGAGGTCACGGGGTACTAATCGCGGCGTACCATAGTCAGCGAGGCGTCGCTGACCGCTACAGCTACATGAGGATTGATCGCTAGCAGATACGCGGAAAAAAAAGGGACGGTGTATAGCAACGGCATGCGGGTACGCGCCCGCTCGCTACACTGCGCTCGCAAAGCTGAAGAGGAAGAAGAGGATTGTAACGCTTACTTTTTCGGGGTGTGACGGCTCCAGGATTGAGCCCGATGCCGATCAACACGCTCGCTAAGTAAACAAGACCTTGGATCCTAATGCCCAAGAAGCTGAAGATCACTGCGTCGACTGCGTTGCCTGCATAACGCAACCAGCCATGATGATGGTGGCCGCCCCTTTGGTGACGTCACAATGCAAGTTGCTTCAAGTTGCCATGGCAGCTGGAGCACGCGAACCGCGCGAGAGTCTTCAACCGCAAACAACGAGAACAAATGCGCTATCCTTATTTCGTGTACAACGTACGTCCCTAGTCTCCACTCCGAACGTGCTATTAAGGATTCCACTTTTTTTTAGATTTTAATGAATATGGTGTCGTACTATCAGTTTTGCGTCATTCCATCAAAACCCGCATCTAAGGGGTTCAACGAATTGCTGCGAGCTAAATAGGTATGATTCAAACTTTTAAAAGCTCGCCTAGGCCCATCGTCAACGCCCGAGGCTTTTGGTGTCGATTTCAAGTTGAAAGCTACCCCTCAAACTCAAGTTCCAGCGGCAGTATCATCAAAGCAACGTAACACGTCTCAAAGGCCATGCTTTTGTAATATAAATACGTCATAGCGGCCATGATTTTGACATTATCTGTACCACGATGGCGCTTGTTACCGCACCACTCCGGGATGCAAAGAACTATCAGATGTCTGCTCACCGAGATAATGATGATGATCGTTGAGAGTTTTTCTCGGGCCCAGTGTGCGTGTGTGTGTGTGTGTGTGCTTGTGCCGATGCTGTCCGTGAGGCCAAGTTTCGCGAGCTGAAAGGAGCCAAGCCCCCCCCCAAAAAACGAACGTCATACTGGACTTCGTTATGTGAAATGTAAGCTCTTTAACCACCACCGCTATATTCCCTACGCTTGTCCACTATCAACCCGTCCGTGCACCCCCCCTTGCTACCCCGCCTTCTCCTTTTTTACGTGAGGCTTGGTCGTCGTAGGGGCCAACTGTGTGTGTTGTTGACCGCGAGACGGAACAAAAGAATGGTCGATTTGCTTGAGTTGCGCTGTAGTAGTTGCGTCGCCGTTCTTTGACCCAGCTGGGCGCTACACTCCCAGTGTGGGCCAGCGCTGGCTGCCCTCGAAACTGAGGAAACAGCTTAAAAGACGATGGAAACGCGGTACACTGGACGAGCGCGGTACACTGGACGAACATTGGGACAGCGCTCGTCCAGTGTACCGTGTTTCCTTCGTATTTTTTGCGCCGTGTTTTGTCAGCTAGGTATGCAACAACTCGCCCAAATCGAAGTCTTGCCCCCGAAGCTTTCAGAAAGCGGTGGTTCTCTTCGAGAAGAGATGCAAAAGAAAAAGACGAGAGACACCGCGACGAAGCCATTCTGAAGCGGCGGCATCAAACAACTTGCACGTTGCTTTCGAAAAGCAAAACTCCCTTCGCTCCACGGAAACATTTGTTAACGTTGTAGCTTTGGATTGCCGTGAGCTCGTCGATTCTGTCTCGATCTTGCATTTTTTGCTTTTCGTTCGACACGGCAGTGTCCTACGTGTGCTGTGACTCACTGCTCCGCAGACTCGTGACCATTGTGCTGTGTCCGGCTGATCCGGGCAGTTCCCGTTCTGCGATAAAAAAGACAAAACACAAAAGACGGAAAGCGAGCGTAGGGGCAAAACCCACTGCCGTAGTAGTAGTGGTCGCCGTGAGCTTATTGTACCGTTAGCTTGCAATCCACCGAGCGACGTTTCCTACGAGGATGCGCCGAAAGTCGCCGAAGCGCGGACTTGGCTGGCGGTATTCGCACGTGAGCTGCGGTTTTCTTTTGTTTTATGTTCCCCAAAAAAGATTTATCACGGGACGTTTTTGTTTTGACGGGCACGTCGTTTTAACGACTTCCGTGATCTACCGGTGCTCCCCATTTTTAGTGATCCATCTTTGTGTTGTTCTCATGTCTGACTAGTTTCTTTTTTTTTTTTTTTTTCCTTAAAGAATTACCGCATGTAGTTTGCTTTTTAACTACCGCACAGCGCCGATGCTTGGTTCTGCGTTTGCACCGTGCATCTGTCTTTAGGGCTTGCGGCATATGGAAGTGTTCTGAAGTAAATAAAAACAAACGTCGCTGTCGAAGCCTGTGCTCTTCGTCCATATGTCTCAATGCTGATATGTTTATTTAAGCTGTGAGCCTTATTTTAAAGTTGGACTCGTGTTTCTACAATTCATTTCTCACTAAAGTAGGCACCACGCGAAGCTTAAAGCTGTCAGTCTTCCAAGCAGTGCCAGTTTTATTACATGTGGTTGTCACTTTGGCCACAGTTTCAACTATTCTATCAACATTTGCCAAACCGGGCTATGTACTATTTTAAAATGCGGGTACCCACCATTGTAAGTAAGCAGCTAAGGTGTTGTAGTGGTGAGCTTGAGGGCTTGGGTTTGGTTCCTGGTAAAGGCGGCCTCATGTCAGTGGGAGCGAAACGTAAGAAGACACATGTACCGCGGTTTAGAGTTCAGATCAAATTACCCCAGGTAGTGAAAAATAATCAGGAGTCCACTACTACGTCATGCCTTGCAATTATATAATGTTTTTTTTTCCCACATTACACACTATAATTAAGTGCTTAAGTTTTCTCAAGCAGAAACCTAGCCTGCCAATATTGTCTGTGACTCCTGTCAGCAAATTTTATCGTTCTTGCAGCGAAAGGTGCTCATCGGCATTTATCCTTAATTTCAATACTGTATGCTATTACTTGTGAGTGTGCTTCTACCACTGTACACTGTGATAACTCCTTAACAGTCACGGGCGTTGGTAGCAACAATCATGCTTGATAAGCCTATCAGAGGAGTAAAGACAGGTTTGATTATCTGATGATATATTCTGCTGTGAGTCATGGGAGAGCGTTAGAGAAGAAGTCCCAGTGGTTCCTGACAATATTGTTTCTTGCAGAATGCTATCTGAAGCTCTTTTCTACTATTAAGCATTTGTGCAATATGAAAGATGAACCTTGTGAAATAGCTGGTCACTTCGCAAGCATGAAATCATAAATCAGAATTTTGTACCTTGTGTTGCTGTGTTTGAAGATGCTGAAGATTCAGAAAATGCGTTGGGCCAAAATTTCTGCCTTTACCCTCTCCACTTTTCCTTTCCCTCCTCACCCTCACTTCCCTTTCCCACCCCCCTTGCTATGCTATACTATACATGGCCATGCTATGCCTTCTTTCTCTTCATTTTTCTTTCTCTTTATCCTTTTCGCATTCTCTCGCCCATAGCAACGCAATCATATGGTTCCCATTAACGCTTGTCCTGCTAGCGTGCCTGGATAGCCGAATGGTCAAGGCGCTCTCCTTCAGACCGTGGGTACTTGGGCTCGAATCCTGCCTCGCCAAGATAACCTATTTTGTTTTGTTTTTTTTATTTCGTCTTTCCATCCTCCAATGCGTTGCTAGGCGACGCATGGTGACGTCATGTCTTGGTGAGCTTTTTCTTTGAACACCTGACAGCCTAACGTCCAATTTAAACAGCATCACTGTTGAAAATGTGTTCCTGTGCATTGATATCAAAGCTGGTGCTTCCTAGTATGGAGGGAATGTCTCGTACAACCTGGCATCTGATTTGTGGTAGCCAGAAATATTGTTGTAATTACTGTGGTTTGCTGGGAACAAGGGATCGTTGTTTACCCTCTCTGGTTCTTTCCCTCCTCCCCACCTTTACTTCCCTTTCCCTCTCCCTTGCTGTACTATACTGTACATGTCTATGCTGTGCCTTCTCTCTCTTTACTTTTCTTTCTTTCTCTTTCTGTCTATTTCTTTCTCTATTCTTTTCGCGTTCTCTCGCCCATAGCAACACAATTATGTGGTTCCCATAAACGTTTTGACCTGCTAGCGTGCCTGGATAGCCGAGTGGTTAATCGAGTGGTCTGCCTAGTCGCATGCTTAATCAAAAACATCCATCACCCATGTTAGGGCTGCATTTATATGCTTTTATACATAATATACATTAGCAGCAAATATTTGAACTGTATTGTTTTTGTTTCATTTCAGTTCTTCCGTTATTCAGTGCTTCAAGTACCGAGCATTTCCCAATGCACTCGTGTCTTCTGCGTGTTGTCACAGTTGCCATGTGCTTTTCGTATACTTCTCATATGGCATGCCAGGACAATGTAGGTGGCAGGTATTTTCACTTGCCAAATGTTCCTGGACATTGGAAAAGCGTATTGCTTCGATCTTACGAAATGGCCTTCATGGTGTATTGGGGTGGTTGTTTGACAATGCCCTGAACGTATTTCAAAGTAGTGAATTCAACAGCTTGAAAGCCCAACAATAAGAAAAAGCAGGAATGCAAGTTGTATTCCTCTTTCCATATTGTGTATTGGTCAGCTTATTGTAGTAGTAATGTTTCTTTGCTCTTCTACGTCAATTTATCAAAGCCTTTGGAGTGCTCTGAAGCAACCACTTCACATACCACAAGTCTCCTTCTTGGAAACTGGTTTTGTCTGTAGTTCACTTGATGCTAATGTGCACTAAGCGCACTTGTTTTCACACATACGTTTTGTTTCATGTACGATTCACTTCACATAGCATAAGCCTACTCTGGGGCAGTTCTCTCTTCCGTGAAGAATATTGCTACCAAGGTGTTCCCAGCTGACCTCGTTGCTGCATCTCACTTTTCTGTTTTACCTCCAATTGGTTAATTCTGAGTATCTTGCAATGCTTCTGTTGCAGCACCATGGTATGTGAGCCAAGCCCATGGGGAACGCGCTGTGCTGCTGCCTTGGCCAGGACGCGTCCACCGGCGACCACCCGCTGAAGTTTCTTGATCCTGCGTGCTCCAAGGGCGGAGCCACGGGTGTCACTAACAGTCAGGCCGCCGCCTCCGCCACGGGTCCCGCCTACGGGGCGGGTGCCTCCACGACCCCCCACCGGCGGCGGCGGTGGCCTCGGTTCAACAGTAGCCAGCACTCCGGCAACCACGCCGACCGGCATTGCCGGTCTCATTGCCAACTCCGCTGCGGCCACCTCTGAGTCTAACGTGTCCACCTCAACAGCTCCAGCGGCGCCGCGAACCAGCATCGGTGAACGGTTTATGTTCTACCCCCGCATCCAACGGGACGCGGGACGCCGAGCACGTTCGAGCCGCGGCACTCGGAGGCACGCGCCGCTGCGCTCTTCGAGAAGTATAGGGACCCCGAAGAGGACGCCGTGCTTGCCGAGGGCATTGTGCGGCTCTGCGACGACCTGGGCGTGAGGCCCGAGGAGTTCCGCGTCCTCCTCCTCGCGTGGAAGTTCGGTGCCCAACAGATGTGTCCGTTTCACGAGGGACGAGTTTCTCGGGGGCTGCCGCGCACTCCGCGCCGACTCGGTGTCGGCCATCCAGGTGCGGTTCCCGGAACTCCTTGGCCGAGGCCCGAGAACCGGCCCGGTTCCGCGACCTCTACCGCTTCACATTCCGTTTCGGGCTTGAGTCCGGCCAGCGCACGCTGCCGACGGACATGGCGGCGCAGCTGTGGCGCCTCGTGTTCTCCCAGGAGCCACCGGCGGTGCTCGAACGCTGGTTGGCATTCCTTGAGAGTCCACCCTGAGGTGCGCGGCATCACGAGCGACACGTGGAACATGTTTTTGCACTTTGCCGAGACTGCAGGCCGCGACCTCAGCACGTATGATGACTCTGAGGCGTGGCCCAGCCTGTTTCGATGACTTTGTGGAGTATGAGAATGACCAGACGAACCAGAATGTGCTCCACCAGGTGAACAAGGGCGGCAGTGATGTGAAGGCCGAGTGACGGTGTATCGCCAAAGGTGAGGGTCTCGCCTCTCTCGCCCCCTGCCTTTGGGCATTGTGGTGTGCTCATAATTGCCGTTCACCATTTGGCCAAAATGTTCACAGCATACTAGAAGCAAGAATGTGTGCATATATGTGATCTTGCGCATCCCTATGTCCCCACATTTGCAGCTCCTCTACACGAAGCATTAGTTCGTAGAGAGTGCCATAGATGGAAAGAAACTTTAGTGTGAAATGAGCAGACCGATACTGCTATGAGCGTGCAACTTGCATAGCCGCAGCTGTAATCTGCGAAGTGAGAAGTGGAGATAGATCAATGTGGGAGAGTGCTTAAAAGACAAGGATGAAAGGCCAGTATGGAATTGCTTGTAGGCAGAATAATAGATACACTATAGGATTACTTGTCAACAGTAGAGTAGACACAGTATAGAATTTCTTGTAGACCCAGTAGAGTAGACAGAGTATGGAATTCTTGTAGACACATTAGAGTAGACAGTGTAGAATTTCTTGTTGGACACAATAGAGTAGACACAGTAGGGAATTTTGTTTAGACACAGTATGGAATTTCCGGTAGTGCCACAATAACTTATCGCAAGTGCTGTTGTACTGCAGTGTTTCCCAGGCTTGTCGCTTTCATTCAGTAATCCATGCTCTGACCATGCTAGTACATATTCAATTCTTGTACAAGCTGTTATTTTGCTTTTTAAAGCGCTCACTTTTCAGAATGTGTTGGGGTACAGGGGAAGAGGCGGGACAGTGCGAAAGTAGTGTTCATCAAGATTACCCGCATAAAAGCTCACAAACAGATATAGAAGGGCAAGCAGTGTGCCGTTGTGCAAAACAATAACTATATAACACAAAAAGCGAGAAGGGCCCTTCGATGAATACTGGAGAACCTTGTCCCGTGGAGTGCACCCAGCATGCTACACTGCGTATCTACAGTTGAAGCAAGTGTGCATCACAATCACACACCTAGCAACAGAATGTAAAAGCTTGGAGAAATGGTGTTCTCATCCCCCAATTTCCGCGTCAGCGTGCTGCGCACTACCAGCTTTACTGCTATGGTAGCGTACAGGGGCTCAAGGATGAAACGCCTGCTTGTAAAGTTAATGAGAATGTCTATTAGTCCTCATTAAAGGGACCCTGAAACGGTTATTTGAAGCTTTGTCAGCGTTTAGACTAGAGCATCATCGAACCATTGGCACCACAAATTTAGCGGCACGCCGTGTACCAAGGCGGCTACGGACAATTATATCATACCCTCCTTCTCACCCCTGCCTTGCCTCCTCAACTCATGAGACACGCTGGCATCGCTGGCGATCGCAGAGCTCACGTGAGCACACTCGACGATTTGAGCTTCGCCCAGTGATCACCTCCGAGATTGCACGCCGACAGGTTGCGTGCATCTCGGAGACCATAGCCCAGTGCACCCGGCAGCACGCACGCCGTCTGGCAACAGAGACATCGCGGAGTGGTTGCTATCTGCTCCGACAGGTGCCGCCACCCTACCAGCCAATTTTTCGTGCGCGCACACCACAGCCTCAGTGACGTCGCCAGCAGCCCCAATGACGTCGTGCCCACACTGCATGTCGTACTCGCAAGGGGCGGTTGAAAACGCGTTGGGCTGAGCCGCAGTGATCTGCAGCGATTCGCAGCTTTATAGCGTTGTAATAAATTACACAGTGTAAGCAGAGAGCTTAAATTAGTCTGTAAATGAGCCTTAGGACTTGTTATACTGGCCCAATGTGTTTGTACAAAATCGTCAAAACCGTTTCAGGGTCCCTTTAATATTGTGTTTAACAAAGCGAACGAGCCCTTAAATTTACGCTTGTACTACGTGACGTTATTGGGCTAAAAGAACGTTTCAGTTTCACCAACATGGCAACAGGTGGGCACCAGCCAGCATTCCCCAGCTGTTTCATGTATATGATAGCAGCAGCCTTAACCGGCGTGAAAATTTTCACTTGTCATTTTCTTGCATCAGATGAAAGGCTGAGCCCCCCCAAAAGGCTAGAAAATGTGCTCATGAGTGCGAGTGTGCCCGGAAAGACGAGTTACATCATGTTTTTGAGAGTTGGTTTCGATTCCTACTGGACCCTGATGTCACGTATGAGCTTCTCGTCAAGTGCTTGTTCTAGATAGCATGACGTTTCCACAGCCTCTGCTCTGTGGCTCCGTTGGTGACACGCTAGAGGCAGTTTTGCATGTTTTGATACCTGATGTCATCGAAACTAGCCATATTGGTGCCTGAGGTCACTAGAACTGATACTGTAGCCTGAAGGCACGTTAGTGTCGATGTCAGTAGGTGCGCCAAGCAGAAATTGACTTTAATGTCAAAATATATCAGCACTTCCTGAGCTTCACGCTTGTTCAGAGCTGTCTCTGTATACAGAAGATTTGTATGGTGGAGTAATGTCAGCTTCGAGAATTGATGTCAGCACCCCTTTAAAAGAGTTGGTATTGCACACACAACTTGGGAATTTGAGAAACCGGGCAGGTGTGAGTGCCAGAGTTTCGTTAAAGGGGCCCTGCAACACTTTGTCAGCATGGTCAGAAAATCCTTGTGGCCTGGAATTTACAATTTAAGTCTCAAAGCCAGCTTATAACCATTCCCTCTTCTCTCGGAAAATAATGCCCTAATCTGAAATGACCATGCTATAAACCCATAATACACAGCCATTGGCTGATTTGAGCATCGTGGGCTGCATAGTTAACGGGGCTACCACAGGATGGCGCTACGTGCCCGCACTGATGATCACAGTGAAGGTAAGCCACGCGTTTGAAGAAAAAAAGAAGAGAAAAGGTGATCAAGGTCACGACATGCGCTGACGAAGGAACGCATCTTCTTTTTTCTCCTTGTCATCCCCTTCCCTGCGTAGCTTTCAGCTTACTCGCTTGCACGAGAGGAGAGAGGAAGCACTTGTAGCATGCGACAAATCCCTGTAGCGAAACTTCGGTAAACAAGGGGCATTTTTTTTTTTTAACGGAGCTGTTCTGGCGCGCGTGCACCGCTCGTGCACAGAGGAGGATGCCATTTTTTCTAATGCCGTGTGAATGAATCAAGTTCCTTTCCAACCAGAATGCATGCTTTGATCGTGTTTTTTTAATTTTTTACTGCGCTAAATGTTGAAGCCAAAGGAGGATGCAGCAAAATGAATCAGGGTAGCTTAGCACTCCCATATGCTTGCTTCATTATATATTTGAGCCCAGCTCATCTTTGGTACGAGCGGTACAAACTGCGTGGACGAGCTTAGCTGGTCTTTGGTAGGGAAAGGGTTAAGGAACCCAAGGTGGTTGAAATTTCCGGAGCTCTCTACTGCAGCGTCTCTCCTAATCTTATCGTCGTTTCAGGCAGTAAAATCCCCAACAGTTATTAGAGTGCAGAGCCATTGCATTTTCACAAAATCTACCGTGGCAAAAAGGAAATATATGTGTCTGCAGTTGAAGCACTTGTCCTTGCAATCCCCTAACTGTTCTTCATTTTTGCAGGGTTGTGACTAATCAGAAACATCGAGCCGGGATCTGAGCGCAGACGCAAGCTCCACAGCCACCCGGAACACGGTCCTGACAGCTGACATCCCGCTACACGTGGTCTGCGAGCCCGGTCCGATCAAAGGGGGCCGGCCACTGCTGCGAGTGCATGAAAGAAACTGTACACTCTTTTGCCCTGAGCTTTGTAGCCTGAGTGCAATTGCATTCGTAGGCTGCACATTTCGCTGCCGGTTTGTGGGAAGACTGCTAGAGATCGCGTAGGCAAGCTCGCAGTAGGGAGGGCCGGTGTTGTTTGAAATGCTTTTGTGTTCTGTCAACGACGTAGACGCGCTCGAGGAAAGAAAAGGCTTTCCTCAAATCGACCAATGGGATTCGTAGGACTAAACAAGTTCTCTTTGTTCGAGTTTAGCTGGACATAAAAGCAGTGTGCTATCTTTTTGTTTGCCAGAGATACAAAGCCTGCGAAACGGACACACCTACTATGTCGCACCCTCTGCACCAGTCTTTGAATAACTGCATGATGTTGAAACAAGGCAAGCACGGTGCATGCCTTCAGAGCACAGAGAACTAGTCAACTCGCCTGTGGCTCTCTGGAAGGCGGGCCATCTTGTAGTGGTGTTATGTTACACGAGGCCAAGTGTGTGCATATGTCACCAGTGGAAAAAAAGGAACAGATACAGAAAAACGCACCACTCTGCTATTTTTTTATAGTGTATACTATGTAACTTGCAATACTCTTAAGACCTGCAATGGCTCTTAAGAGTGTGACACACCCTTTGGAAACTTTTGTTTGCCTGCCATGCCTTATACCGGTGTCACACGGGCACCTTTGATATCTATTGGGGCTGATTTGGATGATGTGCGGCTACACAGTAGTCTCTTTTACTCGCAATCAGGCCCAATCACAATGTGCGCCCCAAGGATTTGGCTCCCGAATTGCATTGTGACTGGTGTCTGCACCAAACTTCATCCACATAAGTTTGGACTGCGTAGCAGTGACTGCTGTTGTTCACGATCAAGAAATCCGATCTGGACCGGCCCTGATTGCGATCAAAGGGCTCATGCGACATCAGTATTAAGCTGCATTCACACTGCAGTAGTGATTGCAGACAAATTAGCGATGTGACACACAACATAGACCAAATTGTTTGTCACATGTGCTCGTCCAACGAAGGAATTGACAAATTAACTCTACTGTCATTTTCTGAAGTATGAGAGGTGGTGTAAACTATGTAACTTTCACGAGTAGCTACCCACCTCGGAGCATGTGCGACCAATGTCTTTTTGTTCGGTGAGTGACCTGAAGACGGCTGTCATCAGACTAACGTATTCACTGCGGTGTGTGTCGGGCCTGAAGTGGTGATTTGGTTTGTTTTGCTGTATTGGTGAATTGCTTTTTGCAAACCAGGTGAGCGATCCACTGCAGTGATAGTGACACGTACGATCTCGTAATGCATACAGCCAGCGAGCTGAGGTCATGATTTTATCTGGTGTTTGAATCCTCTATGATTTCGTCGTTTTCCTCGCAATACCAGCGCATGGTGCCCATGAACTCTACCTTTATTGATTTGACGGCGCATTGTTGAAGACTGTATTCTCTATTGCAGGGTTTCACAGGCAGTCATCGTAAAATTTCGAAGTCAACACGACTTTTTTTTTTTTTTTTGGAGTGTCAAACCCATTTAATTTGAAAAAAATGTTAAGATTCTAGAATTTTAATTTTCTGGCCTGGCTCGGCAGATTCAATTTGTACGTCCAGTCGCAAGTTTGGCACTGTCTTGAAGCGTATTCAAACCAGTCAAATTCCTTGAATTACTGTTAGTTCACTCAACAACCCTCTTTCAACTATGTTTTCCCTCTCTGTTCAGTAAGGAAAGACGTTTGCTTATAGAAGGCAACGCCTTTTCGTCTGGTTGAGCATTATTTCTTCTTTTTTCGTTCATCCTTTTGTTTTGGAATAGGGTGTGTGGAGGCCTTGCAAGATCATAAAAAGCCTAGAATTGCTGCTGCAAAAACCAGCCGTGCACCTAGCAGTTGCTTTTCCCTTGCCAAGATGCCTGCTCCGGGCCAGTAAGGAGAGCTGCTACCACTAAAGACGGGTACAACCTAAAGGGACTCTGAATTGAAACAATGAATCAGTTTAACTGACTGGTAAATTATGCTCTGAGAAATCGACTGTCATTGATTTCCACTATCCTATATATGTTAACAAAGCGAAAATTAAGGTCACAGTTTCATTTTCAGATCCCACACCAAAATTTCTGGGTGGGGCGTCACTGACATAAAAGTACTTTCTTCGGTCTTCCTGGTGACATTGGCTGCATGGAGTTTCCTGAAACTTGGTATGCTAAGTATCTGTCCCCCTCAGGAACAGTGTACTGAAATTTTTGCTGATTAGGAACGATGAAGGCCCCTAATAGACGTCAAAATTTGTCATGTTGCATTGATTGGTGTGGGAAACTTCATGATGGCATCGCTGCTCATTTTCTTTTTCGCATGGTTTCTCACTTACCAGGTGCCTTCTCGCAGCAAGCTTGGGGATTTCAGTATTGAGAAGGAATAATTTACTAATACAATAAAGTTCATTTTATCTATGTAGTGTCCCTTTACAAAGTCAAGAAACCTCCCCCCCCCAATGACTTAAGTGCTGTGGCTGATCGCCTTCATGTCTAACGAAATGGCTCTACTGATGTTCTTGGCCATGATCTCCATTGGCAGGATCCCCGGCCCCTCGGCTCATGACATCAACATAGTGTGCATCTGCCTTTGAGGTGGAAATATTGCTGCCTTCTAAGGTTGTGCCCGACTCGAGAGCGCTCTGTAAGGTCTTTTGATTAGGTGGTACAGTGTTGCACAGTAATATCTCTTGGCATCTCTGCTGCACATCTCTTCTTAATTTCTTTGTGCAGTGTATGAAGGAAATCTGCATTGGAGAATACGCGTTCATGTCTTCCTCGTTGAAAGGTTGTAAATGCATTAGATGTTGGCTTATAGGCCGCTTTCCAAGAGCGCTGGTGGCCATCATCAGCGGGTGTGTGTGCTATCACGAACAACACAAGAATCTTGACAGTTGACGAAAGCTTGGCACGCATTTTAAGGCACTAGGAATTGCAGATTGGTTACGAGGAAATCCGCAAGGTGGCAGTCCTTTGATGGTTTTGTTTGCTGGGTTTGTAAACTCTGAAGTGTATGGTTGAATGAATGAAGCGCAACTTATAGGAAGACAAGAGACACAGGTAGACAGAGACGAACGACGCTCATTTGAGTCTTCGTCTTGGTCGTGCTGCATTTTTCTGAGTATGTACGAACTTGCGCTAGTTATGTAATTACTCTATGGTTGACTCAAATCGTTTCAAACCCTACAGTACGGGGAATTTTCATTTTAATTGTCAGTTAGTTGAGTTTTCTATAGTTGAACAAAATAGAGCGTAAAATGCGACTGAAGTTACTTTAGTAAGCTTACACAGACTAGCTGCTTGATATGCATTAGGTCAGGCTTGAGCAGTCACATATGACCTACCTGCATTGACAGTAGTTCAGTTAGGTTACCACTGTCACCTCAACAGAATTTGTATTACTCTCTTGAGTCAAGTCAAGTACTATCATATCTTTGGAGTGCACTGAGAACAGAGCTCTTTCGAGTTCTAGCAGGCTCAAATTGCTTGACCTTGCAACATTTGAAGTAGGGATTACCAAAAGACTGCCGTTGCTTGGCAGCAGTTGAAGTGTGCTGCAATACCTTGTGACAGTTAATGTATCAGCATTCATCTGTGTTGTTTGTTTGTTGCTCTTTGAATCGGCTACTAAATCCCATGCAGATGACTGTGGAGAACTTGACTATATGACACGGTTGTGCATTGTCACCAGGAATTTTTTAACTATCATAAAGCATGTAGCTGAGTTTCTATAACTTGGAAACTATGTGTTGGTACTCCTTTAAACCTCCAAGCTTACTGATTTCTTTGTCTGAAGTTTCCACTCTTCAAGGCTCAGTGCTTTTATTTATCTGTAAATCGACACTCTCTGGTTCATTACCTCTGTTCTCTGAGTTACCTTTATGGATCTTGCTGTTTTCTGCCTTTCACTGTTGATATCTCACCATTTTTCTCCTTTTTGACTTTCAGACCTTTTTTCCCGCCACTAGTTACATGGGTGCCTTTAGCATTGATATTAGCCTTAGCTACCAGGCCATTTTTAAAACTATTCTCATTTAGCTCTAGTCTTTATGAAGGAAATCTTTGCTTCAGGGCAAAACAGTTTTAGCTGCTGTTTATGTTTTCCTGAAGCCTTTGCGTCTGATCTATTCTGCGAAAGAAACATTCTTTTATTGCCTATACAGCCAAATCCGGATATATCAAATCTGAAGGGGCTCACAAAAAAAGTTCTACATGTTAGTAATTCAATATATAAAATGTTTCAAGGGGATTTTGTAACTGTTTAATATACACAATAATGCAATATATCTAGGCTCACTGTATTTTTCAGTTCTCTTTGTAGTCCAACAAATCAAGCACAAGAAGTTGGTCCAAACAATATACTATCTTTTTAACGGGTAGATGGTCAAAAAAGGGTTGGCATCTCTGCACAGCTTGCTATTTGTTCTTTCTTGCAGTATTGCATGGGTAAATCGTACTGAGCCACTGCAGCGCGATCAGCACATACAGAAGTGACATCTTCGACAAATCGTGCCAGTGCACACCAGGTGCACCGATACTGTTGGACAAATCGTACCATAGTGCACCTTTTTGTATAATCATTGTTGCACCTGCGCACACCGGTGTGATTTGTCGAAGATGCCAGAAGAACTAGACTTATAGACTTGAGATAGTCTATAGTAAGAGAAATCCAGACAGTTTGCTGTGGATGAACTCAACTAGTCCACCGTAGTGGATGAGCTGAGCTCATCTAACGAAGCTCAAGGGTTAAGGAAGTATTGGTAAAAATACTATCGTTACCTGCACGAATCGTCGTAACTTTTCGAGACAGTTTAGGCGAATGGCACACTTTTTATTTTTCAAACGTAGGTAAACAAAGCTCGCTAAACGAACATTGTTCTTGCCAAGGAAAGGTGTTGGAGGAACTTGCCGATCTGTGTTCAAGAACTGCGACTAAAGAGCATTAAATGTTATGTATATTTATTGAAATGAATGCACAGCCAGTTTAGAACTTTGCGTTGTGACAGAACTATTAAAGAAGGCAGCGATTCATTTTGGTTTATCATAAACAATATTATGCTATAGCCACAGCTTTGTGTAGGAGTTAGGTAGCAGTTATATTGCATTCATTTATTTTGACGCCTTACACTTTTGTAGCAGCTCGGTTTAAACAAGAATGGGTTTTCAAAGCAAAACACGTCTTTGGAATTCTGCTCAGGCAATCCACTCACATAATATGTTTTGTAGAGTCGGCCAGCGCATTGTATCTCAACTCTTCGGTCTAGTCGCGACATGACAGCTAGTATCACAGTCGTAGACTTTGACCTACGGTGTTCACATGCTGCCGGTGGTAGTGTTTTTACCGGCAACATCGCTCGCTACCCGTAAATGAGACGTCGTGCCTGTAAAATAGAGTAAAAAGAAGTTCAGCCTTCGCGTTAAACTGCAGAACGTTTGGTATTTGCACGGCTTGTGCTTTTAGAACTGTGGAAACGTGGGTAAGTGACGAGTAGACTCTAGATATAGAAATGAAGGGACGCATCGCACAACGATTTATATAGAAACTTATCACGAGTTGTTGCTTAACATCAATGGTTGTTCAATTGTGCCGACATACAGACGTTACAAGCGCGTCGGGCCAACATAGTCTAGGAAGGTTCGGTGCAGTTTTCGAACCACGGGCCATTCAGTATCACCTATTGTGACAATGCGTGGAACTTACATTCCCGACGAAGCTTGCGTAGGACTTTGTGCATGAGTTGTGGGCACGTTGCGGTGTGCAGCAAGTTTAATGAAAGCTGGTTTGTGTTCAAGTGGGAGCCTTGCTTTGTAGTGTGTTGGTGCAGTGTGGGTGCTTTGTGTGTGAATGGTTGTGCCGATCATCATCGTTTGTGGGAAAGCTTGGGATGTGTGGGCCGTTGACCTCCTGTTTTGTACTTTCTTGGCAACGCTTGATTTTGTGCTTGTCAATCCCCAGTGGTTTACGAAGAGCTTTTTCTCAACGAAGCATTGTCCGACTGTTTTATTTAGCACAAAACGCAACACATCACCGTCCTGAGTTTCTTGTAATGTGCTGAAGTCATTTCTGACATCCTTGCTTGACATTGTGAAAGTTACCTTTGTTTTATTTTATTGTTTTCCCTCTCAGTGTTTGGTTATCCCATCTTGGCATCTGTGTGAGGAACGCCAGCTGAATATGCTTGAATCCTTCTGTTCTCGATGTATGTGTGTCTGCTCTCTGGAAGAGTGTTGCGTTTGCTATTGCTGTTGAAATCCACGAGGAATGTGTGCTTATTTACAAGGAATGTGTGAGCGTATGTGTGTGTGAGCTATCAATAAACTATTTTCTACGAAAAGTTGTTGCCTGTACTGTATAGATGCAGCTTGGCAAATAGCTGTAGGGAGTTCTTGTTCATTCAGTCAGTGTTTGCAGTAGTGGTGCTCCCTCTTCGAAATGACAGATCGGCACAGCTGTACCCCATGCATGCACAGCTGTAATGGGATCAGCGTTGTGTCTATCTCGAAGGTAATACAACACTGGAGGCTGCCTTGCCACTTCCATGGTGCGGAGTGCTGCCATAGAGGACGCCACACTACATCAAAAGCTTGTACAGATGATAGAGGCCAGGATCACTTTTCTGGACACCATCGAATTCCGCCATGTTGTCAAATTTCATAATGGCAGCATTTTAAGCCAATCAGAGAGGCCGTAGCAGCCCTCTGGGCCAATTGGAGTTGACCAATGGAGGAATTCGACATGTTTAGATAGCACCCTGTGGCCAAGGATCGCGTGCCTGTATGAGAAATACCATCCTTCACCGCTCACGATTGGTTGATGCTGACACACATGTCCCCTGTTCGTGGCATACTAGCAAACCTTGACCGATTGCATACGGAAGAATTGTTTGTTCACATGTAGAATGGGCACAAGATCCGGGCCTAGACTGGCACGCTTTTCAGAAAGCTGGTCTGTAGTGATGTCAAATGCCGAGGAATACATGTGTTATACAGTGAAGGAGCAGAACAGAATTTTGTTGCTGATGAACAGGGGCAGATCCAGCCACTCATTTCAGGGGGGGGGGGGGGGTTTCTTGAAGTAACACCGGAAAGAGGGGCGGGGTCATGACTTTTGTTTTTACTAGCACAAAAACCCCATCATAGCATAAATACTGTTAATGTGCGCTCAAAGTGGTCCCACTCATTTGTCCTAATTGGTGATAGGAGGTGGACGGCAAGCACTGAGGAGAGGGGGGGGAGGGCTGGCACAGGCTTTGGAAGGCGGGGGGGGGGGGGGGCGATCGCCCCTACCTGGATCACCCCTCCGGGAATCTGCCACTGTCAATGACCTTAGTTTCTCTCTTTACAACTGAATATTTTCCCGACAATTGCAAGGTGGGATTTGGAATGCATTTCTCTAAACTCGTTTATTCTTTTATTGCACTACTTCAAAAACAGCAATCTAGTGAAGCACGCTTGGGCCACATAATTCGTTTCCTTACTTGAACATACCACATGCCAATCCAATAATTGTATGCTTTTCCTGCGGCATACATGTGCACTCTATATTTTTCATATGTTTGTTTAGGAATCTTGCAGAAACATGGAATTATTAACATGCTGAACATTTCTGTGGGGTTTTCGACCATTTCAACTTGCCCACTGGTGCACTTTGCTATGAAATGTCTCTGGATGAGAGACCTTGAGGGGAGGGGGAAGACTCGCACATTTTCTAACATGTAGACGGGTAGCAAAAACTAACTACAAGTCGGCTTTCGTGCACAGCAATAACTCTTGCGCTGTTGTGCAGGTAAGCTGCCTTGTAGTTCTTGCAACTCGTCTACTGAAATGTAAAGCTATAGTTTCGAAATCGGCCTGTCCGGCTAGTGGTCCGTCTTGCCGCCTCCGCTGGTGGCCGGGTTGAGTTGCAGGATGATGACCACGTACGAGATGAGAGCGCCGGCCAGCGTGAGCACGAAAGAGCGCGAGAAGCTGAAGAAGCCCCAGCCGGTGAGCTCCACCGCCGGAGCTCTCAGCATGGAAGCCAGGATGCGACCTTCCAGAAATGGCGTCGGTGACGACGACGCTGTCGGCTCGCTTCCCGCGGCAATGGCGTCCTGCGGCGACGGCCACTGGGGGGCGCCGCCGACGCTGCTGCTGCCACCGCGCGTTAGGGGCGTCGTCCTTGCGTGACCCAGGCACCGGTGCAGAGACACGGGCGACGCGTGAGCGGCCTCGGTGAGGCGCGAAGCCAGCACCGACAGCAGGAAGAAGGCCATTGTCACGCTGCCCAGGTTCTGGGCTGAGACCACTTGTAGTCAATGCATGCATGCTCAAAAGAGACACTAAACACATGAAAAATCAGTGGTCATTTAGCGGTGAATGCAAGAGAAAGGCGTTAGAATTACGAGGGACAGCGGCAGGATCAGTCCTAGGGAATTTCAGGGTGAAGGGGATTACTCTCCTAGAATCGAGTGGCACACCGCCCCTCCCCCCCCCCCCTCCCCCCCTAAATTTTTTTTCTGCCACGGGGTACAGAGCACAAAATGACCCTTGATCACACTTGCCTGCCCGGACCGAACATCAAATCAGGGATGTGCCCCCTCCCCCCCCCCCCCCCCCCCCTCGAAAACAAATTTATGCCTACGCCACTGTGCGAGTCTAGTCGCCTGTGGGGGGCAGGAAAGAGGTACTTCAGACGGGCACGGACACCTTCGAAGGAACTAGCTTTAGGTTTTGCTCTCTGGAAAAACAGGTTAAATCAATATTCAGGGGTCCAGCCGGCTGCCTCCCCCCACACCCCCCCCAAATTTTCGTCGGTGCCCCCAACAGCAAACATAGTCGCCTCGTGTCCTCGGCTAGGGAGAGCCGATCGGAAATAATGTAGAAATCGGAAAAGAAGGCCGCACGTTCTAAACGTGCAGCCTTTCTCGGCGTCTATGGCGGGAAAGGAAACCTTCATTTGTGATGCAGTGGCACCCTCTGCCCTCCTCACCCTCACTTCCCTTTTCCACCCATTTGCTATACAATACTACACACGGCTATGCTATGCTTTACCCTCCCTCTCCTCTTTTCCACCCTCCTCAACCTCACTTCCCCTTGCCATACTGTGCTACACATGGCCACGCAATGCTTTACCCTCCCCTTCTATACCTCCCCATCCTCACACCACTGCTCTTCACCCTAACCTTCCTTTCCCACCTCTTGCTATACTGCGTAACGCATGGGAAGGTTATGCTGCAACCTCCCCCTCCTTCTTTCCTTCCTCCCCACACTCACATCTCTCTTCCTCACCCTCACTTTAATTCTCCACCCCCCTTGCTATATATACCCTACTATACACGGCTATGATATTCTCTACCTTCCTTTCGTCATTTCCCTCATCATATCTCTTACTTCCCTATCCTACCTCTTGCTATACAGTTGAACCCCTTTATAAGAGGCATGCTCCGGGCAGCAATTATTGCCTTTTATATGAGGTGTCTGTTATAAGCAGGGTATCACATATGCATTTTCTTATCAACCCGTATTTTACTGTAGGCACACTGGTGTCTCTTATACCCGTTTGTCTCTTATATCAGTGCCTCTTATAAAGGGGTTCGACTGTATTATAATACACATGGTTATGCTATACCATGCTAGCTATGCTTTACCTTCTCCCCCCTCATTTCCATCCCTCTCACCCTCACATCACTCCTTGCCCTGACCTCCCTTTCCCGCCTTCTCGCCATAACATATACTTTACATGGCTGTGCTATACATGGTTTTGCCTGCGCGACGCAATACATGGCTATGCTATGCTTTACCCTCTCCCCTCCTCATGTCCTTCCTCCTCACCTCACTTCCTTTTCCCGCGCCCTTACTACACCATGCTATACATGGCTATACAATACACGGCTTTTTCCTGCGTGACGTCGCACGTGGCTATGCTAATCTTTACCCTCTTCCCTCCTAATTCTCCTCCCCCCCCTCCCCCCTCACTTCGCTTTCCCGCACGACGCCAACTGCGCCTACGCAGTTCTCATCGTGACTAATTACTCACTTTCCGGCGCCGGCACCGAAACGTAAGATCACGTGTTTGTATCCAGGCGACAATGAAATGCATGGCAACGTGAAATGACGAGTGACTTCAGTAAAAGATGAGATTGCCATATCAGACACAGCTGGTCGCTGACACGGCTGGTCGCTGGCTGACGTCACAGCCTCGGCAGTGCTTATTGGGGGGGTCACGCCAATTTGCGCAGCCCAGAAAGGACTATGGCCGCGCCCAGGGAGCCGTTTGTGAAAAGGCCTATAACAAGCTTCGCTCGAAAAAAGAAAAAAAAAACATGATGTGCGTGACTTGAAAGCGTTCTTCTTACCGAAGATGACGAGTTCGTAGCGGTGTCCCGCGCGCCGGTGTCCCAGGAAGTGGCTCACCTCGACGCACACGCCCAAGGACGAAGAGGGTGACCCACAGGAACGCGGAGGGCGAGAAGTCCCTGTCCAAGTCGCGCACCACCGGAGCCCAGGTCGGTGTGCGCCAGCATTAGCTGCCGCAGCTCCGTCACGTCCAGGAAGGCGCCCCGTAGAACGTGCCGCTCAATGACGGCGTTGAACGCAACGTACCTGCGTGAAACTCCGAGGAATTAGGAAGTTTTAGCGGAACGCTGCTTTAGAGATTGACAGCTCTATCTACATGACAGCAAAATATCGGGCATAAGGTGTTGCCTATGTTTTAAAGCGAAAGCTTTTAATGTCTCACAGTGGCGTAGCCGGGGGTGGCACACCGGGCACGTGCCCCCCCCCCCCCCCGTAATTTTTTTTTCGCCATGGCATGCTGAGCGAAAAATGACCATTTCAGGGAGGTGCCCTCCCCGAAATCAAGGAGGTGCCCCCCCCTCCCCCCCCCCTGAAAAAAGAATTTCTGGCTACGCCCCTGATGTCTCATACTCGCGATGTCCGACGTCCGTCCGTTGCCCCCTGGAACGGTGCCAGCTGTGACCTCTCCCCCTCACAGTCTCTCAGCAATCACGTGATAGCACAGCGGCCACAAAAAGAAAAAAAAAGAAAAAAGAAGGAAAACAAACAAAATAAAAAAGGACATGGCATAGTCAGTCGAATGGTCACAGGCTTTCGCCGAACACACTTTGGAATTTACAAAGTATCCTTCAATTTTCTTTTTTTTTTTTTATAACGCATCGTACAGAAAAGCTCTTGAACACGTGCCGTCACTTCTCCTCCGTTGTAATTGGAGTTTTAGTGCGACGTAAATATGGGGACACACTTGTGGGCGATTCTGTCCCTTTGTGCGTGTATGGCAATCAACGCATGACACAGTTGTGCACGGACAGATGACGGCGCTGATCGCTACGTAGCTGAAAAATTTCCGTTTGTAGGGAGTTTTAGTGCCAACCTAAGATTTACCCGGTTTCTCCGAATAGATAATGCAGACGGACGAGACGAGACGAAGCACCTTTAACTTCAATTTCGGTTACTGAGTTTCGGATGTGCGTCGGGAAACCCACCTGTGCCTGAGCGCCACAGCGAAAGACAGGTAGAGGGCCATGCTGAAGAACAGGCAGCCGTTCTCCAGAACGCTGGCCAGCACCCTGTCCACTATGCAGAGCGGGAGCAGTACGTCCATAGGCAGCTGGCTGTCGACGCCAAACCAGGAGGAGGCAGCGTGTTCGGATAGCTCTGAGTGTACCGAGATGATGGAGACATGCTGAGCTCGTCATAGATAGATAGATAGATAGATAGATAGATAGATAGATAGATAGATAGATAGATAGATAGATAGATAGATAGATAGATAGATAGATAGATAGATAGATAGATAGATAGATAGATAGATAGATAGATAGATAGATAGCGTCGTTCACTTAGATACAAGGATGCTATCACATTAACAGAAGAGCAACGTACCTTGAGGCGTGCACGCTATGAGCACGGCGCATTCGACGAAGGTCCTCAGTAGCACGAAAGTCCACACGCATGCCGCCATGATGGTCGCCGTCGTCCTCAGGCTGACGGTCGTCGCCGGAGGGATCTCTGCAAGCCGCCGCGCCAGGCGACAGACCTGGCCTTCCTTGCGGATCAGGGCTTGGCTGGAGGCGAGCGCGATGGCCGTCTTGAGGAAGGAGAAGGCCGAGGCCCAGAACTGTCCTTGGAGGCACGAGGCCAGCGAGGCGATGACGTGGGCGCACAGGAGGCCCAGGACGACGCACGTCCAAGAGGACACGTGGTCGTGCCAAGGCGCAGGGCGCTCGCTCTCCTTCTCTTGCTTACCTGTGTAAGCCGGAGCGTATAAGTTCGGTGCAGAGTTACTTTCCTGGTGGCATATTCCATGCATGCTTCATTAAATTCAGAGTCATTATTGAAGTAGTAGTGATACATTGTTTGCCTATTTATTTAGGTCTGCTTTACTTGTATTCAGGGGCGTAGCCAGAAATTTTTTTCGGGGGGGGGGGGGGGGGCGCACCTCCTTGAAATGGTCATTTTTCGCCCTGTATGCAATGGCGAAAAAAATTTCGGGGGGGGGGGGGGGGGTACGTGCCCGGTGCAGTGGCGTAGCCAGGGGGGTGGCCCACCGGGCACGTCCCCCCCCCCCCCCCTCCGAAATTTTTTTTTCGCCATGGCATACAGAGCGGAAAATGACCATTTCAAGGAGGTGCCCCCTCCGAAATCAAGGAGGTGCCCACCACCGAAAAAAATTTCTGGCTACGCCCCTGGCCCGGTGTGCCACCCCCTGGCTACGCCACTGCTTGTATCATTTGTCTTTTTTAACAGTGGAGCTGGCTGGGCCGGACGTCATATGAGTGTCTTCGTCGCATGCCACGCTCCGATTCCCAGATACACCCTCAGATGGCGTAACTGCCTCCGTCGTGGACGAAGCTGTAGCCGCACAGTGAAACGGGGAAGGGTGGCTCGAGCGTGAATGTGCCCTAAGTCACTATAGCAGGGGCGGGTGGGGCAGGGTCCGCCACTAGTGATGCAGAACTATCGATGGTACTATCGATACTATCGATATAGTTCCGCTCGTATACATGCGGTCGTACGTGAGCGCACAGTTTGATTTCGTGGCGAGGACGGCATCTTTTCGTTGCTCACAAAATGCTGTCTATCCCTTTTCTCAACTTCGAAGTGACCGTTTATTATTCGCTCGTTTAGTGCCCTCACGTGTGGACGAAATTACAGCTGTTTACAGGAAGGAATTGGTATAAAAAAACGAAATTGGTATAAAAAAACGATGACGATGTTGACATGCTGGCACGCTTCTTTTTTCTTTCTTTTTCTTTTTGAGAAAGTCGCGATATTTGATTGTCTTTCGATGGCGATAAGGTGAAGATGGGCAGACAGTTTCTTCTGCCGCTGAGGCACGAAGCGCGCTCTAGCTAGAGCCCATGATCGGCATTGGAGGTGATTCGTGTTAATTATTATTTTTCAATAATTTCGTGTATATACAGTTTTTTTTACGAAATTCTTTCTGTCGTGCGCAAAAGCTAAGCAAGAAACTATACGCAGTTAGTAACAACGTGGTCATTGTTTCGTCGCTTAGAAGAGAATTAACTGTGTTGCATATGATTGCGGGACTTGTCGAACACGGTTCTTGACAACCTAGAAGATTGTATACCTGAAGTAGTAGTAACGAAAAGTTGTTCTACACATGAAGCGACAAAACTGCTTATTTTTTTCTTTTTTTTTCACTGTTCGGCTTTCATATCGCATATCGTCCGATACACCCTGCTGTCTCGCGGAAATTGTAACCCCACGACAAGGATCTCCCCACGTCCTTTTCCTGTAGTGCTCATTGCATGTCCGGGTCTTTCAGGGCCGGTTCGGAGCACAAAGTAAGTGTATGATGCCAGTTACCCCGCTGCGAAGTGAGGGAATTCTCGTCCGTGCTTATTAATAACGCTACATCAACTGCAGCGATAACCGCGTTGAGACGAGCTACCACGCTAATCGTTAGACTACGCACGTCATATTAAAATATATTCTGATGGAATGTAATATGACGGAATAAAAAGATGCGGAAACAACGCAGGTGGCTACCCAGGAACAAAATTGGAGGACGCTTGAGTTTCGCCTGCAAGAGCAGATCGTGATAGCGTAATCGGGCCTCGTGAGCATCGCCTTCTGAATTGCTAGCCTGCTTCGGTTCTCGGTGCATGCCTCAACCGGGCCGTAAGAAAACATGTCACTGTGCACGTAACATCGGTTTGTTGCTCACAAACTGTTGTCCATCTTGTTTCTAGACTTTTAAGTGACCGCTTATCACTCGCTCGTTCATTGCACCGGTGTGGACGAAATCAGAACTGTTTACAAGGAGGTGCTGGTACATATAAAGCGATGCTGATGTTTACATGCCAGCGTGCTTCTTGTATTGCGATAGCAAATATAAGGAAGAGGACGAAGAGAGCGCGTTCATGGTGATGTTCTTCTGGTGACACCTCTCAAACTACGGTTGCAGCTACAACAGCTCCGCTATTAAAAAGCTATTAAAGTCATCCATGATACAATCAAGGACCATTCTAGCAACTTTTCATTGCCACCAAGGACAGAGCGTTATCAAAGCAGTGCGCAGCGCTGTTCGCGTTTCTTTCCCTCTCCCCTGTACGTATAGTGAGTAGCACCTTAGGGGGCCGGGCTATCGTTTGCTGTCGTATGCTGTCATCGTATGCTGTCGTCGTCGCTTGGCGTAACGCAGGCAAAATCACGTATAGCATAGTGCATCTGTAGCATATTGAGCGCGCGCTCGTGCCACGGAGGTCTTCATTTTCTTGCTCTTCAAGCGCCTTAATCATGATAATTGAGCTCGCGCTCGCGCCAAAGAGAAGTCTTCTTCCTCTTGTTCTTCGAACGTCTTGATGATGGGCGGGCCCGGGCTGTCGCATGCTGTCATCGTTTGGCGTAACGCAGGCAAAACCACGTATAAAAATACAAAAAAAAGGAAGCAAACGAGAAATTGAGAGAGAGAGAGAGAGAAAGGAGAAATATAGAAAGAAAAATAGAAGTAAATATAAAGAAAGAGGGAAAAAAAAGACAGAAAAACTGGTAAAGAAAAAAAAAATGAAAGACAGGAGGAATGAACGAAAAAAGAAACCGAAGAGAAACAAAGATGCCCAGCTGCGCACTTCCTTCAGGCTTGGCACCACTAGTGCGAAGTTGCCTTAATTTTTATGTATATATATGTCCATATATTACCTGATTTGTGTTACTTGCGATATTTCGTGAAGTTTAACATTTACAATATCGTTATAACATCTGAATATCACTCAGGTGATTGTTTCCACTGTTTGGCGTGTTTTGAATTTACTGAGCTATTTTACCGTTTCTGCTTTGTTAAATTTGTACCATCCTCTTCAGTCCCACGAAGAAAATTTCCGGTCAATTTATTTCAAACTTCTTTATTTTACTCTTGAGCATACAATAAAACCGTAAAAAAATTTATTTCGGATGAACAATAATTTAAAAAAAAAGAAAAGAAACTGGCGAAATTTGGCTGTCCCCTAAATGGGGCCTCTGGGTCTTAACAGGTGGAGAAGTCTACGAAGCTGTTTCTGTTCTGGAGGCAAGAGAAAACATCCATGTTTTGAGGAATCACTCAAAATTTGATCTTCACACTTTGCTTTTTCTGCATTTCCTATTTCATCCAAGCTTAGTATGTTCGGGGAAGTATCCTGGCATGTCATATCTCGTGTTGTCGGGAAATAACAGAGAAATCTTGCGCCTCTGCCAGCAAGTCGGTTTTCCTTCTCTTTCATTTTCTTCTTCGCTTCCTTCTTACTTACTTTGTCCGTTGTTTGAACTTTGAGTTCAGTTGAAGTTTGAGTTTTCGAGACCATTGCTTGCACTTACAATTCACCCACCGATTACAACGTGCAATATACAAAAACTATGCGAACATGCGGACAGTCTACTTTTTTGTGAGCAATAAAATGCGGTAGTAGGACACGAAGCGGCCGATTAAATCAAGCCCCGGCAATTAACTTGTTGCACTTAGCAAGCATGTCTAGTAGATTCACCTTCTTTCCGTCGTTGCACCACCTGTCACTAAACGTTCTGGCCCAATGCGTTTGGTAGTACCAAGACTGACTTCTCTTTAGCTTAACAACGCATATTTTATTACTAAAATTATATTAAAATACGAACCCTCTCCTCCTCCCTTCATTGGACCCCTCGTTCCGGACGTCGTTCTTGCTTCAATACCAAATGTGGTTTAGATATTAAGCAAAGGCGTTTGTCTAAGGTCTTCGAAGCTCCATAACATTACTGCGATTTTTCTGCCATATGCTCCTCCAGAAAATTTGCCAAAATGTTAAATGTTTGAATTTGTTCCCTTATTATATGGCGCTATTTATGAATATCTGAGCAATGAATGTGCTTACTTTGCGGGAGGTATCTTTCAAGTTAAAAATATTTTCAGACCACTGATGCTTCTAAACTCTGAGACAAAAAAAATCGCAAGCTTGAGAAAAGGATCATTTTGGTCCAAATTGAGACGCAATTTACACCACTAGGTGCTACAATTAATAATCAGCTTTATACGTCAAAGGAAAGCAAATAAATAGTTCTTATATGGCAAGTTTTATCATTACAATTTTTGTTTTAAGGAAGAAAAAAAATGTTTGAAGTTCCCCATTGTGCGCAATGGGGAACGTCAACGAGTAAGCTGCCATATGACCAAATGTGAAGATAGCCGTCAGTGGAGAACTTCCAGAATGATTTTTCTTCCACCAAACAAAAATTTTAAGGATAAAAAGTGCCATTGAAGTATAACACTGATGTTTTATTCTAGCACCATGCGGAGTAAATTTCGTCTCAATGTGGACCAAAATGATCATTTCCTTTATCTAGGGAATTTTTCTCGCAAAATTTAGAAACATCAGTGGTCTGAAAAAAATATTTTAGTGCAAAATACACTTTCTGTAGAGTAAGCGTTCATTTATCAGATACTGTTACATAGCATAGTATTATAATGCGAAAAACATGCAAACGCAGAACATATGGGCGAATTTTCGGCAGGTTATGTATATGGCAGAAATATTGCAGTAATGTCGTTCATCTTCGAACACCTTAGACAAACGCCTTTGCTTAATATTGTTACGAGTAGCTGGTTTAATTATCTATATAAGATGCACAGCGCAAGGTGGACAAGATGGCGCCAGTCCAGGAACAACCAAACGTAACGTCGTCTTCCTCCTCTTTCATGCAGCCACGTTGTGGCGGCTGTTCTGTATTAATATCTAAGAAAATATTGGTATTGAAAGAAGAAACGGTACTCTCAGAATATTTTTTCTGACAAGCAACACTGGGACAACATTCTGCGAAATTCGGAAGGCTCCCGCGTGACCAAAAATTTTTTTCTCTCCGAAATATTCTAGCAATCCGCTGTTTTCAATACGAGAAATCATCACGATCTTTTTTAATACATTCGAGATGGTTGCCCAAATGGCTGCGTCATTCGGCCTTGAATGACCCTTATGTGACATATGACTTTTCATACAGTCTATTCCTAAGATTTATTGACAAAGTGTTTATTTTATTTACGATTAATCTTATTCGGGAATTTCGCAGAGTAGGGTACTGCTCTATAACCTACAATCATATTCAATGCTTAAAGGTCGAGAAATGTAGTTCATAAGACGTTACAGGGACAGTATAAAAATCATCTCGATCTACATTTTATGGGAGGGCTGCGCATGCGCCTCCAATTAATATGGGACTCGCCCCTCCTATGAGGCAAGTAGATTATGGTGCCACGGTTCCGGACCCCGGGCCCATGGGTTCTATTTTCTGCGGGATGTGAAACATTGCGTTCGCGCACTATCACTTACCGCTGTAGAGGCCGAGAAGTCGCAGGGAGAACAGCAGAGGTCGCAGCTGCTGAAAGACGTCGACTGGACCGTCCTCGTTGCCTTTGCGACCGGCACGTCGCTTCTGCTTTGCGACGAAGTCAGAGGAGTCGGTGTCGATCGTGAAGATCTTTCTGGGACGCCTCGGAAAG
Organism: Rhipicephalus appendiculatus; assembly: GCA_030522465.1. Classification (NCBI taxonomy): domain Eukaryota; kingdom Metazoa; phylum Arthropoda; class Arachnida; order Ixodida; family Ixodidae; genus Rhipicephalus; species Rhipicephalus appendiculatus. The sequence continues at coordinate 407,257 of JALIZH010030813.1, read as the reverse complement.
TTTTGCATGGTTGTATAAGAGAAGGCACGGAGCTATCGAGGACGATCTACGAGTCTTCAAGCCGTGGGAGGAGTTCTTCAAAGGGCTTGACGCGCACCCTGCTTTTCGATTGCACGGTACTTAGGTTCAGTCACGAGATACGTGCTATGCACGTCGTTCGTGGATTCTCCTTGTTCACCTTCTGGTGGGAAGAGTCTTACAGGCTTTACGTCTGATTCTACAACTACCTGACGTCAACGGCCTGGACGCCGTTCTCGGTCTGATAAGGACAGTTAGGAACGACGACTTCAATGGCGTAGTAGTAGACTCCTTGACTTCTTGGCGTGTCCTTTCTTGCCTCGACCTTTTCTCGCCTTCTCCAACGGCCCTTTGAATGACAGTCAAGGATTAGATGCTGTTAAACAGAATGCTACAAAACCCCCTTCTTGAACTCGCTTGTGAATGTGCACGCCTTAGAGGACTTAGTTGCCTTAAACTTTTTTCAATTGTCTCTTCTCGTCTCCTTCGAGGACTTCTCGAATGTCTGCAGTTGATTCACTAGTGGTAAAAGAAACAGCTACACACTCTCAGGACTCTTGACGGCCACTGCGTCTTATTTTCTACGCACTGACCTTCCAGTGCTGACGCGTACTGTAGGACCGTGTATCTACGGACAGTGTTTACATCAAACGCAAGAGACTGGCTCGTTTCATCAGACACGGCTGGTTCGATACGAATATATATCTTATCCAAGTTTTTAATTGTTCTCATGGCCTGCAATTTGTTTCTAGTATAGAAGGGGGCTTTCCGTTGTAATGCGGCGTAGAATAATAGATCCTGACCTTATTAAGTCGTTGAAAGTCGTAATCCATTCGGGCGTGAACCATCAGTCGCTCGGGTGGCGCGAGCGTGCCCCAGTGACAATCAATGCAGTACGTCCGCATGCTTACACATCGGTCATTAAGTGTTCATTCATTTTGCATAGCACGCCGCAGCACAATAAACGTGTTATAAAGAAATAATGCTAATACGGGAACACCTAGTGACCCGGACCTTGTGTACTACCGTTGCCTTAAAATCGAATGTTCCGTGCATGTAAGTCTAACACGGTACGTGCATGGGTCGCCTTGAAAAGATACACTGCGGAAGTCTAAACTCGCCTTTGTGTATCGATCTTGAACTTCGGTTTTAAATTTATGACTTTAACGTAACTCTGTCATATTTTTCGTTGGGCATTTCAGCTGAACTGCCATTTTATACCGTTGTCGCCTAGGCACCAAATTGCTCGTCCAGTTCTCAAAGATTGGTCCTGCTCCATGTTGTTGTTGTAGTAGTAGTAGCAGTTGCTGTAGTAGTAGTAGTAGTAGTAGTAGTAGTAGTAGTAGTAGTAGTAGTAGTAGCAGTAGTAGTAGTAGTAGTAGTAGTAGTAGTATCAGCAGCAGCAGCAGCAGTAGCAGCAGCAGCAGTAGTAGTAGTAGTAGTAGTAGTATCAGCAGCAGTAGTAGTAGTAGTAGTAGTAGCAGTAGTAGTAGCAGTAGTAACAGTAGTAGTAATAGTAGTAGTAGTAGTAGTAGTAGTAGTAGTAGTAGTAGTAGTAACGTTTCGGAAGCTTGCGCTGAAATGAAAATTCCAGTCGCCTAGAGACGCGTTCAGTGCAATGGGAATTACACGGTCCTGATTTCGCCAAAGTTTATGGCCTGTGTTCGGCAAGAAGATGTAAAAACATGGTCGATTCCTCCGACATAGGAATCTGTATAACAAGAAACTAAAACGTGTTCTTGCAGAAGTAGTTGAATGTATACTCTACATTGATATAAGAGAGCTTGCACAGTGTCTATTTGTATTTGGCAGCTATAGCACATTTTAACGTGGATGCACTCGCGTTCAACGTTTCCCACGTTGACGCTTGGTGGTACATCTCCATCGCGAGGACAGATGCGTGCCCGGCATCTGTTGTCGCAGGCCGAGAGGTCGTGGGTTTGACTCCCGTTGGTGGTACTTTTTCAAGTTTTTATTTGCCATCTGATCGTCTGCATTTTTTAGACGTCATTTCCGTGACGGAAACACGTCACTGAAGTCTTGGTGGACCCCGGGCATAAAACACTTTCATGTTAAAAAAAACAACCAAGCATTGATTGCATGACCATTGTACACCTATTAACCAATACCTTACATTACCCATGCATCAGCACTGCTCAAAGCTTCCAGAGCAAACTATAACTTCATAGTTCATCTAATTATTAATCACATCACTTACCTTGAATACTGGGAGCGCTTGTCTTGCCCATTAGCGTACTTTCTCCATCGCGTGGCAGATCCGCGCTTATTCAGTATTTAAGATTGGGAACCAACTACCCCAGCATCTACATTTGTTAGATTTCAACACTTACCGTTGCTGCGGTCATTTCACACGGCACATTTTCACGTACAAAGGTATATATATATATATACAGCGACGTCGTCTATCCTCCCTCGAAGTGAGAGCGTTGCCGTGGTCTCTTAGAGAAACCGGACTGTACTGAATATTGTGGCTATTCAATGCCAATGCTGGTGTGTAGTACTTGGACAGTGCTATTTGTAGTGTAATCTCCGATTCTACACTCGTTCATTCTTTCACATCCCCTTTTCTCTTCCCAAGTACAGGTTAGCCAACCACAGTATTTCCCCTGGTAAACCTCCCTGTATTTGCTTCACCTTTCTATCTCTTTCGCTAGCTAATGCTTTCCCTCCCGACACCACCTAGACTGAATGGGAGGTGTTGGCTTCCCACGCATACATTGTCGCCTGTGAGGCTGTCTTTTCCTCGCATAGAAATTTAATGCGAGAAAGCCAGCTTTGCCAAATGTTCTTGCTTTTACAGCGGAGCTGTCTTCATTCTAAAAGACAGGGCGTGCAAATACGGACACAAGAAAGAAGTCAGAAGAAGAGGTCCACCTTCTAATCTTTCTTTAAATTGTCGAGATTGTAAGTTTACGCCAAAATTCGATGAATACGCAATTTTGTACCGGTATAGGAATGAAGAAACGCGTCTGATGATTGAGGCATGACATATCGACAATAGTGGTAGCGTGTGCGTGAGCCAACCGTCGATAAACCTGCACAAAGATGAAATCAAACGCCTTAACAGTTATCTTGCACGTAAATCGGAGTGGGGACCCCACTCGTATCGGATTGATAGGTTCGTCTAGTGCATAGGCATGCGCAAGCAAGAGCTCTTGCCTGCTTAGTGGGATTGAGAAACCTGTACGGGTCCCGAAACGTCTCGGCGTTTTCATATTGACTTGGTCAGTGACCGCATCCTCATCCTCATCATGATACCTGACCAGACAAACTTTCGTCGAACTCTGGACTACATAAATTTGTGTAACCATTGCATTTTCTTAGGCTCTGCGCATGATTGCCGGATTTCTGCTCCTGCTGTATTTGCGGCATAAGGAACGGCAGTTCTGTCAAGTTGTGTTAATGGGTATTTGGCATGTCTCCTCCTACCACGCCAATTAAATTCAATTGAAATCGAAATCAATTTGGCGGATGCAAGCCTAATTACACACTTACAGCCCGAGAAATATAGCGTCTAGTTAGGACTTTCAACGTGTGGTAGCTTTTGCGACCTGCACAGATATCAATTAAACTTGTATGAATGAATGAATAAATGAGTGAAAAACTTTATTTATGAGCTCTTCGGCGCATGTAGCCGGGCGGTAGTGGTACCCTCTTCACGGGTATCCATACGTCATTCTCGCCGCCTGCCCCTCAGGTAGCGAGCCACAGCTGGGTCTTCCAGGGCGGGGCTGGGATAGCAAGATCTTCCATCGCTCTCTATGGGCTGGGAAGGATCGACTATGGGAGTGCACGTGATCACTGATGCACATAAGCTTTACTTCCTCTCAAATACCTGTAAAGCTGGCTTCTTCCTCTAAAGACGCTTCTTGCGGGAAAAGCCTATTTCACAAAACTTTTTTTTTTTTTTTTCAAGGAGTGCACTGACGATGCCTTTGACGGTACCCCTTTATCGGGACAAAGAATGGAAAGCTAATTTTCCTCGCAGAATCTAATTACAATTTCACAATACCAAAAGTACCACTCTTACAAGGAGGAGGGGCTACGCGATGAAACGGGCAAAAAGAAAATATAAGCGGCTATATATTAGAAAATATATAAGTTCCCGCACCAGCTCACCGCGAGGCCATAGATTTTGATGACGTCACAGATTTTGATCTCTAAGGCGTTCCGGGAACTGCAGTATGTCTAGGACCACTGTAACTTCCCTTATTGACTGGGAAATGAGAAGCGGCGTTTTGATAGCATGTTTATTCACAAAGACATCTTACAGCACAATTATCAAAGAACATACACACGTCTTCTGACAACAGTGGTCAGCTCCTGTGTCCCACGTGTTGCCAGCTTTCTTCAAGTCCTTCATCCACCCCCCACCTACAAACCGTATGCTATATACTCAGAACAGTTTCAGTAGGCAATGCGTATGTTCTTTAGTCGCTTTTTCGTGCCTAACAATAGAGATTGACCCGGGGCTGTCAGTCACTCCTGCTTTGAGGATTGCGATTAACGAGGTATATAAGCAGGAGCGTCTCAGCCTCGCCATATATAGGCATTGAGTCACGTGACGTAGGTGTATAGAACCCTCATTTGACCGTGAAGTGTGTATGGAGCGTAATTGACGATGTACAGAAAAGATTCGCTGGCTGGAAAAAAAAAAGAAAAAAAAGTCGCAAAGCGTTCTGGTTTCGCGCCGCTCCCAGCACTGCCGACAAAATTGTCTTCGATGCCACTAACACTGTGCTAACAGTTTCTCGCGTCGAGACAGGCAAATTATCAATGACACATATCAAGACTATACAATGTAGTTACGCAAGCATGAACAGTAGGAGATATTCCCTGTCGCTTCCACAATGTTTCTGTCAATGTAGACTTGCATATACCCTTAGGAATTCATTGGTGAAGACACTCGCTATAATCATAGCACGTCCCAAAATATCCTTTGTTCTCTCGCAGATTCACGCTCTAAAGGAACTTGTAGTCTGAGGTTTGATAGAGGAGACGCACCCGGTGTGGCATATCTCGCGAAGGCAGAGGTATGAATCAGTGTTTCACGCACTTTGAAACGGCTTGCTTAAACGCTTCATGAGTTCGAACTGAGTCCTTGTGACAACGATAGTCGTCTACTTCCACCCAGGGACAATCAATAACACCGGTGTCACACTATGCACTGCTGATCGCGATTAAGCGTAATCCTGCTCAAAATGCTCCAAGTGATTGACTCCTTTCTGCAGCTTGCGTAACGAAGCCGATCATGATCAAGAAATTTAGTCGGGACAAGTCCCGATCGCGATCATAAGTGAACGTAATTGACACAGGTGCCCTCTGAGAAACCAACACTAATGATTCGAAGTATAGAAGGCGCAAAATAGACGACGGACGAAAAGGGAGACACACACAGGGCGCCTCATGCAATACCAACACGCCCAGTTGTTCACTCTCACAACACTAATGCACATTACAAGGACATGCCGGGCCATCCCCGGCCTGTCACTCATTGTCCAAGCGAGTGTGGAGTGGTGGGAGGAGTTTATGGCCAGTGATAGCCTTGACGATCAGCTCAGTTTGATCGACAGGGCAGCAGAGGGGTAACTGCGTGTGGCCCCCCTGGGCTGAGGGCAGCCAGCACAGCTTGGTGAGATCTTCGGAACAAGCTGGCCTCGCACCACTAGCCACATCTTTCCGTTCTAATAAATCTGTTTCCTTCTTCCTCCCTCACATATACATATCCCCCGGTATATTTGTAACGTATGTATCACTATCATTGTACGCAGTTACAGTGCATAATATGGACGAGTATGGCCAGGAGATGTTCTTTAAGCCTGCCATCGCAGGAACGACCACACTCGAAGATAGGATGAGCCGTGGCTATAACAGGACACGTGCGGCTATTTATACTGAGGATAATGATGCACTGCAGAGGTTCACAACAGATCAAAAATCAAGAAACACGAAACGGACCAAGACATGGGCGTCGCAGGGGGGTGCGAAAGAACTCCCCCCCCTTCCCCAAGTCCCACCAGAACTTGCCCCCCCCCCCTACCTAAGTAACACCACCCCTTCCCCCTCCTCCACCGCGATGCAACACCAGTTTGCACTTCCCAAGACAAAATCCTGCCGATGTCCCATGGACAATGACCTTGTCCTTCGTGTTTCTTCTGGTTTTTTGTCTGTCGTACACTTCTACGACGCATCATTATCCTCAGCATGCCACAACCAACTAGCGCCAGTGGAAGCACTTTTGAAGGCTACCAATAGCTAGCCGTCGGATATGGAGCGGCCCACGTGACTCTGGTTGATGGAGCACAGCAGGCGGTCCACCGTGTTCACGGAGAGGAGGCGGAGAAGGGCCAACCGGAACTTGTCCTTGGCGCCTCCGCAGAAGTAGGAGCGGCGCGGCCGGCGCGAGCTCACGGCGTGCACCATGTTGTCGACGACCTCGTAGAGGTCTTCGCGGCAGCGCCTCGACAGGAAGTCGAGGCAGCGGGAGCGGAACTGCTCGAAGTACGTCTTCCCGTACACCTCGCGCACCGAGGCCGGGGTGTCCTGCCAGGACTGGTCGACCGTGCACTGGATGTGCTCGGGCATCGCCATCTTGGTCCTGAAGTGGTAAAGATAATTATAACCATGGTGATTACCGAAAGGTTGTGACGCTTGTACCAGGCTACTATACTTGGTATACCTATATTTGGTATACTTGGTATACTATACAAGGTACTATACAACCCAAGCAAAAAATGTAAGCGCCGCCCTACAGAACCAAGTCACATTTGCGTTTCATCTGTGAACGGCAGTCCTGCCAGCTGGTTTCCGCTCGATCCATAGGTACCTTTTCCTCGGCTAATGCAACTACTACGCACATTAAGAGTTAAAGGTTCGTCATTACTACGTAAAGCATTAAGTTTGGTTGTGCAGCGATGTCAGAATCCCTGATCAATTTTACCGGGACCTTTTTTGAACGTAAAACCAGCAACACAAACGTATGTCAGTATGGGCAAAGTAAACTATGTGAAACGCTCGAGAAGTGCTTGATGTCACAAGTACAAAAGTGGGTAAGCGCTATTGGATAGAGGGGCGTTTATGCAAATTCTCTCTGTTGGAGGGACAGTGATGGCTGTTGGCGGAGCTGAAATTTTTGTTTAGGTTGTAGCCGATTATAAGTGAAAATTTGCTGGATACTTGCTGGCAAGAGTGTTTGAAAGCAGGGATGGTGAAGCGACTCATGAAAAGGTAAATAACTTACATTACAAATTACAACTGGCCGTAAGTAATACGACGGTTACATTACCGTTACCTTTGGAAATGTAAATAAATTACTTTGAAGCTACCCTATAAAAAATGCCCCCCACCTCCCCGAAGGGAATCGTGAGGAAATGCGAATGCATTTCGCGCGCGCTTCACTCCATTTATATATGGTGGTTGTGGTTCGAAGAAGGAAAAGGTGCCTGCAGCCCGGTCGGGAGCACGGCGCAGCGCCTGTTTTCTTTTTTTTATTTATTTTTTTTATCGCGGGAGCTCCGCCGAGCTCCCGCGATGCGAGCGCCCTCACACACCAGAGCGCGCTCCTCCTCTCCACTCACTCTCCGCTACTCCGCCCGCACCACCTGCTGCGGTTGCTAGGGGCGAGGATAAGCGCGCGCGCCCGCAGCTGTTGATATGGGAGAAGGAGTGAGAGCGGAGAGATAACATCTGCCGGCGCGCGGACACCTCCTCAACCTGTTCTCCTCCCCGCGGACAACGCCGGACAACGCCAACGCCGGATGCCTGACATAGCCCGACTAAGAAATGCATTCGCATTTAAAAGTTCATCATTCACGCTACAGTCATGTACTCTTTATATTCAGCACATGCACATCGAAATCTCGGAGATCTATTCAACTTCCCAAGCTTGAGGTTGGGCTCTCAGATGATCTTGTCTTTCGTTAATTTTCTTTCCTTTCTTGGTTAATTTTTTATGCCATAAGTGAAGCGGACATGCTATATTTTAGTCGAAACTGATTGGGAAAGTAATAAGTAATTTTCTTGAAATTACCCGCTGCAAATAGTTCGTTACATTACTAAATTACCAGCCCACAAAAGTGATTCATTGTATCACTAATTACAGAAAAAAATTAAGTTAGTTTATCTAAATCACTCCTAAGCCTGCTCTAAGGCAGTCGGAACGTGTTCACTGCGAACAATAAAGTGATCATGGACAGCAGTACACGTTGCATTTCGAGGTCTTCTTTTCTTGCATCGTTTATCACTCTTCAAACGAGGGCTCTAAGATACAGAAAGAAAAGAAGAATTCTAAAGCGGATGGTGCGCGACCTCCCTGCCTTTCCTCTTCTTGCTTTGTTCTTTCTCTCTCTTTAATCGCTGTATACCCCCCCACCCCCTTGCATCATAGTTGCGGAATGGTCAGTGTTCAAAGCTCTTTGACTTGTCGCCCGGATCTTGGATCGTTCCACAGATGTCACTGGCAGGGGCGTAGCCAGAAATTTTTTTCGGGGGGGGGGGGGGGCACCTCCTTGATTTCGGGGAGGGCACCTCCTTGAAATGGCCAGTATTTGCTATGTATGCCATGGCGAAAAAAAATTTCGGGGGGGGGGGGGGGGGGGGCACGTGCCCGGTGTGCCACTCCCTGGCTACGCCACTGTTCACTGGGCTCACAGATGCGCATTCACGAGGCGTGCCGCGCCTGGGAAGGCCTACCTGTAGAGCACGGGCTCGATGGTGGAGACGAGGATGTCCCACTTGCGCATCTCGCGCCTCAGACCGTCGGCGAGGGAGATCACGGCGTGCTTGGACATGCAGTAGAAGGCCAGGCCCGGATACGTGAGGCGTCCTGGAGGAAGAAAAGAGCGCAAAGCGAAAAGGGGGGCATTCGATACGGCTCTCTTGCGACGAAGATTCCTTTGGTTTTGTCCGATCACTATTCGCATAGACGTGCGCAGGGTTCACCATTAAGGGGTCCCTCCTTCTCCTCTTAACTGGTCTAGTCTTCAAGAAAACAAGCTTTGTGATAGAGGCGAAAATAGAACTGAGGCGATGAAGTGCTTTTCACATTGGACTACCCCTGGCATTTCGGGGTAACATGTGGGAAGTAAACAGTTTTGGAATGCAACATGCAGGGTTCTCGGCTGATATGATCGTCAGGAACTTGCAAGTCCATGACGGTGCATGTACGACGGGGTAAGGTTACAGCGTATGCGAACATGCCCTCCTTCCCCTTTATGATTTGGAGGGGAAGTATTGAGCGAAAGAAGGGGCACTCACCGGCTACACTGGCGACGATGACGGCCCTGGATCCTGGCTGTCGGCGCAGGAAAGGTAACGCGGTTCGAACCGTGTTCACGACGCCGAACACGTTCACCTCGAACAGGTAACGGGCCGCGTCCAGGCTTCCCCACTCCAGCTCGCCGGCGCTCATCATTCCCGCGTTGGCAACAACCGCCCAGAGCCCTGCAAAAGACCACGAGTTTGAGTGACCAAGCACCCGCGAGGTGAGGGGAGAGGAAAATAGGACTGACGTCACAAGCACAGCAGTTGACGTCACATTCACGAGAGACGTGGACGGGCTATGAATTCTCGAGAAACGATGGCTGGTTGCAGTGATTGACATTTTCAGTCGGTGAATCCCACAAGAGCCAAGGCGAACGTTTTTAACTTATAGCATTTCAATACCATAAAAAAAAATTAATAGTCTGGATTTTACGTTCCAAAACCACGATATGATTATGAAGTCTGCTGTAGAGGCGGACTCTGCATTAATTATGACCACTCGAGGGTACTTCCCTGTGCACATAAATCTAGGCAAACTGGTGTTTTGATTTTCGCCCGTATCGAGAGAGAGAGAGAGAAACAACTTTATTAACGGCACAGCGAGGTCGTTGAACTTAGTTTGCCGGTGGTTCGAATGGTGGTGGCCAGTAGCTCGCCACAACCTTTTCGAAATGCGACCACAGCGTACTCGAATCGAGCCGTCTTCCTGGAGCTCCGCATTGCATTCACCCTAGCCGCTTCCGGTTACTAGCAGCTATTAGGAAAGCGTCCGACCGCGATTAATTGGCTTGGGTCAAAATTAAATGATCGATGACATTTTAGGCTTATCGAAAAATTCCGTCAGAAACTCTATTGGAGTTGACTAAGTTTGGCATTGCGCCACTTGCTCATCTCCGTCGTCTTTGATACCCTACATGCTTGGAAGGTTGGATGTTTGAGTCCTTATGTACTTCCGAGATCAAGTGTTTGATACCCTACATGCTTGGAATATTCGGAGTTAGGTTGTGGGCTCGACGCTCTATAACGAAGGAACATTCGGGGATAGTGTACGTTCCTGTACATTTAAGGGTTCGATATTCTGAAACAAGTGGATGGTTTCGGGTTCGAGATTATATATACACTTTGCCGGTCGAGAGCTCGACGCCCTGAACACTTGGAAAGTCCGGGGGTGTATATTTCAAAGGTACACTTCAAAGTTCGAGGGTTCGATGCCGTACATGCTACGTGGTGAAGTATCAGAAATCGCAAACTCTTCGTTTTACAAGAAGATAGACACACGACAAATGAAAGAACCTTGCGCTTGTACTCGGCCTGTCTTCTTGTGCTATGAAAACATTACATCGATTCACAAATTTTTATAGTCGCTTACAATCTAAGAATAAACGGAAGCTCCGCCCACAGCCATCGCCCTGAGAGAATTTGCATAGCTGCCCATCCAATTGTATTTGCTCATTTCTGTGACGTCGAGTGCTGTAACGATATTTCAAGCTCGAGTACTTGTTTGTTTTTTGTTTTTTTTTTTCAAAAAACACGTTCGTTACACTGATCTTGCATCGAAAACTTGAACTTCTTGACAAATTTCAAAAAAAATTCTGACATCGCTGTTCGGGGAAACGCAATAGTTTATGTAGGGACGACGAACATTTAATTATTAATATACGCAGTATACACATTACCAGCGAAAAAAAAGTACTTATAATTCAAGAAAAACCATCTAGAACGACCCTATTGCCCACATTAAAGGGGCTCTGGGTCGCCACCTTAACCAACATGCTCTGGGACTGTATCAAAAACCCGAAAGGTGCCAACTGCGGAAGCCTTCCGCCGCGATGGGCTGCTGCCTTGCGCAACCCCAGCCTCGGTGACCAACTTTGGGCCGTTCAGCAGGCGCGCGAGGTGGCGGTGAGGCAAGGTCTCGACGCCCCACGTGGGAGACCTAAGGACCGGTCGGCGAAAGCTCTGCAGGACCACCAATAAAGTTGTTACAAACGAACTAAACCCAAATGACTGCGCCATAAACCTAAAATCCACGACCATTGGCGGATTTGAGCATCATGGCTTGTATAGTTGCCGCGGCCGCCGCGAGGTACCGCCACGTGTCCGAGATCACTGTGAAATAGGGAGCCTACTTGACCATGTAGGCTCCCTAACAATGAAGTAAGCCGCGCGTCCGAAGAAAAGAGAGAAGGAAGTGCTCAAAGTCCTGACGCGCGTTGATGAACGGACACATCTCGTTGCCTCACTGTAATCCCCCCCCCCCCCCCCCACCCCTTTGCGTGGCTTTCAGTGCGCTCGCTCGTATGAAAGGAGAGAGAGAAAGCTCTTGAAGCGTGCAACAAATCATTGTGAGTCCGCTCGTACTTGACGGATTCTAAAAAGGTTTGCGACCGTCGATTCGTGAGGCAATGAGCTCGTTTAATGAAGCCACTCAATGATTACTCGAAAAAGTGTTGCAGGGCCCCTTTAATGGCGGCAGCTCTGGGGGGTGAAGCTTGTTTTCAATTTTAGGAATTGTAACCGACACTAGATAGAACATTGCATTACTGACACTGAGAGTCACTGCCATAGGTGTGCGTAGGGTTCCTCTTCAAGGGGGGGGGGGGGGGTGCGACGGTTTTCGCAGCGGCCCCACTCCCTATTAATTCAATGTATGGGGCTGACATTGCGCCCCCCTCCGAGTCGCAGCGCCCCCTCCCTATTATTTCCTTGTGTGGGGCTGACTTTGCCCCCCCCCCCCCCCCCTCTTAGGTCACTAGAGGGTGTCCGCCCTCCCTGCCCCCCCCCCCCCCCCCCCCACCCCGTCCACACGCCTATAATAACTGCCTTCGTGCTGCACTCTTGCCGGTATCCCAAGGATCGATGAGGTCGCACCGTCTTCATAGACGCGTGCGTGTGACACTAACCCCTGGGTCCGAGCTCGGCGGCCAGGGTCTTGGAGGCGCGCCGGAAGTGCTCCTCACGCGTCACGTCCAGGTGCAGGACGCGCAGCGAGGCCGAGCAGAAGTCCCTGAGCATGGTGGCGCCCTCCGAGGACGGGTTGAGGCAACCCGCGAGCACCTGGAAACCCGCGGCGTCCAGACGCTTGGCGAGCTCGTGGCCGAAGCCCGTGTCGCAACCTGCGTACAGAAGGGGAATGCAGGGAACGTCCGCGTGACGTCAGAAGCACAAAAACGTAAGTGCACATAATAGTTCATTCAAAAAAAATTGGGGCAGCTACGCAATAGTGGTGTGAACACTGATGAAGCAGCGGAGCTGGCGGTGTTCTCCTCCTCGTTTCCATTCTCCTCATCCTCATTTTCCTTTACAACAGCTTGCTAAACTATTCTATAGATCAGGGGTCTCAAACACGCGGCCCGCGGGCCGCATGCGGCCCGCGAGCCTTTCGCTTGCGGCCCGCGGCCCTCTCATGACTGTCTTCGCCCGACATTTTTGTTTTAATTTGTCTTAATAGGTATGTTTGTGAGCTACACAGGCGTGACTGGTCCAAAGCATTGTTTTCGTGAGGCACCCAATCTGGTCACCATGTCGTGAAACAACCGTGAAGCAAAAGCTATATTTCAGAATCGGTGTCCAGATTGTCATTTTGGAGATCGGTATCCACAGTTTTTGAAATCCTGGAACCAGTTCTCCTTCAGAAATGGCCTGTATAGGAGATATTCGAAAGGGTTTTTTTTTTTTTTTTAAGAGAACATTCTTGAAAAATATACTTGTAATAGGACACTGAACAATCCACATGTCTGTCCCGTTCCTAATTTTCATGTATACGTTTTTCTAAACGCGCTAATGATGTGAACGAGCAAAACCGAAATCAGCCGCAAGCTGCCGTACTACTTGCGGAGCAACACGAATGTGCGGAAGCCCCGCCTCCGCAGCCTTCGCTCGAATGTCAAGATAAGTTGTCGCCGAGTGTAGCAAACTGTGCAGCGGACGGGACACAAAGAAAGAACGAAAAAAGAGAGACGAGTGTAGAATCGTAAACTGATCCATTGAAAAACCTAATCGACCTTAAATAGCGTCTTTCCGTTCTTTCTTTGCGTCCCGTTTGCTGCGCGGTTTGCTAGAAGACGAAGCAGTCCCCCCAGCTTTGAACGCTTGTTACTCATTTTCAGTGGATGTTCAGTGAAATAAAAATAAAAGCAGAAATGGACTGCCGCGCTCGCCCGTCAATGACTGACCATGGAACGCTTCCCGTCGACAAACTCGCGCGCTCTTTCTCAGACCCTGAATGGCTTCACGTACGCTTAGCCTCGAAAATAAAAAAAAATAAAAAAGTAAACTCTCGCCGTCCTTTGCAAAACGCATATCGAACAAGAGAACGAGGAAGCCATACGCCGTGTGTAAAGTGAGTCGTGCCGGCCTTCACTACGGCTTCTCCGGACCTAGATGAGCTGCCGTCGGAAGTGGCCATTACACTGGCCCACACATGGCGCGTCACGAGAAATCGCTGTGCTGGCAAGCGCACATGCGGTGGTCGCTTGTAGGAACGATCTTGTGGCGGGTGGACGGGCGGCTATGGCGGGGTCGTGTGGTTTCTATACTACGCCGTTGCCCTATGGGTGTGCGACGCATGCCGCAAACCTAAACCATCCCAGACTAAGTCATAACTTAAGGTTGGCATTACATCATGCAGATCTAACGCCTTCTTGCAATCATTTGTGCCGCGAACTTCGATTTAGAGAGAGAGAGAGAGAACACAACTTTATTGGAACTTCGATTGAGAGAGAGAACTTTATTCATAAGGGTTTGGGATGAGGGGTCGTGAGCTTGATGGGTGGGTCCACGAGCCCAGGGCTTCACCGGCTATTTCCACCTACCTGACGTGACCCGTCAACCCCACGAAATGTGATATTGTATTACTTGCCACCCCTCCCCTCAATAATACTGTATTGGCCCTGAGGGTATGTTAAATAAATAAATAAATAAATATATAAATAAATAAATAAATAAATAAATAAATAAATAGCCCCAAAAAATTGAAGGACGTACACTGCGAATTCCGAACTGTGTTCGGCGAAAGCCTGAGGCCATTCGACTGATCTGTCTTTTTTTTTACACTCCCAGTGGAATGACACACAAACGGAATGTGTGCGTGTTTTCTTTTTTAATTTTTACCGCGTATCGCAGCGAGATGCGAGACGAGACTAATCTGCCTCCGTTTCGCATGCGTTCGTATTCTCGCGCTTTGCGCGTCGTGCAGACGCCATCCGCGTTCCAGCGCTCATAAGGCTAATTTATCCTCCCGCGTAAGGGGGAGACGCCACAGCTGGCACCGTGCCAGGGGGCCTGGCGGACACCGGTCACCGCGAGTATGAGGCATTAAAGGCTTTCGCCTTAAAAGTGCCTTGAGCTAATGCAAAAAAAATCACAGCATATCCACGAAGTGAATGATGGTGAGTGGGCGAAGCTCGGAGGGATCATTCGGGTAACCGTGAATCCCCCCCCGTACATTGCCCACTCGATCATGCAAAGACGTGACAACACGTGTCACGTCTTTGCATGATCCTGGGTGTTCGATCGTGAGCTGGGCACGAGCGTCGCCGACTTGTGTTGCGGGCGCTCCCAGCCTCAGCGACAACGCCAGTTCGCGTTCCACGACAGAGGAAGACGATGCCACTTACTCAGACGCCGAAGTCCACACCAGTGCTCGACGCAACGCCTCGCCTCCGCATGCATCGCCACAGCACGCTGCTGTGAGTTGTGAAAGCCACCCGTCCTTGGCTATGGGTTGTGCCGCCGTGAGTACCGGAGCCATTCGCCAATCCATAAAATACCGTAAACAAAACTAATCTTTTCACTTATCTAAAACCACTGTCTCTTTTAGGTTTTTTTTTCCTGTCTCTCTCTCTCTTTCCGAAACCCCACTGCCGCACGATTCATGGCCGATCCCCCGTGGTGGGTTGAGCCATTCCTCTAGGATTCAACCAACCAACCAACCGGCTGCCCTGGTTTCGCGACTCCGAGCGAAAGAGAAAGCGCGCCAAGAGCGAGCCCCTTTTCTTAATATAACAGCGCCATCTATGATCTTTAATTATCAACGTATACGAAAAACCACTAACGCCATCTAGTGATATTATTTCCAAGGACATATACACACAACGCCATCTATTGAGCAATTCATAAACTAGAGGTGGCTACATACATACTACTACTACTACAGAGGAGGGAACGACCCACACCCTGAGGAGCTTCGCCCCTAAAAAAATTACACCATCTCCCGCTAAAGAGAACCATGTGTCGATGTGAAGCAGCGGGCGCTAACGCTTACACTGGCGGCGGCGTTGACGCTGGCGCTCATCGCAGCGTTGCGCAGGAGAGAAAACTGGGGAGGCACAATGCAGGCAGTGATGGAGCAGTGTTTCCTACTGGAACATGCCAATCGCTGCTAATTGGGCAATGAGAGACAGAAGACTCCGACTGGACACAGAGACCCGCACTCCGCTTTTAGTTAACGCGCACGCTGCGAATTTTTATTGTTCAACAACGCACAGGAGAAATCTCCCACCGGCACCACCTTGGAGGTCAAGATATATTGCCATATATACGGGGTGGCCAGTGAACGGTTGTGCAGCGCGAGCAGTCGGTTTTTTCAACCAAGGAAACTCGCTAGCAGACGCTGCCTGCGTCGGCGTCGCGAGGCGAGAGAGGGGGGAGCGTAGGAGAGGAGATAGAGGGGGGGACGCACATGCGCAGTGGGAGTGTGCACGCCGCGGGCAGGGATGCCTAGAGGAGAGAGGGGGGTAGTGTAAGAGGGGAGAGAGGAGGGGAGGCGCATGCGCAGTGAGGGTGTGGTTGCCGCGGGGAGGGATGCCTAGAGGAGAGAGAGGGGGAGAGGAGGTTTTTTATTTTTTTTTAAAAGGTTTGCGCATGCGCAGTAAGGGTGGTCACGCCGCACACCACCGGATTAAGCTTCGCCATAAGATGCTTCACATCTAAAAAAATGTAAACCTCCGTCCACAGAACCGCGACGCACCTGCCCTTCGCCTGCAAAAGACAGTCGGGCTGGACGGTTTGCGCTCGAACCGCAAGTACTTTTTCTCGGCGAATGTAAGTGTTAAAGGTTCGTTGTCACTACCGGAAACACTACGTTTGGCCGAGCAGCGATGCCAGAATCTCTGACGAAATTTACCAGGACGTTCGAGTTTCCGAGCTTAAACCAGAGACACAAACGTGGGACTGTATGGCTTAGCAGAACGTTTTCTCGAGCTCATATCGGGCAAAAACTGTAGAGAAATATAGATGCGGCTCTGGAGCAGCAAAGGGCATGACCCTCGCGTTAACCAAACAGAAAACTAGAAAACTAAGAGTCGGCAATAAATCGTATCTAGAAACGGTATATGGCAGGTACACGCATGTTCAACAGATCGCAAATTTAAGGAAATAGACACTGCTAAAGGAAGAAAAAAAGGAACAAAGAAAAAGCAACAAAAAACTTGCAAATCTTAAAACGATATCAAAGGGTTCTAGTTGAACAGAGACTAGGAAACAATCCCTTAAAAGTTTTTATCCAAACGATGCGTCATTATAAATGACAGGAGAAGTGTTGCTGAGCATAACCAATCAGGAATACAAAGCAGCAAAAAAAAATAAATTTGCTTTTGAATGTGATTTCCTGCTGACTCATAGTTTTCTGTTTGATTATCGCGAGGGTCATGCTCTTTGCTGCTTTTGTGTTTTGTATATATGTAGGTAAGTTTCTTCAACAAGCACAGTTGGAAGTTAGCGCCTGTTTCGTGCTCTTTGTATGTCCGTGTGTTGCTTTGCGCTAGAAACAAAAAATTTTCTTCAGAAGTGTGTCTGTACGGGAAAGTCAACTATCCGTAACACTCGAGAAGTGCTTGACGTCACGGAAATGAGTGAGCGCTATTGGATGGTTCACTTAGGCAAACTCTCTGTGGGAGGGGCAGCGATGGCTGTGGGCGGAGCCGACACTCGAGCGGAGCCGTCATCTGCCCTCCCTCCGCATGCTTCGCATAAAATCCATTCCCATGGTACGTGGGATCTGCCGAATTTTTTTTGACGTCCTCACTCCGATTGTTGTTGCTTCCTGTTCTCTTTCCATCGCCTAGACACCACCACTGCTTCCGCATGCTAAGATTTGTTCATAGGTGATTTCCTTTAATTTGTCTTAGTTCCCACTGACATTTCATTTTAATTCACGCACCTTTGATTTCATTGAATTTACTGCTAATTCGCAGGTGGTGCACTTACGCACTCTTACTACCTTAATTTACATTTTATTCACTTTACTGCATGTAGTCAAGATGGCTGATCAACACAGTCGTGCACCAGCCAGCTTCCCCAGTTCCTTCAACCATAGGTTGTAACTAAGTGTAGGCAATCATGAGATAATAACCGTCTTTCCGGTGCGGTTATTATCTCTACCTCGCGAATACATGAAATGGATCCAACCCACACGATGTCTTTATCATATAGACTTCTCTTATCAGTTATATGCAAATGATTGTATCGTCTGACGCGTAACGCGCACGCGCATATGACGGAGCCTCCTTGTTGTATACAGTTTGGTCATGCGTGCTAACGACCAAGAAAAACTTCCAAGCTATTTCGAATGCCAACGGCTTCAGCCATGCTTTTCTACTAGCCTGATGATTTTTCTCGAATTGAGCTTCTAAAGGCTAATTGTTTTAGGGACTTATTTTACCGCGTCCTTGTTCACCGCAGTACTCATCCTTATGTCCTTTTAGAACTATATGATTCTTGAGTAACGAACAATCCTTAGGTGCTATACTATGTTTCGTACATCTGCAGGTACAAAGCAGTGGAAGCTGTACAGACGTTTGACCAGCAGTTAATAATCCACGCGTCTCGCACTACGACTTCGTCGTTTTAAGTGTGGACTCGGAGATTGGCTCCAGCTACAGGCTACCGGAAATGATCACGGAGGCCACGATGAGAAAGCGAAGAGGCGCTAAAGAAACGATCCAGAACAATGCATTGACAGCCGCATAGATGACGGTGTTTCTCTTTATTTTTGAGGCACAGGTAATGTGCGTTCATTACTCAGTCTAAGAACAAAGAAAAGAGGTTTGCATGTTACGGGCGGTGAAATCATGCTAAAAGACAGGGCGTGGAAACAAGTACACAAGAATGACGTCGACATCACAAACTTTCTTCTTGTGTCCGTGTTTGCACGCCCTGTCTTTTAGAATGAATACGCACCAGTTAGCTTAGCTTTCGGTTATTCTAAGGTAAAATCATTTCAACTATTTCTCGGTACGAACTGCTGTAAGAAGTCTCGCTAGCTTTCACAGCGTTGCACCTGGTGCATGAAACTGAGTGTATTAATAATTCCCAGGGTTTTCACGTGCCAAAACCACGTTGGGATTACGAGGCACGCAGGACATAAGACACAAGGTGCGTTTTTAAATACGGCTCCACACGTCCTTTTGTGTATATCGTCAGTGGGCAAAACCTGCCCTTGGCAAATTACCGGCGAGTGACGCACGCTCACTACTCACACACTTTACGACATAGAAATAAAAAAAAAAATAGAAACTGAAACCCGCGTATGGGCACGGACTGAAATCGTGTCTCTAGGTCAATCGGTCGCGAGTGTTTTATTTTATTTTTTATCTTTTTTTTACTTCATATTTCGAACGTCGCGAGTTGCGCCTCGAACAACGGAGAAGAGGCCGAGCCAAATCCTTTATTCGCGTGACTAGCCTTTCGCGAAAGGGCGCGCTGCATGACGGTATATAGCCGTGGGTGGTGAAGCGTCGGCTCTGCGCATGCGCGTGAGTGATGCGTAGGAGTTTACGCCTGGTTTGATGGCCAGTAGTGACGTGAAGCTAAGGTATAAAAAAGAAAAAAAGAAAGAAAGAAAGAAAGAAAGAAAGAAAGAAAGAAAGAAAGAAAGAAAGAAAGAAAGAAAGAAAGAAAGAAAGAAAGAAAGAAAAGAAAGAAAGAAAGAAAGAAAGAAAGAAAACAGTGGCTGCCAACCAGGAACCTGCGTAGAAGAATCAGTCACTCAAGGCCGTTTTCGGGAAAGTAGAATTAAAAAGAAAGTAATAAAGAAGAAATGGGAGAGAGCAACGAGAGAGTAAAATTAGGAGAAGATGACTAAAATGTAAAAAAAAAGAAAGAAAGCTATATATATATATATATATATATAAGACAGTGTTTAAGAAGTATGGAAAGACAAAAGTTGGACTTGAAGGACAGAAAAACTGGGTAAGGCCTGAAATGATGCAAAACATTTGAGGACTAAATAAAAAATTAAGAGAGAAAGGAAAGGTGGGAAGTAAACAAGGAAATAGAAGAGGAACACACAAAAAAAGAATTTTTTAACTAAAGGAACAATTCTTCAAATAGTAAAAAAAAAAGTAATAGTAATTTTACTATATTTTTACGCACTGTTAAACAAGACAGAGGACAATACAACGACATGGTCCTCTCCTCTGTGTTGTTTAACAGTGCGGTAAAATAGTGAAATGGATTAACAACATACCCAAGCCTACGCTCTTTCAATAATAAATATTAGCTGCTAGAGGTTTACGCCCCAAAAGCACGATATGATTGTGAGGGACACCGTATATAGTGTATGGCTACGGAAATTTCGACTACCTGGTTTTTTTTTAACGTGCGCCTAAATCTAAGCACACGGAACACTAGCATTTCGCGTATACGCGGAGAATGCGGCCGCCGCGGCCGGGATTCGATCCCATGACCTTCGGGTTAGCACTCGAGCACACGAATGAAGGATAAGAATTTTAAAAGTGTTGAAAAGATTACTGAGGATGAGTGAGTTAATACAAAATAGAAATGGAATGGAAATAGAGGGAGAATAAAACAGAAGAGGAATGGTATTGAACTCAAAAGAATAATAAACACGAATTGAAGAATTATGGCTTGAAAGAAAGAAAGAAAGAATAGAAAAAATAAATCAAAGAAAATAGGATGCAGCAAAGAAAGAAAGGCAGAAAAAAGCACGCATGCGGACGACTACAGCGATAAACAAATCAAGAATGGAATGCTTCAACAACCTTGGCTGGTCGTCCCCCGAAGGAGACAATGTGTTGACGGCGTGCTAACGTTTATTTATATTTTTTTTTTTGTTAGTGAGGAATAGTTGAATGCCGGAGGCGGCGCGGGAGAACCGGTCATCCGGGCGGGCGAGCGGAATCCACAATCGAGAAGGAAGTGCGTCTTAGAGAGAAAAAGAGACGACTTTTTTTTCTTTTCTTTTTTTTTTTTTGTATTTTTTTTTCTCGGTGAGTAACGACGTGGCTCGTTGAAAGGGCACCGTGACAGCGGAAGATGCGAAGATAATTCGATAAATGTATGATGACATGACCGGTGTAAGAGTCGGGCTATTTAAGTGCTCCGTCAATGCGACGATTTTTTTTATTATTGCGCATCAGTGGAGGAACCTGTCGGGACAGGCTCGTCAAAAACCGAGACGACGCACAAGCTTTCGGAGGGTTTTTTGTTTTTCTTTTCAAGAATTGTGGATTGAAAAAAAATATTTACTTGCGCGAATGGGGAGCTCTGAAAGTGTGCCATAACCAACGCGGAACGTAAGATGGAGCACTGAAGTGCTGACGCCATTTCGTGCCGTGCGTAGCAAGAAATATATATAGTTTATAAGGAACCGCTCTACTCTAGCCTAGATCGAGCTACGATAAGGAAGCCGTAGCCGTGCAGCCGATGATGATGATAGATACAGATGAGGAACATGGACAATGGATGATGTAGGATGAAAGCCATTCATGCATTCCGCTTGTTATATAAATAAATGAATAAATAAATAAATAGACATGAAAAACAGGGAGGAAATGTAATCCATGATTTGTATACTCCATGAACATCTGCAGTGCTGATAACCGCGCGAAATCTGAACGTGAAATTCCAGCGCTGTTTGGTCAACACTAGCCCAAAGTGTGTTAACGTACTCAACACAAATACAGAATGTTTTTTTTCTTCTTTAGAACACCGCACGATGTGCATGTATGTGTTATCGAGTTTCGGACAACGCTAATTCGCTGCCCTCCTGTTCACACAGTAAAAGCTCGTTAATTAGACACCCGTTAATTCGGAAAATCGGATAATTCGGACGTGTTCTTTAGTCCTGGCAAGCATATGTATTGTTCAATGGCATCAAAACTCTCGTTAATTTGGTCATACTTGGCCGCAGCCCGGACGATTCTCGGAACGCGCCGAGCACGAAGCGCCGCAAATATAATAATAATAATAATAATAATAATAATAATAATAATAATAATAATAATAATAATAATAATAATAATAATAATAATAATAATAATAATAATGATAATAATAATAGTAATAATAATAATCTTTATTGCTCATTTAATAAGAAAGTAGTACACATATCAGGCCTGCCAAAGCCACATAGGGCTTGAGTGGCAGTGCCGGGCAGCAGCGGAAAACAGCAATCTTTGAAGTTATACATTTTGCTTATATAACAGCATAAAATAAAATAAAAACGGCACAGCAAAGAGAACAACCACTTTGCTTACGATGATAAATAAATCATTCGCCTGAGAACCATTTTTAATTTATGTTTAGTCCGGGTGCGCAGTACACTTGGAGGCAACTTATTGAAATGCAAGATATGCGACTCAAAGGAGCGAAATCGGCGTTCGCGGACAACAGAAACGAGGCGGCGAGGTTTGCATCGCGATCGTCGTCAGCTCGAACCGTACAGCAACGACGGTAACGACGTTTCCAGTGAATTTTGTGTTAAGGCGTTACGGGTTAGTTATAGACAGGGAGGTCTCGAGCCACGGTCACATTGTGGACAAAGTCGCTAATGGCGAAAATTGCCGGCTTCTTCATCGCTCTTAAGCAAAAGTAAGTACAGGATTTCACGTATTCATCAAGAAAATGAAAGTGTTTCGAAGTAATACAAATTTGTTTATTGTTTTCTTGGCACTTTGATTCAGAATTCGGTAGGCATTTTTTCCTGGTCCCGTGAAATCCAAATTAACGAGCTTTTGCTTTCATGTCCTTGTCCGTTTTAGTTGTGGCATATGATGTAGAAAGCCGTCAGCTTGCACCATTTCATTGCACGAATTTGTGTGTATGGATATTACGAATTCAACGGACATCACGCAGTATCACTCTCCCCCAACCCCCGGCCTTCTTCTCCCAAGAGGGTGTTTGAAGTACTCCTTACAAAGCAAAAGCTATAGCGAACTTCCAAACTAAGCAACGTAACTTATTGTAATCAAATATGCAACAAAAGACCAATAAGTGAAGTGACTTAATGCAACTGAACTGAAGCAACTTAAGAAAGAATAACTCCTTTAAAATTGCGATGCGTCCTCACAGCATGTACCCAAGGGCCACGGCAATGCATCTTACATGCGCCTAAGCTGCTTCGCAATAAATAATGTCGTTTATCAGCAGCCACTGCGTGCAATAATGCTACGCTAGGTTTTAGACAGCTTTGCTATAATCCGGAACCCCAACCAATTCCTGGTTCTTCAAAATAGTCAACGGCTTCACGCATTTAAGGGCATTTCACGACGTTGGTTAATTTCCTTGCACTTTCTACCGTGAACCATTGCGCTTTCAACCAGGAATTACAAGCTATGCCGTATAATTCCACGTAGAAGGCGCAATGGTTCACAACTACTGCCAATGAAGCATTGTGTCTTTCCTTCTCCCACCCTGCCTGTGAATCTGAATTTATACTAACCTAAGCCTAACCTAAGCTCACTGCAGATAAATAGTATGTGCGGATTTCCCGTACGCTTACGAAACCAAGGCCCTTGCTTTATTTTTCTCTCACATTGGGAAACCCCGATTACAGCTTGGTTAAAGTACAGTGGTTATCTGTAGTTAAGGTGTGGTTATCGTCACCAATTGCGGTTTGCACGCGACCGTGGGAAGCTCCAGGCTACAGGAAGGTTTCATGCGTCTTGGCATTTTCGCTCGGTTGCCCCGCATTTGCAATTCGTAATGTGTCGTAATAACAGAGAGATGACGGGCGCTGCTAATAGTCACGCTATACGGCAAGTGTCGTCAGGGCAACGTCAAGGTTAGTTGCTCTCTTTCATGAGCGTTGCGACAGTATACAATGGAATCGAGGTTCAGAATTAAACAAACGAAACAAGTTTGAAAGGCTCCTTTCTTTTGTGGTTCAGAACAAAGCGTTCGTCGTCGCATAATAACTTTTAATAATAACCTGGTTTGTTTGCTGTTTTTCAGGGGCTTGGGAAGGGGTGGTTTGTGTCGAAAGTGCGTGATAGTTTGAATAACGTAGCGGTAATTACGGAACTTGACGTCAAGGTTAGTCCATGTGACTCGTTGAATGCGATTGGTGCACGTAAGTTATGGTTTGACGAAATACGAGGCGAACTGCTTTCGTTTCTCGCTGGCATACAGTTTAATGCACAAAAAAATGTACCTTTCGCGCGCAACAAAGTTGCGGGCGCATTCTACCTAGCGAGAGTCAAATTCATGGGTCCCCTCAGCCCTCTGTCAGTGAAAATCAATGCGTCTATACCATAGTCTACAGTCTTCTGAGCACATTGTTTCAGTAACGTTGACAGATATTATTTAAGAATCCCCGGATGTTAGTTAGTCATTCGATGGACTACGGACTTATGAGAACACTGTTTTAACGATGCTGATAGACATTATTTGGATGAAACTAAGATTAATCAGCCTTAAAAAAGCTCTGTGCAAAGTCTCAGGAACAATCTGTCGCCTTTAGGTTCAATTTCGTTGGTTTCCAGTGAACTTTTGGAGATAGAGCAGCGCTTTTAATGCAGTGCGTATGCAACAAAAAACCGCTCTTAGTCTTTTACATACACATTCCTGGACCCCACACTTTATATAGTTACTGGTTATTGTGCATTCGTACAGGGACAGGCGCGTTGTCCTTTTTTGTTGCGCTTTTACAATGAATTTAACGTCAGAACGCCAACTCACCCAACATTCAGCTCCTTTAATGCATCTTGATAGTTCCTATAACAACCGATCGGTTGTCAGTGGTGTAGTGCGACGTTCGGCTGTTTTGTGCTGTCAATCGACAATAAAGTTGAATTCAATACGTCTTGACGTAGACTTCTGTAAGACGCAATAAAAGCTTTAGTTTTAGGTCAGTTGGTTCTTAATATGACTTTCGAAGCAGCATGAAAACACAAACGCACTGCGACCGTCTTGGTACTTGTGCACTCTTTGTCTCTTTTTTTCTCGCGCTGCTCTTCGAAAGTCGAAAACTCTGTAGTCGACGACCTGTAGACATATTG
This sequence comes from Rhipicephalus appendiculatus, assembly GCA_030522465.1. Lineage (NCBI taxonomy): Eukaryota > Metazoa > Arthropoda > Arachnida > Ixodida > Ixodidae > Rhipicephalus > Rhipicephalus appendiculatus. The sequence goes on along the minus strand of JALIZH010030813.1, from coordinate 382,715 downwards.
ACTGTAAGTTTGCTGTCTGGTGATGTCTCTCGATATTCTCTAAAGAAGCCAGCTGCAGGGTTGTCAGTGGTTTTACGACTTTCGGATGTCGTACGCTTATTAGTCGACAGCAAAGTAGAATTCATACGTCTACAGGATGTCTTCAGTAGACATTCTGTAGACTTCAAGTGGAAAACGTTCGCAAACTTTCTCCGAACTCCTCAAATATTATTTTTTTAGATGATTGAGAGCTCACAAAGTGGACCTCTATTTACGGTCACCGAAACCACCAAACCTCTTGAGTTATATAGTTCGTGCACGCTGACAAAGTTTCGCTCTTGGCTCATCCATGTGCAACCGCGAGGTATCTCCGGTTCTGATTCGCTCCGCAAGAAAAAAGACGGTCTGAACAATGTGCACGCCTCGCAACACGGCTTAGCAGGTATACGACAACTTGGCACTTCCTGTTTGGAATTCCGTTCCGGCCCACTTTCCTCACCCATCCGTCGGTGGTGCGCAGATATTAGCGCCGGAAACACCGGCACGCTTCTCCCGTGAAACATCCGTTAACCTTGTCTCCACCTTGTTTTTTTATGAACTTGTTCTCCTTGTTCTTCAGGTTGACGCATCTTGCATGCGATATACTGCGTAACGAAGGAATCACATATGCATTGTTTTGCCCGCGTACCGTTTTTCTTTTCTTTCTTTCCTCATGCCTGCCTTTTGTTTTGATGCGAGCTCTGAGAAACGTGCCCTCGACATTCAAGATATAGTTTCCGCCTCGTTCTCGCCATGCGAAAGAATATCGATAGACTCGAAAGTCCTTCGGCGTTTCGTGGACCGACAGCGGAATACCGCGGGATGTTGGAGATAAAAGACAGCTCGGGCCAAAGAACGATACCTCTTTTTTGCCAAGAAAAAAAGCGTTCTGTTTCCGGGGGCTGCTTGCTAAAGCGCTAAGCCTTCTTTGTCATGAGAGACCATATTCTACGGTGTTTACTAGCTGGAGCATTGGAAGTCACGGAATGTGAAAGAGAGAGAGAGATGATTATTCAATTCCACTTAATTTAGTTTGGCGTCATTTTGTGAAACCACGTCTTAAACGATGGAAATGATTAATTTTGCCCACCTGGGGTCTATGGCCGACGCCTGCAGTGCTCAGTATTGGAATTCATGAAATATCTAAAGCTTTGAATGGTGAATTAGTTATCTGTGTTATTTAATGCATGGAGTTTAACGGTCCCAGTAAAACAAATTGACTGTTAAAGATGCAGTATAGTAAAAGTTCCCGGCATAATTTTAACCAGCTGATATTCTTTAACATGCACAATTTTTTTTCTCGGTGGATGAGGCGTTTTGATATCTAACTCTTACATCGAAATGCAGCCTTAACGGCGCAAAATCGAACCAGTAACCCGTGAACCTAGCAGAACAACTATTTAGCCAAGTCATTGCGTCAGCTTGATAGCGAAACAGTTATTAACTTTTGTTGATGGTTAAGAAATGTAGAGAGAAGCTTATAAATGCGTTGTGTATTGTATGCCTGTGTTGATTTGTGTCATCTTCCCTTGAACAAATTGAGTATAATGACGAGCTATTAATCGTAGCAACTCCAGATTCCTGTTTTTAGTTTAGTAAACGTTCTCTCCACAAAAGAAGTTCGAAGTATGCCAATGTACCATGGCGTTAACGACGTGATACCACCTGTAAGTCAACCGTCCTTCGGGTGTAATTTTTTAAAGGATTAAACTTTGTCGGCACCATTTCCTGCCAAGAATCAACCCGCGGATTCTCAAAATAAAACATAAATGTAAATTTATTCTCCCGGACAAACACTTCGTGAGACACAAACAGCCTAGTGTTTTAAGGTAGCAAGACATATGATCCGTGGCCTATCTAGAATAATTTAAAATGCCCAACGGGGTTGATATTGTGTGCAGCCGACAATATACCCTACTCTCCACTGTGTCGTAATACAGTATTACAAGTCTTTCCTTAAACACCGGGTGTCAATACACACGCTGAACCTGAAGATTCCATGGGAAATATTTGTCCAAGACAAAAGTATTACCTACGCCCTTTATTTACATATTTACAACAAGGGCATATATCACCTGCATGCATTTCTGTCCTGAGAGTTTTAATAAAGTATATTCGCAGCATGGGCTTCCCGGTCAGTCAGACTACGCGAAATGGGGGGCTGCCTTTTACTTTCAACAATTTCTTTTTCGACTGAGACATCCCTGCTTTGTCATTTCAGGTAGGTTACTGGAAGAAGCCGGCTTTACTTGCGGGACAGATCACAATGCTCAAGTGCGCAACTTCCAAATTCGGAATGACTGACAGCGCGGCATCGACGTTTGCGGCACCGACGAAAACATAGAACACTTGCTGTGCCACTGTCCTCATTTTGCCTCGGACAGACACGTACATTCTAACGCATTGCGGCGACTGGATTATCGGCCACTCTCTTTGCAGGTGCTGCTACAGCACCGTTCACATCTCTCGACGGCCCACAAGTCAGTGAAAGCATTCTTGTATTTTTTCTGGACGACGGGCTTGTGGGAACGCCTCCGACTTATGGTGCAGTCCCTCACACCACGCTGCCTCTGTCTCTTTTTTTTTCCTGCTTCCCTTCACTCCTTTCTCTCTCTCATATCTTTCCATTCCCCTTCCCTAATCCCCCGGTCTAGGATAGCCACCAGGAAGCTTTTTGTTAACCTCCCTACCTTCTCCCATTTCTGTTTCCTTCCTTCTTACAGATTTTTGAAAGTTAGCTCTTTTGCTGCTTAGACATACGATGAAATAGCTTCAATAGAAGCAACGCAATGACCTCTACATTGTTGCTTAGGTGAATTTCAAGTCAAGAGCATATTCTGCGATATCTGTCTTCAAGAAGTATCAAGTGCAGTGAGTTATAGTTGCACTTTGCTTTGTCCTTTCGATTAGAAGAACACCTGACCGATACTTGTTAACTGAAGTGTCTTCCTATACATTTGATGGGCGAAAAGTTATGCAGATCTCACGCCTTGTGGGAATCGGTGTCATGTGAATCAGTTGGTGATTAATTCTCTATGCTGCATTATTTAGCAGTGAGCCAAGCGTTACAAGGTGTATCGACGTGTTTTTGCAAGTGTGTAGTTGTGTGCTCATCGTGGGATTACCAGGAACTTCGACCTACACTGGCGTTTAAAGGGTAGTCCATGGTCTGACGTACCGTCAGCACTCACGTTGTAGCACAGACGTCAGTATAATCGAAATGAGGTGCACGTTATGGTGCGATGACGTCATATGGTCAATATCAAATGTAACTTTCGTTAGCGTATTCCTCCGGTGTAGAGCAAAGCTTCAATAATTATGGCTTACTAAATCGTACGAATACCAATCTAACGTTTATTAGAATGATATAAAAGCGGAGCCAACACTGGAACCACAACTGACATTAACCCTACATGACGCCTGTATCACAGGAGTATATATGTAATGTTTATTGTTTCGCTATAAAATTAGATAGCCAGTCCTGCAACCTCAGTCGACATTGCACCGATATTACGCCTACATAGGGCCTTCTTCCTAAGCAACTGCAAGACCTGGCGTGGCTCTGTGGTAGAATACCTGACTGCCACACAGTAAGCTTGGGTTCAATTTTTAGGAGCGAAGCTCCTTAGGCTCTCACGATGTCCGTTGTCGCCGTCGTTGCCGTAGCTCCCCGTCGGACCGAAACACATATAGGTTTAAAATAGACTGTACACAGCTGCGGCGACGCTTTGAAACCCAACCTCTCCGAGCAAGCGCACGACGCCATGCGCAGAACCGTTCGCAGAGCGCACGCAGCGCGCATACCGACCGCGCGCAGGTGTTGCGCCGGCGCCGCGCCGCTCGTATGCGCGCTCGTATGCGGCTTGTATGCGCGCTCGTACCTAGAGCGCGCATACAAGCCGTGTACAGCGTACGGCATTGCTCGCAAGCTGCTCGTACTTAGACCTTGCAGCGCTAGCGCATCGATCAATGGTGCTACACTTAGTAAAATAAAATGATGTAGACTGGCTTCCAAGGAGCTTCGCTCCATCAGCATTCACTTCGTGGACCTGCAGTAATTTTGCTGGGATCCTGGTTTTTATTCGTTGCATTCGTCGCCTTCGCCAATAAGGAAAAGGAAGAACTATGGCATAGTGGGCACTTAGCAACTGTACAACCCGCAGGTATTCTTGGATAGTTTAAAACGACCAATGCTACACGCACAAACGTTCCTTTCCTTGCGGCATGGTTGAAGGCAATGCACACGGGGCCCGACTACGCTGTCGCATTCTACTCTTGAAGGCGAAGCTCAAGCGTCCTCCAAGTTTTTCGTTCCTTTTGTCCGTGCCTAGTGTTGCGTTGCAACGAAGATCTAGCCTCACAGCCTAATGAGACTACACTCGTCGTCCACAAAACCTTGAATCGCTGCTCCAGCTACAACTGACATCCAAGATTTCGCGACGTGACGCAAGAGTGCTGTGTCGGCTGTGGGTTGGTGTAGCATTTACCAACTCATTCAGCTATCGCATTGGCATGGCTGACTCATCCAAGTGCGATAACTGCAACTGTGTAGAGACCATTGACCATTTCTTGTGCCATTGTCCCCAATATGAACAAGATCGCCGGACTCTCCAGTGTGCCTTAAGGAGACCCGATGATCGGCCCTTTACTCAAGGAAAGATTTTGGGGGTATGGTCTCACAGTACATCAGCGCAGAAAGCCACACGAGCCCTCCTGCAGTACTTGAAGGCAACATCACTGAGCGCCCACCTTGTGAGATCCTGCACTGTGTGTGTGGATTTGCAATGTGTCTCTCCTCCTCTCTTTCCTTCTCTCTTTTACTCCGTTATCCCCCCTCCCAATGTGTAGGGTAGCAAACTGGACATAGTCGAATTAACCTCCCTACCTTTCCTATATTTCTTCTCTCTCTCTTCATTAGTATTTTTTCTTTCCTTGTTTCGTATTTTTGAACACCACTGTAGGAAACTTCATGTTTCCGAATGTGCAGTTTTACCCTGCTGTCCGAGCATAACGATTTACTATGCAGGAATATTCTCCAACTCAAACAATTTACTTGGAGGTGCAGCCACGTCAGATCGGTTCCAAAATAATAATAATAATCGCTTAAAAAAGACTATACGAGCACAGAAATGTCTACAAGACGTCTATAAGCCGTCTAAGGTACGCGCAACATAGTTTATAAAAGGCTCATAACATCTCACAAGCAGATCATTTGGGGAATGCTGGGTAATGTAACCTGCACACCCGTACGATCTCTACAAGAAATCGTGCCTTGTGCTTAAGGGGCTAAATATAGCCTCAGCAGTACGTGGAAAAGCCAGCCAGCATGATATATATGCCGCCAATTCCAGTTACGTCAACCGCTCGTAAAAACTCGTCGCGGCATTATGAACTCGGTTGTTCGCACGATGTGCGGCGCGGCACGAACGCTTACGAGATCCCTGTATCTCATTTTCACGGTAATGAGTTAATTATCGTAATTGCTCTCTGAATGGCGGTAAGTATCGCCTATGGGCATCTTGAGAAACTGGGGACTAATCGGCGGACTTGCCGGCGTTGCTACAGGCCGGTGCGATGAGGGTATTGAGAAAGAAAAAAAATGAACAAATATTTAAAAAAAAGACTAGCAATAAGATAGGTATCCTGAATAGAACTAATTAGATACAAGAAGATACGGTACGAACTACGTGGGTGGATTCATTAACGGAATTTTTTTTACCGCATCCGCTGCTCCTTGACAGTGAACGCCCGTCTACTTTCTCTACAAGGCTGTTTACGAAACGCACCCAGATGTTTTTCATTAAATGGCTAAATCAATTACTTTGCGGAATTGACACGTTCAAAAATTCCGCAGATTCCACGTACCTTGGGAATCGATGTTATGCGAAGCATGCGGAGGGAAGTTGGCTGTGTTGTAATGTTTTATTGAGCGAAACATTACGAAATTACGCTAAAGATATGTACAAATGTTGTACGCACAGACATATGTTCCACAGTCGCATATGTTTTGCATAACAAGTTGTTTATTGCGTAACGATGCCAACAGCAACATGGGCAGTAGCAACACCAGAAGCGGTAAACTGATATGCTAGCGCTTCTGCTCGCCGGATGGTAGCCCTGGACACTGCAACATATATCAACTTCAGTGGAGGGCGCTTTACTTTAATTGATGTTAACCCGGCGTGACGGCTGTATCATCGGAGTACATATGTAATGTTTATAAAATTGGATAGCCAGCACTGCAACGACAATTGACGTTTCACGAACATTAGGGTCTATTCGAAAAGCAGTTCCGAGACCTGGCGTGGCTCTGTGGTAGAATGCTTGATTGCCGCGCAGAATGCTTGGGTTCGATTCCTGTTGGGACCCTGACATTTATTATATGCATTCGTCCGGTCAACGCTGCTGATGACGTCAGCTTTTTAACGCTCTGGCGTTGAAAGTACCAATGTTTGTCTCACCGTTCCTGGGTAGTCTAAACTGTCAATCACCTGTGGCACATACCCACGCCCCGTGGTATGTGCCACGAAATTTACCCGAAGGAGTTTGACGACGTACGCGACGGGATTGTCATTATTCATGCCACGACCAGCGAGTCATATTCGTCAAACCATCTTATTCTCACGTACTAATTTTGGTCTACCCGAAGTTAAAGGGGTAATGCAAGAGATCACCCGAGCGTAGGCGGCTATAGATAGATAGATAGATAGATAGATAGATACGCAGATAGAAACACTAAAAGTGCCTGCAGTACGCAAAGAAATGCTTCGCATTTAATAATGACGTGCATGTCATGAACAACATGCATGCCACGTATGGCTCGCTCACGGGCCGTTTCGTTAGCGATATACTCAATTTGCGGAAGGCGATCGTCGCCTTCGATTTACAGGTGGCCCATGTATCAAAATGTGCGGACGCCACTTACGTATACCGTTTACGGGGCCAACATTTGTAAATATTTTACGGACGAGATTTACTTTTCTCATTTACAATTTTTTGTGTACGTATTCGGCATACGTTATATTCGATGAAGAATAATTTAGTAATTATAATTTATTATTATTATTATTATTATTATTATTATTATTATTATTATTATTATTATTATTATTATTATTATTATTATTATTATTATTATTGCGATGCTGTTTTTTGTGTTTTGTCGTTTTGCAAGTGACGTATGCGAACTTGAACTCGATCGCTTTTATTACTCTCATGCGTTTTGAGTTAATTGGTGTCCTGTCGGCTCGGACCGCGGGTTCATGTAAATTGTGTAAATTAAACAAATTTCACCCACGTGACGTCTAAATATGTGCTATAGCCAGGGGTCTCAAACACGCGGCCCGCAGGGCGCATGCGGCCCGCAGGCTCTCGATTGCGGTCCCGCGGCCCAGCACATGACTGTCTCCCCCCACACATTTTTGAACAATTTCTTATTAAAGGGACCCTGAAACGGTTATTTGAAGCTTTGTCACGTTTAGGCTAGAGCATCATCGAACCATTGGCACCACAAATTTCGCTGCACGCCGTGTACCAAGGCGGCTACGGCCAATTATCATACCCTCCTTCTTACCCCTGCCTTGCCTCCTCAACTCATGATACACGCTGGCATCGCTGGCGATCGCAGAGCTCATGTGAGCACACTTGATGATTTGAGCTTCGCCCAGTGATGACCTCTGAGACTGCACGCCGACAGGTTGCGTGCATCTCGGAGACCATAGCCCCAGTGCGCCCGGCAGCACGCACGCCGTCTGGCAACAGAGACATCGCGGAGGGGTTGATATTTGCTCCGACAGGTGCCGCCACCCTACCAGCCAATTTTTCGTGCGCGCACACCGCAGCCAATCAGATCGTGCGCAGACTGCGTGTCATACTGGGGAGGGGCGGTTGAAAACGCGTTGGGAGGGCTGAGCCGCAGTGATCTGCAGCGATTCGCAGCTTTATAGCGTTGTAATCAAGTACACAGTGTACAGAGAGCTTAAATTAGTCTGTAAATGAGCCTTAGGACTTGGTCTACTGGCTCAATGTGTTTGTACAAAATCGTCAAAACCGTTTCAGGGTCCCTTTAAGTATGCTTATGAGATACACAGACCTGACTGGTTTAAAGCGATTGACTCCGTGAGGCATCCCATGTGTCACTTTGTTTTGAAACTTAAGAGTAAAACGAAAATTGTATTTTAATCAGCGTCCAGATTCGAGTCAATCTGCAGATCGGTATCGACATGTTGTTGGAATCCTGGCACCAATTTCCTTCAGAAATGACCGCTATATGAGATATGGGAAAGTTTTCTTTCAACAAAGTCCCCCCCCCCCGCTCTTACCTACATCCTTCACTGCCCCGGCCCCTGCGGGGTAATTAGCGTGACTGCGGCCCGCTGGCTGAGGTGAGTTTGAGACCCTTGTGCTATACGATACACATTAACCAGCATAAGCGCGCTGCAACTTCAATTTTTCACGTCACGGTGACAGCGTGCAACGGAATAATACTACGATCTTTTCCCGGCTGTTGCATTCAAGTTTAGATAACATCGCTATCTTCATGAGACCAATTATATTTGTCACGCTGGCGTCGAGCTTAAACACTTGGTTGTACACAACACTATATGGTGCTGTTTCTTATAATATGTAGAAGCTGTACGTACTATACTTATATTGTATACACATTTATACATAGTGTTATATACATAGCTATACACATAGTTATGTATATGTTGTACAAATAGTTATACATAAGTATGTGTTATACATAGTATGCATACCATGCACTGTATGACCATGTGCTCAATTGTTAGGCATAGTAGACGTTTTGGAAACGTAAGTGGTGGCTACTATTGACACGCTTCCTAAACTAGGACATCTTGTCACTGCGAAGAGATTTTTTAGTACTCGTCGGCCGTATACTCCTCCCCAAAAGCACACCTTTATGAGAATTGCGGTTCTTGGTGAGAAGGAAGGCATGAAGGCATTTCCGCAGGAAACGCCTTAGATAACACTTCTCTGGATGTAATAGTATGCCCACGAGTAGGTTGGAGCCCGTACGCCTTTTTTTTTAATTATTAAAACGCTATTCTTTGCTGTCGCCGCGATCAAGGCGTATAAAGCAAGTAAAAAAGTCTTCGAATCAATTTGACGTAGTTGCCAGATAGTACGCCGTAACAGCCGCTTGCAAGTGAACGTTATTTGCGCTGCTCTTGGAAAATGTGAATTCAGATAAAGTGGCGAGCGTGGACAGAGCGATAGAGAGAAGAGAGAATCGTAACAATATTATTGTGCTGAATTGATCGATGTATCAGCAGACACAAACGCTTCGTGACAGCAACGCGCAAAACAAAATATGAAGAATTTTGAATTTTTTCGTACGCCTATCCGTATCAGACTTGGCAGTAACGAAATCGTAGAAATGAAATCACAGTAATAAATTACTTTTTTACTGCAACGATTAATGGAATGAATTACTTTTGCGGTGGTAGGTAATTTAGGGCTGTAATGAATTACTTCCGGCGCTTAATTTTATCTGTATTACTCGCTACTTTGTGAATTACTCTTGACTAAAAATTAACATGTGCACCTCCCCCATGGTCGAAAAAAAATGACCAAAAAGGAAAGAGGAATAGCAGAAAATGTAATTTGAATGTCAAACCTCAAGCGCGGGAATTTAAAATGGATCTCTGTGATATCGATGCATAAGTGCTGTAAATAAAGTGAGCATGACTGATGTGAACATTTCAAGTTCATCATTGATTAGTTGCGTAATTTCAAGCTGATTTCATTACTTTTCAGAAGTAATAGTAATAAAATGCCATTTTTTCGGTCAGCTGTAATTTATAATTTAACTTATTCACTGCAAATAAAATTTTATGCAAGTAAGTACTAATGTAGCTTAATTATTTTTAGTAGTCCTTTTGCCGTCTTTGATATGTATACAGCGCGCAAGAGGAAGTCTGTAGAGGCACGTGCATGTAAGCCTGCAGATGTAAAACACTGACACTCACCCGTAATGAAGACAGCCTTCTTGACCACATCGTTCGACTGTGAGCCGTTACTCATCTTCAAGGAGCCGTTCTTGACCGGCTTGCCATTCTCCTCGGCGACCATGGTTTATGGCTGTGTTGAAAGAGTTCGTTTCGAGAAGTACATACAGTCAGAAAAGTGGACGCTCCATTCGATGGTCGCAGCGATTCTGAATATACAAAGTCCTCAGAAGGATCCAATGCACAGTGAACAGTTCCACGATTTATGCACACCTGAATCGTATCCGCGATGCCTGCGTCACCGACAACGATGAATGCGTGTGCAGGGGTCGATATAGCGGGCCACCGAGAGTTCGAAAAACAAGACAGACTTTCTTATCTGGCAGATATAGTATCGTGCTCGATAGCTACGATTGTGTCCGAGATATGTACCTAGTGGCAACGCGTAAAAACTGCATTGGCGTCAGTGATTAGTCTAGGATGCACCTTTGGTTGTCACTATCCGCATTCCTATTCAAGTCATTCACCTGTTAACACAACTTCATTTAAGCCAGACGAGTGCGAAACTTTCGTTGCGGATTGTTCAGGAGTTGGGTGTCCACCTCGGGTCTCCTCCTTCTAGAAGCAGAAGATTTTTCACACTGCAGTCAACAGTGCTGCCTTGCCTTCTTTGCGAAGCCTTAGTCAAGGTTTGTCCGGTTGCATTGAGTCTTGCACAAACTTGAATCTTGAGATAGTTCGAGGTTTTGCGCTGGCGTGTACCAAAAGGCGTTGCAAAACTTTCGAGGCTTCAGTCTTGAGCAAGCTCGAAATTCTAGCAAACTCGTGGCACCTCTGGACAATGGAACAATATAGAAACGCTTCGAAAACTTCAAGGCACTGTCGTCTACTTCAGTCTCGAATCTTAAGGAAAACTTGAGGTAATCTAGCAAGAACCGTGCCAAGACTGTAAAGACCCTGTCATTGACTTGAGCGTCGAGGTATCTTCAGACAGTCTTGAGTAAGCTCGGGGACTTTTCCAACATCGCCAGACACTACCATCTCCTCTAGGACTCACTTTCACGGGTGCTTATGACGCGTCAGCCCTTTCAGAAATATCCCAGGAAGCCGTCTTATACAGTTCCTTTCCTTCGGTCATTCGGTGGGATGGTCAGCAGGGGAACTCCCAGATCGCCTTCAGGAGGGTTCGAAGAATTGTCGCTCACCAACAAGAATGCGCAATGTCCAGCAGTTGTCCAGATGCGCTGCGGAAGGCCACGTCCAGGAAGAAGTTTCCAAGCAGAGTTTTCTTCTATGTTCGCAATCGGGGAAGTGAACTGTCAATGCGAAGTGAGGAGTTGTCGGCAACACACCATGGCCTCGAATGATCGACGCGTTCGATGCCCGTCTCTGACCGTCTGCACTGGTCGGCCTACAAGGTCTCTTCGCTGCTTGCCGTCACAGCGGCGCTTGCTTGCTTTGTGACCGCGAACGCTCTCCTCGTCCGGGGTGGTTTTGCTGTTGCGACCGGAGGGGGGGGGGGGAGCGGTCCGGAGAGGAGATCGCCCGGTGCCTGACTTCCTTTTCCCCCCCTTCGACGAGTCGAGACGTCGCCGAGGGTCGGGCCTTTCCCTGGGTTGGCGACTGCGGCCGCTGTTACAGCAGCACTCGCGTACATTTTCTCTTTCTTTCTTTCTTTCTTTCTTTCTTTCTTTCTTTCTTTCTTTCTTTCTTTCTTTCTTTCTTTCTTTCTTTCTTTCTTTCTTTCTTTCTTTCTTTCTTTCTTTCTTCACGATATTGTGCTGGACCTAACTCGCAGTTCTAACGGCGTCCTCACGTTCCGAGTAGCACATACCCACGCAAACACGCGAAGAGTTGCGACAAACCAAGCACAAAAGCAAAAAATAATGCTAGCTGGACGCCCCCAAGAAGCACCCCGTCTGCCTGGAGCCTGCCACAGAGGTGTGAGGGGAGTAGATGATGACGATGATGATGCGACGCGTCGTCTTTTATATTTGTGTGGCGTGACGGGGGAGAGAGAACGCTTCAGCCTTAACTCTCCGTTTTTTTCTGCACTTCTACGTATTTTTCTGACTGTTTCTCTATCGAAGAAACAGCTTCAGACCCTCTTGACGCGAAAATTGTTCTCCTCAGGGCATCCTTCGCTTCACAAAGATGCGTAGTTTCTCTTCACACGTAGCACCACACATACCGAGCGCGTGGGCTTACCCTGCGTTACCACCTCTCGAAGAGTGGCTGTCGGTCCAACGCGATTGTAAACACGTAATACAGTCCTTTCAAGTGGTTGTCCTTCGACAGAGTGGTTTCTAAACGGAGACCTTGTTGCTCACACCTTCTGTCTTTGTGAATATTAAAACTTCCTGGCAGCGCAGTCGCGCTGATTTTCTTTCTGCATATTTGCTTCCGCGCCAGACGAGAAAAGCGAACTTGGCTTTTCGCGCCGTTTCTTCGGGAAACAGATGTTTTGCACGTTTCAGGTAGCTGTTATATCAGTGCAGTTCGCGTTTGTATGTTGAAGAAACTTCGAGCCACGTGGCTCTCAACGAAGAAATGTACAGACCTGAGAGTGATGACCTCTTCAAAAAAAAAAAAAAGCGAAGTTGGGTACCACTTATTATTTTTTTAGAAGCATTAGACGCGTTAGAAGCACTCAGCAGTTTCTTTTTATTATGTGATATTTAGGAGATGTTGGTGCTTTTGTATAGCACCGGCTACTACTTTTCACGGATGATGGATATGTGAAAAGCACATCAATAAAATAAATTCATGAAGAAAAATTAGGCAAAGAGTTCATATCAGTCCATATACATAACAACCCGAAGAAAAACACAAAATACAGTCCCGCCACATAACACTATAGTTCACATAAAATTCAATTACACTAACACCATATACGCTGTAAAAGAACACTACGCAACGTCCAGTCACATAGCAACACTCAAATTGGGAAAGTCCAGTCATAGGGAAGCAGAATGAGTTCGCACATGAAGTGACACAAAGCGCTACACGGTCAGGTCAAATCAGATCTATAAATTCAGTCTAAGCAGGTCTTCGTTTGTGGGTGGATGCAAAATAGAGAGGGTTGACCGCGGAGACAGTGTGAATCGAACGTGGGGTTGAGCCGATCTCGAAACCCGGTACACGCTGTGCATTCTCGCAAAAGCTATATCAATGCTGTTTCTGACGCGCACCGATACCGGAGGTCGCGTATTCAAACGCCTGGGTGAGCCAATTTCAATGCACGACATTTGCGTCCCCGTAGCTGATTTATAAACGTGTTTTCGGCACGGAGTGACCGACTACGCAAGAAAGCGTCACAGAAATAGCGTATGCAAGCCGATCCTGATAATGCTATCTCAGTGCAATCTCACAGGGGTAAGATGAGAGTAGTATATTCTATTGTTGGTTTTAGACGCAATTTTCTTTTCACGATGTTTGCGTATTCACTTCCGAACACTTTTTCAGTATGCCTTGAAAAGGATAGATTTTGTACCTTGCGGTTGCCTTAATCTATTAGTAATAACCACATGCGCCCATTTTCAGTACTTGCAGCGTGAAGCAGTAAATTGAGGGGCAATGAAGTCGGGACTTGCCTTCATGCTTGGCTTTACGGATGATGTCCCAAGCTGGCGACGGTGCCTTGGAGCAGTTCATTCAGTCGTTCTCGCGCGTGTTAGGTAATGAGAGAGACGTGCCGACATCCCACGCACACATGCATACTCACTGACTCGCATGTTCTCTTACCGGTGAATCCTTTGTTAAGCGAGCAATGCCGGCCAGCATACCTTTGGCAGGTCACATGTGGACTCCAATCTTGCTCCGCAGGTGTCTGTTGATCCGTGTACGATATCGTATCTGATACAGCGCGTTGACCTTATTGACAAAGGCGCAAACGGAATGCGAGCCAGCGCATGGAGGTGGCCGGAACAGTGCCCTTGACATTCTCCGGTTGTTCGATCGGTAAGAAAATAAATTTATGCATTAGAATTTCTTCAGAGAAATGTGCGGCGAAAAAAATTCGCGGGAGTCTGAGCCTTCTCTAAGAATTTGAAGGTGAAAGCCCACTTAGACTCTCTGTAGAACTGCTGTTGAACGTGCTACCGATGTGCTTAACTTTATGATGAATTCCTTTGCTGATACGCTGTTGAGGTTTCTGTTCAACTTAGTTCCGATGTCCAATCGAAACATGTTGCTTTTGGACCGCACGCGACCTACAAACATGTTAATTTAAGGCTGCCCATTTAAAACCAATACAGCGATTCTTCGGTCCAAAGCTCCGATATGATTATAAGGTCGCCAAACTTTGGACTTCAGAGGAACTATAATTTGGATTATCCCTACTACTAAGCCAAACACAGCTCCACCTCTCCTTTTTTTTTTCTGAGCACAACTAAAAAGTTCGCTCCATATATACATTCATTCTGCCATAATAATTTGTAGTCATTATTTTCACATGTGTTCAGATTCGCACCTATACAAATTACATCATGAACTCCTTTTGTTTTAATTACAATATTTGGAGGGGGGGGTGGGGTTGCTTTTTTTTTCTTTTACTATACTATGTTATGCGTCACTCTTTTATGCGGTGTATATTATTTTGTTATCTAGACATGTTGCTCTGGTTTCTTGTAATACTTTTAGATACGCTGATACGTTTGCTTTGTTTCCCTTTCCTGTGAGCTTGTGTGCCTTACGGCTTCATTTGTGTATGTAAATTTGCAAATGTATAGTTTGCCACATGCATGGTCCTTCGTGACCGCAGTATACTGTAAATAAAAACATCAAATTATCGAATCATTTGCGCTTTTATTGTTTAATAAGTGAAGATTGGCTATCAAAATATATTAGGTGTTAATATCTATATTTACTTGTGTTTTTGACGTTCTAATATAGTTAGAGACCCTTTAACAATTTTATTGGGTCCCTATAAAAGCGTAAATACATGTACCTTAAAAAAGGCTGGGATAAACGTCAAATTTCCAAAGGACATCGTAGTTGAACCCTCGGATTAATGTCGACCGCCAAGGGGTTGTTTGACAGCGCACATAAATCTTATATACACACGAGCGCTCACTTATCTGCATCAAAGTGCTGCTGCCGCGCGGACGGAATGAAACCCACGACCTTGAGCTCAGCAGCTCAACACCATAGCCCCAGCATCACCACCAGGGTTGCCATTGGGTGGACATGAAAAGGCGCCAGAACTCACGCCCAACGTAGCCAAAGTAGCCATGTCATTTGATATTATCGCCGAATTTCTAGCCAAATAGAACAGAAGCGGTATTATCAACATAGTCTTAACTATTGATGAATAAATAAAACCATTTCGGATAAGTAAAACCACAAGTTTAAAAAACAGCCATGGCGCCAACTGGAAATTTTCGTCGCCAATAATGTCCAAAGGTAGCCAATTTGGCGCAAAGTAGCCACCAACGACAACCCTGATCACCACTGTGTGCAATGAGGTTCACTTTGTTGTTAATGGATGTTAATGGAAGAAGTAACAGACAGACAGACAGACAGACAGATAGATAGATAGATAGATAGATAGATAGATAGATAGATAGATAGATAGATAGATAGATAGATAGATAGATAGATAGATAGATAGATAGATAGATAGATAGATAGATAGATAGATAGATAGACAGACAGACAGACAGACAGACAGACAGATAGATAGATAGATAGATAGATAGATAGACAGACAGACAGACAGACAGACAGACAGATAGATAGATAGATAGATAGACAGACAGACAGACAGACAGACAGACAGACAGACAGACAGATAGATAGATAGATAGATAGATAGATAGATAGATAGATAGATAGATAGATAGATAGATAGACAGACAGACAGACAGACAGACAGACAGACAGACAGATAGATAGATAGATAGATAGATAGATAGATAGATAGATAGATAGATAGATAGATAGATAGATAGATAGATAGATAGATAGATAGATAGATAGATAGATAGATAGATCATCAAACTATCTCTAATGCTTCAGCGCACAGTGCGTAAGGTCCATACTCATGACGCTGAGCAAGCATTGTTCTTGGACAGACCGGAATTGCACAGGAAAGCGACCTTGAAATTACCGTCACGTCTCTTTTCCCACTGCTTCCACACACGAACTGAACGACCTCGGATAAAAAAAAAACGAGAAAGAAATAGGCGCACGCTGACGCGACATCACGTTTTTATGGCTTTACGATATAGCGTTTTGCGCCGGACGTGACATTGCACACGTGTACGTAGGCATTACTCGCGCCGTCGTTCGCACTAAGCACAGAGCGCCGTGTCATTGAAGCCAAAGTACACAGTAAATTGCAGCAGCAGCAGCAGCAGCAGCTGTAGTAAGTGGCAGTTTAGCAAACGCGCGACCCTCTACGAGGTAAAATTTGTGCTGCGGTCGCACGTCGCCACTTTTTGTGGTGGTCGTAACTATATGCATACGCGACGCTATCGCAAGCAGTCATGAAAGAAACACAGCCAGTTCCCTAGTCTTGATCGATCTGCGAATGGAATTCATTGCCGAGGCAATGAATCGACTGGATGCCAGCATCATAGTAGAATATACTGCTATCTTTCGTGCGCATTTTAGAAGAAGGGAGCTTCGGCGTCGAGTGTGGCGCCAATTTCACTTGTGTTGCCAATTGGAGTGTTGGGTGCTGAGTCGCCAGTTCCAGCTTTTAATAAACGGATTTGGGCTTCTTTTTTCGCCGAGTCGCTCGTAGAACTTTCCAGTCGCTTCTCGCGTTTTATTTATCTTTTTTTTGGGGGGGGAGGGGGGGGGGAGTACTTACATTTTCCTAGCATATATAGTTATTTTGTGATCATCACGTTCAACAACAACGCGTTTGTCGATGACTTTGAGTAGTTGAGTGTTGAAGTGAAACCATACGTTGGGGTAATCAACAGTGACGTTAATTCACTTAACAAAACACGTTGCGGGGCTAGTTGGTAATGCAGTATTATACACTTAAAATATTGTAGCGCTACATTTGACGAGGACAAGACAGAGAAGTACAGTCGCGCTCAATATGAATTGCAACACGGGAACGCGTGGCCTCACGAGTTCAAAGATTGCGCATGGCTTCCACTAGCCCTTTATTTCCATTACTAAATGAGTTTCTCTAACTTGGGTATGATCCCAAATAAGAAAATAATATTTAGTTGTTGAAATAAAAACAAGTTGAAGCCATGCGCACCCTTTGAACCCGTGGGGACATGCGCTTCCCGTGCTTGCAAGTCATATTGAGCCCGCCTGTACGTGACAGGACGGAAGCTGACTCCAACTATTTTTATTGAAACAACGCGCATTGCATTTTATAGCAATAAAAGGCAACGAACGCATGCACAATTCATGAAGGGAACAGTAAACAGGGTGGGATTTGTGCAACTTATCACCTTTTGTTTAGTACCTCAAATTCACTGGCATGCTACGATGCTGACGCACGTGTCACCTTTCTGCGTGATGAAAAATGCTTCTGATAGTTCGCGAGATAATCTACATACCTTTAGTTCTGCTTAGAATTTTTATTTTATCAAGCCGTGGTTCATGGTTTCTGCAAGTGCTGCAAGGGGCGGGTAGATTCTGGAACGACGCCGACTCATCGCCTAAACGACCATTCATGTTCCTTGGCGCGCTGGTTAGATGCAGCGCCCCAGTCTGACCGACGTAAACTTTGCCACATGAAAGGGGGATCTCGTAAACCACATCCGTTGCGCACCACACGTACGGCTTGGCGTGTTTCGTTCCACAGCCGGGAATCACCTGGTTGCTGCTGCACACCTTGGGGCACATTTTGGCTTAACTGATGTGGGGCCGAGAAGACGATCGGGACACCGTACTTGTTGCCAACCCTTTTTAGATTGCGGGCGACCCTATGCATGTAGCGTATAACTACTGGTTTGGCGTCCCTACGTTCTTGTCTCCGCGGCTTCTTTCGTCTCCCCTTGAATTCCTGCAAAAGTGACTCCGTCACAGCTGCTAAAACGTGGTCAGGAAACCCTGCTTATCGCAGTCTGGCTACCCCGCCCTTAAAGCTTGCTTGCATCATGTGAGGGCAAGACTTGAGTAATGCCGATTCAAGCGAGAGGTTCGCAATTGCCCTTTTCACAGTTTTCGACAGGGCCGAATCACACGGTAAAAAATCCTTCTTAGCTCTCGGGCGATAGCTCCAGCAGACACATCGTTCACCGAACTTGATGTATAGGTCCTAAAAATTGTGGGCTATTCTCCTTAGGAAGCTCGTATGTGAATTTGAGCCCTTTGCCACGTTGCCCAAGCTTCTGTAAAGTGTCCATCGCGATGCCTTCATACCGGAACGAAATACAATAGACTCGCGCGATAATTCAAACTCTTATATTTGGTACTTTCGGTTAATTCAAACAAAATTCAAATTTTTTGGTTGGCCCGCTTTTCTTTCACTGAATTTAAAAGCCGCTTAATTCAAACTCCGTCATTAGGTTAAATCGTACTTTTTGCGTGTTCATATCGGGAAATATCTTCTACTTTCCCGCAACTATGTGAATATTTGCGTCCTTATATAATAATAACAGTCGAAAAACGAAAAATAAGCGCCACAAGCGGAAAACGACACGGTGGGTACGAAAGGGACGCGCATGGCATTCGGCTATCTCTGCTTTTCCAGCATGCTGGCCGACGCCGAAGCACGTGGCGTGCATGGCAGCGCTGCGGTGACATCTTTTTCTTTTTTTCTTCGTCGATGGGACGTATTCCTATGGTTCAGATGCATTCGATACAAGTAAACCGTGCCGCTTAGCTCAATGGTTTAGGCGCTCGCCTTAGGAGCGTGGCGGACTTGGTTCGAATCTCATTACTGCGATGACATTCTTTTTTTTTTCTTCGTCATAGGAGGTATCCATAGGGCTCAGATGCATTTGCACCATGTCAGCCTTGGTGCTTAGCTCAATGGTTTAGGCTCTCGCCTTCGGAGCATGAGGTACTTGGTTCGAATCTCACTGCTACGACATTTTTTTTTCTTCGTTGGTAGGACGCATTCATATGGTTCAGATGCATTCGCGCAGCGTAAGCGATGGTGCTTAGCTCAGTGGTTTAGGCGCTCGCCTTTGGAGCGCGAAAGAGGTTCAAATCCCATTGCTGCGATGACGTTATCTTTTTTTTTTTCTTTTTTTTTTTCTTCGTCGGGAAGACGCATTCGTATGGTTCAGATGAATTCGCGCCGTGTAAGCCTTGGTGCTTAGCTCAATGGTTTAGGCGCTCGCCTTCGGAGTGTGAGGGACTAGGTTCGAATACCATTGCTGCGATGACGTTTTTTTTTTTTTTTTTTTTTTTTTTTTTTTTGTCTTCGTCGGTAAGACGCATTCGTATGGTTCAGATGAATTCGCGCCGTGTAAGCCTTGGTGCTTAGCTCAATGGTTTAGGCGCTCGCCTTCGGAGTGTGAGGGACTAGGTTCGAATACCCATTGCTGCGATGACGTTCTTTTTTTTTTTTTTGTCTTCGTCGGTAAGACGCATTCGTATGGTTCAGATGAATTCGCGCCGTGTAAGCCTTGGTGCTTAGCTCAATGGTTTAGGCACTCGCCTTCGGAGCGTGAGGGACTACGGTTCGAATCCCATTGCTGCGATGACGTACTTTTTTTTTTGTCTTCGTCGGTAAGACGCATTCGTATGGTTCAGGTGAATTCGCGCCGTGTAAGCCTTGGTGCTTAGCTCAATGGTTTAGGCGCTCGGCCTTCAGAGCGTGAGGGTCTAGGTTCGAATCCCATTGCTGCGATGACGTTCTTCTTTTTTTTTTTCGTTGAGCCTTA
Source organism: Rhipicephalus appendiculatus (assembly GCA_030522465.1). Classification (NCBI taxonomy): domain Eukaryota; kingdom Metazoa; phylum Arthropoda; class Arachnida; order Ixodida; family Ixodidae; genus Rhipicephalus; species Rhipicephalus appendiculatus. Next base: position 362,917 of record JALIZH010030813.1, on the reverse strand, counting down.
TCGTGGGTGATATGGGCCCTGGGCCGTACCCAGCAACGTTTCCGGGGAAGGGGGGGGGGGGGGGTGTAGAACGGCTCAACGGCTCAAAACGCATAGCAGGCGCATCGCTGCCAAGGCGTGACGTCAGAAAAAAGTTGGAGCCTTATCGGGGGTAATAAGGGCCTAAACTTTTCCGACTGCTTTTGGGCACTATTGCGACGAAGCCACCGCATCAGGGGAACTTTTAGCTCGGAAGGAACGCATAGGAGACCCATCGCTGCAAGGCGTGACGTCAGACAAAAGTTGAGCCTTATCGGGGGGTGATAAGGGCCTAAACTTTTTCGACTGCTTTTGGGCACTATTGCGACGAAGCCACCGCATCAGGGGAACATTTAGCTCGGAAGGAACGTATAGTAGGGCCATCGCTGCCAAGGCGTGACGTCAGAAAAAAGTTGAGCCTTATCGGGGGGTGATAAGGGGCTAAACTTTTTCGACTGCTTTTGGGCACTATTGCGACGAAGCCACCGCATCAGGGGAACATTTAGCTCGGAAGGAACGCATAGGAGACCCATCGCTGCAAGGCGTGACGTCAGACAAAAAGTTGAGCCTTATCGGGGGTGATAAGGGCCTAAACTTTTTCGACTGCTTTTGGGCACTATTGCGATGAAGCCACCGCATCAGGGGAACCTTAAGCTCGGAAGGAACGTATAGTAGGGCCATCGCTGCCAGGCGTGACGTCAGACAAAAGTTGAGCCTTATCGGGGGTGATAAGGGCCTAAACTTTTTCGACTGCTTTTGGGCACTATTGCGATGAAGCAACCACATCGGGGAACCTTAAGCTCGGGAAGGAACGTATAGTAGGGCCATCGCTGCCAGGCGTGACGTCAGAAAAAGTTGAGCCTTTATCGGGGGTGATAAGGGCCCTAAACTTTTTCGACTGCTTTTGGGCACTATTGCGACGAAGCCACCGCATCAGGGGAACCTTAAGCTCGGAAGGAACGTATAGTAGGGCCATCGCTGCCAGGCGTGACGTCAGAAAAAAGTTGAGCCTTATCGGGGGTGATAAGGGCCTAAACTTTTTCGACTGCTTTTGGGCACTATTGCGATGAAGCAACCACATCGGGGAACCGTTATGCTCGGAAGGAACGTATAGTAGGGCCATCGCTGCAAGGTGTGGCGTCAGACAAATCGGGAATGATAAGGGCCTCAACTTTTTCGACTGCTTTTTTGCAACTATTGCGGTGATGTCAACGCATCGAAAGAACCTTTGCCTCGAATTTCTCCCTTTGAAGTGCACCATGGACCAGAAAGCCCAAGCAATGTGGTATGGTGGTTTGTTTGCTCGATTAAACGAAACGGACTCATTATCGTATACTTTCGTTATTGTGGCGCCATCTGGCTTTTTTCAGCGTAGATATACAGAGCGTCAGCACCTAGCGCACCTGGGAGGTACCTTCGATGGGGATGTTTATAAGCAGAATCGAATATTATGTTGTTATTACGGAGTATAACGTTACAGAAGAACGTCCGTCCCTCCGTAACGTAAGACTACAGACACACACAAAAAAAAGAAATAAATGAGGAAAACAAAAATTCACCGTGTTGCCGGGGGGTTTCGAACCTACGTCCTTGCGCTCAGAAGCAGAACATCCTGTCCACTGGACAAATACCGGAGCCTGCAGTAGGGTGAGTATATCTGAACGGTATGAATGTGTTGTATGGGCGATACATGATGCGGCCACCTGGGATGAGCGACTGCGCAGTCCGGATCTCACGCATCAACTCCAGGCCGTCCAGAGGGCTCGTGTCGTCGCCGAGAGTCATCATCTCCCGGTTCCGACATGGGTGGAGCCACCGACTTGATTGGGGAGGTCTCTTGGCCTCTTTTGTCTTGTCCCTCAGGACTCGAATAAAGTTCTTTGTATGTATGTATCAATTTTAAATGCGCATGCGTTTCTATGCCGAATCAACGACAAAGCTGTGCTTGTCCGTCCATCTCTATGTCACATAGAACGGACGATTGTAAATAATTATAAAAAAAAACTTCCTTGGGTGGTGTTGGGAGTCGAACCTAGCCCCTCCGCTTCGAAGGCGAGCATCTTAAGCGTTAAGCTATACGCCAACACTTGCAGAGCTCGAATGCATCTAAGCCACGTAACTGTGCTGTAGCGGCGATACAAAAAACAATAATAAATGGATAACACTTTCTATGCTGTCTCAACGAGAAGACTGTCAGTCCGCCCGTCCCTCTGTCACGTGACACGATCATTTCTAAAACGGAAATGTATGAAATAATAAAGAGCTCGTTTCGCGGAAATTCCGTTGTCGGCGTCGTTGGCTGCGAGCGAAAAGTTGAGGTAGATGCAAATAAATAAATAAATAAATAAATAAATAAATAAATCATAAAAAGCCGGCAGATCCCCCGCACTGTGGGAATTGATGTAATGCGAAGCCGCCAGGAAGGAGCAAATCATGCTTTACATAATTTGCACGTAATGTTTTACATGTTAGGACCTGTCATTTATGTTCTTGATACAGTCATGTCACTCAGTACCAAGTTTGGTGTATATCAAGCTAACGAAACGGCCGCGAGCGCGCCATGAGCGTGGCATGCAAGTCATGTCGCATATGACAAGTAATGATTTCCATATTACCACTGGTCATTTATGTTCGTCATACAGTCACGTCACTCAATCCCAAGTTTGGTGTATATCAAGCTAACGAAACGGCCGCGAGCGTGCCATGAGCGTGCAATGCAAGTCATGTCGCTCATGACATGTCATGATTTCCATATTGCCACTTGTCATTTATGTTCGCCATACAGTCATGTCACTCAATACCAAATTTGGTGTATCTAAAGCTAACGAAACGGCCGCGAGCACACCATGAGCGTGGCATGCAAGTCATGTCGCTCATGACATGTCATGATTTCCATATTGCCACTTGTCATTTATGTTCGTCATACAGTCACGTCATTCAATCCCAAATTTGGTGTGTATCAGCTAACGAAACGGCCGCGAGCGCGCCATGAGCGTGGAATGCAAGTCATGTCGCTCATGACATGTCATGATTTCCATATTGCCACTTGTCATGTATGTTCCTCATACAGTCATGTCACTCAATACCAAATTTGGTGTATCTCAAGCAAACGAAACGGCCGCGAGCACGCCATGAGCGTGGCATGCAAGTCATGTCGCCCATGACATGTCACGATTTCCATATTACTACTTGTCATTTATGTTCGTCATACAGTCACGTTATTGAATCCCAAATTTGGTGTATATCAAGCTAACGAAACGGCCGCGAGCGCGCCATGAGCGTGGAATGCAAGTCATGTCGCTCATGAGTCATGACATGATTTCCATATTGCCAATTGTCATTTATGTTCGTCATACAGTCATGTCACTCAATACCAAATTTGGTGTATCTCAAGCTAGCGAAACGGCCAGCGAGCGCGCCATGAGCGTGGCATGTAAATCAAATCATGTTGTTCATGACATGCACGTCATTATTTGCATATTACCACCTGTCATTTATGTTCGTCATACAGTCACGTCACTCAATCCCTTAAATTTGGTGTATATCAAGCTAACGAAACGGCCGCAAACGCGCCATGAGCGTGGCATGTAAATCATACTTTTCATGACAACTTATTCATGATTTTCATGATATGACCAGCCATTTATGTTCGTCATACAGTCATGTTATGCCATACCAAATTTGGTATAAATCCCATTAACGATACGGCCAGGAGAGCACAAAGTCGTAGGCGGCTAGATAGATAGATAGCTAGATAGATAGCTAGATAGCTAGATAGATAGATAGCTAGATAGATAGATACGCTCAAAGTCGCCGAAGATCGCTAAGAAATGCTTCGCATTTAAAAAAGCTTAGGTTCAAGTGAGAATCGAACACAGGCCTTCTGCGCGGCAAGCACATGTTTGACAACAGAGCCACGCCATTCTTTTTTTTTCATCGTATTTATTACAAATTACGTTTATATATGTACACAGCGTACAAAATGCTTAAGGCCGCCTCCACAAACACACAATAGGCGTTACAAAACAAATTTCACACAACACTGCGTTCTAAAAAAGTATTAGAGCAGTGCATTTCATGAACTGTGGATACCTGCCGGGTTGGAACTGTAGTTGTTCGTAAAAGTCTTTTAGCTGTACAAAAGAAAGGCAAGAAGGGGAAGATGGAAGCTGGCTATGAGAAATGCGATCGCATGAGAAGTTCGTAAACAGGGGGCGGGTGCTAGTAAAGTCCCTAGATTTTAAATCTAGGGACCTAGATTTTAAATCTAGGGACTTTAGGTGCTAGAGCCGATGTTTCACCAAGTGGACTTGTCTTTTTCAAGGAGGCTGGAGTTGCAGCCTTGAAAAAGACAAGTCCACTTGTTGAAACATCGGCTCTAGCACCTTGTTGAAACATCGGCGATGACACCATTGATTCCGCATGCCCGTCTAACATGCGAGTTCTCCATAAACTGTGCATACCCATTAACAAGAGCATGTCAACAGGCATAGCATTCCTTTTGGGTGGTACGAGATAACGTATGCTATGCACCTATCCGACAAAGAACTTTTGTTTCTTGCACGACGCTGACGTGTTGTGCACTTTTTTTTTTGGTTTCATCTACTTACTTTTTCTTTTCGCTCCCGTTTTTTTTCTTTCCTTTTTCTTTTCTTTATTGTTCTTTGGTGTGTATATATATGTGTGTGTTCCTTTCAAATAAATTTTAGTTGGAAGACTGCGCTGCGTCTACGTCCTCTCATTTGTCTCTTGTCTAGTGTTTGCGCTGAACCCCATTATGACTGGTCTAAAAACATTGTCATGCCTCATTGATTCATAGGTTGATGACCAAATAAAGGTAGCAAATATTCGGTGAAACTTCTGAATGTAAACCCCGGAAAAAATGAAGTATTTGAAGTACGTAGAATATTTTTGTTGCCAGAAACAGATTGCATGCTTTAGCTCTGCCAAAGATGGAGAGGTTATGCTGTATAAACGTCTAGGCATAACGATTTAGGGTGGGTACACGTTCTTTCCAGTAATGTGCCTTTGATTTATATGCATCCAATGGAACTCCAAGGTATTTTGGTGGCACACAAGACCATTCAGTGCCTTCGAAATGGGTTGGTTTATAAGTATATGGGCCAAACCACAGTCCCAAACATTTAGCAAAGTTCATTCGTGCCCTGAAATTGTTCCAAAGTCCCCGATTGTTGACACCATTGTTATACTAAAAAGATCTGTACAAAATACATGTCAAAACTACAATATGATTATGAGACACGCTATAGTGAATAACTTTGAGCTTCTGCACTTCCTTAAAGTGCCGCTAAGTCTAGATTATGTGACTACTGTGTTCAATCTCGCGCCTTTCAATTGTTTGTGATATTTTTGTGCTCTCGAAGTTGTGATTAATCTACTTTATTCTCCTGCACAACGACGTGACAAACATTTCACTGTATTTTTCCGGGCTTGTGCCGCCATTTAGTTTAGCTAGTGCATTGTGCACCTTTAATTATTCTTTGTGATATTTTGGCGCTCTCAATGTTCACCTGCGGTATTTCAAATGTATTTTTGCATAACTGCCTGCGCTCTATTGTTTAAAGTGTGGCTTTGAATTGCCTTTGGACACTGTAGTCCTAACTACACCTATACATTTGATACAAACCTGTACAGAATATCGGTGTATTAGGTCCATAGTGTTATAATTGTATGGACCAGTAATGTTTACCAGTTTAATTACTCTATCAGGTCTACCTGGTTATAGTCTAACAAACCAATACGGGATATCAAATCTAGCGCATTAGAAATTTGGCTAATACAAGCTTTACTGGCGTATTGGGTCCGTTGTTTCATAATCCAACGGAATGAAAACAATAAAATATTCATATTCCAATTTGTCCTGCGGTACACAAATAGGCGCCAAATGTGTGATCCTTAACATTTTTTCTCTCTTAACACAACAATCACAAACACAACACTGCACTATTCCTTCATGGGACGCAGGGTCATTTGATCCACTTCGCTCGGTCAATCCCATACCAATGTAATTCCAAATCTCATCGCTCCCCTGGGCGGATTCGAATGGCGCGGTCGTTTGAAAGCCCCGCTGCAACGCCTCCTGCAGCAATCCAGTTTTTTCTTTTTACGATGGTAGCGCCGCCCCTCGGAGCAGTTCGAAGCTGAGATGACATTAATCTTGCGCCCCCAACCACTAGATGGCCCTATTGTTCGCGACGGTAAAGACAGAAGCGTGGAGTGGAAAGGAAGAGCCATGTTTTGTCCCGCCATCGTTCGGCGTTTTGTTTGTTGTTTTCTCGTGGAATGGAGATGTTGATGGTGATGATGGCTGACTGGTCACCGGATTGGTCATTTGTCAGTGCCCGGCGGTGTAGGCGTGGCTCAGCGAGATATTTCGGCGCTACTGTACTGCAAGTCTCGAGCAGCGGCACGGCGGCGGCGGCTGGTGATTTATTTTGCCGATCATCCTAGTAAATAGAGACGGCGATGAAGTCGATCGCCCCGCCCTCCCTGCAGCGCTCGAGAGACGTCCATGAAGACATCGCTACACTGAGCACTGAATGGACCTTCCATGGTTGATTACATGTATTGGTCTTCGTAAATAATGCCGGCAACGTCCACCCATTTCGAGTTCGCTTTGATGCATTGATATGTTGTCCTTTCGCTGTTTTATCGCTTCTGGTCCATGTTGAAGTAAATTAACGCAAGACAAAATAATTAACGTAGCCCATATTGCGGAAGCTTAATAGACCCGTTTGCGGCTTCACTATGCGAAGTAGTCAACTTTAGAAAAATATTCTGCCCATGCGCCAAAAGAAATGTTCCGACCAAAAGTGCTTATCTGGCCAAGATTCCTTCCACCAGTCACTCCTTGTTCGCGGATGACATCACCATCTGGGTCAATGCCGGCAACCATAGCGAAATCAAATCAAAAGTACAGTTGGCCGCTGACACTGTTGTTAAGCACGCAAGCAGTGTTGGGCTCACGTGCTCGGTGGCTAAATCGGAACTGGTAGTCATTGACTTTCGAAAACGGGTATACCATTAACAGTCAATTCACACTAGACGACACCCACATTCGCAGAATTAATAAGACCAACATTTTAGGTCTCAGTATTTCTGACAATGGCTCCAACGCTGAGACCGTAAAGTTAGTAAAACTTGTTTTTGGGCTAGTTGGTGCATGTTACAAGAAAATTCGACGATGCAAACCAACGAGAAGAAAAGGCGAAAGGAAAGAGCGTCAACTCGCAACTAATTTTATTCTTGCAAATCCAGCGCAATATATACACCATGCCACACATGCGCAAACACACCCTGCTTTACACCAACAATCAGCCACTTTCAATGCACGTGCTATGTCAGAAACCTGTCGAAAAAATCAAATTCAGATGAACGCAGTAACACCGAGGTATCGCTAATACAGATATCTTTTTTTCTTTCGGATGAGGTATGCTTCTAGCATCTCTCGCTCAATCACCCTTTTGCTCTTCCCTAGAATGGTGATATTGTCAAATCTTGCCTCACATCCACACGCGCTGCAGTGCATGGGCAAATGTGCCAAAAGATTATTCTTGATCGACAGATCATGCTCCCTCGCTCGATCGTTTACGCATCGGCCGGTCTGGCCGATGTAAACCCTTCCACAGGAGAGCGGAATTTCATAGACCACTCCCGTCGCACAGGTGACGTAGGGCCTCGCATGCTTCTTACCGCAGGGGGGCAGGCACGGGTCCTTTTTGAGCCTCACTCTGACGGAAGAGCACATCTGTTGGGCCTACTGGCCTCGGTCGAGCGAAGAGCTGATGCCCTATGATGCTGCCCAATCAAAAGTGGTTAAGAGAAGTATTGCTTTTATGTGCTTGGAAGGTGCTTTGGCCAAGTCTTGCCCCCGCAGATTGCAGGAGAGTTTTGACAACCAGGTCAGCAGGCTATACTCAGCTGGGTATCCTCGCTCGGTCGTTGCAGCAGTGGCTGAATCCCTCCTTCAGAAGTTTAAAGGGCAAAAGAAGGAGTGTCAGCGGTTAGAAAAAAGACCAGCTGTTGTCCCGTATGCCCATAAGGTTGCACACAACCTTAAAAAGGTGGCCAATAGGTACAAAGTACCTGTGGTGTTTTCTGCGCCGAGGAAGTTGTCGGGCTTGTGCCCACAGATTTCAAAAGGACCCGTGCCTGCCCCCCTGCGGTAAGAAGCATGCGAGGCCCTACGTCACCTGTGCGACGGGAGTGGTCTATGAAATTCCGCTCTCCTGTGGAAGGGTTTACATCGGCCAGACCGGCCGATGCGTAAACGATCGAGCGAGGGAGCATGATCTGTCGATCAAGAATAATCTTTTGGCACATTTGCCCATGCACTGCAGCGCGTGTGGATGTGAGGCAAGATTTGACAATATCACCATTCTAGGGAAGAGCAAAAGGGTGATTGAGCGAGAGATGCTAGAAGCATACCTCATCCGAAAGAAAAAAGATATCTGTATTAGCGATACCTCGGTGTTACTGCGTTCATCTGAATTTGATTTTTTCGACAGGTTTCTGACATAGCACGTGCATTGAAAGTGGCTGATTGTTGGTGTAAAGCAGGGTGTGTTTGCGCATGTGTGGCATGGTGTATATATTGCGCTGGATTTGCAAGAATAAAATTAGTTGCGAGTTGACGCTCTTTCCTTTCGCCTTTTCTTCTCGTTGGTTTGCGTCGTCGAATTTTCTTGTACCGTAAAGTTAATCCGCGCTGCGGTTCTTAATGCAGCTTCCCTAATTAAGCGAATCTCCAATCGTCATCGCAGCATGAGGCAAGCAGACGCGTGGTGCCTCATTCAGGCCTATGCAGAATCACCAATTCCATCCCTTACCTCTTCCTCACAGCCACGGAGTCCGAGCAACTCAACAGGCTCATCCACACCACCTCTAAAACTGCTCTCCATCTACCTAAATCAAGAGCCGCGGATAAATTACTTTAACTAAGGGCACATAGCACCCTGGGAGAGCTCGTGGAAGCGCACCTTTCAGGTCAGTACCAAAGGCTATCTCTGTGTATTCGTTGTTATTCGCTGTTACCCCGTTTTTAAAGTCCATTCAAACCACCCAACCCCCTTCCTCCAACCTTCTTTACTGTCTGGGCCACTGCGGTAGACAATTCGTGGCTGTGGCCCACTAAATTAGGTGAATTTCGGACCCCCGGTCTATATTGTTTCAAGCTTGTCACACTCATGGTAATCTGCCGACAAAATCGCTCGTTGTAGATTAGATTATGGGGTTCTACTTGTCAAAACAACAATTCCATTATGAATGAGAACTAACAGACAATGATGCCAAGGAAAGTATAGGGGATGTTATTCGTAGTAACTGTAATGTAAATGTGAAGAAAGAGAAGCGGACGAAAAGATAACTGTCAGCGGCAACTTATCTTTTCGTCCACTTTTCTTTCTTTCGAACGCTAGCTCCGCTGTTAGACCCAGCCTTGCGCCATTAGTGCAAGCTGCACTTCTTTTTCGTTTCAACTTGCGTTACAGGGAATGCGTGGCTTTTCAATGAACGCCATCCGCGCAAACTGGGGTCATTGGGTACACGCGACAGCATATGTTCAGCTATTCAATGAAGAAAAACACGATAGTAGCAGTTGGAGTAGTATCAGTAATAGTGGTAGTCACAATATAATGAGAACTAACAGAAAATGATGCCGAAGAAAGTATAAGGGGTGTTATTTGTAGTAATTATGATATAAATGTGAAGGAAGTAAGGTGGACGAAAGTATAACTTGCCGATGGCTGCAGGGACCGAACCTGCGACCTTCTAATAACGTGTCCGATGCTCTATCAACTGAGGTTCGCCTCGGTGGATGCGTGGCTAGGGTGCTCGGCTGCTGACCCGAAGGTCGCGGGTTTGATCCCGGCGGCGGCGGTCACATCTAGATGGAGGCGAAATGGTAGAGGCCCGTGTACTGTGCGATGTCAGTGCCACGTTGAAGAACACCGGATGGTCGAATATTCCCGGAGCCCTCCACTACGGCGTCCCTCATAATCATATCGTGGTTTTGGGACGTAAAACCCCATATATTATTATTATTCTACCAACTGAGCTACAGCGGCGGTCATCCCCCCCCGTCCATTTTGTAGAGTATATATGTTAATTTAAACCTGGGAGTGTAGTCACAGAAGCTGGTAGTCACAGTAGCATTAGCAATCGTGCCATAGTAGCACGAATGTTTTTATAACGTTGAAGCAACGTTATGGGAACGTTCGGAACATGGCTGCACTCCCGGGTTCGAGCTGCCCATGGATCATGTCCGGCGGGCGGCTAAGGCCAGTGGAGCCCTGGACGTAGGGACCCAACCATAGACGCTCCAAGATCCCCCCTTTCCTCTTAAATAAAGTTCCACTCTCTCTCGCAGCATGGCGTAAGCTATTCGTGCTACTAGGACAGCAGCAGTTATCTGTCAGATCAGCCAAGTAGCGCGAATGAAGGGCGGCAGGCGTTTTTTTTTTTCTTGTTTTATTTTTGTTTTTTTGCAAGTGTAGTAGTTACTTCTTAATAAGCGCTTTATGTTTGTTTTCGTTTGGTCGCCTGATGAAAACTGGCTCATACCGACACGGGCGACTGGCCACACTTTCGATTTTAAAGGAATATGTAACCACTACAGAGCTATGAAACATTTAAGAAAAAGGAGGGAAGAACGTCAAACGAAGTAAATCAAAAGTGAAAGAGGCAAAATAACTCAAAAAGCCGTAGGAAAACGATTGCTGTAGTAGCCTTGATGAATGTTTCATGCCCACGAGGATTGGTTACACTGCAGATGATCACAAATATCTGGTTTCTGAAAATAAACTTGACGATCCCTGTCACTTTTTTGTACCATTATTCGTCTTTGTAGTTTGCGTTGTTTCACCGTCGTCGTGTCTTGTCGTCATCGCTGATCGATGAAGATTTTAACCGATATGTATTTTCGCCTAGGGAACCACGTCGTCCGCTCGGGAAACGAAACAAGTGTACCGCCTCGCGTTGCCTGCTTGTCAGACCCTTTTTTGCTGGAAGATTGAATGAAGGCCCTACTACAGCCACCTACATCAATCGAGCTAGGGCTCCCCACACCCCGGGACATGATTACAGTTAAAAAAAAATACGCCTATAGCCCTTAATTCACGTAATCGGTGAATCAAGGACGTACTGGTACTACTACTACTACTTATGCTAGGACTAACAGCTACTAACACCACTACTCATACTACTGCTGCTGGTACTGCTATTACTACTACTACTACTACTGCTGCTGCTACTGCTACTACAACAGCAAATACTACTACCACTACTACTATTACTACTACTACTACTCTCGTGTTTTCGTTCCTTCACTCCGCTTCACGTTGTCGACCTGCAGGACCCCATCTGGGTTGACGAATGAACGAAGGGGCCTCTTACAGCCACCAATATCAAACCAGCCCGGCTCTCCCCGCACCCCCGTGACCCCTCTTCCGTTGGCTCGATCGAAAGGGCAACTTAGGTCTAAGCCAGGCACGGGGGGTCAGCGGCCAGCGGACGGCGTTGATAAGGGGAGTCCACGGAGGTTCTTTGTCTCTTCTCTTTTTTTTTTTCTTTCGAACGAACCAACGCCAGGGAAAGGAGCTGGTTTAAAGGGGGGGGGGGGGGGAGCTCATCGCGTCGTCGTCCGTCGCCACGGCATCGTGTGGGCAGGCCCGGCGCCGCAAAGACGGCGGACACGGCACGCCGGACTCCCACGCACACCACCGCCACTGCGTGCAACGGCTTCCCTGCAGCATCAGCAGCGTCGTCGGTCGACCCCACCTTTTCGACGGCGACCGCACGCAGCACGAACGCTTGCTCGCTCGCGCTGAGGACCCCTCTGCAGTGTTCAGAGGCTCAAGAGTGGCGGCTTGGCGACTGGACTCGCCCCCCCTTCTTCGCGTCTCTCTGCGGCTTGTCTTCTTCTTCTCTCTGCTCTCTCATCCTCTCCATCATTCGCTTCTCGAACCCGAAGCGAGTAACAAGCACGACACACCCTCGGAACGCTACAACGGCATCGAATGGGCACTCTCCCTTGCGTGGCCGTGACAATCGTCTGGCAGTCAGCGTAAGGCGCAAGGAAAAGGAAAGACAGAAGGAAAGTGAAGTTACAAGCGGGGTAACTGTCAACCCTCCTCCCTCTCTCCCTTTCTTCCAGAATCTCTCGGCACTGCTCACATTGAGAGGAAGACTTATCCGACGGGGATAACCGGCGCATGACCTCTTCCGTGGGCTTACACCCTCAGCCTGCAGACCTCCGGCCCACGGCCTCCACGTCGACGACGACGGCAGCGACGTTTCGGTCTAGGCGTCGCGAGGGGGAGAGAGCTGAGCGTTCTCTTTTCGTGACCGGCGGGGTGACGTCGAAGGCGCAAGAAGAAGCTCTGGCCCGAAAAAGAACGCTGCCCGTTCATGCATGTCGTTATGGGGTGTGGAAGAGGCAGCTGGCGTACCTAGAAAAGTTCACAGGATCGCTTATGCATTCGCTTAGGACGATTCGAAGACAGAAGTCACCTTCCTTTCCGTCTTTTTCGTCACAGTCCATTGTATTCCCCCCCTCCCACCCCCCACCTCTATCCCCGTCCAATCATCGTAGCTCCTGGACGCCCGCGTTGCCTCATTTTCTTCGTACACCCAGCGGCCGGTGTTGGCGACACCGGAGGGATGATAATTTTAAGCTGCGTTGCGCGCTCTGTCAAGCGCTCACGTTGACTGACTCGCGAGTTCGGCTGTTTGTGGCCGAATGCGCATGTATATGCGACCATTTCTTGACTCGCACATGCTCGTGTTGTTTCAAGGGATTGCTCGTGAAAACATTTAAGGCAATTTTATTGGTTTTTCGTCGTTGCTATCGTCGCCATATTGCACTGCAGGCGTACCTTGGTCCGTCCTGTGGTCACGCGCGCGTCTCGTACAAGCAATTTAGCTCATAGTTGACGCTTCCCATTAAAGTGATAGCTGTTCGGCATCGCATACTCTGTAGTGTTAATCCCTTGAGAACCATCTAGACAACCGTCTGTCTTATGCTGTATATATTTTGATCCCGTGCTCACAACATTTGAGCCATTACGTCGTCCATGTTTGCATTGTCATACTGTTGTCGATGTCACTGTTATCGTTGTCTCTAATAATATCTGGGGTTTTACGTGCCAAAACCCACGTTATGATTATGACACACGCCGTAGTGGAGGGCTCCGGAAATTTCGGACTGACATCGCACAGTACTCGGGCCTCCGGCATTTTGCCGCCATCGAAAAGCGACCGCCGCGGCCGGGATCGAACCCGCGACCTTCGGTTCAGCAGTCGAGCATCGTCATCTCTGTCTTAGTATGCCAGGTATCTCGGATCGACGGGTCACCTCAGTTTGAGCTTCGTTCTACAAATCTTTTATCGATCTTAGTTTATGTCTCACCCGTGTTGATGCTTGTTATGCTAAAGCTTCGCTTGCACACAGTAAACGAACCTAAGACAACTCTTATCACTGTGATAATGTGTTGAGAAAGCGTTATCGACAGAAAGCAAAAGTGTTTATAGAGATACCCATGTACTGGCGTATATGTATGCCATGTTTTTCTTGCAGCTGTAGCAAGAACATATTCAATATAGCTGTTTGTTTTATTGCACCTTATCGTATTGATACTTGAAACGACAACAGCTGGCGATAGCGATGGAACTATTGTAGCAACGATAGCTGCACATTTCCAGTATTATCCTGTTTGATTCCGAAAGGTGTAGTAGGCTGGCGATTTTCACGCCAGCTTAGACTTCACAACGGGAAGTAGAAAAATAATTAGAACAACTACAGGAAAAATATAGAGGATTATACGTAAGAAGAAGGTAACAGAAGCCTGCCTCTGCTGCCTGAAAAAAGTCAAGACAACTTGTTGAAACATCGGCTTTAGCGACATCCCCGTTCAAACCCATTCAAAGATTGTTCATCTCTGTAATGAAGCCAGTGACAACACATGCTGCGTAGAATCGCAGCATCCCCGGTGCTTCTTTCGTGTGGATAGTTTCCTAAATCTTGGGCTCCAGTGCTTCTAAAGCTCCCTAATGTGTTTAGCGTTGTCAGCAGACCCAGCAATGAGAGGTGACTATTGCAACCGAAGACATGTCGCTAATACGGTGAGTCAGGTCGACCGTAGATTGTATCGACTTAAGAATTTTCCATATCGGTTGTCGCATCTCTCACGCACATTCCTTCATTCTTTGGAGGGCGCACCTACGTAAGGGCACGCTTTTAGAGAAGAACGCCGCACACACAAACCGCGCGTTTCCTTCAAAAAAGACGACGAACGGAATGGCAACCACGTTGTTTTCGATACGATTCCCACACACACACAGGCCAGCTAGCGAACGGGCCATTCTCTCTTTTATGGCCGCCAAAAAGGAAAAGAGGGTGAGGGCGTGTATTATGCGACCCGGTGTGCGTAGTAGTACTATACGCACGCATCGCCTCCGATTCCTGCGTAGATTCTTACAACCGCGGTTGTGTGAAGGAGAGTCTCCGAGCGTAAAACGCGTGGGCTCCTCCTGCCGCTGCTGCCACGCAACAACCAGGGCCATCTGAGAGAAGACGAGTACATACTTCTTTTTCTCTTCTTGTCATTACTTTTATTAGAAGAAGTGGAGAGAGCGAGAAGCAGACGACAACGCCTCGCGTCGTCTGCTAGCCAGTTTTCGAACGCCTCCGCGCTCGGGACATCCTGGTGGCGTCGACGACGACAACGCAGAAAACTTGAAAGGCGCAGCGAATCGGCTGCCACGCGGACCTTTTCATTCGAGGTGTTTTTTCAAGGATGGCTAACAGACAACCGGAACAGATAACCCTGTCACGTTATTATTCATATAGCGTGTGTCGTCTGCCCGTAAGCTTAACCCTAATCGCCAAACGAATTCCGTTTCGTCTGTTCTCGCACGTACGTTAGAAACAACGCACTGCATACTGGAACAACTGGCAGCAGCGACGCAATTGTCTTCGTCGTCGTCTGCAAGCTTAACCCTAATCGCAGGGTCTCGTGATTTCTCGTGGGCGACGACAATGCGCTGCTCGCTTGCACGTTTGTAACGCACAGTGCTAATGCCAGAGATGATCGATGCACCAGGGCAAGAAAGGACGCGCAGACACTGCCGTTACACGGGGCTACACGTTATTTAACACTGTTTTCGCATCGGCGTCGGCTACGGGCCGTAGTCGAAGGCTCCCCGTTGGACGAAGAAGCACTCAATCTTCTTTTCTTTCCTTCTCTCTGCTGAAGAGGGCCTTTTCGTTCCGCGTGGCCCACGCAAAGTGCAGCACTTTGGTATAATGTGTTATACACTGTAAAAAGAACCAGACGGCCGTACGCAGTCTGAACAGCCGCCAGCCGTCTCCAAGTACACACACAAAGACGAAGAGACAGACGACTGCAGCGCCACGCCGCGTCGCGCCGCTTGGCGTAAAACGCCGCGGATCGCCCGCAATTAAACGCACACGCTCTCCTAAGTATAAACCTGGCCATGACGAGAAGGTGCTCACACACGCACGCGACTGACGCCCATTCATGGACGACGAAACGGCGCGGAAGAGTGTGCTGTTTCTGAGCGAGGAGGAAGACGACTTGTAGAGGTCTTGCCGACGTGCGCGGCGTGGCGTGGCGCGCCGGTCGATCCACTTGTGGCCAGCTGTACGCCCGAGGGGGTGGCAGTGGAGGGCGGGAGCGGGTAGGTGCGGGGGTTAGCTGGCTGAGGGATGCCCCCCGAACTGGCTTGGTCGGGGGGTAGGGGGGGGGGGGGGCGAGTTTTGGTGAATGAAGCGGGCCGTTTTTACTACGAACACCTGCTGTGCAACGGCAGCGCGCGCGGGCACTCATTCAAGCCTGCTACGATTGCTGGGCGGCGGCGGCGGCGGCGCCTGGCGGCAGGCAGCGTCTCGATACTTGAAGGCAGTTGGACGTTCGAGGAAGTTGCGGGCACGGCGGAGCCGGTCCGGAAAGGCCAGAGACGTTAGCTTCGAACACATTGTATCGACCTTTCTTTTTGTCTTGCTTACTTGCATTAGGTTTCTCAGCTCGCATTAGCGCAGGACGTCTGTCTTGAGTTGCCGGGGAGGAGTAGGGAACACCTGTGCAGGCCTGCGCACTTCACTATTAGCGCAATCTCCACACTGCTCCGTGTACCTCCAGAATAGCCTAACCTGAACTAGCCCAACCTAGCCTAAATTTAGCGTGGCCACAATGAGGTCGAAAGCTCGTAATTCTACCGCGACGGATCCCTGGCATCGTAAAGCTGTGTTCGGATGTTGTCAATTCTTAAACTGTGCTATTACTGAAGTGCTGCTGGTGTTTGTTACGTATTATTAGAGCCATTTTATATAACTTTTTCAAGCAGGCTAATAACATGAAATTTTCTGATGTTTTCAATTTCGATTTCACATTCAATCGATTCTCTACATTCTCACTTATTTCCGGCTAATATAACGATATTTTTGTGTATAAAAAATGGGCATTGATGCAGCGTAAGATAGTAACCCAAATCGCACATTGTGTTCAACTTCTGCGTGTATGTGTTATTGCTGCATGTCGCTTGACACTGGTGTTCTTTCGTATCATGTTCTCAGATGGTAACGTTCCATATTTTTTTATCGCGCACATAATCTCTTCGCTGCAGCCATATCTGTCAACTGAGCAGGAGCCTCTGTCAGGCCGTGGTGCCTTTAGCTCTTGTCACCTTTCTGTAATGTTACAGAAGAAATAAAGTCTTTCTTTCTCGCTTTGTCTTATCACGTCCTCATTGTCTTCTTACGGTTGCCCCATCACTACATTTGTAACTTTTGTTCCCGTGGACCGGTTCCAGTCTAAATGTGTGGCCCGATCTCGCGGGCATACAGGAAACGAAAAGGCAGTGCAGTACAAACATGCGCGACGATCTCGAAGGCAGTGTAGTCTATAAAAGTGGCCGGTTCTCGTGGATAAACGTGAATTCTTAATATGCGGGGTGAACTAAAAACCGATGCGCTACAAAACTATGGCCAGATTTCAATGGTCTATATCGAGTCAAAGAAATAGAGCTGAACCAAAAGGTAGTATACAATGTAACTCTCTGCGTCATTAGCATGGCCATGAGTGGGTGGAAACATTTATTAAAGTACTTCCATTCAAAAGACGTTGGCCGAGCCGCAAGGTAGTATGAGACCCATTCCCATGAACACACGTAGCGATCTACAAATGTAGACCAAAGCTCCATCTGTGGGACCGATCTTGGGAGCGATCTCAGAGGTGCTGACGTCTATAAATGTGGCCAGTTCCCATGGATTATGTCCAGTCTAAAGATGTCACGCAGTCCCGAAGGCAGATGAGTGTCAATATGGGGCCAGATCCTACAGTATATAGACATAAGAGAGTCCTAAAAATTTAGATCAATCCTGAATGCGTATACTGTAGTCTGGGTGTACTGCCGATATCAGCCGGAATACGCATGTGCGCCAATCACGATGGTTGGGCAGTACAGAACTGTGAACCGATTCGTTGGGTATACAGCGTGTCCTGTCTAATAGCGGTATAGGAGCACGGATGCAGGACTGTTTAATAATGTCCTGGCTCCGAACTGTATAGTAATGTAGCCCATCCTAGTGGGCATATGTTCACTATTAAAATGCAGGCCTTTTCTATGTCACTTGTACCGTCCATTTCGTTATTCGTCTCTTGCGTCAGCACTCAAGTTTATTCACTACCATTAACCATATCGAACAAGCCCAGCTAAAGTCTGCAACGTATTTCGGTTAGTCCGACATCCTTACAGTGGACACAATAGCCCGGGGAAATGGACCATTTGAGACTGCCCAACTTTCGGAGCTGGCCCTCGTTGTTCGACTGGATGCGTGCTCAGCGTAACATGCCGCATCACTAGACTCTACTGCTTTCAGCAATGGGACTCGCTTTCAGACTTGTCTCGTACCCAAGGGGTCTGCCCGGCCCTAGGGATCGACACATAGATTTATAGTGTATACGTACCGCCAGGGGGGACGCGTGCTACCTGCGGGTTTAGCCCATATAGGCTGTCTATTGCTACCACGGAAGACCCGACTCACGCACTGAGATCTAGATGAATAAATAGCTCCTCTAGATCAAGCCCAGTGAGCAGCAGCCCGGGTCAGTGGAGCTCTGGACGAAGGGCCCACCTATAGACAGCCTTTTATTTAAACCTTTTGTTATCTTCAGAAACTCACACAATCCCTCCCCGCCCCAGTACAGGGTAGCAAACCGGTTCTTCTACCAGGTTAACCTCCCTGTCTTTTCCTTTATCTATTTCTCTCTCTCACACACAATCCCTTATGCAATCGCCTGATATGACTAGAAGGCGAAAGCCATCTTTTCCTTCCCAGATGCTGTATTGATCGCGTTTGATAAGGCTTCCAAGGTTTTAATAAAGCTTTTCCAACACCACCGCGTCTACCCAGGCGAATAGTGATGGTGTGGTGTCTACGATGTTGGTGGCGGCACTGATAACATTTGAGGTTTTGTTCCTGTTGCTAATGATAATGATGACAATGATGATGATGACCCCGTCCGGAATGGCTGATTGGCTCTTTGGTGTGTTCAGCACGAGGGCGCACTCAGTCTGGGCCGCTGCACGGAATTATCAGGGGCAACTACTACTCATCAAGTGGCCGTTCATACGTGACTGCAGCGAGGCAGTGCATATTCCCCATGTGTCTTCTGCGCGTGCAACGGCAACGTTGCACGGACTACGCAACATCCCTGCGTGCCTGCGTGCAAGCTGCATGCATGCGACCGCCTCTCTTCCGTCTTTTCGATGGCGCTCCTCTGCGGGACCCTCTTGTTTATTCCGTGGTCGAATCAGACCGTGGGCGGCCACGGGCCACACGTATCTTCTTCTTCTTCTTCGTGTTCTCTGTTGTTGTTGTTTTTTTTCCTTAAAGTGGTGCCGACGAAGGTTGTACCGATCTCTGGGCCGAACTGGCGGGATCTCCACTCGCAATCGCGTGGGGATGGGCACGACCAACGTACGATGGAGCGTGCGATGACGCCCGCGCGCGCCATCGAGAAAAGGAGATCGTGGCCGAAAGATCACGCCGGAGCTTTTAAAGGCCCGGCCAGTTTTGCGTGGCGTGTGTATGACTCCTCTATCGCTTTTTGAGCGGGCGCCGGTCGGTTCGTTTGAGGCCTCGGCTATAAGCAGAGAGGAGAAGAAATAAGAAAATATAAGCGACGCACGGGCTTTTTCAAAGAGGATTATACGCTTTAGGAGGACCATAGCTAGGTGTCTTTGTCAAGGAACCGACGACGACATCGCCGACTTTACTCAGGTGCCATCACTTCTGGGCTCGCTATCTTTCTTCTGTCTTTGTTTTGTTGATGTCGAGGTATTCGCTTGCTGATTTGCTATCACTTGCCAAGAGCTTGAGATGTCCTCTTCCAGGCGGTTATGTGGGACGGTGAGCCTGAATTTCGTGCTGTCGCTTTTTCCATGAATATATCTTCAAATAATTTGTCGTGGTATCGGTTTTTGCAAGCAGCTTAAGGGATTTGAAATACTAATAGGGTTATGGTCAGGGGACAATTGACAATAAGTACTAACTTCATGGTGTCACTCGCGTACTTATTTCGCCATCTTTTTTATTTAATGAAGATAAGGTAATAATCAACTATCACCCGTTGCTGCTTTGTTATCAGTTGTTCCCTCTGGTTAATCTGATCTGATGGAATCCCACTGCAACAATTATGAATCGAGCTTTCTTGAGTCTTCATTGGCTCATCTTTATTTATAGGCTCTTCGTCATCTTGGATCATCTTGGATAGCTTGGCATCATCTTGGATAGCCTGACATGCCTCTTCCCGCGAGCTATCGAGCAGAATGAACGAAACAATGTGAGCCATCAGCCTTGCTTTCATTTGCGATTCAATTCGCCTGCTACAGCCAAGTGTTCAGACGAAACAGCCCACCTCTCTTCCCCAGAAGATCCGTTTAGACACTCTATGTCTAGCAATGTCTTCTGAAAAGGGTAGGTTATCTGGAGAAATAGAGCCAATTTCCTTATCTGTCCTTATATATATATTTTTGTGGAACGGAGCGTATATCTCTATGGCAAAGAAGTCTTTCGGAAGTGCACGAATCACGATAGACGAGGGAACTCTAGCTTGCTGAGTGGACCTCATACGGCAAGAGCAACAAATTGTAAGGACTAAAGTTGTCTACAAGAGGTCTGTAGGCAATCTATAAGCAATAAATTCGCGTTTAAAAGAGTATAGCTCGATAAATTTCGGGGCTTTTGAGGACTTTATTCATACCAATGAAATCAACAATGCACATTTGAACCATCATTTTTTTTTCACATGCACACAGGGTGTCAAGGTACAAATGGCACAGCACTCAGTATGATGGACTGCGTGCCAACCCTGCCAACCTCACGTGATCCTTAGCTCGTGGATGCGTGACTTTCGGTGTCCGTCGTACCCACGACTGCCAAGACAGAGAACTTCCAACCGCCTACGCAGCCAGGTTATGAACTAGTACACTATATGCTCATAAATAACACGGGGAACAACATGTAATATATATGGCATCGCGGTAAGCAGGGTACCCTGCCAAGTTCAAGGATGGCACACGTGAAATGTACAAGGAACTCGGAAAACAAGTAGCTTGAATGTAACCACAAAAAACTGCGAAACAACACTCGTATGCTTCGAGGAAAATATGTAGATGCGACTTTAAATAGAGGTAGTGATAAATTGCACTGGTGTCGTGTGGTAGCACATGTAAAGCAGCTAAGCGCCAGCTATTGAACTCTATGTACAGCTGCTTGCTTACTATACGACATTCAAGTACAGCATTTGAAACGTGAAACCTCGTGAGTGGTTCGTTTGTGCTCATAGCTTTAGCTCGACTACAGAACTAAACAGTTGTTAAACGCAGTAAATGTATACTTATATCTCATAGTAAACCTGAGGATCAGAACGTACAACCCACACAAGACGCTGTCTGACGGTGAAAGACAGCTGATAATACAACTGCTCTCGTGTAAGTTTTGTGTGGTTCAGTCCGTACGTCTTCAACGCCGTATTTTTAACACATGCGCCACGGTACATAAGCTGATATGCTGCCACGACTATTAGCTTTTGACCAAGTCAATGGGGCCTTTCCCTGGTCCTCGTCGATGCGAGAATTAAGCTGGCTCGTGGTAGTTCAAATGAAGCAATGAAGTCTGTAGATTATTAACCCTTTAGCAAGCTTCATCCACCTTTTTATTTGGGCAGCAAGTATACCTTCTACATGGCGTTCTTTTCCAGTGAACATCAGAAATCATTCATTAAGATTGTGTACTGGAACAGAAGCTTTACCAACAGGAACACTGTTGCTACTGCGTACTGGTAGTTAATACGCGCCGGAACTACTATGCGAACTCTAACCTCTCACATGTGAGACTTTGTTCGAGTTTCGACGAGGGCAAGAAATCACGCTAAGTGTGTGCATCTTTGTTCGCGGTAACGACACATGCCAGAGCATAGTAGAGCAGCTGCACACACTCGTGTTGAAACTATAACAGCTGGTTCTTCGACATTGCTCATTATAAGCAAGTCATTGTCTTGTGCTTCCGTGCTTAAGCGCCATTCACGTGAAATCTGAAGTGTGAAGGCTCTACGGCTCCTTCGGGTTCAGAAGTGCCTGAGAGATCGGAAATTTTCTTGCTACTGAACATGTTGCTTAAGTGAGTACTTCCATATTTAGTCCCAACGCACCGTAGATCGTCTATGAGGCCTGAACTTTCAGAGTCGGAAAACCACGCCCCCGTGCCAAAATTGGTTCAAGACTCTTTGTCTATTCTTCTTCGAGGTCCATAAGCTCAAATTGTCAGTAACTCGGTCCCACTGTACTTGTCGAGTCGTTTTCTGTGAACAGCTGCGCAAGTCACCCTGTAAAGCTAATTATTTCACCTACCAGTACACACACTTCGTCCTCGCTTATAAACTCTTCATTCCACAAACACAACGTCAAAGCATGTGACCGTACCGACAAGCTGAAGACCAGATCAACCCTTTCAAAGCACATGAAGAACACTGATGACACTGATACACATAAGTATACGCTAGCAATGTGTCCACAGATTTCAAAAGTTCGTTATGTAGGTTGTGGTTTTCGCGCAGAGGACAAAATACCGAAGATTTATTCTTTACTGACGAGTATGTCGAGAGATCAGGATCGTCGTGTCCCGAGCTAAGCACGGCGAGAAAAACCAGCCGATGCACTGTATTACACGAGATTGCTACAAGACCAGCTTCTTGCAATCACGTACAATATAACATGTGAACTATGTGTACGCACGACAAGCCTAAGGGATACAGCCACCCGAGGTGGCAGAACGCAACTTCGTTTACTTGCTTAACCCTCTGGGCCTTTCAGATCACCTCAGAGGCGATGAGTAAGAAGTTATTAATCCTGTCAGACGCACAGCTCCTTTCTTAGAACAGAGCATACTTGCGAAGCTACTTCCAACTGAACTCACTGCCATCCGACCACTGGCATGCTTTTATCAGGACTTGACAAGAACCCTGGCACAAGCACTGTCACAAGTCACTGTTCCTTCACACATTATGTCCTGCAGTTATGGTGAGTGACACTGCCGCGAAATGGATTGGGTCACAGTTCACAGTCTTTGCAGGACAAGAACCCCTCCCCGCCAAAAAAAACAAAAACAAAAAGAAACTTGGGTGGGTTGTAAGTCTTGTTTCAAGTTGCATCCCCCACAGTTCCATGTTTGCAGGGCGGAAGTGAGGATGTGTCCATGGTGTTTGGCACGGTTCCCGATGGGCGAGCTGCAGGATTGTGTTAATCTTGACCATTTCGTACACGTTCATAGCAAGCACGTTGGATCACTGTGCTCACCACGAAAATCTAGTCAATATAATATCCATGTGGACGACGCCGATCCCAACACTAGCTTAGCGTCAAACACACCCGTGCAGAAAGGCAACCAAGCCGTGACATTGCCACCAATAGGGACACGTGCACTTCAGAAGTAATATTCGTTGCTTGTCCACCGTTGCAAGTGGTATACTCAATTGGAAGCACACAGTTTCTTCTCGGCCATTGACGAAGCTGTGATGCGTCATCGCTGTGTCGAAGACCCTTCGGCTTTGCCCACTCAAAGCCCGACAGAACCGCTCTGATTTGCCGGAACATCTGGTTGCCATCGTTCTTGCCCGGTGCCTTAGTTTAGCGAGTCGCACTCATTATACGTGGTTAAAATACACTAGCGCTGACGCAAGTGTTCCTCAGGTGTCACGATGAATCACGTGCCTCCTCAGATGTTCACTAACAGTAGCGGTGGCACACTTGAAGACACATGCAGACACCGAATCGCACTCTTCTCCATTCGTCGCTTAAATTCCAGGTCGGGAGCTCATTATCCGTGCTTAACTACGACACTATAGTGTTGAGGCACAAGTTCAGGGGCGCCTTTACATGTGACGCCAAGTGTCAACATTCTTTGATGTCACGCTCGCTTCAGTCACGTGATTTGCGAACGTTTACTCCCAGGAGCAGCGCAACACCTTCGAACTACGCAAGATCCCGCGGCTACCAGCTACCATACGCCTGGATCACGGTTATCGGACCACGGTGTAAGAATTCTTACACCGTGTATCGGACACTCGACTACCTTGAGCAGCGAGCAGCCTCCAAAGTGAACAAAAATGACGTGGCTTGCAGGCCTTTTTCTGTGTATCCGGATGACGTCATTCCGGGATATTAACCACTTTGAGGAGCGGAACTTTTCCAATTGTCTCACACGCACACATCTTTCAGTGTCTCACGTCCAGACAGTGCACCCGCAGTAAACGTGCTAGACACACAGAGTTCGTAGCAACAGTATTTAGGACAGAGCGTCTGCAACTATCTCAAAACGTTCACGAGGCACTGGGACGTGGCACCCCCACGCTGCGTCACTTCAACACGAGCAGGAGCACTCGACGAGTATGGACATGGTGGCCGGTATCCATCGGCACTGGCGCCTCTGCGTCCAGTCCCGGCAGTGCCAGCGGAGCACCGTCTTCTCCGTGGAGCTCTTCTCTCGGCACGACATACCGGGCGGGAAGGAACACGAGCGCCGGCTCTTGTAGCAGCGGCCCTCTCGTATCCAGCGGGGCCAGAACCGCAGGCCCAGGTCCTTCCAGCGGTACACGAGCGGGCAGTAGGTGTACGTCCAGAGGAGCTGGCGCATCTTGCGCCGCAGCCTCCGGCCCATGTTCAGCCGGACCCGAAGCCCGCCGGGAAGGTCGATGTTCTTGAGCCGGATCTTCTGCAGCTCTACGGGCATCGGCCTGGCGGGCACCAGGCGACCTTTCCGTAGGCCGAAATCCCGGCTTGAGGGTTCCTGCATTTACCGATGAATGAGGGCTTGTTTCTAAAGGAAAACGTCTTATCTAGACTGGGATGTCTTATCTTAACAGAACTTACGAATGACAATCATAGTTATAAGGCCGTGTTTTGTTACGAGAGCGTGGCGGGCAGATTATCGGGCGGGAAAATTTTGGCATTATGTATGACTGCCGGGCGTGGGCGAAAAAGTTGAAATTCGGAGCGATTGTCCGGGTAGCGCGGGTTAAACCTTGTAACAATATTTCGTTCGAACGCTGGGGCAGATTCAAAGTATGCGCAAGTAGAACACATACCAAGGCAGTGCGAAAAACAAGAGGTGAGGAAGATATTACATACCATATACGTATACAGGGGCTCGCAGAATATAACGCGGAACGCCGGACAGGCTGGCACTCCCTGCCGGATCACGCTGGTTTTTTAAGCCATCTTTAGTTAACACCAGCCGACGTAAGCCAGTAATATCACGTATACATGATGGTAGCCCGCTAGTGAACGCGGCAAGTCAACTTTGTAAAAAAAAATGTGCGCCACACGTCGTAACAGAATGGGGATGAAAAAAGACCAGGAAGACAGTCTTCAACGTAAAGGTTTGTTAAGGGCTGAAACCGCTACGGGCATACGTCTGAGTCCGCTTGCACTTCAACTTAAGCTTTATAGTTTTATTAAAATTGAGAAGTTGGAGGTACGTGAAAACGACCTTTGCAGATAAGTTATGTATCCAGGGGTACAAAAAGTCGGAGACAATAATTATCGCTGTCAGCCGCCAAATGAACCAAGACTGAATAATGAAATACTGAAAACAGTTGCACTTCATACAACGAGACCACCGGAATATGACTCAAGGCTCTATGGGCCCAACCATAGAGTGTTGTTAATGTATATCGCGGAAAACAGGCCTCCATTTATATATTTATATATTGCCACGCGTGTTTGTGTTCCAATTTTGCTGTACTTGGTTTACGCCCACAAAGCCTGTCAGCAATGCTCGGCGCAGACCGCGCCTCAGGGTTCGAGAAGCTTCAAGATTGTAGTAGATCATTTTGTTAAGATTGCGCGCAAGACGCGAACACTCAAGCTTATTCGGGAGTTTGCGCGACCACCAGTGATAAGGCTGGAAAGTTCGACGCGTGATGTATAAAAGACGGCGCGTACCAACGATGGTCAGATTATCGACGGCCGACGCTCTGTTCGCCGCTATCATTGTGCAGTGTGTTTTGCTGTAGTCTGACTTTCCGTTTCCCGGCCAAAGTTCGGCCAAATGAAGAGCTTCATCTTGGACACGCCGGCTGCTGCCTTCGTTCCACGTCACAACCACGCGACATTATGCCATTGAGCAAAATTTCAAAATTGCTGCAGATCCACGAAGTGAATGCTGATGATGGAGCGAAACTCCTTGGAAGTCAGTCTACGTCATCTTATTTTACTAAGTGTAGCGCCATGCGCTACACTTAGTAAAATGCGCTAGCGCTGCACGGTCTTACTAATGCACTAGCACTGCACGGTCTAAGTACGAGCGGCTTGCGAGCAATGCAGCGCGCTGTACACGGCTTGTATGCGCGCTCTAGGTACGAGCGGCGCGACCCCGGCGCAACACCTGTGCGCGGTCGGTATGCGCGCTGCGTGCACTCTACGAACGGTTCTGCGCACGACGTCATGACCTTGATCGATACGCTTGCTGAGATAGGGTTTCGGAGCGGCGCCGCAGCTGTTCCGACGGGGAACTACGACGACGATCGCGACAACGGACATCGTGCGAGCCTGAGGAGCTTCGCTCTTAAAAAACTGGTGAAATTTTTAGTGATTGCAGTAAGCGGGCATGTATGTACTGAAAAGTTGGAAGCAGTGGTGTTTCTGCACTGTTCCACTCGGAAGAATTCTTCTGGATGTCTGGGCCCGCAGCAAAGTTCTGGATGTCTGGTCCCGCAGCAAAGTTTGCGGTTCGCATGACGACGCATGCAAAACAGTGAGCACTTGCGCAAAGCTACGCCCTGATGCACCGCGGCAGTTGAGTGCGGCGCTCGATCTGACAACGGGTCGAAGACATAGCCAAAGCTGATGACGGTCACCCTTTTACTACCGGCTGCCGATAGCAAGCAATGACTGCTCGCAACATGAGGTAGGAGCACTCCCACCGGCGGCTGACCGCGATAATTATTGTCTCACTTTGTGTCCCCTTACATACATAACTTGTCTGAAAAGATGGTTCTCACCTTATACCCACTGCTGAATTTTAAGAAAACCCATGAAGCTTAACTTTGAACGCCCGGTATGAAAAATTTACAGTCCTGATTATTTACCGTTGGGATGGAGGTAGCTCTCTTTCGGCCTCTGCACGGCCATGAACTTTGGGTCGAAGTGTCCCGCCAGAATCCTCTGCAGTTTGACCGGGTCGAGGTCCTCGGGCCCCGGGTCGTACAAGTGACCGACGGGCTCGACCAGATCGATGACCGGAAGGTCGTCCGAGGGCAGAGGTCGAAGCAGTAATGGCGGTTTGAAGTCCTGGCCCTGATGACCGCCTTGTCGCTGCTGCTGAGCCATCTGATGACTGTGGCGACCTCTGGGAGACCTGTGAGAAGACAACGACGATATATTTTCGATGTAGCAAAATACATGCATATGGACTTGGTAAACTAAATGGTGATTTAACGCTAAATAAGCGCGAGAAATTTGGTCGCTTCCCTTTAACTTCTCCGACCGATTTGAGGCTCTCTGCAAGCTTCTACTACGTCACTACAAAGTTCCCTTTCCATGTGACATCACTTCCCACGTTCATCACGTGACTTACTGTTCATACCTAACTATCATTACGACACATCTGAACCATTACTGATTTCCAAGTGCGTAGTGCCGGTTTCAAAAAGCCCCCCAAACCCCATTCGAGTTCAAAGGTGAGAAAGTGGTTTATTTCTTGCCCTCACTACCCTTCCTACAGGCGCTACCTCCTCCTCGCCACTTATTTTTTCATAAAACGCGTGAACAGTAAGTGTTGAGCCTATCATGATTTCGCGCTTTTCGGCTATACGATGTTATCTCCGCTTGCGCAGTCGAAAACGCAAAAACGAAGTGAAATCAGTTGATCGCGCATGATAGGCATGCGAGACAAGACACAATTAACGGACGTGCGTCTACATGGCAGAACAGTGTAGGAGACAATTCACAACTGATATCCCTCGCATATAGACCAACCTAGAGGCTATTTCCTCATGATGTCAGGTGAACAGACTGCTGGCGTCACGAAATAAGCCGGAAAGTCGAGAAACCGGCTATAGCAGAGGCGCTCGTTCGTTGCATCTTCAGTGGTTGTTTAGGGGCCTTTTATAATTTCACTTCAGATAGGCAAGGTTGGCAATACAGAGCAATTTATCGGCACGGCTATGCCCGCAATCGGACGCGGAAGGAAAAGTGTTGCTTCAAAGCCTGCAACAGGATGGTTTCGTACGTTCGCTCGGGTTTCGAAGACAACGTGTTCCCGTTGGAGCTGCGGTAATGAGGAAGAAAATTTATGCGACTGCCGAGTACTTTTTCTTCGGGACGCGAGGTTGACCAATGCCACGAGACACAGCCTTGCTAACAGCGCGCGAGATGGATGCTCAGGAGGAACAGTTGCCGGCTATAATTTTTGTCGAAGAGGACCCTGTAATGCCCACGAGCAGTTACGCCTTGAGAAAAATTGTGAGAAAACACTCCCCATTTTTACTCTTCTTGTAAAGTTCAATTTTACGAAAGATATGAGTGGAATTTTGCTTTGAGGCATAACTTAATTAGTTTTAATTAAAAAATTTGTTGCAATGATTAAACGTGTAACTCAGTGTAACTTCATTATAACAAGTCAAATATCCAATAACTGCTTTTTCCATGAAGCTTTTGACAGGTTTATTACCTTTTTTCTTGAGGCATTAAACTGAATGTATCAAACATGATACAGTAGACATTACGCGGGGTAATTAATGCGAGATTGGACGCTTCAGTGATCTGATGAAAGCCACAGCATCAAGGAGTGGCACTAAACCTAAAACGAGTGTTATTTGTCATAGAATCGTTTCATAATCCCACTTTGTTTGCCTGTCCCCCATGTAAAACCCTTCGAAAGGGGGCCTTCGAGGTATATGAAATAAATAAATTTCGGTGAATGTCTGAAGATATCTTGCATGCTTCAACACCACTTCGCCCAGAAGGTGAGTGAAAAAGCAGTATTGCGGATGTTAGGTACAGGTACGTGGAACATAGCTACGTATATTATCCAACTGGAAGCGATATGTAGACCCCCTCACATTAAATATTGAGTTATTTTAAAAGCAAAAAAAAGCAAACATTGTAAGCGCTTTTAAAATACTTCATCGCTCTCATTTAATATGCAGCCATCATCATGTTTACTTTTCGAGCTTGAACCTAAAGCAATGTCTGCGGAATAAACGGACCTGCTAGCGTCGCCTGGTCTGGTCGCCTTTCGTCTTAAAACAAATAGAAAACTGTTCCATATATCTTGTTGTTCTATGTGAAACGCAGTCACGTTAGGTGTGAGGAAATATTCGCATTTTTTTTTCACTCATACCTGAAGCCTAAGTGGTCCGTATATCAAGACCGAGCCATACCTCGTGGTTCTAGGTGGCGCTCCAGTGCGGGCCTGTGTGGTCCGTGACGTCATCGCGAGGAGCAGGAGCACGGGCAGGGCGAGCGCTACCGGACCCGCCGGCCGGCGTCTCCGCATTGTCCCGCGCGCACACCACCTGCGAAGCAGCGAGTCCGTTTTATGAATGACAGAACGCAGCACGGACGAAGGATAGAACTTTGAAAAATTGAACTGCGCTAGAGACGAGACACCAGAAACGAAGTGGACAGGACGATCGCTAAATGATAAGTGCGTCAGCGACACATCTGTGTATCTTACCAGGAAAGAGCGTGATTTTCTTTTGTAGATAGGAGTCTTGGGGGTGGTGCAATTCTGTCGCGTGGTCATGAATGTCACTGCGCACGCGCATTGTTTCATAAGGGTAGTGTATGTGATTTCAATAAACCAGTTGTTAGTCTGCGATCGTCCTGTCCACTTCGTTTCTGGTGTCTCGTCTCTAGCGCAGTTCGATTTTTCAAAGTTATGTCTTACCAACTAGCCTCCCCCCAACATACGCTTCTCATGGACGAAGGAACTTCCAGGTAGCATCGTATTATGTGCGCTGATATTGAAATGCAACCATAATTCGTTATAAGCGAAGCAACATCGGGACGATAAATCAGTTATTTATATACCGGTATTGATTATGCCACAGCGCGACAAAAACGAAGATAAAAGCTAAGGCGCACAAACGACACACTGCAGAAACTGCGAGGATAGCACACCGTCCCCCCGTTCGACAAAGCCACTGTTTTAATAATAATACCTGAGGTTTAACGTCCCAAAACCACGATATGATTATGAGAGACGCCGTAGTGGAGGGCTCCGGAATATTGACCATCTCGAGTTCTTTAACGTGCACTGACATCGCACAGTACACGGGCCTCTACCATTTCGACTCCATCGAAATGCGACCGCCGCGGCCGGGATCGAACCCGCGACCTTCGGGAAAAACCACTGTTTTGTTCAGATACAAAGACACTTTATCTAGAGAAATCATGGAAGCATTCTACATAAAAAAATAACGAAGACACGTGCATAAGACGGTCCTCTATCTCCATGACAGCGATATAGAACTTCTATACTTCGGGTGAGCAGAAAAAAGAAATGACTCGTGGGAACCTTTGCTCACCTTTTTCGTATATATGCTCACAAGTGTTGAAGATTGGGCGAGTTGGTTCGTCGTATTTGAACTGGTGTAGCGCATTATGGTAAAGAAGAAACGGCCGAGCAAATCAACAGAAGAGGACAGAGCGCTAGCGCTATGTATATATATTGAAATAAGTATATATGCTATTTTTGCAAGCATGTGTGTCGCGATTACCGTGCGCAGGCGCGGAAGTTTGACCTTCCTTATAAGAACACGTTTCTTGAAAAAGAATTTCAGTTGACAGTCAGCGCTGTGTCCCGTCGAGCATGTGCCTTAGCTTTTTTTCGTCGTTCTTGTGGCGCTTTAACATAATATACCAGTACGTACAATCCCACTTCACTGTGCTCCTAAATATCCTGTATTCGTTGTAACAGCAGAGGTAAAAATCAACTCTAAGAAATAGGCAATCTGGCTAGCGTGAATATGTATATATATATAGTAAATATGAAAATGCGCGCACTGCGCGGAATTAAGTTTTCCACAGCGTCCATGCAAGGAAGAGATTTTTTCTACTTGAACAGTATCGGTCGCAGGGAGTTTCTCCAAGTAACTACTCAGTCCCATGTACGCGGCGTCCGAACTGCTTATGACCGAAATTTCCAAAACATTTCTATACACATTGTTAACCAAATTTTAATGACAAAACCACAGATTTTTTAATATGGTGGTGAACTGTCTTTCAATGTTTAGTCTGCTTTTGAAGCTAGTTCTCGAGTCTAATTGTTCGCGCGAAACAAATTCGCTACAGCAGATATTGCTGCTGCTCTTGCGTTTGCGGTTTCGTTGTAAAAAGACTAAATGTCACTGGAACGAAGCGCTACACATTAACGTTCGTATTTGGTTCGCTATAACCAATAATTAGCTATATTAGTGTTCGTTGTAACGAGTTTTGGCTGTATTATGAAAGGACTACAGTTATACACGAGCTGCTGTTATATTGAATTCGTGATTCATATTACTATCGGAGAAGCATGAAACGACACGTGTAAAGGAGTGTACGTAACAGACTCCGGATGTTGGTGTCACAAACAAATGAATGGAGTAACTTGGAAGACAATGCTGTTACGCAAACGGGCGGGCAGACGATTTACACAGTAAATCACATTTCGAGCTTCTAACAGCAGTGCCAGCAAAATCCGTTCATCTCCTTAGATGTGTGGACTACTCTTTGTAACTTGCTTTCCAGGAGCAATTTGTGAAATCAGCAAGCGTTTAAAGATCATCAAGCATCCGATCTCAATTAATTATCGCTTGATCCAAGCTTCTTGTGGATCTTGTACATAGACCATGGTAGACCATGACAATGCTAGATAGTCACCTCCATTCGAATATCCCCTTTCAGCGGATGGTGGCTACGTTTGTGTACGCAACTTGCTTATGCTAGTTGTGTCAACTTGTGGCCAAAAGAGAGCAAGTTACATTGCTCATCAGATGAATTGAACCTTCTGCATAGTCAGTATGCCTTGACTTAACACTTTGGTGAAGGCAGTGTGATGTTCGACGGGTCCTTCGACGTGCCGCATTCCACAGCCAACGTACAAAGTATTACTACTTTTGTTTCCTCGAAATGAATGAAACGAAAAACTAATTGCGCACACATTCAGAGCCCATGATTTCATTCTTTCTATGTCAAAATGGAGCATGAATGAATGCAGAGTAATGAAATATTGCAATTGCAATTATTTATGGAAACTCATACGAAACAACACGTTACTTCATTTTCTTTCTTGGAATGTAATATTGAGAGCCTTGGAATTATGGAATGTGAATTTGACAGATACGTAGACAATCCATCATGATTCTAACCTCAAGGGGATATTTTAAAAGGTGATTACCGAACTTTTGAATTGGAATACCTTACGTTGAAGCAGCAGCACTCAATAAAAATATTGTCGCAGTGTAGCCACAGTGACAAAACGGGAAAGCTGCCAGAAAGGGCAAAGGACGAATCTAGGGAATGAGTATGCTAACTTTTTTTCTCTTTTATCACACTTCCAGTAGAATTTTCTCCACATAGTAGATCTTTGAAGATCTGGAACAGAGCTCCTGAAGCATTTTTACCGTTGGCCAGTCGCCATCGCCAAAAACACACAGCATCAAAGCAGGCCTGTAATTCGCTTTCTTTCGCGAAAACCTCCAACGAAAAAGCAGTCGTCTTGCGAACACGGGCCTGACTTACCGCATACTCAACGTTCTTGGACTTGGAGTTGTCAATTACTCCAGCTTCGCTCTGCAACTGACTAGCGCCCTGTTTAACACAGTCGGTCAAG
This sequence comes from Rhipicephalus appendiculatus, assembly GCA_030522465.1. Taxonomy (NCBI): domain Eukaryota; kingdom Metazoa; phylum Arthropoda; class Arachnida; order Ixodida; family Ixodidae; genus Rhipicephalus; species Rhipicephalus appendiculatus. The sequence goes on along the minus strand of JALIZH010030813.1, from coordinate 330,480 downwards.
CGAACGCCCTGTAAAGGCGTTGGTTGATCTCTAGTTCTACCCCGTAATGGAATGAAGCAGTTTTCTTGCTGAGCTTCTCGGTTTTATTTGCTTCACTATCTCTTCGATGGCTTCTTTTTTCTTTCCTTCAAGGGATATATCTCTTTTGGAAATCATAGTGGCGATAGCAGTGACAGCAAAGAGCATCGTGATAGCGGTGACACAACAAGGTCATATTTGCGTAAACGAAGCCGAACACAAGAGGACGAGACGGACAAGGACCGTCTTCATTTGCGTAAAAATGTATTTGTTATAACACAAGACAAACTAGACCAACAGTCTGTCCTATTGATAGAAGTGATAGCCACAATGATAGCACTTAGCACGGCCGTGCAATCTGATCTCACTGTTACAGTTAATAGGATAATTATGCAGATGTCCTCGCACGTTCCAGAGCAATGGCATGTTGCTAGATTACTGGACCTAAGTTTGTTCGCAACTATTCGCGCCGAGTGTGCGTTATCTGAATTAGACAACCCGGGTTATCTTATGGACCGAGAACGTTTACGTAGTTTCGTAATCAGCAACCGTTTTCCTCAACGAGTGATAACGCGATAAGAGGCGGTAATTTGTAAACGCAGTAGCTGACGAAAAAAAGTAAACAGCGGTGGCAGGGTGGTTTTCAAAATTTCGAACTTACGACATCTCTACGTCGCTATGCATTGCTGAATATGCTAAAGAAGATTTAATAACTATTATTATTGTTGGGGTTTCACATCCCAGAACCACGGCATGTATATGAAGGAAGCTGTACTGGAGGGCTTCGGAAATTTTGGTCTATTTAGTGTTCTTCAACGTGCACCTATATCTAAGAACACGGGCCTTCAGCATTTCATCTCCATCAAAATGCGGCCGTCGTGAACGGCATTCGATCCTGCGACCTTCGGGTCAGCACAGAAAATTTAGTTTAAAAATAAGGCCTCTTTTGATGTACGACAACAGTTTCTCCCTATTTTAAGATTGGAAAAGTTTTCACGCTTCATTCGATGTTGCGAGCCAATTTTCTTTCAAATATCTGTATTACGATTCGCTTCCGAATTTTTGTTGCCCAAACGTATCCACCTATATTTACCACAGTAAGAAAAGTTTATTGGGATGCCACTTTTGATTTTTAGTTTGTGTGTTGTCAGAACGCATTATATTAAGTTTTTCGAAAGGTTATAAGAGTAGACGCATTACGCGAACATGCTAAGACTTCACGCGCAAAATTTCTCCGAATAATTAGAAGACTGGTGAAATACATCGAATAAAATGTGAAAACATAACGCAACAAGTTGCGACACCACAACTTTTTAGTCCGCGAAAAAAATATGACTCAGGAGGTGGTAGTTAGTCAAGGTAAAAAAACATAATTAAAGAATACAAGTTTGAATCATTAGTGACTCAGCCGTGCTGCGCACGACAAATGAGGTGATCCTAAAGGGCACACGTTTTTGTAGTTAACTAGAATTGCAGTTAGTAAACTCACAATGGAACCACGGGAAGCATGAAAAGAGTTAATTTGTTGTTTAAGTTGGAACGCAGAAGATCCAAGAAAAGCAGAAATGAAATTGAATTAATTGATCTTATTCCGGCAAGGGTTTGTTACACTCAGAGTTAAATGACAATGTCTGCGCTTAGTTGGGAGCGAGCTTTTAACTTAAACCACGCAGTTCTCTGAACACGAAACCCAGAAATCAGTAATTTTCAGCAAATAAATTGAGACTTCGGTAGCCGGCGTTGTAATTCCGTGAGTAAAATAATTTTTTTGCGATAGAGTAAACCGCATACACACGGCCGTTCAAACTGACGGAAATGTAATACGTCATATAAGGGTCTCAAATTTTCCAGTGATTTCTGAACGTAAAATCTTAATGTTCTCAAAGCCACGTCACCATTTCACGTTCTTTTCAAAACTAATATACGAAATTCCCACATTTCAGAACTTTTTTTTGGCCCTTGCCTTGTCCCGCAGCGAAGAATTTCAACACCAATAATTGTTAGAATATAACACCATTTCATGCCGATTTTGTGCAGAAAATGGACATAAATTGTTGATAGTTCTACAGCTACTTATAGTTAACTGAATTGTGATATTAGTTTATCGTGCAGAGTTGTTCAGTTATGAAGCGTTAGATTAAAAAATTTAGACTTCCTCAACGTCCACAGTTTAACTTCGGATCGAGAGATTATAAAATGCAACATGTTTCTTCCAAACAGGTTCGGTGGTTGTCTTGTGAACGCAGTTCGCGTGTGTTTCGTATGCATTGAACAAGCATAGTAGCGTTCGCGTTCACACATAAATATTTAAATTTGTAAAGTATTCCTAAAACAAACGCCAGCCACTGATAATTTCGGCCGACATTATAAGCGGAGAGAGTCGATCAATGTGATACACACCACTAAAAAATGTATATGTAATGTTCATGCATTTTTTTCCACTGTTGGTTACCGGAGAAATGCATGACTGTGCCACTTACCACGTATCAGCTTTGTTAAAAATAGCAAGGAAAAGGGTCGCTGGGGTTGAGGGTTTGCTAGAAAGCAAGTCAATTTGCCACAGGGTATGCAACATTGCTCAGGAACTTATCACCACAAACAATTTTAGCAAATAGGTACGGATTTGCTCACGGTCAGGGACATATAGTTTCGTATTTTCTATTGCAGCGTGCCCACAGAGTTGGTAATTGGAATTTTTATTTGCGAAATCAGTCTGATTAGTCCTCCAAACTGTCGCTGATTCGCACGTTCATAGAAAAGTGTTTTACCTCGGGGATTCATTGCAAATGAGAACTGCATAATTTTACATTCTGTGTTTCATTATCAGCTTAAGGTAATCGTTGGAACGTGTCTATTGTACACCTGCGATTTCACATACCGCAGCAAAGGATTTCACCGGCGAAAGAAATATACCCTATCGGAGCAGCACTGAAAAAAAATGATCCGACAAGCAGCCTGAAGAACATTACTACTTGTTCAGTGAAAATAGCAATCCAGAAGTTGTTTTAAAAGCTGAACAGCACCCCTAACACACGCTTCCACATGAACTAAACATCACTGTATTATCCTGAGCTAAATAAACGTAGCTAAGTGTATCCACTCAACCGTGCTGATTATTTCAACTAATTAACGGTAAATCAAATTATTTAAACAACGTTCGCATGGTTAACTGTGTGGAATATGTAAAAATCTGCTCCCTACCATACTTTAGGCACGTTTCACCCTTTGAAAATCACGATCAGCCAGTACATTTAATGCAGCTAACTGTCACTAACAAATGCTAGTTTTCACTCAACTGGTCCATAGACTTAATGTCCACTTGGTACAGGCTGAACACTGAAACGCCCCCCTCTTCCTGTACTGTAAGGGGACCTCCGTTAAAGATCACCACCGGACAGCTGTGTTTTCTCAGGTACAGAACAACCTTAAAATGACACAAATATATTGTCAGACCCCGCTTTTCAACATCCAGGAGTGAGGCCTTACATCCCACATGTAACACATGCAACATTATGCTTCGTGTTACGTCTCTGTCGCAAAATACAAAAACGGAATAGAAAAATATATGCCGTGATTAACTACGATGCCCAATTTATACGTTATGCACAGTTTAACGTTTCTGACGCGTGGTTTAGGCGCGGAGGACGTAACACATAACGCAGAGCAGCATTTCTAATTCAGTGTCGGAGACTTGAGCTCTCGATGCAGTCCCGCGAGTCAATTACTAATTTATTGACTGCTACGCCAATTAGTTTTTAACTGAAAAAGCGTTTTACTGTTTTCTGTATAAATGTGCCCTCCCCGTCAAAAAAAATATTAAATAGATCTGCATTATTTGTAGTTTACATATTGTGGAACCAACGCAAGGGCAGTACAGCAACTAGTCAAGTTAACCATTCGGTGGTTAACTTAATTATGCTATAGTGATTATCACTCAGTGGCTATCCAGAGAGTAGGGGTTTATTTCGGGACTTGCACCAGATAATCACCATGATAATTTTTTAGCCTCTTTAGATCCACTGCAGGACGAATGGCCTCTCCCGATGATCTCCATTTTATTCCTACGAACTTTTTAATTTCGTCACTCCATTAGACTCTTTGTCTTCCTCGACTGTGTTTGCCATGCCTTGGTAACCACCCTTGGTAACCGTGAAAATAAGTTCAGGCTTTTGTCAAAACTAACCCGCAGTTCATCGCCACCGAATTGCAAATCAGATGATTTGTTCTTGCACTCAAGCATCCCAGGTGTTAACCAATTTATTTAATTAGGAACTAACGTAAACAGAATGCAACGCTAAATGAACTGCCTCTCAGGTCACCCGCGGACTCTCCCGCATGCAGTGATGGGCCAGCCCAAAAAAATGAGCCCAGGTTTTTAAAATTATTTCAGAGTTCCATCACCGCAGATTTGCTACTCGGATGATTGGTTATTTTCGCAAGTGACTACCACAGGACTTATCTAATTTATTTAATTGTTAACTAAGGTAAAGCAGAAAGCAGTAATAAATGAAGTGATAATCCGTCAGGTCACCCGCGCTCTCTCCCGCCACGGATTTCCGATCAGTGGACCACGCACGGTTTCTTTTCACCAGCGAACACCTTGGGATTTAACTAATTTAATTAACTATGAACTAACGTAAACGCAACGCGGAGATAAATGAACCACCTGTCGGATGACCCGTGCCCTCTCCCGCCAATGTAACTATAATAAAATAATTATTGGGGTTTTATGATTATGAGGGATGCCGTAGAGGAGGGCTCCGAAAATTTCGACCACCTGGGGTTCTTTAAGGTGCACCTAAATCAAAGTGCACGGGCCTCAAGCATTTCGCCTCCATCGAAATGCGACCTCCCGGTCAGCAGTCGAGCACCATAACCACTAGACTTCTGAGGCGGGAACATCGTCACATACTCAAGGTGTTCCCTTCAGAACCAACCGGACAGCTGTCTGTGTTTAGCTGTGATTATCTCGATCCTGTGCTCGCAACATCTTTGCCATTACGTATTTATAGTTTGTCACTGTCATACTGTATTCGACACGTTATTGTCTTCGCTATCGCTGCTTTTATCTCTGGCCGGGATTCGATCCCGCGACATTCAGGTCAGCAGTCGAGCACTATAACGACTGTGTCACCGAGGCGGGTAAATTATTTCAATTAATTGGGAACTAACGTAAACGGAACGCAGCGCTTAATGAACTACCGTTCAGATCTACCGCGCATTCCTCCGCCAATTTAGTGACAGGTGACCAAAAAAAAGGAAAAGTAAGCCCGGTTTAAATTAATTAGTTCACCACCACAGAATGTACTGTGCGATGTCAGTGCACGTTAAAGAACGCCAGGTGGTCAAAACTTCTGGACCCCTCCACTACGGCGTCTCTCATAATCAAATCCTAGTTTTGGGACGTAAAACCACCGATATTATTATTACTACCACAGATTGCTAGTGCGATGATCAGTTCTTTTCAGACTCGAATACTCCTGTATTTCACTAATTTAATTGATAGTTAACTAACATCAGCGGAACGCAGAGATAACTGAAGTGATCACCCGTCAGATCACCCGCGCACTCTCCCGCCAATGTAGTGATGGGTCACCCACCTCTTGTCAGGGGACAGAAGCCGAACTGGCCGCCGGGCACCGCGCGGATTTCATGACTGCCGGTTTGCGACGGACACCGCTACCACCTCGTTGGCGCTGGCGTCGACGATCGCCGCCGCCGTCGCCGCTTCGGAGAGTCGCCGCTGCCGCTTGCCCGTTCGCTCCAAGTTCTCATACGGGGCTGTAGCGGCGCAGTGATGGGTCGGCGCGCGCACGCGCGCCTCTCAGAAGATGCGTAAGAAAGAACACAAAAAGAAGTGACGTAAGAAAATAGTAACGCGATGATCACGCCGCCGATCCCGGTCGCTCCAGTTTTTTCTTTAGCGTTTGAGCTGTGCAGTGTAATAACCACTCAGAACGACGATTGTTCGCCGCTGCGCTTGTCCTTATTTTTTTTTTCCGTAGAAAGTGGTATCCTTAATAGTGAGCCGACGAATTGAGGCCTCTACATCGAAAAGTGGGATCCTTCTTTCTTCGATTTAGCCGGCATTTGTTCGCTATATCAGGCTTATAGGCCCTCAGGCCTGATTACAGAGTCGATGCTGCTCACGGAAGATAATCGAACAGAGACGATGAAACAGCAGAAAGAGCTTCGAGGTCTGTTTTCAGTCTTCTAATGACTTACTTGGCTTCGGGTGTTTCAGCGAGCGAAAAGCTTCTTACAGGAGCAGACGGCACCATGCGGCAGAAGACATAAAAAAAAAAAAAGGCGAGGCGAGCCAGGTTTTCCAATCAGGGTCGAGTCCTTAACCAGTGAGCGAAGATTTTTCTTTCGACCCTCCAAAATTACGCTCACTCGTCGACGAACTGAACGGTGGTAATCCAGAGTGGAAACAAGGGCGTCAGTATGTGGATCTCGATAGCACGCTAACCTAATAAGCTGCAGCCGCTGCACGGACTTCTACGTCATCGATCACTTGCCCCGCACGCCGAATCCAATGTATCTTGGCCACTGCACTTTTCCAAATCGCCAGTTAGGATCTGCCGGCGGTCTTCCGTTTTGTTTGCAGCGGTTGTAGTTGATCGAAACAAGCAAGGAAAAACTGCAGTCTAAAGTTGCGGATTCACCAAAAGTTTCCTCACCAGAGGGTTGACACCACCTTCTGGCACGAAGTCTTGCGAAAGTGAGGTCTTGCCCTATCGACTTAGATGCCACTGCGACGCAGACTCATCGAAACCATTCTATCGATGATTATCAGGTTGATAGCTTCCTCCCAGGAATCAAACCGTGCTCGTTGCCACATTGCGCAGTCTTCTTAGCTGATGGTAGAGCCCGACAGCACAGTTTGACGAACCACTCGTACCGCACTACACTTAATCGCCTGATGTCGTCGTCTGCTTCTGTCACCGCGTAATGCAGAAGACAATGGCGTTGCTCTATATACTATCCATAAACACGTAAGCCTCAATGTCGTAGTCCAGACGAAACTAACCACTTTAAGAATTCACTGTCTCCCTCGAAGAAGCACTGGAAGTCGCAGCCACGTAGCACTCAACGCAAAGTCGTGGAATTATTCCCATGGAATCAGCCAGCGCCGGCGCAAAGGTTTATTTCCCAATGACGTCAGAAGACGTTAGGGCTTCAAGAAACACCCAGTTTTCACCACGTCGATCTATAACACAGGCCTGTCTTTTCCGATTGCCAGTTTAGAACTCGTCTACTATTGCTACATTCAGAATTTCCGCACCCTTAACGTCATCGCTGGTTCGAGCGAAAGTGATCAGGGAAGATTTCCATATTTCGTGCGCGATGACATCATTTCTGGGCGTTATTATAGCCCGGAGGTTCGTCCCGTCCACCTTGGCCGGCGGTGCGTACTCTCCCAAAGCATGCGGAACCAAACCGTCGCCGTGAACGCAGGTCTTTTGCGTCGACTGCTAATTACATGCACCTGCCGTCTGCGACGCTGCTTCGCCCGAATTTAATGTCGAAACCATACTCCTCGACGGGGATATAAAGCCTCTGCCGCAACTGTGATCACAGGCTGTGTTCTCGCTCAGATCGTCCACCTTTGTACATCTTTCTCGAGGCGGGTAAATGTGACTCACGTCGTAAATTGTCGCGAACGTCGCTTAGCGTCTGCAGTGTTCCAATCAAAACTCGTGCGATCGGTAACGTCGCTTCTATACCGTATCGTTGCAGCAAGAAGGTTCGTCACAGATCACATGAAAGTGGTAACTGTTCCCTGGTGCAGTATGCTTGGCGCTGTGGTCGCGAACGTCACCGATGATGTCACTTGTGTACCGCCTCCGGACGATGACGTGAATCGGCTCCGTTATCTTCTGCCAGAAGTAAGCGTCGTTGCAGACGGCGAGCAAACGAAAGATTCATCGTCCCCGTCACCATTGAGCAAAAACATATCACCGTTGGGCACTTGTCATTCCGGGTCTCGAAACCAACACGCTGACGTCACTTCCCCACCGTCTACCACCAATGACGTCACTCGGGTGCCTTATCGTCTGCCTGAAGAGGCCTCATTGCAGACGACGACGAAAAGTCGTTAGCCAGTCCATGTCAGAAATTACTTGCCAGAACTTCTGGATTCTCAGGGCCTTTCGCAGCGGGCGACGCGGTGTACGCACAACGTCACTCGGGTGTTAGAACACCATCAACCTCCCCGGACGGCTCATGAAAACCCTTCAAAGAGCCCGTTGACGGGAGTCGCGAGAAAGGGGCGGTTCCCGATGAAGCCGCCGCTGATCCATCGCTTCGAGTAGTTGCCCTTTACCGGCCTGGTCGCCGCGTAGCTGTAACGGCTCTCTCGCAGGCCTAGCTAGCTTCGCTCCCTTGCCTCGATCGCTCTCGCGTCGATTAAAAAGAAACAAATAGAGCTAGAGAACCAGCGCCGTGGGGAGAGAGGGAAAAGGTCACGTGTACGGGCGCTGCTGTCGCACAGCCCCCCCTTCCTCCCCCGGTTTACCCTTCTCCTGTTTGTCTCGCTTTATCTTCGAACTTGATTTCTTGCGCGCTTTTCGAGAGGTCCTGAACACTTTGTAAAGAAAAAACGTGGGCGCAGCGAAGCGACGGGTGCTTACGGAGGAGGGAGAGAGAGAGGCCGTCGTGGAGGTGAGCGTGCATCCGCGTGTGTCAGGCCAGGCCAGTCACGCTACTCGAGACGGCACTTCGCAACAAGCCGTGACGTCACAACTGGGTGGGCGGGGCCATTGAGTCCGCGGCCGCGCCTGCGGCGACATCGAAAAAGACGACAACGACGACGCGGTTTTCTTATTTTGTCGCGCCGCGGATGTGGTGGGTGAGTTTATGTCGCGAACGCCCTTGGGGAGAGAAGACTACGCCACGTGCGCGGCCGTAATGCGCACAAGCGGTGAATTTCGTTTCCCCTTTATCGACGATGCACCGTAGTCGAGTTGTAGATTCACTCAGACTTACGATCTGAAAATAATTGAAAAAAAAGAACATTTGCGTTATCTACGTCACTTCATGGGACGTCTATAGCTCGGTAGTCTTGGAATGTCTGTCTGTTCCACGGAACATTCAGCAGGATTCTTCTAAATGTTATATACTCTTTACAAACTCCAAAAGAAAGTGTAGGCTCCGCCCACAGAACGACGGCGGGCCTGCCATTCACCTGTGCAAGGGAGTCGTGCTAGAGCGGGCTTTCCGCTCAAACCCTTATTACTTTTTTCTCGGCTAATGTAAAAATACTATACGCATATCAGTAGTTAAAGGTTTGTCTTTACTGCCTAAAACATTAGGTATGGCTGAGCAGCGACGTCAGAGTCCCTGACGAAATGTACTAGGATGTTCAAGTTTCTGATCGTAATAATAATAATAATAATAATAATAATAATAATAATAATAATAATAATAATAATATCTGGGGTTTTACGTCCCAAAACCAAGATATCATTATGAGGGACGCCATAGTGGAGGACTCCGGAAATTTTTACCATCTGGTGTACATCGCACAGTACACGGGCTTCGACAAGTTTCTGATCGTAAAGACAGCTACAAAAACATGTGTCTGTATGGTACAGTCGACTATGAAAGATTCAAGTGCTTGACGTCATGCAAATGAGTTACTGCTGTTGAACAGATCATCTATGCGAATTCTTTGTGGGAGGAACAGGAATGGCTGTGGTCGGCTATCATTATTGGCATTATTGAACATGGCGAAAGGGAAAAAAGTTGGATGGAGCGTCACGTACCAATGACGCCTAATCATACGAAATTTAAGGAAGGAATAGTCGTGTGACAGGTAAGCAATATTATTTGGCGGTTCGCTTTGGCTGCGGGGCCCTAATCCTTCCCAACAGGCACCGCGTGCTGGGCTCCAGAAAGCGGGAGGTGGTGACGTCAAAGGAGGTTGCCTTGCCGAGACTATATTGGGGTCACGCGACGCTTCCTAGCAGTCTTCTTCTTTCCTCCATGTTATAAACTTCACTCTGCTCTGAGAAACTATCAGCTGCGCCTACAGCCACCACTGTCCCTCGCGAAGAGAATGCGCACAAATGCTCCATCCAATAGCGTTCACTTATTAAAGACGATAGTCTTTTTAGGGGCGAAGCTCCTTACGCCGTGGGTCGTTCCATCCTCCTTCCATTGTTGTCGTAGCCACCCCTGTGCGATGACGATGACGCTGCCATCACGGCACAGCACATGGAATGCACCCACTATGCGTCATAACGATGACGCTGATGACGATGAAGAATAAGCGTGTCCCGTTACCCTACTGGTGGGTGACTTTAACGTTTACATCACTGAAAACAGTTGGCTCATACAACACATGGCATCGCGATATGGTCTCACATGCATATCGTTTGACCACATGCAACCAACCACCATCCGAGGAACCTGCATCGATCTCGTCTTTGCAAACTTTCCACTACGACCCATTCAGGAACAGCTCTCCCTCCCTTTCACCGACCATAAAGCCGTTATAATGAAGGGGGGGACGGAAGCCACGGCTTATGTAAACGGTAACCACGACCAACGAAGAAACGAAAACAAAACGGAAAATCACGGCTCATAAAATATAAATTTCATACACACAGTGTTTGTCACGTCTTTGATGATGTACTGGACGAATTTCACGGAAGATTCATGGTTTACCGATGAACCTCCGGAGCTTCGCCCACTCATCATCATTCACTCCGTGGATATGCTGTGAGTTTTTTGGGATACTTCATCGCAGAAATTTTGGTCTGTCTGTCTTTCTGTGTCTGTCTGTCCCTCGATTCGGCCACCCGGCCAAAGTTTAACCCCTTGCTGACGGCCCAGCCATATTGCACAAGCGGCTGCGTTCATACTTGTGAACATTGTCGATCAAAAAGCAAATGTTACGCATATCTGAGGCGCAACATCAATACGTAAGTATTAGGTGGTGTGTTCCTTTAATAGAAAAGCCACAGATACGTAATTCTGAAGACCCTAGTGTTTCTTAGGCTGCGCTGAAATTGCGACGCTATGCTCGAAAACGTCTGGCAGCGGCCCTGGGTTCTGCACAAGCTCATGTTTCCCGATGCTACTGCCAGATGGCGTCCATATCTCACGCAGCGTAGAGTTACTGTATAGTAACTCTAACGCAGCGCCTCCTCTATTTTATCAATGCCAGCCAGATGCCGCCGATTCAACGTAGAGGAGGCGCTGTCTGAGGCAAGGCAAAACATAGCAGTACGGCCGGCAGAAGACTATCGTCTTTCAACGACATTTGCAGCGAAGCACGCAGATACGCTGGCCAATTTTAGATGCGAAGCATCTTATGCTCGGGGCTGTGTCCGTGCCTCCCGCGTCCGGCGTCCCGCGTCCGGTCACTTTCATGTAGTAGGGAAGCACCCACTATGCCAACCAGAACACTGTAGTACAATAAGGCCGTCAACCACTACCACAGTCAGCAGAGTCATGGCCGAGAGCACAGAGTGGCCTCTTAGCAATGGCTAGGCAGGTGGTGGGTGCAAGCATAGAATAACACACACTACCGGTGGTGTCTGTCGCCCACGTTGACTCCATTCCTTGATCTTGCATGTGCTTGCGGGGGCTTTGTCTGTCCCTCCTTCCCGCGTCCCGCGTTCCACACCCCCCTCTCTCTCCTCTACTACGCTCCCCCCCTTTCTCTCCTCAAGGAATCTACTCTACGGAGCGGCGCCCGCGTCCCGCACCCCCCACAACGCATGCACGTCCCTTCCCCCCTCTCTCTCTCCTCTGCTACGCTGCCCCCCCTTTCTCTCCTCTAGGAACCTTCTACTCTACGGAGCGGCGCGCATGACAGCTGTTGCGACAGCTGCATACTCCGCTGGGGGGCGCCGCGGTAGTTCCGCGGTATGAAAATGACGGAGCGTGCGCCTCATTTTGTCTCCTGTGCAGCGCCGCGTTGAGCGCCCGGGCCGCTGCCGCGAAACGGGAGCGGCGACGTTTCTCCCGCTCAAGCCAGCCATCTCCCCGCTCCTTCGCATCCGCACATGGTTCCCTTTAGCGGGAGATGGGGAAGCTTTTTTTCCCCTTGACGTCAAGCACTCCTCGAGTTAGATAGATAGTCCAGATAGTTAGTTGTCTTTGAATTGCGGACATATGTTTGTGTCACTGGTTTCAGGTCGAAAACTTGAACGTCCTGATAAGTTTTCGTCAGACACTCCGACGTTGCTGCTCAGCCAAACGTAATGTTCTAGGTAGTAACCACGAACGTTAAACTTGTAATATACGTATTATTTACATTAGCCGAGAGCCATTATTTAGTCATTAGAAGTCATCTATTTGAAACACCACTTCTTGAAACATATCTGCAAAGTAATATCCCTAGCAGCACCAAATGTTGATGCGACACAGCTGCTACTTTGACAAAGTTGCTTCAACGTTGTGGCAACATTGCGTGCTAGGCACTTTACTCGCCACCTGTCCACTAAGATGAAGACAACAGTTAGCCCAACAAGTAGCCGACGACGTTAGTGGAGCTGGAAGACCCTGCCCTACATGCCATAGGGAACTGAAACAGGACATGTAGGGAAGAAGAACAAGAAGCCCCTTAGGGTAAGCTGCATTCCGACGCAGTTTTCTGACGACTTTAGTGGAGCTGAAACACCCTTCCCTAGATGCCTGGTTTCAGGCTTGGCACCACTAGGGCCTCATCAAGGAAATCTCTCTCAAAACAATGTCGCGAATTATCTCGGTCAGGTTCTTCTTCATTTTCTTCTGTCTCTCATTGCCCATTAGCAGCAGCAAATTTGCTGTGGGAAACACCGGCGCACATTGCATGATTCGCCCCTCCGCAGGTTTCATTTTGGTGGATCTGAAACACCCTTCCGTACATGCTTCGCCCCTACCCAGTTTTTTTTTATCTTAGTTTATAACCAAATGTAGTCTTCTTTTTTTCCTCGATGTTATTGGCTATATGTGGAACGTGTCACTCTGCATGCGCGGGATGTAGGTGACGAGACGGGAGCAGCAAAAAAATATTTGTTTTCGGAGGGCCGCTTTTGCCGTTGCGCTCCGTTCGCGTCACGTCAGACGAAGAGCCTCTCTGGCCGCTTTCCCTCGTTATCTTCGACCTCCGCAAGAAAGTACAAGAGCACCGTACACCGACCGCACGTTCGCAACCTCGCGCCTCCGCGAGTCATTCCTCAAGGCGTCGATCTGTGCTCGTCGCTTGCATACAAACGCCTCATTAGCGAGAGCTGTTGTTCCAGTGTGCCTTCTTATGCATGTGCGTATGGCTGCCCACCAACACCGAGTGCCGCCTGTGGTAGGATGTGACATGCGAGGACAAAGCGTGCTGCTTATTAAGGCGTTTGTTGCTTAGCAAGTTCTTGGAAACTTAAGACACGTCATGGTTGCTTTGCGGGTATATGGCTTAGCGGTTATTAAACGAACAAACGCCTCTTAGCCACTATAGTGGCTAAGCGGCGTTTGTTCGTTTAGCAAGTTCTGGAAACGTCATGGCAATCACTGTTACTTAGCGGCTACAGCCCACTGGTTATGACGTCATGGTTGCTTCGCGGCTATGGTTATATCAATGTCGCTGTCTTCTTTACGTCTTAAAACCATGATGCGATTATGTGAGACGCCAGAATGAAGGGCTCCGGAAATATCGACCACATGTGGTTGCTTGTGCGCCTACATCTAGGTGCCTTTAGCATTTTTCCTTCATAAAAATGCAGACGCAGCGGCCAGTATATGATCCCACGACCTTTGGTAGCAGCTGCGGCTGCTTAGCTCTGCTATGCGCACATAACCTACGAAGGCTCCCTTTATATTTCGCGCTACTAATGCTTTCGTGCCGTTTCCACTCAGCCTACTACTACGACTGCTATTACTCTACTGCTAATCTCTACTACTACTACTGCTACTGCTACCACTACTACTACTACTACTACTACTACTACTACTACTACTACTACTACTACTACTACTACTACTACTACTACTACTACTGTTACTACGACTGCTGCTGCTACAACTACTACGGCTACAACTATTACCGTCACTACCGTCACTGCTGCTACTAATACTGCTGCTACTACTATTACTGCGGCTACTGCTACTTCCACTGCTGCTACTACTACTGTGGAATACGAAAGAAGGGGAATTGTACGAGGGGCAACGTAGCCTTGTGGCTGAGACACTCAGCTTTTGAGCATAGGACCCTAGGCTTGATGTTGATAACTGCCAAAGAATTTTATTGCATATACTGTTAGTATTTCATTTATATAAGCATTCACATGGTTCAAATACATTCACATTCTGCAGGCTTGAGAGATTAGACCAGTGGTTAAAGACACTCGGCTTCTGAGCATGGGGACGTAGCTTCGAAGTCCACCACTGCCCAACAATTTTATTTTGTACTTTATTTTATTTCTATGGGCATTCACATAACTCTGCAGTATTCACCCTCTGCAGGCGTGGGCGAGTGAACCAAACACAAGAGCGTACACAACGGTAGAACTGTAACCTTAGGAAACCTTGCTTTTCTTCCCTTTTGTTCCATTTTAACAAAATCAATCTTGGGTTACACTTCTTACCAAAGAGGTAAGCCTACAGACTTTGCACATAATCTACCTTTTTCATTTTTCTTCATGTCACCTTATTGGTGCAATTCTGGCCCAACATTCGAAGCTTTTGCATGTAACTCGCCTTTGCAAGTCTTGCACTTTGCAAGTTTTCATTCTGTCATCAAATTCTGATGAAATCAATTATGTGTCCATTTTTCCCCATAAAGGTAAGGCTATAGTATTTGCATATCCTAATTTATAAAGATTTTATTGTTTCGTCCAGTTATGTTCAAATAAAATCTGGGTTGGTTTTTTGGTCAACGAGGTCTGGATAGCATTTACAAATCTTGCGTTCTTCGTTTTTTTTTGTCATTTTCTCATATCATTCTGATCAAATAAATTTTGGCTCCATGTCTCACCAAAAGCATATATAATCATTGCCAATCTTGTATTTTCGATTTTTAATTGCCTCGTCCAATTATAATCAAATCAATTTTGGGTCCATTGCTGATCTAAAATGCAAGCCTTTGCAAAGCTTGCATTTTCCAATTTTTCATGGTCTCGTCCAGTTCTGATCAATTCAATTTTGGGTCCATTTCTGAGCAAAAAGGCAAGCCTATAGCTTTTGCAAATCTTGTATTTTTCGATTTTTCATCGGCACGTTCAAGTCTGGTCCGATTCAATTTAGTTTCCATTTCTGGCCAAAAAGATACGCAAATCTGTTACTTTTAATTTTTTCATCGTCACGTCCAATTCTGATTGATTCAATTTTGGGGATATTTCTGACCAAAAGGGTAAGCCAAAAGGGTTTGCGAATCGGGTATTTCTCGATTTTCAATGGTCTCTTCCAATCCTGACGAAATCAGTTTTGGGCCCGTTTCTGGTTACGCCATTGCAAATCAAGTATTTTTCGATTCTTCATAGTGTCGTCCAATTCAGATCGATTCAATTTTAGGTTCATTTCTGACGCAAAAGGTAAAACTTTGCAAATCTGGTATTTTTCGAGCTTTCCTTGTTTTGTCTAATTCTCCTGAAATCAATTTTGGGTCTATTTCTGACCAAAAAAGTAAGGCTTTGCTAATGTGGTATTTTTCGATACTTCATTGTCTCGTCCAATTCTTAATAAATCAATTTTGGGTCCATTTCTGACGAAAAAGGTAAGGCAGGCTTCGCAAATCTGGTATTTTCCGATTTTTTCATTGTCTCGTCCAATTCTGGTGAAATCAATCTTGGGTCCATTTGGAAGGAAAAATATTGATGCGCATAAATATTTGCGCTAGTCCGTGTTTCCTGAGTCCGTGTCTGTTTTTTGTGTATGCGCATCAATATTTTTCCTTCCAAGTATGAACCAACTCGCCCAGCAGCATGTTTTATTGGGTCCATTTCTGACCAATAAAGTTATGCCGATAATTTTTACAAATCTGGTATTTTTCATTTTTTCATTATCAAGACCAAGTCTGATCAATTAAGTTTTAGGTCTAATCCTGAACAAAAAGGTAAGCCTATAGCTTTTACAAATCTGGTATTTCTCGATTTTTCATTGGATTTCTCTTTCTAGATGAAATCAATCTTGGGTTCGTTTCTTCCGGACAACCGCAATTCGTCTCTGACTTGTTTTCTTGCAGCCATTTACTCTTCGAATCATTCCAATAAGTTTTTCTACGTTCTGTGCATTTGCAATCTTTTTTTAGCTTATGTGAAACCATATGTGAATATATGGCAGGACTACTGGTCTTGCTCTGTCGGTAGCCGATTCGTCTCCGGAAAAATCTTATTGGAATGTGTCGAAGAGTAAACGGCTGCAAGAAAAGAAGGCAGACTAAGAATCATGGCATCAACCACGTTAGCAAGTTTGTTGATTGAAATAAGGAAGTCGTGTACAATGTTCCCTTCACATGCGGTAAGAGATACGTCGGACAGACGGAAAGATGTTTAAACACAAGATTAAGAGAGCATCGAAATAATTGTCAGATAATCACGCACTCGCGCAATCTAGCAACACATGTGTCGCAGTGCAAATGTAATACGCCCCTATCTGAAAAAACTGCTATTTTGGTCACAGGTGTATGATAAAATGGAACGAGTAATAACGGAATCATATATGTTGACACAGGCACATGCCCACGAATGTATCAGTGCACCATCCACTAATCTTTCTTCAATAGAAGTTAATTTCTTTAAAAACGACTTAGCTTTTATCATGCGCATGCCCAGTGCGTTTTTATTTATTTTTTTTCCGATGCCATGATTGTGTATATATGTGAAAAAAAAGGGAAAAATACGTCTGGAAATAAACAGTTGTGTTGTCTGCGCTCTGTGTCTGTGGTGTATTCAGTCCGTCCGCGTACGTTAAAAAAGCCTGATTACACAAGATGTACTACCAAATAACCCCTATAGTGACCCTTATTGACTCTTTACACCTATTTTGAGAAATCAACAATATGGGGGGGGGGGGGGGGGGAGGTTTCTCCTAGATCACCCCTCCCCCCCCCCCCCCCCCGGCTATGGGATTGATCGGGGACTTACCAGGCACGTCGACTACACTGATGCCCAAAGGGTATCCTATGGTCTGATGAAGCGACGGTACTCACATTAGAGAACAGGTGTCAGCTTTAGCAAAATAAACTGCACGCGATGGTGCTATGATGTACAGCCACGTCCACGTCTGTGTAGAGTGCGCGAGCAGCCAGTTTTTGCTCTGCAGGACGACACCTTGCGGCAGTTTCGGGCTCTGACGTGGTGTGTCAGGAGCATGCACTGCCTAATAGTGATGCTGACCACGTCAGAGATTCAGATCGATTCAATTTTAGGTTCATTTCTGACGCAAAAGGTAAAACACCACGTCAGGAGCATGCACCACCGAGTCAGTGCATGCTCCTGACGTGGTGTGTCAGGAGCATGCACTGCCTAATAGTGATGCTGACCACGTCAGAGCCCGCAAATGCCACAAGGTGTCGCCCCGCAGAGCAAAAACCAGCTGCTCGCATGCTCTACACAGACGTGGACGTGGCTGTACCCTGTCAATTTTTATGAAAGGGAACACGCGAGCGCGTGGCCTGCGCGCTCCGGCGGCTGCTTGCAGCGCGTTCAAGCGGGAGCGAGAGCAACCACAGCCTCTCTGCGCGTCATTTAATGGCGAGCAAAGCAACCAGTCATTGGTGATATGGAACCGCCGGCAAGATTGCAACCCCTCCCCCTTCAAGGCGATTACGCAAGAGGCCCGGGCTCTCGAATCGCGGGTTCGAAACCGGCCACGGCGGTCGCGTTTCGACGGAGGTGAAATGCTGGAGGGTCATGTACTGTGATGACAGTGCACGTGAAGCGAAACCCGAAGTGGTCGAAACGACTCCTTAGTCCTTGACTAAGGCGTCCATACCCTGAGTATTTTTGGGACTTTATGAACCAACCAGTCAGCCTTTTTTTTTTTGGGGGGGGGGGGGGGGGGGGTTCAGCCAATCTTTATGTGTGTGCGTGTGTTAGTGTGTGTGCGCGTACCTATGTAGACATGCAAAATTGACAAACTTTGTGATGAAGGCGAGGGGTGAAACACCCAATCCCTCCTGCCCATGCCAATAAAATCAACCGACCAACCAATCATTCAGAAAACGAACCACACTATGGTCGGTTACAGCCTACGAATGAATACCAGCTCCGTCCGCAAAACCACGGAAAGCTTGTCGATCACCTATGCAAGAGAGTCGGGCAGGCTGGTTTCCTTTGGAGCTATAGGCTTCCCAAGCAACGTCGAGCGGCGCCACTGCTGTTATCGTAACTGGGAATATCAACCCCGCTCCTTTCGCCACAACACTGCCGCCCCCGATTTCGCGCACGCGCAGAGCTCTCGGATTGCATCTGTGGTGCGTCACAATGTAACTATTGCTGACTAGCAGTGCTCCGGGTCGAATGAGGGGCGCATGCGCGCACGTGTCCTTGCCGCCGCCGCTGCCGAATCCGGCGACAAACCGCCTTCGCCGGCAGCGTCTATCCCCAGTAACCCACAGCTCGGCCGCGCGAGTGTCGCGCCCAAACTTGAGCTTGGGTTCCCCGTAAGTACTTTTTGTGCGCTAATGCACACTAAACACGTATTGAAAACTAAAGGTTCGTCGTTCCTACATAAAATCTCACCTTTCGCTAAGCGGTGACGGTGTAATCTGTAAATTTACCGATCTCTAAATTTAATTATAAAATTTACCAGGACGTTCAAGATTTCGACTTTGTCCGCCTCGGTAGATCAGTGGCTAGGGTGCTCGGCTGCTGACCCGAAGGTCGCGGGTTCGATCCCGGCCGCGGCGGTCGCATTTCGATGGAGGCGAAATGGTAGAGGCCCGTGTACTGTGCGATGTCAGTGCACGTTAAAGAACACCAGATGGTCAAAATTTCCGGAGCCCTCCACTACGGCGTCTCTCATGTAATCATATGGTGGTTTTGGGACGTAAAACCCCAGATATTATTATTATTATTAAGATTTCGACTTTAACGATGTGAACAGCGCGTCATGGAATACCAACTAGCCCGGTCACATACCTTGCTTCGACTTTAAATCTGCAACACGAACATGTACCTGTATTGATACACCGACTTTCTGTAACACGCGAAAAGTGCATGACGTCATGAAAATGAGCGAATGTGACTGGATAAAAATTCTTGGCGAAATTTTGCTGGGTGTGACAGTAGGACAATAGTGCGTGAGGGCTGTGGGTAGATCTTATATTTGTTCGTAGGTTTTACCCGAATATAGAGTTTTCTCCCCACAGAACTTCCTACAAGTGAAAATTTGTAGGAAGCTCTATGGTTCGGCGAGACGACGTTCTCTCCTCTTGCGACGCACGCATCGCCGTCGTAGAAGGCTGCTCGATCGCGGTCCCAAATCGACGACTAATTACTCCTACCGTGGGCGCACAGGCGAGCACCTGTTCGATAATTACGCCCTTATAGACGGGCGGTGCAGCCGAGAACAAGGCCGGAGGCGTGCTTCGAGTTGCGACACAGACCGGACGACGACGGCGGAGGGCTCGCCAGGCGAAAGTGCCGCACCACCGAGTAGGAGGGAAAGGGTTCGAGTGCCGTGTCTGCGACGCATGCATCAATAATTTTTTTTTCACCTCATTTTTTTTCTTCTTTTTTTTTTACTCGTTCTAACTGCTCGTGCATAGTGACAGCAGTAAAAGCGAGCAGCATTGCTTATGCTAAACGCTGACGGTAGCTACAGTGCAATCTCGTTGATTATACGTGACGCAAAGGAAGATGCTAACTTCAACGCTGGCAGGCATCGGACTAACACCACTCAGTGAAAATCGCATTTTGTCAGCAATGTGCGACCAAACAGTGTCAAAAACTGCCACAAGGGCGGTTCTAGATTTTCTCAAAAGCACTGGACTGGATACGAAGCTGTAGGGTACTGTGCTAAGTGGCTACTGTCATACGCACCACCTCTTCCTGTCGCCATCATCACCCTCCATTCCCTCTTTTTCCCCCTTCCCTTATCCCCGGTGTAGAGTAGCAGGCTAGAGCGCATAAGCTCAGGCCGACCTCTCTGCCTTCTAATAAATTCTCACTCTCTCGTTGATACGATTCGGCATAATACGTTTTACGGCCTAGTACGTTTTTCTCTTTATTTCCTGTCAATGTCTCTTGGAAATAATGTACTTTAATGGGGTTGATATGGTCACATTTTCGCCCGAAATTCAATAATACGACCGCGAAAGGGGATCTTGGCTGATATATGTATAAGTCCTACGTTTATTCTTCGGTATACTAGCGTTTTCTTTTTTTTACTTTTCAGAAAAGTTTACTCCTTGACAATGAAAAGAATAAAGTGCAGTTCAAATTGACCTGCTACTTCCGTGTTGCTCAATAAGAGTCGGGTTGCTGACGGAGTATGCATATTTTCCTTCCTTATTTTAACCTCTTTGGTTAATACGATTTTTGTATAATGCGTTTTATTTTCCTGTTTCCGTGAAAAAACGTATCAACAAGATTAGACTTATATGCGTAAAGTCGGCGTCAGAAGTTTAGATGCCACTAGGTTTCAGAAAACTCTAAATTTCTCAACAATCTTTCACTGTATTCAGTCGAACTGCACAGTGCATGTTGTTCGCGTGCTTTCGGAAAATGCCGGTAATATCAAGTCAAGGGCTGCCTGCCGAAGCAGCACCGATATTCAATTTCTTCTTGCGTCTCCTGGTCTCTAAACTTTCCCAGCGTTTGCTTGCCTCCCAGAATCTGCAGTCAACGATGTAGCAGACGTGGCTATGCGTTACAACCTCCTGTTGCAGTTTCGTCCACGTCTTCAGTTGCAGCGAAGTTTTAAATGCGTAAGCATTTCTAGGAGGCTCAACGTAAGCATTTCTAGGAGGCTCAACGAGAAAACTGCCCTATTCATCCATAAGGCGTGCGCACGGAGGGCGGGGGGGGGGGGGGGGGGCTAGTCACCTAAGAGGGGGGGGCGCAATGTCAGGCCCCACACATTTGGCATATTAGGGAGGGGGGGCGATGCGACGAACCTTCGCCTCCCACCCCCTGAAGGGGAACCCTGCGCACGCCTATGTATTCGTCCCTATGTCATGCACGACGAATCGCTATGAAGAAATAATACAAAGTCAAGTTTCTCAATGGTGCTGCGTTTCGAAACCTCAAACACAGTGCTCCGAAGGAACATGCCTTACCTACTGGGTAAACACCCAGGGTTGTAAAATGTGGAATATATCTGAACCATACGAATGCCTTTCAACGGTGGTGAAAGGACATCAACAAGTTGCGGGAACTGAACGGTGGGCGGTGATTTCGGTCACCTCCACAAACTCCAAGATGCTCTGTAGAGCCCGGAGGCAGGGAGGTGATGGGAAGAACAGTTCGTTTGCGGTCGTAGTAGGGAGTCCCTGCTGCCTGTAGACAGTGGTGAGCCCTGAACGTTCCTCCCTTCACCATCGGCCTACTCCATAAAAGGACGAGACCCTGGCTGTTTCTCCTTCTCTTCTTCTGTTATTCCACTTTATATACCATGTTCCCCCTGAGGCGTCGCTGTGCGACCTCCATATTGGGCTGCAGAAATAAGCGTCATTTCCTCAACAAACCACTACAATATACTGTTGCAAAACAAATGTAAAACTTCCTGTGAAGGCCTCGCTTATGTATTTCGCATGGTGCAATAAAAGCCAGCTTTAGTACAAGATGTAGAGCCGACATGGAGGACTGTACGAATCAGAAAAAAAAATTGACTGCTGAAAGTTTAATGCCAAACACGCGTTTTGGTGATCGCGGTATGAGCCTTCCGTGGAGAAGAGGCGCTGCATGAGGCCGTTCCAAACGCTGACGAATGCTAGAGGATGAAAGGCGCCGTGCCTATACCCAGTGCAGTTATAGTCACCTGAACTGCCGTTACTAGTATGCAATAAACTTCCCTGTGTGCCTATGCCGCCCGAAAATAACGTTCTACGGAAGGCGGTGACACCAGAGCTTTGTACCATATAAGCTCTACCCTTACAATTATTAACAATTATTAAAGGAGGCTCAACGCGGAATTTTTAACCGCGAAGCTGTTAAGGCTAGTCGTAATTTGTGCGGCCAGCGGGTATGTGCCGTGCGGCCGAGGCTAAAACTATCATCATCATAAACGGGTATGTGCCCCATAAATTGGGTAACTCCCGCTACTCATTACTGGTACACTAATATTGAAGAACAAAACTATAGTCATCAAACAGGTATGTGCCACTGTGCGGCCTATTAGAAAACTATCATCATCATAAAGGAGTATGTGCCACAATAATTGGGTGAATCCCACTACTCAGCAAAACTCCACTAAAAATGAAGAAGGCAACAGTTAGCCCCACAAATGGCTGCGAATCGACGGCGGCGAGCCGAAGATCTTGAATACGTACAAGGAGAGAATACTAGAGAACGGGAAAAGCAACGGCGGCTACGAGAGGACCCCGAAGCGATGGTAGGCCTAAGCCAACGACAACGTGCCCGTAGAGCATGGAATGTGTGAATGTTTGGTTTCAGCAGGAGCTTCTGTCTCTGGTGTTTGGACATCCGTGTCGTGTCTGTTACTGTCTGGGATTTAACTCGACCCCCTCTGCACTGATAATCAACGTAGAAACAGCCTAGCATCACCTAGCTAAAGCCTAGCAACGACCTAGAAGCAACCAGATGACTCTTCAGAATCGTACAGCTTCGCTGTTTCAAGTCTAGCGCGGCTTAGTTCAAGCTTAGCATTTTTTTTGCATTTAGTTCCTGTTGCAGTAGCATTCACCATTTGCAGTTACGCCCCTAATACAGACCAGAGACAGTTCCACTTTCGCTCCTGCAGCTTCTCAGAACTGCTATCTACGTCCCAGATTCTTGGCCCAGTTGTTCTGACTCTCAGTTCAATTTGCCTGCTTCCCACTCAACGCTTTCTTGGTTTGGCGAACACTGCAACGTATGTAACCGGGAAACAAAGTTTGCCCATGTACAAAGCGCCCCAATGTCAAAGAGCACGCGGTGTATTTCACTGATTCGTGCCTTATGCGTTGGAACGACGCACCGCACGCAGCGACCGTGGAATCCAACCCGCGAAAGTATACGCCGATCGCCCGAACTCACCTAACCATCACAGGTGGCTAGTGCTTCTCGAAACGCTGCACACATTTAGCTGGAAAGTACTTGAGATTGCGTGGTTGGCACTGTGCCCTTGTTTTAGTCTTAATTTGTTTCCTTTTTCTCTCTTACCCCTGTCGAAGGAACGATTAATAACTCTGCCGGACACCAGGGAGAGGCGACAACATCCATGCTAGTAGTAGGTCTGTGACGGCTATTAGGGCGTCTGGCTCTATTGCTTCTTGTGCGTACCCGACGACACCGTTCCCGGCACGCTGCCATATTTGTGCCGTCTGCTTCATCGATGATGTGTCGTAATGCCGCACGGGGCGCTCCAGACAATGACGTCACACTGAACGTTAAACTCATGGCTACACTAAACGCTGTTCGCCTGTTCAGAGTCTGTGTCACTTGTTGATCGATGATAGTCTGAAATGCCACTCGGAGCGTTACAGACGTAGTCGCCCTCTGCTCTTCTGTAACCTGCTAGATATGTCAGGTACTTGTACGTCTGTGGCAACCTAAGGAAGAAACAAATGACAGAGGAAAGGCAGGGTGGTTGAGTAACTGGTACGCTACCCTACACTTGGGAAAGGGATCGGGGAGTTTGAAAGAGTTATACAAAATACAGAGAGGGGCGGTACACAGTCACAGCCCTCACCGTCACAACATCACTTGTCGACGATGTGGGTGCACTTTGAAGACGCGGACAGGGAAGGGACAGGTCACACACAGCGTCCCTTCGCCGTCCGCGTCTGCAAAGCGCACCCACATCGTCAACATGCAAAACCAACTAGTCCAACTACGTACGCTCACAACATCACTGCTGGCCCATAGCCACCTGCGTAGGTCTGTTGTCTATGAAACTTTTAACAGTGCCTGCGTCGCCTTCGTCCGCGGATGTCTTCTCAAAACGGCATTCTAATATGGTTGCTGCCAACCTAAAAGAGCAGTGAGATTGGTAGAGCTGTCCAAATGAACCTAAAACAGCAGTGAGATGGGTACAGCTGTCCAACTGAAAGATGACTTTTACAGATGTGTCAGCCAGTTTGGTTCGCTCATTTCTGTGGAGTCAAGAGTCTTTCAGCATTGAAAAGCGGTTGATTCCTACCCGTGCGAAATCCATGCTTTGTGTAGCTGCTTTAAGCTACCAACTTGAACGTCCAGGCAAATTTTACGGCAATCCTTATGTTTGTGCTTAGCCCAAAGATAATGTTTTGAATCTAGAAACAACGAACTTTTGATTTCCGAATAAGCCCAAGTGTTTATAATATCAGGGTAACAACGCCTAAGCTGCCACGGATCTTCTATAGAACGCGCCGTCATAATAATAATGTTTCGAGGATTGCCGTGCTAAAAGCACCATATGATAATGTGACACGCCCTAGCGAGTGACTCCGCATTAATTTCGACCAACTGGAATTCATAATGGAAAAGATTTGAGCGCAAAAAAGGACGGGACACAAGACAAGAAGACGACTACACGAGCGCTCACTACCAACTGGTTTTATTCAGAAGAAAACATGTGAATATAAAGCTCAGTACGCCACACGCGCGCCTGCGCACATATCAAGTGAGATAGACGAGAAAAGCTTATCGTAAACTGCGCTCAACCAACTGCATCTCACTCCCCCGCAAGCATACCGACGTTTGGCTAACACAATCTGTGCCTTTCTTTTTTATGTAAAAGGCCTCCAAAAGCTCGCGTGCCACGGTGTCTCTGCTGCGGAATTCATAAGCAGTGTGCATGTTCGGGCTAGTTGTTAATCCTTGATTTCTTCTTTAGCACAAAAAAAAAAACATTCCTGGAGCAAAGGGAGGAAGAATATGCGACAAAAAAGCTCGTGTGTGTGTCGCATTCTTTTCTTCCATCATTGTGTTTCATGTTTTTTTTTTCTTCTTGCGCTAGAGTAGAGGACATCCTTAACGAGCACCTATATGTAAGTACACGGGTGTCCTCTGCACTTCGCCCTCATCGAAATGCGGCCGCCGAGGCCAGCAATCGAACCCACGCCTTGAAGCCTAGCGTTGTGGCACCTTACCTGCTAACTTACCCCGGCGAGTACGCCCGGATATTTCGAGGGCAGAGTATGCAACAAGTTTTTAGGAAGTCACCGAGCCCAGCATTCTAGTATGTACACTACGATGTACCTTATATCGTTCAGTCGCGTTCGGCAACAGGAAGTTTGCAAAGGCATAGGAGTTTATTTTTAATTTTTTTTGTAAGCTGAATTCCCACGAAGCCCTGCACACACTTGTAGCCTTAGGATCTTAAGTGTTTGAACATGTGGTCATTTAGTTAGTGACGCAGTGATTCAATAAAATTTGAAGCTTTTACGCCTTAAAACAGATCGGCAGTTCACCTTTGTCGTGAAAAACCTTTTTCCCCATAAGCTTTTGAGACAGACTGTATACGCTCTTCACCCAAGGAACTTTTTTTCTCAAGACACCGGGCTCTTGGGGAGTACGGAATACGGACTGGAGTCATATACTGGACCTTCAAATTTTACTCAAGCTCTAGATTTTATTTTATCAGCATCAATATTCAGAGAGGGGGCTGTAATATTCACTGATTCGCTCGAGATAGTGTGCAGCTGGACTTCTTTTGGCCTTGGCAGGCTGATAAACTATCTAAACTGCTTGTGCGACAATAAAACGGCCGCTATTAGTCCATTCGCTTTATCTCCTTCTTTTGCATGTGTGTAGCCGACGTACATGCTACTTACAACGATAAGGCTTAACTGCGGTGGAATACGGCATACTCTCGTTTTCGTCTAGAGCTCGCACGGCCAAGGGGAGCGAGTCCTTGAACTCAAGCAGAAAAAAATGCGTGGACGGCCGTCTCATACGAGGCGCCGTGAAGTCGAGAAAGGCCGATGACTTATTCGCAAACGGAATCTCATCTACATCTCTTTCATTCTTTGTTCTTTTAGCAACGGTGTTGGCACCGACCCAATAGTCTACCTCGTGACCTCATTCTTTATTTGAACTAGGCTAAACAGGGTTGCTTAATAGCTGTAGTGGTGCGTAAATTTCACGAATGTGAGAACGTACGAGGCTTTACGGTGAAAGCGGGAAGGAGTCACCGATGACGGATACTATCGGCTTCCCGCCCGATCCAGTGTAGATAGAAAGCCGTGAGGACCAGATCTGTGCGAGTTTTTTCGTTCAGCGGCAACTAACGAGTCCTTGTTTGAGCCAGAGCATGAGTCTGTATTTGCGCCGCGACTCATGGTGAGGAGTACGTGACTCAACCGTAAACCTCGTTACACCCTCGATGGTGGCCTTCTGTGTAGATCACGACAATGACCGCGGCTAAGACTTACCAGCTGTCGAAGCAATACCTGCTCGTGAGGAAAGTTGTGATCAGTGATTTCCCTTCGAAACCTGTCCAGCTCCAGAGTCAATGAATCAATAAGAAGCAACGAATGGCCGCGTGAATTAATCGTGTTTCCCCTACGATGAGAAATAATCCACTCGATTGTGTCGATGGTCTTACCTCGTTTTGACGTCATGATTGGCCTCTGATGACACGGTAATTCTCGCACTTTTTTCCCCCGTTCCCTGTGCACTCCGTTCGGTTCCTCTTGAAATGTCAACGCTTTTGAATACCCCGACATAATCAGCTGCTCTGTGAGATTGCTTAGTTAGATTTCCCTTAAATACAGTTGATCGTAGCTAGGCGGGCGCTCTTTACAATATGATAAACAGCTTCACTGGAGAGCTGTGCAGTCTCGTGTTTGGCTCACCGCCAAATTGCATTGCAATATGTATACGTGAGCGAAACGTGCTGGTCGCCATTCCCTGTTCGTGTGCTGTGGTCATTCCACACGTCCATGCGTCATTTTAGATGTGAAGCATCTTATGGCGAAGCTTAATCCGGTGGTGGTGGTGGTGGTGGTGGTGGTGGTGGTGTGCCGCGTGCCCACCCTTACTGCGCATGCGCAAACCCTTTAAAAAAATAAAAATAAAAAACCTCCTCTCCCCCTCTCTCTCCTCTAGGCATCCCTCCCCGCGGCAGCCACACCCTCACTGCGCATGCGCCTCCCCTCCTCTCTCCCCTCTTACACTCCCCCCCTCTCTCCTATAGGCATCCCTGCCCGCGGCGTCTACACTCCCACTGCGCAAGCGCGTCCCCCCCTCTCTCTCTCCTACGCTCCCCCCCTTTCTCCTCTACGCATCCCTGCCCACGGCGTTCACGCTCCCGCTGCGCATGCGTGTCACCCGCTCTCTCTCCTCTCCTACGCTCCCCCCTCTCTCGCCTCGCGACGCCGACGCAGGCAGCGTCTGCTAGCGAGTTTTCTTGGTTGAAAAAACCGACTGTTCGCGCTGCACAACCGTTCACTGGCCACCCCGTATATATGGCAATGGATCTTGACCTCCAAGGTGGTGCCGGTGAGAGATTTCTCCTGTGCGTTGTTGAACAATAAAAATTCGCAGCGTGCGCGTTAACTAAAAGCGGTGCGGGTCTCTGTCCAGTCGGAGTCTTCTGTCTCTCATTGCCCATTAGCAGCGATTGGCATGTTCCAGTAGGAAACACTGCTCCATCACTGCCTGCTTTGCGCCTCCCCAGTTTTCTCTCCTGGGCAACGCTGCGATGAGTTCCAGCGTCAACGCCGCCGCCAGTGTAAGCGTTAGCGCCCGCGCTTCACATCTACACATGGTTCCCTTTAGCGGGAGATGGTGTAATTTTTTTTAGCTTCGCTAAAGATGTAAACAGCGGTCGAACAGTGGACCACAATGGAGCCAATGTTTCTACCTGTAGATTTGTCTTCCACAAGGCTCTGACGAAGTAAACTCGAATATCTGTGCCGAATAATTGGCTACGGCGAAGTCCTCTGCACTTCCACTGCAGCTCTCATAAACTTAGTTCGTCTAGTTAAACTCAGTGTCACAATATAATTTCACTGACAAAGGAAAACATTGCTTTCGCAAACCTTCCGCAACCTTGCGGGATTCCACAGATCTGATTTAGCAATAATATTATGTCACTGTACAGTACCACTTCCGGAATGACGAAGCACTCCATTTTTCAAATATTCCGTAAGCTTCCCTAGCACGTGGAGTACCGTAGTCCTCTTCTATTTCTTAACCTTTAATAGTTCACGGATAGGCAATATTTGTTTAACTGTGCACACGTGTAAAACGAGGTAACCTCAGTCACATCCACAAGGATGTATTGTGTCTTAGAAAGCTGCCTAGGCTGGTTGAGACGACAGCGAACACAGTTCTCAGCACACACTCTTCATCAAACGTTCACTACCAAGGAAGCTTTCAGCAACACGCTGTAACAGGTAGAAATAGACTGGCACAGACGTTTTTTCCTGGTGCTGCGTCAGGAAAATCTTGTTACGTCAGCTTGCACGGATCAGTCACAGCACCAGCACTACACAACACACTCACTGTGCCGACCACATCCATCGACGTAATCGGTCATCATGTCTCCAGAGAAAGTGTAGAGCAAATGTATACAAAACTAAGTGTTCTTGTAACCCGTAACCAGACGACGGAGTGTCGCAGCATGATGTCATGGTGTCCAGTCATGAGCCATTTGAGAACATCCAAGGGCAGTCATCTCAAATGAAACTCGCTCGTTGCCCACTGAAAAAAGGCCGATGAGTAAGCTTAAGACCGCTGAGAGTTTTTTCTTTTCTTTAAAATACGTGTTCCTCTCTTTCAATTCGGAACCTTGTCCAGGAGAAGGAGTGATTACGTCTATGCATGCTTCCGCCGGTTTAGGCAATGTACCACAGTGCGCCTTGTAGTTATCAAGACTGAGGCTTGTAGGATACAACAATGTAGGCTTGAACTACAACTGCTGAAACCTAGTGTGGTGTTCTGTATACTACTCGATTTTATCCCACGTTTCTTTACTGTGAAACAAATGTCTCCAAGTTGCACAAACTTAACCTGCGGTGAAATCTCGGAATGGGATTGTGACATTTCTTACCAGCTTCACTTTCCCGAGACAACCATAGGCATTCCGGGGGCGGTGGGGGGGAGGGGGGGGGGGGCGAACGCACCCCCCCACATATCGTATCGGGGGGGGGGGGGGGGGCGCAAAGTGCCCTACCATAAGTTTACTAAATCGGACCTGTTTCGCAGGGTAATGGCCATGCAGGTTTCTGACTATAATGGCTGCCGAAGGTCCCTGATGTTGCGCTCCGAGAGCTGTTTACTCCTCATCTTTACCTCCCGGAAAGGCTAAGGACCAGAGGCAGGCCATTATGACAATCACGTCATCCCTTCCATTTTCAATTTTTCATTCATTGTTAAACATGTCGTCTTTTGGACTCAACAAAGGGAAGGGGGGGGGGGAGGAAGAGGGGGGCGCTGAGATGGAGCTTTGCTTCCCACTGATGGCGAAGCCTGCGCACGCCTGTGGAGACAGCACTAAACTGACTGTGTACTTCCCGACCTCTTTCGAAAGCCAAGCTACTGCCGCATGGGTCAATGGCGTAAGAAGCAACAATGACGTTGCTTGTCTGCTTGAAGTCGACAGGTCTCTGCGACCGCTTGTAGACTCCATGGGCAGCTTCATGTGTGCGCACAATTAGCTATTTTGTCTTCTCTTCTGTATTTCTTTTCACCCCTGCATTCCTTTCCGCACTGCAGGATAGCAAACCATAGGTTCACCTGTTTAACCTTCCTGCCTTTCCTAGCTTTCCTTTCCTTGCTTATTTGTTCTTATCTCTCTTTCTCTCTCACACACATTCTCCCTCGATAAAAGAACATTGCCGATTGTCTTGTTCCATAGATAACGGCATTCAAATCGTGACCCTTGTCTCGGCGCTCGATGAAATGACAGCCGGAGTGTTCTCGTGACCGTCACCGGTACTCGAGGAGCAGCTGCTGCAGTCTTCGTCGTCGCTATCGGTCGTCGACCTTTCATCGTCGGAACTGTCGCTTGTGTCGCTGGCGTCGAGACCACCGGGCGTCTCGCGGCCGCCCGTGGGAGCTTCGTAGCGTCCGTTGCTCAGCGGCGGAGTGCGAGTACAAGGCGGTGCTGGCGGAAGCAGCAGACCGGCAGTCAACGGTACCGTCACTTCCGCCAGTTCGGAAGCCGCTGTACCAGTAGCTGGAACCTTGATACGGTAAGGCACTGCCGCAGGGGCAGGAGCCTTGGTGTTGTTGTTGTGCAGGCCCGAATGTGGGGCGCCTGGCCTCGCCCCCGTTCGCAGGTTGCGCATCCTGCGCCAGGCCTCAGGAATGCCTGCAATAAAATTTAGGATCACCAAAGAGAGCCGCGCTTCCGGTAACGTAAGTACAGGGCAGGCTTGGTACAAAATATATCGCTTTATACAAGTGTTAAAGAAATCTCCCCTTCCTTCACATGTAACACTTGTTAAAAAAAGCTCACTTCAACAAAATCGGGGAAGATCCGCCATTTCCGTTACGGAAATGACATAGAAATCATCAAATGGCCTTCGAGAATGCGGATATCGGTGAATTCTAGAATATTAAGTACGGACTAGGGCTCGGATTTCGCAACGTTGAATTTCGTTTCCTATTCTCCTTGTAGAGGCACCATGTGGCAAAACCAAGTGAGCTGTTGCGTAGCCAGATATTTTGTTTGGGGGGGGGGGGGGGAGGGATGTTAACCATACCTCATGTACGGTCATGCGTGTGTTTCTATGCATGGATATTTATTTATTTATTTATTTATTTATTTATTTATTTATTTATTTATTTATGGTATATTCACATACAAATTTGAAGATCTTCGGGAGGGGGGGTTTGAATCCCCCCTTCCCTATTGGCTACGCCAGTGCGAGTGACAATGGCAGTTGGGCGTAGTCCGAGCCATGACCGAAGGCGAACAGGAGGCTAACCGAAAGGGTTTTCAAATAACGCGCTTCATGCTGCGACCGCTTGGGTTCCCACGCGTCCACGCACTTCGACCATACCAATACGGTGTCCACGTCACTTACGAAGTTGTTACAGCAAGACTTTTACGGAATTATAACGACTACCAGCTATGCTTATTTTCGGTTACTACGATGGCGGACACTGATCCTTTATACCAATTTGAGCAAACGTTAAGTTTATCGCTTTCATCCTTTGCTACTCTTAATTTGTTTTGCTTTGTAATGTGTGCTCGCGAAATAAGTGCCCAGCGCACTCACTCTTGCTAGAGATGACCGGGGCGTCGCAGCGGCGCACCACCAGCAGCACAGCGGCGACGGCGAGCAGCAGACCGGCAAGAGCACCGAACACGATGCCGACGATGACGCCCGCGCTGGCACCAGCCGTCGGCTGCAGGCGAGCACCAACTATGCCCTTGAGCTGGAGTCTGCGCGCCCGGTGACGCAGCAGTCTATTAGAATAAGGAACACATTCGGAGGAACACGGAAGCTTGACGAGATGAAAAATTTTTGAACATGGGTTGTCGCTGGAGGCAATCTTTCGGCAAGCGGTATTCTGTAACTTCAATCTTCAAGACTGCAGTTGCTGCCTTGAAAAGACAAGACTTTTTGTCGAAACGTTGGGTCCATCGACGCCCCGTGTCCCAAAGATTTTTCATCTCTTCAAGCAATCACTTGAGCAGCTTTAATATTGGGACCCAAGACGTTGGGGCCTCAAGCTCTAGCGTTGATTTTGTACAATACCCACTTTTTTTAGGCTCGCCAGCCGGAGTACAAAACAACGCGAGGTCTTGGGGTACCCGGTAATAGAATAATTGTTGGCCAGGGGAGAAACGCGTTGACTTCGTGGATTCATGAATTCTCTTAGTATTTGTCTGTCTGTCTGTCTGTCTGTCTGTCTGTCTGTCTGTCTGTCTGTCTGTCTGTCTGTCTGTCTGTCTGTCTGTCAGAGATTTTGTGACGCGGTGAAAATGAAAGCACTGACATAGTCATTGGATTGGCTACACTCGGGTACAACCAAGGAAAGAATAGCTCCGCCCACAGAACCGCGGCGCTCCTGCCCTTCACCTGTGAGGGACAGTCGGGCCAGCTGATTTCCGCTCAAACCATATGTACTTTTTTTTTCTCGGCTAATATAATAATGCTATATACACATATTAAGAATTAAATATTCGTCGCTACTACCTAAAACGTTACGTTTCGCTGAGCAGCGATGCAAGAATCCTTGACGAAATTCACCAAGACGCTCAAGTTTCTCACCTAAAACGAGCGACACGAATGTGGGTCTGTATGGTATACCTGAAACACTCGAGAAGTGCTTGACGACGCGAAAATGAGTAAACGCTATTGCATACCTGCCAACTTCGCAGCTTGAAAATTCGGGAGACCGCAGTGGGGGGGGAGGGGGGGGGGGGTAGGTTTGCATATCGGAAATTACTGTATTACTATATGACAGAGACATTTGCGACCCGCTGTCGTTGCTTCCGTCCACTGCGATTGCGAAAGCACGGCGTTTCAGAGCTCTACCACTGTGTTTTCGGCATTTGCAGCCATTTCCCCCACGATGGCAGTTGTTTTCGTACGTCCGCACCCGTACCGCTTCGCGTCCGAACAATTTCCGAAACAACGGCCCTTTGTGATCACTAACGCTTAGCGGCAAGTTGTGTTCCACAAAAAATCCCGTGAATAGGCATTCTGCGCTGATCGTACTGTCTTCGCAGCTCTTTTGGAAGAAGCTTCCGATGTTGCCCTGCCCTTCTGCAGCACGAACGTAGTCCTGATGCTTCTGTGAAGCGATGTTCACCCTTATGTCGGCCTTGCCGCCGTGCGAAACGCTTACATCACAAGCGCACGTGGTGCAGAATTCGTACTTGTCACCTTTCCGCGAAGCCACAAAGCACGGAAAGTCAGCTGTGTATGAGTCAAGAAACACTTGCAAGTATATACTTCTTCTTTCCTTTTGACACCGCCATCGACCTTCCAACTGAAATCGGGGAAAACGCAACCCTCACAACCACGTAACAAACGCAACTGACGCCTAGGCAGGCGGCGTATAGGCCTAGCGTACAAAACGCGGCGGCCAAAACAGACACACGCGAAAGTAGTGGTACATTTTCCCTCTCCTTCTTTTGGTACAGTGGCGAGCGTGTCTCGCGGCCTCCGGCCTTCGCCCTGATGCGCGGTGCTATATAGTGCCTAATATACTTAGCGGTACTCAGTATGGTTACAGTGAACTACAAGTGTAGTGGCGAGTGCTCTTTCGCAGCACCGCAACTGTCGCAGCAGGAAAGGCTGACGTGCGTGCGTGATTAAAAAAAAAACACATCTGCTGTGGCGGCCACTTTTCGGGAAATTCGAGATAGCAATCGTACTATCGGGAGATTAGGTGAAAATTCGGGAGTCTCCCGAACAATTCGGGAGAGTTGGCAGGTATGCTATTGGAATGAGCACTCTTGTGAGAGGGAGAGCGACGGCTGTGGACGGAGCTGACGTTTTTGCTTAGGTTGTAAACGAGAGTAGTTGTCCAGTGAATGACCAACCGATGGTTTGAGTTATTTACTGATTGACTCACTGGTGCGCTGACTGGTTGTCTGAGCAGCATGCAGAGCAGTGAGGGCGCTGAACACGGCGCCCACGCTTGACGCATGATGGTCCGAACGATAAGCTATAAGTGATTATAGCTGGCTAACCGTTTCAGTTATCAGTCGGTTAGCCGATCTCACGTTTGGTCATGTCGCAGGTCTTGTCGTTAGGCTAGCAGCCGTTACTGAAGGCAACGTGAACATCCCGGGAGAGGCGTAAAGACAAGGGGCCGATGAGAACTGTCTTTGTGCCCTCTCCCGCGCTGTTCACGTATAGCTATGGAATACCAACAGGTCGCACACCTTGCTTCATTTACTTAAAGGTATGGAAAGGGTTCACTGACTGATCGGTTGATAAAATACGATTGCCTTCACGAACGGATTACCTGCGCAGCATGTCGAAGTACGACTGGACCATGGACTCGAGCCCCAGGTAGAAGTTGCAGTTGGAGAAGTGGCCGCGGCTCTCCAGGTAGATCTGGTCGGCCACTTCCTGCGGGAACACGCCCGACACGGCGGGCCCCACCAGGGTGGTCGACTGCGCATTGGTTACAGTAACGAAAGGAAGTGTGAGGCTGTTGTTACCAGAAATGGTTAACTCAAATACCAGCGCACCCGAAACCGCGAATAATAATAATAATAATAATAATAATAATAATAATAATAATAATAATAATAATAATAATAATAATAATAACAGTAATTTTTAAAGATCCTAACTCTCCGACGACAATCTAGTTCTATTTGAACAAGCAGTGCGATTAGCGGTTTTTAAACTTGAAATAATAATTCAGACGTATCGGTTTATATATAATCACCGTCTTGACCTTGACCGAGTCAGACTGGCACAAGCTGCAAAAAACTCGTGCGGTATATAGCTAGGTACTCTGAACCCACTCCTTCTTGTAATCTGAGAATACAGTGGCAGACTTGTCTGAATTGGACTAAACTGAATCGTCTTCAGTCTCCCGTTGGGTCTTTGACACAGGTTGCTTCATTTAAATTGCGGTCCTTTAATCTAGTCGTAGCCTAACCACTTATATAAAACCCACAAACGGTTATAAAAGGACCCTTAAGAAATGACCATATCTTCTCGAAGAAATATCGTTTTCATCATTATGATCCCCGCATGAAGTCTATGGTTCCACTGAAGCGCCATTACTCATTACCATGGTGTCCTTGGTTGAGATCAGAAGCAGTATGTCATCGTCGCAGTTGCCAAGATTCCACTTCTTGCGCAGGGTCTCCGCGAACACGCGCACTGCTTCCTCGACCGGCTGGCTGCAACAGAGAGAGTCTAGTTGGTCACTCTATCGACATTATAACCGATAATTTACTCTATAATAAGCACTCTATAATGGGCACTTCATCTGCACTTCCACGCCTTTAGATTATGGAATAACCTGCCCTACAACATGGCTTCATTTTCCAACCCTGACACATTCTATCACCAACAAACTGCACATTTTCGCCGATATCGTCCATTAAAAAGGCGAAATTTGTATATATTGTGTCAGTATTATGTGCGTATCATGTATTTATTTATGTATTATGCATTATGTACGTATTATGTATGAAGTGTTCAAATTTTTCTGTATGATGTATATCATTTCTCTCTGGTTTTCGATACCTTTTTATTTGTGCTGATAGATGTCATTATAGAGCTCCCCTTACACAATGACCAACAGGCCTGTAAGGTATCCCAAATAAATAAATAAATAAATAAATAAATAAATAAATAAATAAATAAATAAGTGCATGCTTCGTGCGCAGATTAATCCAGTGAATTAGTCTTTAGAATGACTGTGATAGTGATTATCATGATCAATTGTTCGATGAAGATCGACTGGTTAATTTTTTTTATTAATAGATTTAATGACTGGCTCACAGAACACCTGTTATAGCACAGTGTGAT
This sequence comes from Rhipicephalus appendiculatus, assembly GCA_030522465.1. Taxonomy (NCBI): domain Eukaryota; kingdom Metazoa; phylum Arthropoda; class Arachnida; order Ixodida; family Ixodidae; genus Rhipicephalus; species Rhipicephalus appendiculatus. Next base: position 294,980 of record JALIZH010030813.1, on the reverse strand, counting down.
TTGATTAGCAGGGATTATAGCAAAGGGCAATTTATTTATTTCGTTTTTATGGCGAAAGTCTTAAATCATTTAAAATGCCTCATCAAACGCAAAAAGTGACCATGGGCGTCAGCGCGAGTGATGCCAGAAGTCATGATGTGATGACGTCACACAATGGCGTCATCATGACGTCACTATGGCCTCAAATAACGTGACTTCACGCGGTGACGTCATCGCATGACAACGTCGCTTGGTCAAATGCGGGCCGATCCCAGGGGCAATGCAAAACCACGTAAGGTGCGGAAAGCTTTCAGTCCAGTGTATTGATTCCCCCCCTTCCTATAGGAAAGGGGGGAATCAATACACTGGATCAATACACAGTGTATTGATCCCCCCCCCCCCTTCCTATAGGAAGAGGGGAATCAATACACTGGAGTGAGAAGAAAATGAAGATGGCTTTCGCCTCTCCTTCTTGAAATGCATAAAGTATCGACCATGTGACTTAATTTATTGACTTAAGGCAATTGAGGAACTAAAAACACGGCAATGAAAATGGGGAATCCGCAGTGTAATAAGAATAACAAGAAAGCATGGAAAAAAAAGAAATTGTTTATACATTTAAAAAAGTCAGAATTACTGTAAAGAGCACTTACACTTACAAAATTATGCGGATAACAAACAGGCAATGTTCCCGAACGAAAGTCCTTCTAAGCACTCTAGTTAATACTAGGATCATTAATTACGGTTAATACGTTCCTTAAAACGAGTAGACGAACTGACACTTAGGGCCGTATTCATAAACCAACCTTATCCTTATCTCACGTTTTCCTTATCCGTTTTGTGCTGTTAGTGCATTTGATAAACAAGTAGGTCAGTATTCACAGAAAAATCTTGTAGTTATCTTTTACCCTGTCACTACTTTTGTAGAGAGTCCAAAAACTTACGGAAAACACAAGATACGGATAAGGTTGGTTTGCGAATACGGGCCTTACTTTCATCGATTGGATCACTAATCGAAAAATCGATTCATCGTCTGTAAATCTGCTAATGGGGCAGAATGATTTGATTAATCGGTTGGTTTATCGATCAAATGATTGATTGATTGATTTACTATCCATTTGAGCGCGAGCTCATTTATTCTGACTGTTTTATTGCCATAGCGAGGCTGATTTGTCAATCGAACGAAAATCTAGTTGACTTGACGTATTGATTTTTCTATGTATATAATGATATAATGACTACCGGTTGCATTGGCTTAATAACTGATTGATTAAAATATTGCTAATCATTTTGGCTTATTGATTGATTGATTCAAATATTGCTGATCATTTTGGCTGATTGATTGATTGATTGATTGATTAATTAATTTATTGATTGATGTGCGCTCACTTGTTGGCCCTGTGAACGTGCTCCATGATGGCGACGCCGAGTGTGATGCCCCTGGCGTGAGACTTGCCGCACGTCGGGCAGATGCAGAGCGTCTCGTTTCTGATTCGTTCGATGATTCCGTCCAGTGCGTCAGCTGCGAACAGAAACAATTAAGGTGCGCTTAACTAATCACCCTGGCGGCAAACGGATTTCACTGTCGAGCAGAATCGGAAAAGACTTGACTAAGACGTGTGACATCAGCAACGTTATGTCTAGAAGAGGCGTAGAAAAAAAAAAACGTATAGGCTATCCCCTTCAGGCGCAACGTCCACATATGTGGATGCGACTTGTTTTTGCCAGTTTCTCGGACTAGTGGGAAAGAAAGGGCAAGATACATTGTGCATAGGAATAATTCAACCTTCTGCATAGTCAATGTGTTTTGACTAGACCCCAATGTGCTGCATACGACTGCAGCCGATCGCTTTTATGAAGGCACTACGATGCTTGAAGGGCCACTGGGCTTGCTGCGTTCCAGAACCAACTTCTTAAATATTATTTTTCTTTGCTCAAAATGAACAGAGCCAAAAACGAACTGTCTGTGCATTTTGAGCCTAAGATTACCTTCTTTTCGGGTAAAAATCGTACTTATGTGGTTGAAGAATGATTAAATATTTAATTATACGCTAATTAATATTGATTAGCATAGCTCGCAAAAAAACAACATATTTCTCCATTTTCTTTCTTGGAATGTAATAACGAGTACCTTAGAATGATGTTCTGCGAAATTTAGACATTTCCGCACAGTGCATCATAATGCGCGCCTGAAGGGGCTATATTCGTGAAATTTTCGTTAGCTTTTCAGCCGCTCTGCGCAGCTCCAGCCTCGCCGACCAACCATGGACCGTCCAGCTGGAAAAGCGGCATTACTAGAGCCCGTGGTTAACTCTTTTGGGGCAACTAATACCAGTACACTTGCAAGGTACCCACTACGCATCATAATTTTGGTGAAGTACGGAAGCATCCAGCCATTATTCATTATTCTGGGAGAAGCGTGTTACCTGCGACACACCTGTAAGGCATTATGTGCACTTTGTTGATGCTGTAGATGCTGACAATGAAGAATCATGGCTGAGCATTTTGTAATGGGTTGGAAGCGTCCAACGACCCACTAGTTACGTAATTCGCATTGTGTGAAGCCTGGTTGTTATTTTACTCTTTTACCACGCTATATTACACAATTTAACGTCGTTCCTTCCCGACATGAAGCCTCTATAGGGTCTTCCTACGAAGCAGTTTCAAGCACCGGCATGGCTCTGTGATAGAATACTGGGCTGCCTACGGAGAGGGCCCAGGTCCGAACCCCGTTCCATTGCGGATATCTTTTTTTATTTATTTCGTGTTCTTTTTTCCTTATTTCGCGCGATAGCGGTTACGGACACCGGCGGCGGACAACAACGGCGCCAAAAAACGGCCGTTGTTATAATCTCATGACAGCTTTCGCTGTAAAACGAGCCTGGGTTGACACCTAATGTATTGTATTGTGCTACTGAGTCTTCTCAGGAAAGTGGTCGAAGGGCAATTACAGAATGGTCTTTCAAAGCATGGGGTATTGAACACAGTTCACCACTACAAAATAGGCACTACAAAAAATCAAAGTTGAATACAAAATGTTATGTACAATACGAGTAACTATAGGAGACCAAAATATGCATTCGGCTAGCGTAGTCATCAGGCTATATGATGTTTTAAAAATGGATCTCAAGGGTGTCCCCCCAGCGTGAACACAAGATAGGTAAAAACCTTCCTGACACCCCCCCCCCCCCCCTCCCACCCCATGACTTACGCCACCCGGGAATACCCAAATAAAAGCGTCTACCACTCACCTTGTTTCTTGCTCATGACGCGGTCCGGGTCACAGACGAACGACGGCCTGTAGCGGTTGCAGTACCGCGGCTGCGTCAACGGGTGCGGGATACTCGTCCACGCGCCAGTACCACTTCGAGTCCGGGTCCTCATCCTCGAGGTTGCACCAGCTCTCCGCCGACAGCGCCACAGAGGGCGCGCACGACAACAACATGGCCGCCAGCAAGATGGCCGACGCCGGTCCTCCGTGATTGGCCGCGATCCAACATGGCCGCGCCTCTTCCCCGTACAGCGGCCACCATCGCTGCCTAACTAACTACATGTGCACGCTGTCTAGCCGTCGGCGATAAACGATCGGTCGCGGCGAGCACCGAAAAGCCGAGTGATCTCGTCTCAGCCGAGTTGGAGGCACGTCGTCTTAGTCTGACCCGTCGTCGCACCAGCGGGCGTTCTGGTTTGCGAGCCCTCGAACTTCGTCATGGCGTCAGCTTTCTGCGCCGACGTCATCGGCCCAAGAGTCTTCGATTTTATATTGACCTTGGGAGGACCCGAGAGCTGCCGATTAGTTGAAACATCGAGTGTGTCTGCAATAATAGAAAAGAAGAAGAATAAATCATATGAATGTAAACGTACTGCGTCAACGAAAGAAGGGGAATTTTTTTCCAGGGCACACATTTCTTTGACAGACGCAAGAAAATCAACCCAACAGACAATTAGGCCAGGCAAACCATAGGGAACATCAACTGTTGCCCTTAACTGCATACGCTATCTCACAAGCTGATTGCATGATCAACCACTTTTTGCGCAAAAAATTTTCAAGACAGTGGACGAACGAAACAATTTTTTTTTTTTTGCGCAAAAAGTGGTTGATCATGGAGTACCAACTAGCTCGGACCCACATCCTTGTTAAGCTGATTGCAGCTGCGTGGAAGTTAGTTTCCTATTGACTAAGCAGCCCCGTAGCTTCCATAGCACTGCCACCTGTATGTGCGATGGACTATAGTGTAGTAATTATGGCGCAAATTGAAATGAAGTAATGTGGACGAAAAATCACCATTTTTCGTCGATGGGATCCCAACCCAAAACCTTCGAATTACGCGTCTGATGAGGGAAGGCGCTTCCTTGTCCATTTCGTTGGGTATTTTTGTGCGTCTAGTGCGTCGTGTACGCTGGGTATCTGCGTAGAGTTAATATGGGTATCTATGTACGCTCGCAATGGCTTGGAGAGTTATCCAGCTTCGCTCGTAGCTAAGACGGCGAGGGAAGGCCGAATTGGCTACGGGAGACCTTGTGTCATTACGATACGTTGTGCAGAAGTGTAGTAATGTGGCCCAGCGAGTTACTGTGAATCCACTCTAAATACAGCGCTAAAAAGGAGACTCAAACACACGCGAAGCTAAGGACAGGAACCAGTGCTGACCACAGGCGTAGCCAGAAATTTTTTCGGGGGGGGGGGAGGGGGGTGGTGGAGCGGAAGCACCTTTTTGATCTGAAGTGAGACACGGGTCGGCAGGTGTGGTCGAGTGTCATTTTGGGCTTGGTATAGCTTGGCGAAAAAAAAATTCTTGGGGAGGGGGGTGGGGGGGCACGGGCCCGGTGTGCCACCCTCTGCCTACGCCACTGGCGCTGACTTTCGAATGAGCTCCTGCACTCGGTTACAACCTAACAAAAACTGAAGAACTTTATTTTAAACTAGCCTTGTAAAGCTTAAGAAACGGCGAAGCCGATCTATTTTAGTGGCTTCACACGGCCTTCCTGGCAGATGCTAGGTCTTTCCTTGGCGTAGACAGCGTAGAGTCGAACCACAGCCCGTCACAGACCTTGCAAGAATGTCCAAACTCCATCGCCAGAAACCCACGTGCAAACCTGGCTGTTGCACCCGCGGTAGAAGCGCTAGCCTTTCGTCGCTCGTACTCGGCTCGCGCCACGCCGGGAAAACTCGGCGCGGCGGCTGTGCGGACTGTCTCCGTCGGCGGTCGTCGTGGTTTGGCGGCGGCAGCTCTGTGGCGCATGCGCGGCTAGGCGAGGTTAAACCCAGGTGGCGCGCAGCGGTGGCTTGGTTGTTGCTAGGCAACGGCAACGAGGGCTTTTTTGCGAACGGACGTTTCACCTCGAGCTTTAACAGCTTCGCTGTTAAAAAATGTCAGCTCCACCCACAGCCATCACCGTCTCTCCCACAGAAAGAATGCACATAAATACTCCATCCAATAGCGCTTACTCATTTTTATGACGTCAAGCACTTCTCGAGTGTTTTACATACAGTTGGAACTCGATCTAACGAAACCCGATTTTACGAAGCTCCTAATCTAACGAAGAAACCTCCATTCCCCGGCACATAGTCTTGGAGCTCAGTGTTGTCATCGACCCGAGTTAACGAAATAATTTGTCCAGGAAACCCGACTTAAAGGGGCCCTGAAACACATTTCCAATCAACCATCGAATGGCTTCATTAAAGGAGTTTATTGCCTCACGAATCGACCGCAGCAAAAGTTTTTAGAATCAGTCAAGTACAAGCGGAGTGCGAGATTTCTCGCACGCTGTAAATGCTTTCTGTCTTCTCTCGTCCCGACGAACGCGCTGGAAGCTAAGCAGGAAGCGATGCGACGGGGGAAAGAAGTAACGTCACGCACGCGTCATGGCCTTCAGCAATTTTTCGTTTTTTCTGTTTCTTTTTTGTTTGTTTTTTTACTGTGAGCGCGCGGCCTACTTTCAGTATCATCGCGAGCGAGCGAGCGAGCGAGTGGGGGGGGGGGGGGCACGTGGCGGCTCCCCGCGGCGGCCGCAGTAACTAGGCAGCCCACCATGCTCAAATCAGACAATGGCCGTGAATTTGGGTATATGGCGCGGTCATTTGGGTGTATAGGATCATTTGTCGAAAGAAGAAGCAATGATTTCTGGCTGACTTTTGGGAATTGATTGTGAATTCCAGGTCGCATGCTGCGCTATAATGTTCGGCTCACATGTTCTCGGGAGCCTCGACTACCGGTCGGCAGTGTTTCTGACGATGCTGAAAATGTGTTGCAGGGCCCCTTTAACGAAGTATTTCCTGAAGTAACCGAGTAAAATAGCGGTGATTTCTTTCTAATTCTGACACAGATGGGTTTACCTTCGAGCGTGAGCACTAACGCTATCTAATTAAAACATCGTTCCTGTCATGGCCCCACGTTTACTTTGACGAGGTCGCACTCGCGCCCATGCACAAAACAAAGGACTATTTAGTAGGTAGCGCTCTTATAAATACCGGATGGTGCTACAGGGCTGTGGCGGTTCCTTTAACAATTTGATGATTTAGGTAATAGATAGCAATCGCCGCCTCGCAACTTTCTTCCTTGGCCAGCTCGCACAATCACCGCATTCCTTCTCCGCGTTTTCGTGTGTAGTCGGAAAGCAAGACTATCTTCCTGTGTGTTTGCGTCTCAGTTTTCGAGCTGTTTTAAAGCTTTTTCGAGCTGTTTTTTGGTCTATAAGTACAATCACTTTTTTTTTTTCGCTACTGCGATGAAACGTGACAGCGTCGTTTTGAGACTGGAAAGTGACGGACGCAGTTGACCATACAGTATACGGTCGTCGAACACAGCGGAAATCTGAGCATGCGAGAGCGCACGTCGGGTCGATGATAGTAACAGTGAAGCATAACGCCGCTCAGAGGATATCTTGTTTACCGCCAGTCGAGCGCTGAACGATAAGGCCCTGTTCGGTACAAAGGGTAGCCTAGCACTTGTACAAAGAAGAGGCTGTCCCGGTCGTGTACATCGCGTAGCTAGACGATCGACCCGACGCCCACAACACTGATTTCGCCGATTCCCGAAAATTAATCGTTTATTGTGACACTATTAGCGTCGCACACCAGTATTGTCACATCAAACGTTCTAATTAATTGGGGGTCGGGGTTTAACGTCCGAAAACCACCATATGATTATGAAAGACGCCGTAGTGGAGGGCTCCGGAAATTTCGACCACTTGGGGTTCCTTAGAACTTGTTGCTGCATGGGCGAGTTGGTGCATCTTAACACAAAAGGGATAACTGCGCTACCTGACACACACGTAAAAACCAGACAGGCGGTTCTTTAACGTGCACCTATATCTAAGTAGGCCTCAAGCATTTTCGCCTCCATCGAAAACGCGGCCGCCGCGGTGGGGATTCAATCCCGCGACCTGCATGCGGGTCAGCAGTCGCGCACCATAGCCACTAGAGCACCGTGGCTGGTGTACATCAAAGGTTCTCTGCACATGGATTTTAATCTAGTGGCAGCGACACTGAAATATGACAACTGCTAGGGATAGCCGGAACTTTTTCTGGGTACGCCCCTGGTACGCCCCCGGTTTATCCGCTGACATCATAGGAGGGTGTGGTAAATCAACCATTACGTATGTTCGCGCATGCGTTCGAATGTGTGTGTGGTGCATAACTGTCATATAGTATGAGTGTGTATACACCGTATTTACTCGAATGTAACACGAGCTTTTTTTCTTTTTTTTTAAGATTCTTGCTACCCAAAGTCGACCATCGCGTTACAATCTAAGGCAAATATAACTATATTTTTCTTCATGGACGCAATGAATGTCACCCCTCGCGTTACAATCGTGGTCGCGTTACAATCGAGTAAATGCGGTAATATACACAGGCGTGCGCACGAGCGGCTACACGAAGCTGCGCGCCCTCTCTCCATAGGGAGAGGTCGCCTGAGTCTGCAAGCCACGCGCTGACGCGCTGCAACGCGTACGTGTGGTCAGGACTTTACACCAACACAACGCTCGGCACATGCGCAGTGCGTCGCTACGAGACTGTTTACCATAGTGCACACCATGCCATCTGAGTGCACCTTCATCGGAAGCTTTCACTGATGGTGCTCTGCGCGTTATAGTGAGATAACCACGCCGCAAACACACTGCGCGTGTGCAGAGCTTCATGTCAACACAGGTAGGCATCGCCAATAGCACCGTGCGGCACGCGCTCCTGTGTTCACGCTAACCGTGTCCACGATTGTACAGGCGCGCTCAATATGACTTGCAACACGGGAGCGCGTGGCCTCACGGGTTCAAAGGTTGCGCATGGCTTCAACTTGTTTTTGTTTCAACAATTGAATATTATTTCCTTATTTGGGATCACACCCGAAGTGACATAAACGCGTTTAGTAATGGAAATAAGGGCTAGTGGAAGCCATGCGCAATCTTTGAACTCATGAGGCCACGCGCTCCCGGTGTTGCAAGTCATATTGAGCGCGACTGTACGTGACCAGCTGAGGGAAAGGCTGCAATATTTATACAGGCTAGTTTGTTTATTCGGTTACACTGCCGTTCTGTTGCCTGCACTCAACGCGCGCTGTGACAGCGATCATGCATGTGTTAGGCCGATACATTTTGGCTTAAATCATACTGTGAATGACATCTCAAAATATTGCCTTTCCTCCTTGATCTTGTGTTCCTGTAAGTCGTGAGCGCTCGAATATATACGTATAAATTGGACTTCCTAATTACGACACATGCTAACCAGAGCGGTTGGTTAACAGCAGGTTTCAAACACTGGCCTACAATTGTCGTAGGCGAACGTTGGTCCCGCCCATTCGGTAGCAAACTACACTTTTTTGAACCAATGAGTTTAACATTCACTTGTTTGTCACCTCCACTATCACACTTAATGGGCCGCTTACAGGCCATGGAGGGAAGAGAGAAAGAAAGGTTAAGTGAAAGGCAAGGTATATATATATATATATATACATATATATATATATATATATATATATATATATATATATATATATATATATATATATATATATACATACATATATATATATATACCTTGCCTTTCACTTAACCGATCTCCCTCTCCCTCCATGGCCTGTAAGCGGCCCATTAAGTGTGATAGTGGAGGTGTGTGTTCTATATATATATAGAACACACACACGTCAGAGTCGATGGCTCGACAACTGTTGGGGGATTTGCAGGCGTTGTTATATATCTTACGAGCGAAACCCGAAACTTATCATTTTAAAACGTCTCATAGGACTACGTCGACTACTGTGGAGCTTGCGGCACTCTGCAGTGCACTTCGAATGATTCAACTAGAGTCCCCACTAAAATGGGGCATATTTTTACAGACTCGAAGTCAACCCTGCAGTGTCTGTCGTCAGCTTTGCATCGTGGATGCACAAGACCAACTAGTGTTGGAAATAAGAGACACTTATCAGCGATTAAAAGACAACAGGCAGGCATAACTTTCCAGTGGGCTTCCAGGCCACTGTGGCATCGGCGGCAACGAACATGCCGATAATTCTGCAAGGAACGCTCTTGAAAGTGGCGTGCAGAAAGCCATTCCACTATTAAGAACCAATGCAGCACCAAAGATTCCTCTCGCTCGCGCATGCCGTATGACACATTCAATGTGGAACACGACCGATTTTCTGCACACCCGCCTTGACCGTCTGGATCCTGTCACTTCCACTTTAAATTCCATCCGGGACTATGCCGACCCGAAACAACAGTCCTCTGCCCACCTGTGGCTTGGAGAGTCATTCACGAACAGCTTTGCTTTATTATTATTATTATGATTATTATTAACACCAGTATTCACGCAATGGATATGTCCACACACAACATAAAAGTTCACTGAAATGTTGTCAAAACCGATGATGTCTCTTGGGAATTTTAAATTGTCTCTTAAATGCTGCACTGTAACTGCAACAATTTGGTTTTTACGAAGAATTCTCTGTTAAAATGGAAAACACGAGAATATTGTAGCCAAGCATACCGGATTAACGCTAACGCAAACAATTTTTTTTTAATTTAGCACTTTTGTGATATTTCTGATCCCTCAAAAAATTGAACTACTGCGCGCGCAGCAGTGTTTTGTAAATTTCCTCTTGGCTTACCGGAATCGGAATGGAAGACAGTGCTGCCTGTGATCACTGTGGCAGCGATGAAACCAATGCACACGTCCTTTGTGGGTGTCCTTATTACTGCTCCCAAAGACAACTTTCAGCAACGTTAGCACGCCTCGGTGACCTGTCTCTTTCCGCGAATCAATTTTGGAGTGCCGGAACGTTAGAGCTTCCATCCAAAAGCGACGAAGGCGCTGCTGAAGTGTCTTCGGTCAACCGAACTCGCAGGCCATGGATAACGTAACATCATACCGAGAGAGTAACACGAATAGGATGAGTTCACCTGCGCGCACGTGGAACACGTGCGGTGTCTGTCCAAGTGTGCAGTCATGTTACTTAAAGCAGTTCTGGTACACAGTGTTTACCTATCCTACGTGCATGCGCAGTCGGGCGTGACTAGGCCACTGTGACGACTGCCATCTTTCTCTCTCTCTCTCTTTTCCGCCTTATAGTTTGCCTTACAGCGAATACCAAGGCGGCCCTGCATATTGAACAGGCCCGTAGCCAGGGGAGGGGGTGGGGGGCTAGCCCCCCCCTTCCCCCCCCCGAAATTCTGATGGAGGGGGGGGCGTGCGAATAAATAATGAAAATAGGTGGTTTTCATGGTTTTCAACAGGTGCCCCCCCCCCCCCCACCCCCCCCCCCCCCCAAAAAAAAAAATTTCTGGCTACGGGCCTGATGTTGAAGTATATCCATATATCGATCAGCATTTCATTCTCTGTACTGCAAACAGCTGGAAACAGTGGTGAGACTCGGTGAAGTTTGATCGGCTTAGTTGCAAATCGATCCCTTCGAACGTAACGAATGAGGATCAGGTCGAAAGGAAGCTTAGAAGATAAAACCCGGGTACCTTTTGCCACCACCGAAAGCCCACACGAGACGAATGAAAATATTTGAATGACGGCTAGAGAGACCTACCAGTTGAACTATACTTTCCAGATTGAACCTAAACTTACTGCTCGATCGTCCTTATCGCGTAGCACGGCACTGCACCCAGCACGTACCAGACGTGCGTCCTATTCTCTAAGGCCGTACTGATACGCTTTCGCAAAACGTATCTACACCATGAAGTTACACGTAAATGCGAACGTTTTTCAATGCGTACGGTCGCGAGCAATACGGCAGGAAACGGCGAATTTGTGTTTAGGGTCATTCCATGCCAAATCAACCAGCGTTTTTCTGGCCATCACGAATATGGCTGAAAAAAATTTGCCACACTTTTCTTGAAGGTCGAAACTCGTTCTGCTCCTTTATTTCTGTTGTCAAAAATTTTCCCGCCTTAATTATGACAGTCAGTAGTTTTGTGCCGACTGAGCTAGAGGGCATCAAACGAGAATTTTTGTTCAATGGACGTTTATGGGATGCACTCGATAAAATGGTATTTGCGGAAAGTTACTGAAGTGATGTAACTGTAAAAACAATGTCTTATTTATGTATATCAATTCTTCGAGGGCTTTTCGCACGAGCAAGATTGAATAAAGTTTCGAAATTTGGTATTTTTTTCCGGGAACAAGGCAAATTCAAAGGGCACAAATAAATTATGTACTGGTGGCCTGTTTGATAGGCTACAAAAGAAAAATAATTTAGGCGCTGAAGGTATAGCAGATCGTCTAAAAAAAATTGCGAATTTCACTTTTTCTGAGAAAAGCTCTGTATTCAGCGTCAAAAAACTCGCCTTGGTGGCCGGACTAAAAACATGGACAATACCTCATTTGAAAGCCTCTATGTACTAGCTGAACATAGGCCATGTTACAAGAGGGTATTACTTTTTTAAACTCGAGAAATATTTTTTGAAGTTTTGTATCTCCACCATCTTTCCGCCTACGTAACTCAAGCGGCATGACGCACTCGCAACGACAAGCTTGAGCCCAAGCCCGCTGACCTGGGATGCAGACGGCAAACTTGGTGCTGTATATAAAGTCATCGAAAATGAAATAAGGTTATCATCTGCGTTTCATTGACCAACAGAAGTGCGCTACAAAGAATGTGGCCAGGGTGTGGTGACCAGTAGCGTAGCCAGAAATTTTTTTCGGGTGGGCGTGGGGGGGGTAGGGGGGGGTGTTGGACCATACTTTATGTTCGTGCGTGCGCTTTTATGTGTGCGTGCATATATGCACATGCAAAATAGAAAAAATTCTAGTGCGCGTGGGGAGGGGTGTTCGAGCCCGTCCCCCTCCCCTCCTGGCTACACCATTGCTGATGGCTTCCAGATGAGAAATCCAGCCGTTAAAACCGTATACAGTATGCAATAACAATATGTCGCTCACAACATAAACTAGACTCTCATAAGCCTAGGCTATCAGCTCTTAATATGTGTTTTTCACTTGTGTAGTCATATGACAGTCTTTGGGTTTCAGGGAGCAGGGTCCTCTCCTTGAAGCAGGAAAAAAAAAGTATTTTATTACGACAACGTTTATCAGTGCATTGCGTGAATGCTATTTGTACACCGTAATGCATACGTATTGCGTATGATTAAATATTTTTATTAAGTGTGTAAAAGGCACCTTTTGGATTTGCAGAACTCCCTGAGAAAAGTAGCATGCTGTGATTGTAAATCTCTAAAGCTGGATGGCTCATCTGGAAGTCACCAGACCCTGACCACATTCCTTGTAGTGCGCTTCTGTTCGCAATGAAATGCAGATGATTACCCTATTTCTTTTTCGATTGCTTTATAGACAACACCAAGTTTGCCGTCTGCATCCCAGTTCAGTGGGCTTGTGCCGATGATTGCCGTTGCGAGTGCTTCATGCCGCTAGAGTGACGTCGGCTGAAGGCTGGTGGAGATACAAAATTTCAAAAAGTTATTTCTCGAGTTTCAAAATAAATACCCTTTTGTAACTTCGCCTATGTTCAGCTAATACTTAGAGCTTTCAAATTAAGTACCGTGCATATTATAGTCCAACCACCAAGGCGAGTTTCTTGACGCTGAATACAGGGTTGTTGTTTTTTTTTTTCAGAAAAAGTGAAATTCGCAATTTTTTAGACGATCTGCTATGCGTTCAGCGCCTAAATTATTGTTCTTTTGTAGCCTGTCAAACAGGCCACCAGCACATGCCCTTTGCTGGTGGCCTTTTGTGCCCTTTGAATTTGCCATGTTCCCGGAAAAAAATACCAAATTTTGAAACTTTATTCAATTTTGCTCGTGCGGAAAAGCCCTCGAAGAATTGATATATATAAATAAGTCATTATTTTTACAGTTACATCACTTCATTAACTGGCCTCAAATTCAATTTTATTGAGTGCATCCCTTAACCATCCTTTGTAAAAAATTGTTGTTTGATGCCCTCTAGCTGAGTCGGCTCAAAACTGCACTCTCTCACAAATAGGCGGGATAATTTTTGAAAACAGAAATAAACATGCAGAACAACTTTCGAACTTCAAGAAAAATTGTGGAAATATTTTTTCAGCCATATTCGTGATGGTCGGAAAAACGCTGGTTGATTTGGCATGGAATGACCCTTTAATGAACGATTATTTGTAACGTATCGATACGCCTGTGACGTATTGAACATGCAAGATACACTTTTTCCCGCGTGAGCATTCAATGTTATAGAACAGTTTTGGCGCTTGCCCTCTGCGTCTAGCTGCTATGACCTTTAAATGGTAATTTCAGTGTTCCCTTATGACAGAAACGCAAAACACCGGACAGTGAAACACAGGACACAAACGCTGAACACAACCCACCGTTGTGTCCTGTATGTTTCACTGTTCTGTTTCTTGCGCTGTTTTGCCATGATGTAAATGAGCCGACTAGCCCACCCACGAACCCTCAGTGTTCCCTGCGATATTGCTCACTATACTGTACACAGCAGGGCCGTACCCAGGAATTTTTTTCGGGGGGTGTTTTTTGTGTAGAACGGCTAACTTTGGCAACTGGTGGTCGCTGTGAGGGCGTGCAAATATTTTAGTGTCACCCGCAAAGTTAAAGCATGAAAAAATTTCGGGGGGGGGTGTCAGAACCCCCCTCAACCCCCCCCCCCCTTAGTTACGGCCCTGGTACACAGGAACGTGTAGTTCCAGACCTGCACAAGACGGACAGCATATCAGGGTTGCACGTAAATGGGAACGTCCAAGACATACACAAGACGTGTCATTCCAGACCTGCATCAGACGTATGCCACAATACGCAGTAAATGCGTCTGTGATCATACAACAGCTGCACGACCAAGCGAAAATACACCTTTATGGGACGATTCTATCGGAAAGTTCGCATTCTAAAAGACAGGGCGTGCAAACACGGACACAAGAAAGAAATCAGAACACCACAAACGCCTACTAACAACTGAAGATGCGCACAATGGCGGAAAAAAAAGAAGGCACGAAAACTTATCTGTGCGTGCCCATGCAAAATGCGAACCTATCAATCTGGCACGCGTGGGGGTCTACGTTTGCACTGCAGGCCAAATAAAATACGAGAAAAGCGACAGTCATCCGCATTTTCTCTGGCGCGGTATATTGACCCGCGATCGCCAATTTGCTGAACAGTGCGCAATCGTTCTTGACCGCAACGTCAACTGCATTCGCTGCGACATTGTTCCCATCGCGGAAAAAAGTTTAGGAAAAAAGCCGAGACAGGATAAACCACAGCGTTTTGTCCTGCCAAGTCTCTTCTTTCTTTTTATCAATAATTTTTTTTCCGCCGAGCGTAGCGATGTGGGCTTGTTGGTGCATGGTGGAAAGGCAGTTTCTTAGCGCTGGAGTGGACGAGGACAAATAACAAGAGACACTGACACATGGGCGCTACCCACAACAATAAAGTTTATTCCTTGATCGCCTCGAACTAAAGTGCCTTCACATACACGTCACTAAATCATGTATTCGCGCTAGGATACCTACGTTCTGAGCAAAGGCAACAGCCTGCAGTGTATGCCAACATTAGAACTGCACACTGCAGTGCCGAAACTACGCACGTTGTTTCGGCATATGTACAGACTGCGCACAGTAGTCATTCGAAGAGCACTAAAACGCCTCCGGATGATTTACGAACCAGCGAAGAAATAAAATCTCACCCGAAGAAGCGTGGCACAAGACGCTATGAGGAAAAAGCAGCGGCCGAGATATCGTCGCACAAGGAGCTCAAATCACGCACCCACTCAAGAGCAGATAAGGATTCCCATAAAAAGTGAACGACCAAATAAAATAGAAGAACGCACCTTGCGTCTTCATTCGAGGCGAGGTCCGACGTCGGCAGCTTCCGAACGCTTCTTCCACGCGAGCACATATTGTAATAAATCCTCGGCGTACACGGTTGCTCGAAGACGGGCCACTAACACCACACTTCTGGGCGATATATACACACACAACGCCGAAAGGAGCTCCGATAGGCTCTCTTGACGACGCAGGCGCGTATCTTTTCTTTGACACCACACACAGATAACGGGGATGCCCATGCGCGAGTGGCGGTGCGACCGTCCGGCAGAACACAATAATGATAGTGCGATTGCCGCGCCGGGGTCGTCTGCCGTGCGCACAGCGTACGTCTGTGCTTTCGTACATCCTCTGACGCACATTGTGCCCCGCTTTTTTTTTCTTTTTCATTGTTATTTTTGTCCCTTATCGCGCGTATATATTCACACTCAGTATAGCCGACAAAAGCGCACGGGCCCTAATCTATAGCTCTTCAGGATTTCTCTTTTAAGGCACACGCGCTTCCGCTCTGCGCGGTGGAAGTTAGATGACCATTAGTCTTTACTGTGAGCTTCGCTTACTACGACCAACTGGCTGCATTCATGATTTATCGGGTGTTAACAACTGTAGTACATATCTACGTCACGCGAATAGGCCAAGCATGAAATACTTTTAGCTTCCGTTGTCAGCGAGCCAGAGCCGTTATGCGGAAACTCAGACGAGATCATCTGGACATCGTTGGGAGAACGAAGCGGGAACATCCGGGCAACCACTCGAAAGTTTAAATATATACGCGCTCTTAACTGTATCAGTAATTCAGCTATAAACGTTGTTTTGGTTAGGAGTTTTATGTTACATATGAGATGAGGTTTGTTAAATTGTTATTTTGGTTCCTGCAGCGAGGGCGAACTGATTGAAATTTGTGACCGTGGAGTAACGGCAGATGTAACGCGCTTTACTTTTTTTTTTTTCGGTAACGGTAACGTGTTGCATTTTTTTTTTTATGTAACGTAGGTCGGTAACGCGTTCCTCTTTTTTTTTTTTGTCAGCGTAATAAGTAACGCATTTAGTTACTTTTTTTTCGGTGAGGCACACAACACTGGTTAAACCTGCTGCGGTTCATTCCAAAAGCACGTGGATATTTTGTAAGAAAGATTTTGCAATCTGAGAAGCCGCTAAAGAAGTGCGAGTGCCTCCCCCAGCAACGCTGAGAATTGATAGAAATTCCGATAGCCCTTCTCGCAAAACTGTTCATTACGCTCAACGTTCTACTTTCATAGGTGTGAGTGCAACTGAGGTTAACTACCTTCACTTTGTCATTTTCAACCATTTCTTTTAATATACAAACCCGATAGAGTAAGTTTTCCGAACGATCGTCATCACGTGAAATCCCACACCGCCTCGTGCACTAGGCGTTCGTGGCACTTTTCCAACTTTTCCACCGGTGCCACTAGCCTCTCAGATAACTTTCATGCTGCCCGTGGCCTCCGCGACTTGCTACGGCCACGCGCCGTTGCCGCGACTATGACGTCATCATAACTGGTTGTATCGGCTGCAGCGTGGTGACGTGAGGGAAATAGGAGGGTCACCGTCAAGTAACTTGCGAGGGTGTCAATGCCGCGAGGTGCGGCGATCGCGCACGCAAACTTCAAAATTTACATAAAATATCTTCCAAGCCATATTCGCTGTTGATATTTTGCAGATGATATGCGCATGTTCACGAGAATAGATTCCACAGGTTATCTCGCCCGCGAAATTTTGTGTCAGTACCCCTTTAACAGTCAATTTTCGTTCGTTTAGTTGTGCATTACGAGTCTATTCGAATGCCAAAGGCGCATTTGTTTTGTCTACTTTTTTAGGCACGTAGGTGTGAAAACAAAATATAATGTTGTCGTGCGCGAGTTTATCAGTGCAGTTAATGAAGTTCTGCGTTGAAGCTAGACTTATTTGATTTGAGTTCGCATATCTTTATGCATTTAATCCCAAGTTATTTGTGAAAAATATTTCCAAAAACCCCCTTTTTAGTGCATGATTGGATCGGCACATCAAGAAATACCCGAAATACACTCTGAATGATAAGTTTATTTGAGTAACATTCATAGGCATTTGTTCAATTCTAGAGACAGTTGGCTTCACTATGCTGTGGTCTTGCCAAAAAATTGGGGGACCCTTAACCTTCGCCTTTAAGAGTTGAACGCGATAGCGATACCCTGTCCCTAGTGCATACGTCAATCACTTAGTGCATACTTAATGGGTAGCATGCTTTAAACCACGAGCCATTACGCGCCGGAAATGCGGGAAATGTTTTCGAACTTGCCATGCACCCACTACGCAATCTTAAGGGAATACGCGCCGTAACGTGTGTGCATTTTGTAATGGGTGTACGGCTTTGAACCGAGAATGTCGTTATGATATTCACATCTTCTGACGCCCGATGGCCATGTACGCTTGTACCACGCAATATTACTGCGATATCACATGTTGTATTGTGACGCCTGTATACAGACGCGTGTGTTTGTAAAGCATGAAAGTTATTTTCACTGCAGTTCCAAGCAGAGGAAGTTATTTTATATGTAATCCCAAGCAGCAGCGTGGCTGTGGGGTAGAACACATGCTTGCCACGCAGACCGCCTGGGTTCGATCCTCATTCGGACCCGGGAATTTTTATTATTTATTTCATTCGCATCTTTCTCGATTTTTCGGTCACGGACAAGATGATGATTTTTTCGCTCACAACCAACGACGCCGACGCCAGAATTTCTGCGAAACGAGCTCTTTAACGCTATCGCGTTAATACAACTTAATTTTGTGGCCCGCGAGAGTTGTGACGAAACTGTGTTTCACCTATATATAGATATATATAAGGTCGCCGCCCTATGAGCTCACGTATCTAAAAACTTTGGTTGCATTAAAATCAGCAAGGCGGACACTAAGGCCCCTGTCTAATTGAGCTAAGAACAAATCCCTGAGGACGGAAAGGGGGGGGGGGGGGGGGGGGGCAATACACGTGCCTATACATATTCCGTCTTTCTGCAGATATGGCTGACCATCCCACTGTATATATGTAGACAGGGGTCTCAGTGTCCGCCTTGCTGATTTTAATGCAACCAAGTTTTTTAGATACATAGACGATTTCTTAATATTCCTTGAATGTATACCTCTCACTCCTTTGGATCGCTAGCCAATAACTTGCTAACCCTTGTACGCTCGGGCCTAGCGCCGCTAAAAATAAGCCATGAAATACCATCAAACGACAATATTAGATTTCTTTATATCAGACTTTTATTTAGTGACAAGCGGGTGTACTGGAACTACAAGCCTCGTGTTAACAAACCATTGCTCCCTTATGACCCCGTCCATTCAAAACTAGTTAAGAGGGACATCGTAGAGTTATGTCTTTCTAATGCGTTGCATAAATCATGTCCGGAACTAATGGGCGTCAGTTTTCACGAACAAAGCCTCCGGCTATCCGATTCCGGTTATCCCACTCCGTTACTAGTGAGTGTCGCTGAAGGCATAGGCGTGCGCACGAGGGGGGGCAGAGGGGGCGGCCGCCCCCCCCAAGTCACTTAAGAAAGGGGGGCGCAAATTCTGCCCCATACATTGACTTAATAGGGAGGGGGGGGCGCTGCGATGAACCTTCGCCTCCCCCCCTGCCCCCCCCCTGAAGGGGGAACCCTGCGCACGCCTATGGCTGAAGGCTTGCTGCAAAAGAGTTCGTCAAAACAGGCCGATGCGTTGCAGGGTGTTAATGGCCCGCAGAAGCTTGCTGTCATCCCGTATATTCATGGCGTGTCACTTCGTTTAAAAAAGATAGGGCTGAAGACCAATGTAAAAGTAGCTTTTTTACAGCGAAAGCTGTTATGAGATCACAACAAGGGTCGTTCCTGCGCCGTAGTTGTCCGCCGCCGCCGCCCGTAACCAATATCGCCCGAAATAAGAAAAAAAACTGAATAAATAAAAAACACCTATGACAGAGTGGGAATCGAGCCCGGGTCTTCTGCGTGGCAGCCCAGCACACTACCACTGAGCTACGCCGCTGCTTGAAACTCCGGTGCAAACTGACCCTATGCAGGCTTCATGTCGGGAAAGGAATCGCGATAACGTGTGTTGTAAAGCGTTTTAGGACAGTAAAGTGAGAACCAGGCGTCACACAATGCGAATTGCGTAACGAGTGGGGCGTTCAATGCTCCAGCCCATTACAAAAGCCTCAGGCAAAATTCTTCATCGCCGTCAGCCACAGCATCAACGAAGTGCACATAATGCGTTACAAGAGTGTAGCGGGTACCGCGCTTATCTGAAGAATGACGAATAATGGCATAGTAGACGCTTCCCCATTACACAAAAAATTATAATGATTTATGGCGTAGTGGGTACCATGCAAGTGCGCTTGCAGTAGCTGCCCCACGAGTGTTTAAAAAAGGCTCTAAAAAGGCCGCTCTCCCGGCTTTCGCTGTGGCTGTGCTGCGCGTTCCGCGCAGTCCTGGCGGTTTTTTTTTCTGCTCCTGAGAAACTTCAAAAACTGTGCAGAATGACGAACCCCAGTTACCCTCACAATCCAGGTTGCAAGAGAGACATAAAGAGAAGTTCATCGATTGCGCGGAATCTGTCGTTTACAGCTTGCCTCTTTCATGTGGCAAAACATATATGTAGGACAAAGCGGGAGGTGTGTAAACGATCGCCTCAGGGTACATTGTCGAAATGTTTGGGAGAAGTGTGGAGGGTTCTTGGATGTTCACTGCAGGAAGTGTGATGGTTGTGACCATAGGCGGAGAGTTTGCATATTCCCGGAGGAGGGGGGCGGGGGCGCGACTTGCTCTTGAACATTTTTTTTCTCTCTTCCTATATATATATATATATATATATATAGCGCATATCGAAAGTATAAAGAAGACAATAAACAAATGTCTCTTACACGCACTTTCACTGTCTTGATGACTACGTATCCACCTGTACTTATTTTGCACGAGAGCCGTGCCAAAGTCGTAATTTTCGTCACTCTGCGACTTCGTCTTCAATGCGACCACGGCGCCAGACTACCGACTAGTCACTGGCCCAATGTTTATCCCAGTTTTAAAAGCCCTAAAGGAAAAAGAAGCGGGCATAAATAGCCACCTGTGAAATAGCTGCCAGACAGGACGGCCAACTGACCTTGTCAATGGACCAGGACCTAAGCCACGCTCTCAAAAAATATAGGGCCAGAGCCAGGGGGGGGGGGCTGCCCCCTATGATGCAGTCCGGAGGGGGCCGGTGCCCCCCAGCCCCCCCCGTACTCTCCGCCTATGGTTGTGACGATCTTGGTGTTTCCAGTGCTGACCGTAATGTAGATCACTGTGTGAAAAAGAAGTGGTTACCAATGTTTAACAAGTGCACCATTGTAACAAGAAGCAAAAGTAAACTCGCGCGGGAAATAATCGAGGCGCGAAAGATGGATAGTTTAGGAGATAAATGTGTGGCCAAGCCGTCGATCGCTCTATCTTTCAAAGAATTATGTTACCTGCGAAGTCATTGATGGTGTCTTATTTTATGTCTCCTGCGCCGGTGTCATGTAAGGTCACGTGTGCCATTATATTTTCCGTTACCTTGGCTTCAATAAAGTGATGAAAGAGCCTGTGTGTCATACGTGTTTTTTGTCCTCGTCTGTTTGTGCGTTTAGAATTTATTGGTCATACCAACACGCCAAAACCGCCACAATGTGTGCTGCCAGGGGTCCTTTAAAGTTGTGGCTAGCATCCTATCCAACCAGTCTGCTTTGCCGGTAGCCATTTGATGCTCACATCTACTTTCGGTTACGGTCGAGCGCTCTTTTTTTCTTTTTTAATCTATCGAGCACGAGACGGCCACGGCTTAGCTGATGTAGCCCCAGGGATGTGCAGTATCGCAATACAAGAGTATCGCAATGCGTATCTGAACTTCTGTATCGAGATACATTTGAAAAATGTATTTGTATCTCAGTAGTGAAATAGTTTTACGATGTATAGAATGAATCGCGATACTATGAAGGACGCGGGTATAGCGCTACTTTTTGTCGAAATTAAGCGGATGCGTTTCGAAGAAAAGAAATAATACTTTTTTGTGCTGGATGGATGGATGGATGCTATGAGCGTCCCCTTTATAACGGGGCGGTGACAAGTGTGCCACCAGGCTCAACAAACAAAGAAAAAAATTACTGCAGATCCACGAAGTGAATGCTGATGATGGACGAAGCTCCTTGGAAGCCAGTCTACGTCATTTTATTTTACTAAGTGTAGCGCCATTGATCGATGCGCTAGCGCTGCACGGTTCAAGTACGAGCGGCTAGCGAGCAATGCAGCGCGCTGTACACGGCTTGTATGCGCGCTCTAGGTACGAGCGGCGCGGTGCCGGTGCAACACCTGCGCGCGGTCGGTATGCGCTCTGCGAACGGTTCTGCGCATGACGTCATGCGCTTGCTCGGATAGGGGTTTCGGAGCGGCGCCGCCGCAGCACAACACCTGTGCGCGGTCGGTATGCGCGCTGCGTGCGCTCTACGAACGGTTCTGCGCACGACGTCATGACCTTGATCGATACGCTTGCTGAGAGAGGGTTTCGGAGTGGCGCCGCAGCTGTTCCGACGGGGACCTACGACGACGACAACGACAACGGACAGCGTGCGAGCCTAAGGAGCTTCGCTCTTAAAAAACTTTTTCGTCTTCTAAGCCAAGCAAGGGCACGCCGCCTGTCGGCGACACATGAAGATCGGCGAAGGTTTCCCAACATGGACAGAATGAGCCTTGTGATGAAGTAGCCGACGCGGCTGACGGCAGAATCAGGGAGGCAATGCTCACGAGCGTAGATCCCTCTCAATGCTGGTGGAGCACCCCCAATTTCTTTTCGGGCGGCATTTCGACATTAATTAGTTATAACATGAACTTCCGCTCGTCAACAATGGTTATAGACAGTCTTTTTTTATTTCGCGAGACTTGTGTAGAAGCCGTACTGGTGCTGTCTAGAAGACATCCTATTTGAGGACCTACTGCTACTGTTCGAAGTGCAATTATCGCAAAACCTTCTCAGCAAAAGAGAAGGTGTTTATAAATAAAGGTACACTTTTTCTGAATTTCCCTGGTGTTAATTAGTGATTCGAGCGATATGCTTGGCTTCCATTTTTACACCAGTGCAACATTATTCACAATACTGTGCTGCACTTATGTGTATTTGCGGAACATAAGCATGCACGTAACTTAAAATATTTCAGTGTCGGTATCATTGTTTCTGTATTCCTGTTTTTGTATTCCGGGATACTTTTTTGTGCTTCTTGCAAAAGTATCTGTGGTACATCCCGTTACGTCGTTGTCAAATGTATCTCAGTATCTGTATTTCAGGCTTCCAGCGACTGTATTTCGATATCTATATTCCGTAATAGTTTTCTCAGTATCTTTGCCCAGCCCTGTATAGCCTTTTGTGGATAGCTATTTTCAGGTGTTGTGCGCATTTTCCGTCCGAGATGCTGGAGTGAAGGACTAAGGTAACTCGGAATGAAGCAGGTCCTGTTTCATCAAGCTAAAGTTTAGAGTTTCATTTCCAAAGAGCTTGCATACTTTGTGTTTCGACCAACTTGAGCTTGTTTCACTGTTACAGCAATTATAGGGGCACTCAAAGCAAAACTTCGCCGTCGGCGTCGCCGTGCTGGTCCACGAAAGTCGTAAATACGGTGATATTCCATCACGCCTCGCGTGTGACACGCTGTGGAATCGAGCGAATTGGTGTGCGAGAGAGCGCGCGTCGTGGGGAAAAGAGATGTTCAGCCTGTTTACATAGGCAAGGGAGGGGACAAGCGTGCGTCTCTCCATCAGCCCGGCAAAAAGAGTTCAAAATCGATGAAAGGCGAGCCGTTCGCGCTCCAAAAGTCGTAAAAAATGAGCAATTTCATCGGAATGGCGAGGCAATGCGATAACTTGAATAACAATGGTAGCGCAAGAAAACGGGACACAAGAAGTAACACGGAGACACAAACACAGCGCAAGAACACGGAGACACAAACATAGCGCTAGCGCTGTGTTTGTGTCTCCGTGTTAATGGTAGCGCAAGAAAACGGGACACAAGAAGTAACACGGAGACACAAACATAGCGCTAGCACTGTGTTTGTGTCTCCGTGTTACTTCTTGTGTCTCGTTTTATTGCGCTACCATTGTTATTCTAGTATGTCGTACCAACAAGCCCGCCTTGCAACTTTAATGCTAGTCTACACGATAGACTAGCATTAAAATTGCTATGCTAGTCTATACGAAGTGTAGACTAGCATAGCAACTTTAGCGGCGATGTGATTCCGCTTTGTGCCTCCCGAGCTGCGGGATCCCGTCGACAAGCCACTGGCGCAGAGCTGCGGTATGTCTCACGCGCAGCTGCACGATATTCCCGCTTGCGGACACGATGGGTGCGAGCACGCTTTTTTCATCAGCGCGACTAACGTTTCGCTGAAGCACTTTGGCCGGCGCTTCGACGACACGCGATGCACATCTTCGTAGCCATACCGCGTACTGCTCATGCTAACGGCGCAAAGACAACGTGAGCGAAGTAGACGCGTATTTTAGGAGCGAAGCTCCAGGCCCGCACCCCGAAGTCGCCAAAGCTCCCCGCCGCATCACGGCTCGCACCCCTCTCCCTGCGATGCGCGCGCCGCACACTCACTCGCTCAGTCGTTCCCGCCACCGAGCGCAGCAGACGCTCTCCCACCCTACCGCCTTCATGAAAGCCAGCAGCGAGATCATGCGCATAGTCGTTTGCGTCCCATTTCTAAGGAGCTTCGCTCTAGTTTTTAACAGCGGTGCTGTTCAAGCCGGCCGTAAAAACTTTGGCTTCCGCAGAAAACCACTGGTGGGTATGCGCCACAAAAAAATTGGGCAAGCCCTACTACCGAATACAGTAGGTGCGAGCGTTGAACGAAAACTGATCGGCGAAGTGAAACACGCGAAACACGTGAAAGAGAGAGAGAAAGCGACAGAGACAAATAGAGAGAAATAAAGGGCATAGAGACATAAAAAATAGGAACATAGAGAAAGAAACAGGCACGAAAAAGAGATGGAAAAGACAGAGAGCGAGAGAGAAAGACAGAAATAAACTGAAACAAAGAGAGAGAAAGAGATAGAAAGACAAAGACAGAAACAGACACGAGAAAGAAAAAGAAACACAGAGCAAGACAGAAAGAGAGAAATACAGAGCAAAACTGAAATAGAGAAATGGAAGGCAGAATAGAAAGAGAGAGAAAGAAATACAAAGAAACAGATACAACGGAACAGAGACATAGAGAAAGAGAAGAAATAAATAAAAAATAAAGAGGCCACCCAGCTCCTCTTTTCCTTGAGGCTTGGCACCACTAGTGCGAAACTGCCATATGTTTTTTTTTTTTTTCTTTAAGCGGACCGACAACCGGACAGAACGTGTGATTCAAGCATCTGTTTCGCGATCTGAGCAGGACTTATATTTTAATATCGCGTCTAAATGTCACAGAAAACTGGTATGTCGTGCAGTCTAGCGGACGAGCCTTGAAGCTGGACCATGGAGTCGTTCACTTAGCTGTACGTAGTCCGATGCTTTCATGCGCACCATATTTAGTGCTCAAAATTAGAGTACGTATATTATTTCCATCCCCGCTCTATTCTGAACTCCTTACAAGGCAAAAAAGTAGCACGCTGAGAAGCGGCGCTGCATTCGCGGCAACTTGTGGAGTATACCGAGCTGCGGCGCATGCGCGCGGAGTGCATGCACGCGCAGCAAACCGCTGCGCACAAACACGAACCGCTCTCGCGCTCACCTCCTACTGTTTGTAGCTTGTGTTGCGTGTACATGACTTCATATTTCGCAGACATAAAAATCTGATCATAAATGCCTCGCGGCGCTTTCTGAGCTACCGTCCCGTGATTGGACACCCCGACCGGTAAGCTTTCCGTTGCGCTAAAAGAAAACAGGTTTCATACAAAAGTCAGTTTCACCGCAAGGGCGAAGCAATGAATGCGATAGCAACAAATTGTAATGTTATACGAAGTGATGCTGCAGCTAACTCTTTTGGATCCCATATCACGCAACTCTACAAAACGCTGGTTTAAAAATACGACCATTCCAGGGACACTCCTCGCACATTCTCTTCGCGTTGAGAGCGCAGCACGTGGAAGGGTATAAGAGCCGCCCGCTGACGGCTGCCGAGATAGAGAGATAACGCGCGCGCCAGGGTCGAAAGCGCTTGTAAAATCAAACCCCCCTCGCGTCCTTTCACGCTCGTTAAAGACGAGCGGGCAGTTTCCGCTCAGCTTGAGCATTCAATGGCTGGTCTAACAGGCGGGGGGGATCTTATCGCGTGCGCCTCGGAGCGACGGAGATGGGCCGGCTCGTTTGATCTCCACTTCAGCCGCGTTCGGCGTTCCCGCTCGCGCGCTGTTACCCGCGGATAGAACGTACGATGCGCTGGGGGGATCTTATCAATTTGGACTTTATACGCGACATGACGGCGACGGCAAAAACCCGTCGAGACCGTTCATATAATTGCTATCGCAATAAAATTGGTTGTCGGTCCCATTAATTCACGCGACGCATTAAAGACGAGGAGGACGGAGTACACGCACTCGCGTGACCTTGGCTGAGCTTGAAGGTCAGATTCACGCAATGAGCCGTTTTCTAGGTTTTTACCCGGAGGTGTAGAGTTATCACTTCAAAACACTGTGTGCCGAATCTCGCAAGTTACTATCTGCCACGATTACAAAAATGAAGAGGGGCAGAGAGGGCTGGTAGCTTTGTGTGGTTGTCTGCGCCAGCATACCGACATATCTGCACACATAATGTTGCAGCTCCTGTTGCATTGCATGGAAAGAAACTGAGTAAAATGGAATTGAATTGACAGTAAAAAGCAGTTCAATGCATTTACTCACTTCTGTTAGCACTGTTCATATAGCCAGTGCTTTCAGTCATCTAGCGAAATGTGTGTGTATAGCTGTGTGCACAGACACCATGCTCATTAATTTAGTTAGCATGTGAATGTTTACTGTTACATATCAGGCCAACTATGAACCTTTTTATAGCTCTTAGATGCATCACTATCAGTGACTCGGCTTTTGGGAAAATTTTGTCTGTTTTCATTATCACTTGCCCTTGATAATTGAACACAATTAGTTATGTAATTACTTTCATGCAATTATGTACAATTGAATGTAAAACAGAGCTTTGCACTTGAAGATAAATTTCAGACGTTTTCAGGTTGCTGCATTTTTCTCTGAAAGCTTATCAGTGTTTCAAAGTTAATCTTGCCACAGGATGCAAACTGTAAGCCAGAATGTGGATTCAGTGCAGACTCATGCACGAGGCACGCCGCGGTTTCGAAATAAACACTCCTCTATATATAACAAACGGGTAGAAATGACAGAAAGGCAGAGTAGCCCCAGCAACCAATAAAAATGCTTTTTTCTTCGCTTCCTTTGCACCCTCTCCTTGGCGACATAAACCCCAAGAATAAATAAAATAACCTCAGTGACGAACATCTACAGGACAACACGCCATTGGCTTGCCAAAACGACACCAAGACAATATTGGAGAAATCACTACCTGACTATTTGAATGTCCATAGCTCTTGCAGTCGGCATGTGCAGGGGTGGAACGGCCGAATTAGGATTTGGAGCAATTTTTGCAGCAGCAAAATGTTGCTCTTAGAGCACAAAAATCCAAATTTGGAGCAGGTTATGGGGAAAATGCTCATTTTCTTACAGTACAACAAATAAGACTGAAATATATGTGCAAACTATTTAACATCAGCTAACTCCTCCACAATGCACGTGAGCACTGCTATTTCAATAAAAACAGTCTGCTGAACCACACAACAATCCTAACAATGTCAGTCTATGTAAGCATTTGCAGAGCCTGTCAAACCATTTGACAGGCGCTGCATATGCTCTGTGAATCTGCCAACCTGGTGACCCCGAAATTCTGGAGATTCGTAAAGCATGAGCGAAAGGGGATGGCGAAAAAGAAAAAAAAAACTGGCATATATTTTTGTTTCTCAAGGCCACAGAAACATCACACACCGCTCTGAATGACTGCCAGTAATTTTTTAGATGTAAGAAATCATACTAGTAATCATTACATAGCATGTGCACACATTAGTAATTAAGGGAAAAATATGTGCAGAGCCCTGTGACAGCGAGTACTAGTAGACCTTCTAAATCATCGTATGCTTTTCTGCACAGCAAAGGTGTACTGCGGCAAAAGTGGCTTAAAAAGCGTTCTGCACATGATAGAACAAGGACAGAAAATTTTAGACCCACTATCTTTTTTTCTTTTACAGCGAAAGCTGTCATGAGATCACAACAAGGGCCGTTTTTTCACCGTAGTTGTCCGCCGCCGCCGGTGTCCGTAACCACTATTGCGCGAAATAACAAAAAAACGAACTAAGTAAAAAATACCTCTGCCAGAAGGGGAATCGAACCCGGGCCCTCTACGTGGCAGCCCAGCACTCCACCACTGAGCTACGCTGGTGCTTGAAACTGTGTTGCAAACTGACCCTATGCAGGCTTCATGTCGGGTAAGGAATCGCGTTAACATGTGTTGTAAAGCATTTTTGAACAGTAAAGTAATAAGCAGGTGTCACACAATGCGAATTGCGTAACGAGTGCGTCGTTCAAAGCTCCAACCCATTACAAAAGCCTCAGGCATAATTCTTCATTGTCGTCAGTCACAGCATCAACAAAGTCCGCATAATGCGTTACAAGTGTGTAGCGGGTACCGCGCTTTTGCAAAGAATGACGAATAATGGCATAGTGGACGCTTCCCCACTACACAAAAATTATGATTTATGTCGTAGTGGGTACCATCTTGTAGTAGTTGCCCCAAGAGTGTTTAAAAAAGGCTCTACAAAGGCCGCTCTTCCAGCTTTCATTATGACTGTGCTGCATGTTCCGCGCAGGCCTGGCGGCTTTTTCTCTTGCGGTGAGGTTAGGGTATAGTGAACTAGTAGTTAGGGTTGTGGTCTGCACATCTGGATTGGATTGGATGATGCACAAACTGCACGTGATTAATGCATTCTCCATTTCTTGCTAAAATTAGCAGCACTGAGGAAATTTTAAGGCTGGTCGGCTATTTTGGCGCAGCATAGAGCAATTTCAACTAATTTCACGGTTTTGGCTCAGCGTGGTGCAAAAGTAAGGAAGTGTATCAAATTGGCGCAGCTGTTGCATCTCTAAATGTGTTCTCGACCAAGCTGAGCTGTAGACGTCTTGCTGGCTTGAAAGATGGAGAAAAGACGTCTCTAAGATGGGTTTGTATTACCTAGGTAGCATAAAGCATTACGCTTCCAAATACTAACTTGAAGCAGCTTACGGCTGCACCACTGCCCCATCACTCTTTCCCGTTTGTAGAGCTAGTTCTTTAAGACAATTAATGCTGCTGCCATGTGCACAACACCAGGTGTGACAGTGATCGGACGAAACGCTGCACCAATACGAATTTGTCAACTACGTCGTGAGTCAACTGCACATAGTAAGAGAATGAGGAGCCAGCCAAACAAGCAGTCTGTGAAAAAAATTAAGTGAAACGAGAAATGCAAAATAGACAACGTATATATTCACAAATCTTTTGCAAATGCTTTCAGAAAACACTGTATGAAGGAACAATACGATGAAAAATATGAACGCTTAACAACGTTCAACATGCGACTATGAACACAGGACTTCTCATTTCCCATTGAGCTAGCTTTTGCATTACATTGTGATGTTCATCTACAGTGCTAAACGTAGCAATCATCATCTTTGGCTCCCTTTCTTAGGGTTATAACAAACTGACACCTAGTGTCATGGGTGCGTGCTTCTGTACAGGTTGATGAGCTCCCAGCACTTGAGCCGCGGCTTGGTGTGACGCAAGTTCAGGAAGGCATGTTCCAGGAATGTCAGGATGTTCCGGCCCCCCCTTCGGGTACTCGATGTGGAACACCCAGAAGGATGCGAACAGCACGCACACGCCTCCAAGCAGAGACGACGCGGTGAGCAGGTAGAACCCGTTGACGAACAGGTCGAGGTTCCCGTTGGGTCGTTGGACTAGACATGGAGTTGGGAGTGTTGAGCCCTGTCGGATGAAAAGAAAAGCAGCAGAGAACAGCTAACCTCACGAAAAACTCAACTTGTACACGTTACAGAGAAAAAAATGAAAAGCAATGGACTTAAAATTGCACATACTTCCTTCAAAAACATAATTAAGAAGCTAGTGAAAAGTGGCAGATCACTTCTGCAGTTACTTTGCTCACAACTTCGTTAATACTATTGTACACATTCAGCAAATAGAACAGGCTAAACTGGCCATTTCATTGCATTTTTTTTTTTCACCTTGGTCTATCTTCATTAACAATTGCTTTTCAAAATTTTCGTCCATTATTTTTCCTAATCTCCTTGTGAAGACATTTTGCATGCCGTAATATAGGGCAGTCTCGCAATGTGTACAAATCCCTAGCACACGAGACTGTGGCTACGTTGCTGCAATGCTTGCGTCTGGGTCCTCCATAAACCACAGTGCTTTAACGTTGCTACCACTCAGAGAAGCCACTACAGTCAGGGCCAATGTAAATGTGAAGGGGCAAGTTGGAAATTCCTCTTTACTAAGTGCGTTCTCTTCCAGGAATCCCTCAGTGACAAGAACAAAACACTGATACTCAGAGGCAGTCTCACAAATGTCAAAGATGTAGTTGGAAACACAAGACTTTCCAGGAGTAGCATACCAAAATCCCTTGTGCAAACTGGCAACATGTATACACTCAAACCTCGATATAATGAACCCGGATATAACGAAATATCGGTTATAACAAAATAAATGAAGAATACTCTTGCAACAGGTATAGTGTTAAGAATATACCTTTATAACGAATTTTCGGATATAACGAACTTATTTTCGTGTAAGATGCAACTTCGTTATGAAGAGGTTTGAGTGTATATTGGTGAGAGAGGGAAATGTCAAAAGAAAGGCTCCCGGAACATTTTAATGAGGTCAAGAACAAGAAAGTTGCTTCTAATGCTCTTGCAAAGCATGTGGTATCCACTGGACATGAAATCAACTGGGATGACGCCAGCATCATACCACTGAAAGGAAGTTGTTCCCGTGATTGCATTTGGAATCTTTGGCTATTCAGACTACTGTGTGTGACACACTCAACACAGAAATATCGGAACATGCGCTATGTCTGTAACACGTGATAACAGGTACTTATGAACAGCGTACTACGCCGTTTGCTGTCATTGCGAACAAGGCTCTCGTGTGAAAGCCAAAATGGTCTTTTTCATAACAATTTTTGTGCATTTTACCTAGGTCAGTGTTTCTCTTTTATTTCACTAAGAACAAATCAACCTGGCCTGCTCAAAATACTGGTTACAATTGTAATATAGTACTGTCAAACCTTAATATCACGAAAAACGAATACAATGAATTATTGCTTGTAATGAACCTTCAGATGTTCAGATACAGTAAAAGCTCGTTAATTCGGATTTCTAGGGACCGGAAAAAATGTCCGAATTAACCGAATGTCCGAATTATCGAATGGTCGAAATAAACACAATAAATGCAACAGTTTTTTCAACATACCTTTACTTTACAAAGTACTAATCGCGGATGCTTGTCTGTTTTCGAGCAGAAATTCGCGCGGACACAATTTTTCTGAGCCATTCAAGGCGCTCAGTAGCTCGCATGCTGTCTGCAGTGCCAAAACAAAATTCTTCAAGGACGACGAGGGCCTCCGCGGCTTTCTTCACAGTAAGAGGGGGCCTGTCTGGCTACAACATATGTACCGAGAGTACTTCTTTTAACAGTGAACCTCTTCATCACTTATCGTCGGCAGAGCCCATTTTTCAGGGCACGCAAAATTTCTACTTTGGTGGTGAAGTCCTGGGCCTCGTACTTGAATCGCTTTGCCAGCGTTGCCATCGGTGGAGAGTGTGGTCACACGAGAACTCAGCACTAAAGCACCAGCAACGATCAAGCTAAAGGAGCCGTACTGAATCATTCCTCGATAAAACGGCGTTCAACGATGCAGCACACCAATGAGCGAGCACAAAGCAACTAAATGGCACCGCTAACCCCACACGCGAAGAAAAGGCGTTCAACCAGTCTCAAGTCAAGCCAAGTCGATAATTGATGTCCATGGCGATGCTGCGTTTGAGCTTCGCTTTTGTTCCGAATTGTTCCTTTTTCGTTTTCGAGTCCCGCCAGCGGCCCGAAAGTCGCCGAATTATCCGATTTGCGGTCAAATCTGTCCGAAATAACGAGCGCCCAGTCTCATAGAGTGACACGTATATTTACAGGGACCAGATGACGAGTCCGAATTAACCGATTTTCCGAATTAACGAGAGTCGAATTAACGAGCTTTTACTGTATAGCGAATTTAGTATTTTCATGTCCAATGTGACCTGACTGTAAATTTTTTTCAAGTGCACCCGCATTTAAAATTTCTTGTTTCTTCAAACTTGATCTTAACCAGGATTCGCAAACACGCGTGCGCCAACCGGAGTTCACGGTGTGCTGAGGCACAGAGCTGCTGGCATCCAGCTGAATGTCACAATGATAACTGTGACATACAGGGCCAATAAAACTACAAAACTCACTTTTTATGGCTGTTTTATGCATTGCTATTTGTATCAGCTACCTTGTCCTTCAGGTGAAATTGAATATTTTGGCTATGCAGTGATAACAGAATTTTAGATTGAACAATGTAGTTGTCATCAAACAAACTAACAAAATAACTGGGAGAACCAATTCAGTGAAGGACGGTCTTGAGTGACCCACCTCTGTCAGAAGACTGTCCAGGCTTTCTGAGACCCTTCGAGCAATAGCACCCAACACCGTCAGAAGAATATCTGTAGGTAAAACAAAACAAAACAAAAGTGTTCAAAGCATGTTTGATTGTAAGCTTCAAACACAGTGCACGAACTAGAAAAATACACTTTTAATATGTCAGACAGAATGTTGTTACAATTACCTTCATAAATAATATTCACTGATAACTTCAATCCATATAGACATTCCGTTTTATTTTTATAATAGAGAGACACTACAGTCAAAAGCTAAACTAGCTTAGACAGATAAAGAATTAGTTGGAAACTCCATTGGCTTAATTTTGCAACGATAAGTTGTTCTCTAAACAAGAAAATCAATCGGAAAGTTGACTTTTCAAAATGCCGCATCGAAACTCAAGCACCGGTACGCCTGTGAGACGTGACAAATTACAAGGTAATTTTTTTACGCTTGGGTTGTATTGGCTGCCGTAAAGCTGTCAAAACTTGACACATCAGAAAAACAGGTCAGCGCACCGTTTCCAGCCTGTGAAATCTTCTCCATCTCGCCTTTCGTCCCCGAGTGCATCAGCACCAGGAACATCCTCTTGATGCCCTTTTCGAAGCATTCAGGAATGTCGGCGTTCCACAGCGTCTTGAAGTCGGCGAGCAACTAGGAAGGGAGAGGTTGTAGAATAGTTTAGGTGAACAGCGTAAGTATGGTTAAAGGGGCCTCGCAGCACTTTTCCAAGTAATCATAGAGGGACTTCATTAAAGGAGTTCATTACCTTACAGATCGACTG
The DNA here is from genome assembly GCA_030522465.1 of Rhipicephalus appendiculatus. Taxonomy (NCBI): domain Eukaryota; kingdom Metazoa; phylum Arthropoda; class Arachnida; order Ixodida; family Ixodidae; genus Rhipicephalus; species Rhipicephalus appendiculatus. The sequence goes on along the minus strand of JALIZH010030813.1, from coordinate 262,214 downwards.
CCGCAAAAATGCTTCAAGTGGCTTCTCTCTCCTTTTGTACTAGCGAAGGTGCTGAAAGCTACACAGGGGGTATGACAAGGGGGGCAAGAGGCTATGTGCGTTTGTCAGTGTGCATAGTGACCTTGAGCACTTTCTTTTTCTTTGGACACGCGGCTTTCAGTGCGATCGCAAGTGCGCTAGAGTAATTCTATACAGTGTGTAATTCTAGCGCTTGTAGAATGCAGCATGGGCACGTCACAGCATCCTACGGCAGCGGCGGTAACTATGCAGCTAGCAGTGCTCAAATCAGCCAATGGCCGTGGACTTTTGTGTTTATGACACGGTAACATGGCATCATTTGTTGAGAGAAAAGCATGCACTTTCTAGCTCACCTAGAAGATTAAGTGTAAATTATATAAATTATAGGCCACGTGCTATGCTATGTCGGGGTTGCATATTATCGGGAGCCTCGACTATCGATACGCAGCGTTTTCTGACCATGCTCAAAAAGTGTTGCAGGGTCCCTTTATTAACTGAAGGCGCTCTCGTATTTGCGATGTGCACGATAAAAGAAATGTAGCAATGTCTTGGCTCCCCCCAGGGAAGCCTTGTTCACAGTGCACAAATGTTAATACATTTGCATTTAAAATTATTTTGGTCAGGGTCCGGATCCTTTCTTTCAATATTTTGCATCCTAACCAGACAGGCCTTCTTCATACTCTCAACTTCGTAGCTATCATGAAACAGTGAACAGCAGTAGCAGCTATCACTGTGACATAGCAGAGCAAGGAATACAGCAGCATCCCTTGTCGTGAAAATGCCAAGAGTCAAGAAACGGCAAACAGCAGCAGCAGCACTCACTGCGTAACCGCAGCGAACTTACAGCGGACTCTTGCCTGTAAGAAGGGAAGGCAGCGATGGCTTGCTGCACTGTCATATCACGTATGCTGTCACTCCTCTCCTTGACAGAAACTGCTTCGTTTTGATCGCTTGCACCTTCCATGCCTGCCAGTGGCGGTGGGCTGATTCGCCACGAGGAATTGGTGCAGGCTGACGTTATGCCTTGGATGGCCTGAAAGGACACAATAATGTTTGCTCCAACAATGCAATATGATGCTTCCTAGTGTAATACTGCTGGAAAAGTACCCTCAGCGATAATTTGAAGTCATAAAACTATCATGGTTGAAATGGTAGGCAAGGCAACCTTGTATTACGCTATAAAGCACCTTGAACAATGTAGACCAACATGTATACTTTCCTAGTAGCTTATCACGGGCCTCAGGAGCACTTGCAGTGGATGGAAATGAGAGATGCGGGAGATGGCGACGGCACAGCAAGCACTTTATCTAACAACAAATAGACTTCACACAAAGGAACTCCACACAAAACGAATACATGAATATCGCAATAATGAAAGCTATCCTTGAGCTATGTGCAGTCCATAACTACAATAACAGTCTGGCCACAATGGCTTCTCAGTTTCGTCCGTAATGGTGCATCCTTACTTTTGCCTGGTTGGCGCAGCGTCCAAGTTGATCCTTGTCGTCCATGTTAAGCCGCACTCGCCGTGCACCATCGAGGAATTTTTCACTCCTCGCATACCATCGCATATCATCAAAACTTTCCATCATTCGGCACGTGCCTCGTGCCCCTTATTCATGACATACACACCACTCATTCTGGAGCCAGTGTGCTCAACACTGTATCGTGATGGTACAGGCTGTTTCACACTTAGGGGAAATCTCGGAGCGGGTGGCATCGTGATGCGGCCAGCGCTGCAACCACGCGCCGTCAGCAGCTCGCGCGTGCGCAGATGATTCAGGAGTGTAGTTTTGAACCGCGTCGTCTGCTACGGCGGCTCTTGCTTGCCGCATTGCTGGCCAGCGATATCATTGTTAGGGCAGGAACTGGGCCGATAATCTGCACTAAACGTTGTGCGACGCCAACCTCTCAGCCTTTATTTGTGATAATGGGGTGCTACAAGCAGAATTTGACAGCATACCTTGTTTGCTATCTTGAAACGCCGTGGTGCTGTGTGCGTTCATGAATATTTCTTCACTGTGTGTGCACCGCAGTACGCTGAGACGAGGAAGACACGACAATCAGCACGCAATGTGCGCTGTCTTTATTTGACTTTAAATAAGAAAAGCACTCAACAGTAAGAGTCGTGTCGCTGCGCTGGCTTAACACGATAAAAGAAATGGGAACAAATTCAGGAATGTTTTAGGTGAGGACAAAGCCTGAACGTGTCTCTTTCGACGACATTTCATTACCACAAGACTCGCTAGCCTGGCTCCAGTAAATGCGCCCGTGGCGCATCCAACTTAGTACCTTGTCATGTCACCAGCGGCAGTGATGACGGCGCTCATTCTGGACGGCAGTGAGGCGTGCAGTGACTCGATGAGCGATGTGTTCACCTCAGCAGGACGTCCCACTCGCTGACGATGGCGGACCACAACCAATCCTCGGACAGGCGTGTAGAGGATGGCGCGCCAGGGGCATTTTCATAAAGCCCCAGACATTTTCGATTATATTCAGGTCCGGGGATTGGGGCGGCCTTTTCAGACAAGAGAATAATAGAAAAAACGTACGGCAGACGAGCCCCAGTTTTATTCAGCTCAATCTGGATCTTGTGATGCCACGCCCCCCATGCGTCAAGCGAATGGGACATGCTGCAGCCGAACACATCGCGGACACCATGCATTCACTGCCGTCTAGAATAAGCGCTATCACCGCTGGGGACATGAACTTGGAAGCGTCACGAGTGCATTTGGCGGCGCCGGGAACGAGTCCTTTCTGTTGTAATGAAATATCGTCGAGAATAAGCACGTTCAGGTGGTTGTTCTAACCTGAATCATTCCTGAATTCATTCCCATTTGTTTTGTTGTGTTAAACCCGCTCAACTACTCGGCAGTCACCGCTGAGTGCTTTGTTTTATTTAAAGTCAAGTAAAGACCACGCACGGTGCATGCTCATTATCGTGTCTTCCTCATCCAAGCTTACTGCGGCGCGCACACACTGAAGAAACATTCGTGAACGCACACAGTACCACGATGTTTCGATAGAGCAAACGAGGTATGCTGTCAAATACTGTTTCTAGTGCCCAATTATCACGAATAAAGGCTTAGAGGTTGGCGTTGCACAACGTTTAGTGCAGACAAGCGTTGAAAGTTGGGCAAGTTGGTAGGGGAACATCTGAAAAAACTGCGCAGCAAGACAGGACACGAAGAAAGAAAGCACGCGCGAGTTTGTCGTTCCTTGTTTCTTCGTGTCCCATCTTGCGGCACAGAATTTTTCTGAAAATGATTAGTGCAGAGCACCGGCCCAGTTCCCCGCATTAACAATGATATCCGTGCGCTGGCCGACAATGCGGCACGCGCTGCCGTAGCAGACGATGCGGTTCAACTCTACACCCTTGAAGCGTCTGCGCACGCGAGCTCGTGCCGCGCGCGATTGCAGCGCTAGTCGCATCGCGATGCCAGGCGCTCCGAGATTTCCCCTAAGTATGAAACAGCCTGTACATAAGCGTTGATTCAATGTTTGGGACTGACACAGACAGAAGTGAATAGGATAATACCAGTCCCATTTGCCGAATAACACATATTCTGTACTAGTACGGAAGAAAAGGCTTCATTTCTGCTCCGGAAACAATTAATACAAATGTGCGAATCATAACTCTAATAAATGCCATTCGCTAGGAAGATTTTATGTCAAATAATTCCCCTCTTTTTATTAAAGGGCCCCAAATCACCCAGAGGTCGAAATCTAGTTGTAGTGTTGCAGTTGTGCATGAGTGTACAATGAACATGTGTCCGCGAGAATATTTCAAAATAGTGCTGTAATAGTGGAGTTGCATGCGTTTGATGGTTGAAATATGGCTCTCGTTCGTTTGACCCTTTCCTTCGCTAAGCTCCGTTCCTTGGCTTGTCCCTCCTCCTGGCCGAGTGTTCAAAGTTCTTTCTGCCGCTGACATGGCCAGACTCTACTGGTGACATCACGACCAACACTGGGGGATACCGAAAGACCCAGAGAAGAGCCCAAGATTTTTTTTTTTTTTTTTTTTTTTTTTTTTTTTTTTTTTTTTTTTTTTGTGGCACGCCCATGATGCATAGCACTGCCGTGTCTGGCAATGATGATCGTGACGACAGTTAGAACTTGATGTGAGCATCAACTTGAAATGTTGAAAAAAATATCGCAGGTGATTAAGGGGCCTTTTAAATTACTTTACAGAAACAAGATTACATGGTTTATAGAAGAAAATTCAGCATTCACGTTAATACCGGTATCATAGGTGCACTTGCAATACCATGGAAACTGCGTCATTTTGTAGCTTAATCAAACCAACTGTGCAACAAGAGCACGGAGCTTTCCATGGGAGATGGAATATGCATGCAATTGCGACACCACGAATTTGCGTGGGTTGCTAGAGCGACAGAGAGATGGCACTTACTACAGGACGAACAACGCGTCCCACACCCTCCTCTTTTGGTTTTGGAGGAGCGGCGGCCCGCCGTGCGGATGTACTGTACTTGCTCCGAACCTCGTTCATGCTCCAAATGTGTTCGGGTAGCCGGCGTCGAACATTCTTGAACTTCGACTTCAGCGAGTCGACCCACAGCTCCTGGGGGCAGGGCAACCATTTCAGTTGTACATCCTTGGCCAACCAATTAACGTCTTTTAAAAAAATAAATTATTTTTACCTATATATACAAATGAAATTTTCAAGGCAAAGTACATTTTTGCCTGCCAGAAGCAGATAGGCAATCCACTTTTATGTATCTGAAGTAGTTTATGAGACATCTATTATGTTATGAAAAATCAATTTGCCCAACTTTTCTTAAAATTTATCGTGGAATATCCTGAAAATTTTATAACGATATATTCTTGAACAATTGAAGATTGCAACTAAACTACCACTGTAGTTTTAACTCATTTCTTATAAAAGTTATTGCCATGCCTTTCATGGTGGTTGGAAAATGCAGAATTTTTATCAGCTGTCTTGTAAGGAAAAAATCTAGTCATTGAAGATATTATAATTCGTTAGTTTTACTGTGCATAGGAACTCGTACACTTTCAATTCCAACAAGGATCATCAAAATGTGACGACTATATCAAAAGATAACATAAGCAGTTTACGGAAGCAGTCATCAAAGGCACACTACATTCGAGCACCCTTTAGTGGTCAATTTAAGCCAGTAAATCGGACCTTTTTAAAGGCCATCACAATACATCCTTTTCTTGGCACTCTACAACTTTTAACGAGCACTAATTATTCATCTCACCCTTCCGGTTTCTCCGGTGGTGTCAATAAGGTGTGGGTACTTGTGGAGCAGGAGGTCCACAGCCGTCCTGTAGAGGTGTGACGTCGGGTATCTGTGGGAAATCGAAATTTTCAAAACCAGTTACACAACTGACACATACTACTACAGACGTTTTAGTGATCGTTAACGCGAACCAACATGACAGACTAAGAGGAAAATGATCAAGCCCAGCAGAGGATGCTATGCTTGGCAAGAACACTATTGTTGGTTACTACAACGTAAGAATAAATGCAGGTTCCACCCACAGCTGTCGCAGTCGTCCCACCCAGAAAGAATTTGCACAGATGTCCTATCCAATTGCATTTGCTCATTTCTTCCCTGATGTCAAGCTCCTTTCATATATTTGAGGTAGGTGATTTTCTTATACAGACGCATGTTAGAGTAGCCGATTTTTGGTCGAAAACTAAAATTTCCTCCCAAATTTCATAGAAAATTCTGATATCACTCTCAGTCAAACATCATTATTTAGGTAGGGACAACAAACCTTTAGTTGCTAATATGCATAATATTTACATTAGCAGCAAAAAAGTACTCATGGTTACAATGGAAACCACCCATAACAACTGTCTTACACAGATGAATGGAGGCACGACGCTGTTTTTGGGTTGTAAAAGACTATATAACTGTGTAAAAGACTATATAACTGTATCGGCATACATGCCATGATACTCCATAAGCAGTAGAACCCTGCTTATACATTCCTCACTAACACATTTTCCTTTGTATAACATTTATTTCACATATGGGCCCAGTAACCAGCCTACAAACGCCTATCTACTAGAATCCTCTTACACATCGTTCCCACAACGTTCCGGCCTGATACGTTGCAAACTGCCATTGCATTGGAAGTTCCGAGGAAGTACATCAATTAGTTTGGCAATGTGGACTGCCACAAGGTTTTCCAAGTGCTCAAAAAGGGTCTCATTATGTACGAGGGACAAAAGAAATGCCAGACTTCCGTTAGGGACTTCTTTTAGCCATAAAGTGATGAATAAATTCTTCTGAGGTAGAGCTGTGTGAAATGCACCTGTTTTACCTATTTAGCAGCACTCTTTCCAAACTTGAACCCCATGTTCGCGTTATACGTTTCCCGGCTACTGTATTTCTTTTTGTGGTCCTGTGAAAAATGCATTGGAGGAGTTCTATTATAACTGCTCCTGACAATTAACATCATTATGGTGCTGGTGGTGGTAGCAATTATGTATGCACAGTCAAATCTTGATATAGTGACCACCGATGTAACGAATATCTTGACATCGGTGCACTGCTGCGAATATACCGCATACTCTCAATAAACGGAAATCTCTTAAACGAAACTGCAGCTTAAATGAAATCGCCCCTAATATGATTGGTTTCATACCTGAACTCTGCAACCCTTCTCCTCTCTCAGTAAATGAAACTCGTCTCAAATAGAACACATTTTCCAGGTCCTTTCAGATGTCGCTTTTATGAGAGTCTACTGTACGTTTATAATGAACTTGCGGATACAACCGAACCCCTTTATAACAGACACGGATGTAACAGACAATTGTGTGTAAGAGACACCAGTGCGCCTGCATCGAAATAGGAGATGATTAGAAAATGCATACGTGGTAACCTGTTTACAAGAGACACCTCATATAAAAGGCAAGAATTGCTGCCCGGTACATGTCTCTTATAGAGGGGTTTAACTGTATAACAAAGTAATTTTCGTGCCAGATGCCACTTCCTTGTGACAAGGTTTGAATGTATGTGCATAATACATGCACAAATACTGGTTTGTCTTTCATGCAAACTAGTATGAACACATCCAAATCAGGCCTGTGCCACGTATTCTTCGGCATGTTGGTCATTCATCTTTACTTTTAAAGGACACTAAACAAACAACGACGGAAAAGTGCTGTATCCGTGTCATTCCTTTCCGTTCTTGTTTGTTTTGTGTGCTATAAAAGTGAAGAACAGGGCCTTTGGGCTTCTAGATGCAATACATTTGGCACACAGAAGACAACAACGAAAGGACATCGCACACAAGACGAGGATGCTTTGTCTTACAGGGTTATCTTGGAGCAAGCATCGAAGAGGCACCGAATGATGTGACGCCGAAGCCTGCTGGTCACTGGCTGCCTCGTCTCCAGTGCATCTTCAAACACTCCAAAGGACGGCAATTCAAACTTCATGTCGTCCCTGTCCTTGAGAGACGGTCTCCCCTTTTTGTCTCGGGTTGGCCTGGGTGCATTACAGTCGGAGCACAGATGGGATTAACTTTAAGGTACGAGGCCAAGTGGAAAAGTGAATTTTTTTTTTCAAAATGTCATTTTCTTGGTTTTTGGTCACGTTAAATGTGCAATTTGTCGCCCATAATTTTGCTGCATAAAGCTTCGGTCCATGCAGTTTCTTTCAAAAGATACAAGCAAAAATGTTACATCACCCACCATCTACAAAACTGAAACTGAAAGTGCAAGTTTTGTGTGCATCATAAGGTTACCCTGATATGTAGTATTTCGTTGGTTATTTAATGATCATATCAAGTGCGGACATGTATAATGCTCTAGTAGTATTTTCAACTTATCATTTTTAATGATAAAAGTCAAACTTCTCACCAGGTGAACGCACAACGTCATACATGTGTTGCTTACGCTTAAGGACACATATGTGAGCCTGGTAACCATCAAATTTGCTTTGCTTGACACTGCTGTCACTTCAATAATGGCAAAAGAGAAACACTTGATATCTTGAAGCAAGTGTGCATTGAGCCTGGTCTCTACACTGCAAAAGCTTGCCGCAGCACCGCATCGCGAAAGCATCCCGTCACGGCACTGATGCTGCAAAGCAAGCTGGCTCTTCGTAATATCGAGAAATTCGTTGTATGGAGGTTCATTATAGGCAGGTTTAACTGTATACTTAACACTAAATTGTGGCTTTGCAACAGTAAAGATTTCCCCTGCACAGGTGGTTTCACGGCATAGCAGCCCCACATTGTAGCGAAACCACTTTTTGGGGCAGGGAGGGGGGGGGGGTGTTACATGCAGTAAAGAAAAACGTCTCGTATTCGTTTGTTTCGAATATTTCAAAATTTAGAAAATTTCAAATCCCCGTTGAAGCAAATTTGAATACTATAACATTAGTACAAATGTCCCAGGGGCTTCAAATATTCATCCGTGCCTAGCATCAACGCAACAAAGCACAAGCCCAACATTACGGCAACTGCCAGTCGTGCCAATTCAATAATGCTGAACTGACCTTCCTTCAAACGACACATCGCCGCTGTTCGTGTTCCCATCTGCGAGCGCTCTGCCGCCAGCTTGCTCCACGAGTTTTTTTTCCGTAGCAGTTCCGTCCGTGCACGCGCTGAGTAGGTCCGAAACCGTGACGTCCTCCAACACGGCATTGTCGAAGTTGGAACACTCCGACGTGGCCTCACTGCTTCGTTGATCCGGCTCTACTTTGAAAGTCATTGCTTCTGTGCCGAAAGAGGCCTCCCCACTCGATTGGCCGTGGGAGTCGGCTGACTTGCTGGCCTCCATTGGTACATCAACTCCAAGAGCCTGCCATTGAGAGAAAAATATGTTGGGGGGGGATCCTTACAATAAGTCTAAGGGTTTAACGTTCCAAAATCACTATGTGACTATGAGGGACACCACAGTGGAGGGCTTTGGAAATTTCGACCACCTGAGGTGCTTTTACGTGCACCTAAACATAAGCACACAGGCATCTAGCATTTCACCTCCATCGAAATGCGGCCACCATGGCCGGGATTCGATCCCACAACCTTGAGTCAACAGTTGGTCACCATAACCAATAGACCACTGCTGCAGGTCAAGGGGGGGAGGGGGGGCTCCTTAAGAAGCATATTTCTTTATTTTAGCTGTATCTTTATGTGCTGATTTCAAATAGACAATCATTTTCCCAGTTCAATACAATATGCTGTTTTTAATGTCAGACATTTCATGCGCCTTGTTAGGAGCAGAATTTTTTTGAAACAGTGAGCGTTACAAAGCAAATCAGCATATTACAATAACCCAGAATGAAAACTGTGAGCAGTAAAATAAGAATGCATATTGTAAGCCCAACTGAACGAAAGTTATGGTTGCAAGTGTTCAACAAACAACGTTTGTTCAAATGGGTTTATGGCATCAATTCTTGTTTCATTGCGTAAAGTTCTCACTCCAAGATTATTGTGATGTGTTCATTTGGTTTGTTACTCTCCCAGTTTAAAATATCTCGCTCCTTGCAACAGAAGGAATTTTTGGTATTGTTTAGTATTGTAAAAACTACATAATATGAGTCATGCCACTGTGGAAAGCTTCGGATAAATTTTGGCCACCCCGTGTTCTTTAACACACGTCTAAATCTATGCACATGGGTGTTCTTTGCATCTCGTCCCCATTGAAATGCAGCTGCCGTGGCCAGGAATAAAACCTGCGTCTTCGAGCTAAGTGGCACAAAGCTGTCGACCTACCAGTGCGGGCACCAGGAGAAAGAAAACTTTGCTGGCTGCACAATTACTTGGGACGCCTTGGACAATGGAGGGTTTCGACTAGGCTCAAAAAATATCAGTTTAGTCTGTTTACATAGCTTATCACACAATTTGGTTCATAACCTAGTTATCCTAGCTATAACATAATCTATTACAGCTTATCTATTTTCGCGTCAGACCTATAACTTCATTGTAACACGATCCTACTGTGTCCTGTCTGACAGAAAAGCACATTCTCGAAGAGGTTTAGGGCAGCTTGGAGGGCAAACAGGTAATAATAGAGGACAGCAGTTGAAACCACCTTTACAGGGGGTTACATGCGGACTAATATACACTGATTCATTCAATTAGAATACTTCAAATTTTCAATAATTTAAATTCAAATCGAAGCGAATTTGAAGACGTTAATATTCGTTCGAATATTCGACGTGTTCGAATATTCAAACAAACCTAGTTATTAATTCTTTTAAACTTATGCTTTCCTGTTAGCAAGATGCTTTTACTTGATTTGTTTTCTTTTTAATCAGTATAAGAGGCCCCCCTTTCAGCCTAGAGCTTTGGGACTTCCTTCTCTATATTGCGTCGCAGCGTAAAATTTTCATGACTGAATGAATGAATTCTTGAACAACTGAACTCAAGTAGCACGACAGGCACTCTACAGTGTCCTCGCAACTATGATTACTGCACTGCAGTCACGATGAGTTGCCAAAATTCAAACTTGTAGCGCCGTTCTCACAGAGCTTTGCTCAAACAGCGCTCGCTGCTTTGCAAGTGACAAGGTTCTGCTGCAGAACCATTGCGCAACTTGTTGGGATGCCTGCCGACGAGATGCATTATCTTACGTTTGATAAGAATGTCCTGAATTGCGAGATTTACTTAGCGCCAGAAAACACGCAGCACACAAGAGGCACACAAGGGACAAGAAACAGTTGTAAGTAGCACTTGTCCCTTGTGTGTCTCTTGTGTGCTGCGTGTTTTCTGGCGCTAAGTAAATCTCACAAAATGCACCAACTAGGCCGTCAAAAAGTCCTTTTAATGTCCTGAATGTTTTCACTCACCCTGCGTGCTTGGGCCACCTGGTACCTGACTTCTTCCAGCGTGCGTTTCCCTCCAAACTTCCTTCTCGACTCGCCCATGATACCGGGCGTCTCTGGGAGCTTTCGTCGAGTGTTCTTGAACTTGCTCCTCAGGGCCAGGCACCAGCATTGCTGAAAGTAGCATCCGAGCTAAGGTGTGGAACTCTCAAGTTAAAGAATTAAGCCGAGTGTTGCAGACACTGAGCTGTTCGGGGTGGGCTAGGGTTCAATCCCTTTCTCCCTCCTGAAGTTTCTGAATTATGCTTGTTTATGTATAGTACAGTCGAATCTGAATATACCGAGGTTGATCGGGATCACAAAAAAGTTGTATATATAGGTAATATGTAGGCTTGTGCGAATAGTGAATTTTAGGTTCGAAGCGAATAGTGATTTTGGTCGAATAATTTCGAATCGAATAGTATATATCACATATTATAAAAGAAAATGGGCATATTTGTCATCACCTAACTAACCTGCACAATATTTTAAAAATATTGAAACAAGGCCTGTGCAAATGCCATTTTTTTTGCTTCAAAGGAAGTGGAAACAACTTTGAATAGTAGCAGAGGATATGACTTTAGGTAAAATGCAAGCGATAACCTGTAAAATATGTTACGTTTTAAAATTTACTGTACTTGGAACATAAAAGCCAGTATAAGAAGCTTTTAAATTTAAAATATGAATAGATGTGAGGGTAATCTCTTCATTTAACAGTGAAGTGGGGCTTGCGGCAGTGCGGATTTCCCCTACGTGCTTTCACAGCCTAGCACCACTTCACTGCTTACAGTGAAACCACCTTTACAGGAGGTTACATGCGAACTAATATGCACCTGAACAGGTGCACAACGGCTTAGCACCCCTCTACTGCAGTGAAACCACCTTTACAGGGGGTTACATGCGGACTAACATGCATCTATTCGTTTCTTTCGAATACTTGAAATTTTCAATAATTTAAATTCGAGTCGGCGAATTCAAATACTGCAATATTCGTTTGAATATTCGAGGAAGCATTGAATATTCGCACAAGCCTAGTAATTTGATATACAATATTTTTCATATCAATAAAGTATTTCAAATGTATTTTAGAACTGCTCAATACACAGAATAATTTTTTGCATGTGGGTTTGATATATGCAGGGTTTGACTGCATTGGACACATACAAATGCACACATCATCATCATCATCATACACATACAAATGCACACATGAATATACCTAAATGGTGGTTGAAATAACCACCTCCTCCCCACCTACCTCCCCCCTCCGAGAAAGATTTCTGGCTATAACCCTGAATCCCATTAACTTGCACGTTTATTTTGTATGAAAGTGTCCAACAAAGTGTGTGAAACTGTAAAGAAATGATACGAAACATCCCATCACCGGTGCAGAAATGCATCACTCTATTTGCCCTGTTAGTTTTCATGTGCATTCCTTTATATCGCCTCAAAGAAACACCACTAACTCGCCCAAATCAAAGTTTTACTGGGTTAGTGGATGCAGGAAAAGACAGAGCCGGTGCAAAGAGCATGATTTCAACCTATTTTTAAAAACAAGTGAGCCCGACCGGAACGAATACCGCAGGCCGTAAAGTATATAGCTGTCATGCGTGCCAATGCCAGCTTACCCAGTTGAAAGGCCCCTCAGCAATGTGTGGGTACTTCACCATCAGGGCGTCGATTGCCCTTCTGTACAGCCTCATGGTTGGATACCTGCGAAGAAGGGGGTTTACAAACCAGGTCAATTTCGGGGTGTGTCGTGCTAGTAATTGAGGACTGTAACTAGAAGTTGCTACAGCTATTTATTTGTTAATCTTAAAGGGGTAATGTCAACAAATTTGTGGCTTGCACATACTTTGTTGCAAATGCTTCTTATTGCTCCAGGAAGCATGATACACGCTACAAGATTCATGTATTCTGGCTAAATAATCAAATATTGCCCTTATCTACGTGAACGGCTTTCAGTTTCGGTTTCTTAGCGCCGAGTTGGACCCTGACGTCACTGTGTAGGAAGCTTGAACATGTGGGCCCACAAAGCTGTGAGGCATGCAGTACTGCATCGTCTTCTCTTGCACACGCACATGAGCAACCGCTTCGGATGCCTTCAACACTAGCTACAATTTTCTAATAGAGAATATTAGCGTGTACGGTATTACGATATACGCAGAGTGTAATTACAAAAATACAGAGCACAAGGCATCAAGCCAAGTGAAACGTGAACGCAAGAGTAACAAATTAAGGTTTTAACGTTACAAAACTGCAAGTTAATTCGTAAGAAAACATGAGAGTTGACAAAAATGTGCCAGATTGATTTGAAACGGTGTGTTTAAGGCTGCTAACAATAAAACTATACCACTGCCAGCCCAGAGGCCTTGCCAAGATTGCTTTGGCATTAGACGCTACACACCCTCAATTAGCAGTCTAGCCAAACAGGCAAAATCATGGAACGAAGCTTTAAAAAAAGAAGTCTCACAGGGAAATCTTGTAGCAGGCTTGAAACAGAACGGTGATGATGTGCCTTCTCAACTTGGGGGTGATCACCGTTTTCCTCTCCAGGGCGAGGTCGCACCAGACGCCGAAGGAGGAAGGCAGCTCGAACTTGAGGTAGTCATTGCGGTCGTGCTCGTGCTTGGGGATGATCGCCATGTTCGGCACCACCTGCTTCACGTCGTCGGTGACCAGGTGGTCCGGCAACATTGCACGCAGATCCTCTGTTACACGTGACAATCTCCTGCAACAGAAGGAGACAAAAAAAAAAAAAGAATTGGTCGGGCCATGACGCAGGCCATCTCTTTCCTGGATAATTAATTAAGTTGTCTCACACACTCACAAATAAATTGTTGGATTGACAATGAATGAAAGGTATGCTGAAGTTGTAAATAGGGAGTGAACATTGACCCAACATTTTTTTTTTATTATTCAAGCACCCAAAAAAGGTCTGTGCAGGCATTCATAGGGGAGTTACAATACAATAAATCAGCAACAGTTACAGGACTCATATTCAAACAGGTGGCTCATGCTACAGAGCACATATTTCGTTAGAACAAGAAATAATACGGCTAATACAAAAATAACACACACACTTTTATATAGGGGCAATCATGTTCAAACATATACTGCACGAATCAATGAAAGCAAAACACTCCATAAAAACACTGGCACAATTTAATTAACATTAAATATCATTAATGTTATGATATAATGATTTCATGAACATCAGTCATTTGGCCATCTTTAGCCTAACAACAGCAATCGCTTAGCAAAGACTGGCCAACATTTATTGGAACTTACAAGTGCCACGAGTATGCAAGTCGTATCACCAGAACAGCAGCTGAAGTCGGATGACTTAGTAAGGCCTTCCGTTAGACTTTAAAATGCGTTCGGGATTATCCCATCTCTCCAATCAGAAATCATCAAACTACCCCTATTAAACATGGGTGAAAAAGGCCCTAAGCAGACAACGTGTCATAAAAAAAAAGAAGTATATCAATTTTGCCTCCACTTTCCTGAGAAACAAGACAGCAGCCACGGAGCAAACACAGCAAGCTAGTTTACTTTGGAAACTTGTGGCAATACAAAATACAAAAAGACGTACAGTTAGAGCAGAATTGTGGCGACTCGGAACGACAATAAAAACGACTAAAGAACACCTCTCACTATTATAATTTTCAGCCTCTTTTATCTCCACTGCAGGCAGAACGCCTCTCCCAATGGATCTCCAATTAATCCTATCAAGCACAAGCTGATCTCATGTTATACTTGCAAACTTCTTAATTTAGTCACTATGCCTAACTCTCTGCAATCCTCAATTGCATTTCCCACTTCTTGGTACCCATTCCCTAGCTGACGATTGGTTATCTGTCCTCCACATTACATGACCTGTCCAGGTCCACTTTTTTCTCTTCTTAATGTCTGCTATAATGTCGACCTTGAATTTGTTGCGTAGAGTATTCAGCACCTCGAAATAAATTTATGTGAATTTTTATCAACACGCCATCACGATTCCTTGTCTAAAGGGTGTTGTAAATTGTACCCAGATTGTTCTCAATGTGCAAATACAGCGCATTGCATATTGGAACAGTACTCGGGAATTGAAACATCACACCATTTTTTTTTTAGTATAATGACAGCTTATGAGCAACTGCTTATGATAGCTACATCATGTGGCTGTAAATCTCGCCACTAAAGATAATATTGGCTCTCATGTGAGGGTTTGAGTCACAATTATACCAATACGACATCAACTGTAGATGCTAGAAATGAAAGTATGCGCATTACATGTCCGTAAACTTTCGCCTTTCAATCTGCGAGTACGGTACATGCCTAGAGTGCACTTACATAGCTGCGGCTCCAGGCTCTGCTGTTTTGTTGGATTGGGCAGGTGCAACGAGTGCTCTCATCTCTTGCGAATGGGCTGCCGGAGCATCCGGAACATCCTCGACACCGCTGAAAAACAGACGTGGAATTAAGTGCTGCGTGGTGAAGACCAAAAACAGCGCTATTTTGTTTGGAGGCATAGCGTTAGCCCTTTTAGAGCTAGGAGCGTTTGCCAACTTTGTAGTCAGGAACTTTTTCGCACGTTTTGGAGTCTAAAATGAAACGACCACCTAGTGAACCACAATGAGCGAGTATAGTGCCGAGTTTAGTATTACATGAAGAATTAGTAATACAAATTTTGAAATACATTTAATTACCAGTAATAATCAAAAGGGCACTATGAACAGTGTAAACGAACAGTACGAGCTCCCTCGCTAACAACCGGTCGTTTTCGAAAGTTCCAACCAAAACCACAAAGACATTATTGCCCCATGACAATTTATTCACTATACATTGAATATACATGTCATAAGTGGCATTATTGCAGAGAGATACTTTACAAAGAGACACCTAAGATAACGCATGAAAGTTTGATTACCAGTCACATGTTGCACCAAGAACAACAAAGTTCAACAAATCATCAGTATGGTATGGGTAATAACAATAATTTCTGGGGTTCTACATGCCGCAACATAATTATGAGGCACCCCAGTGGGGGACTCCAAACTTATTTTGACCACCTGAGGTTGTTAACAGGCGCCTAAAATTAATGGCAATGACAAAAGGCAAGTTATAACATCCAATCATAAAGCACAGAATATAAAGAACAAAAAAAGTTTCTAAAATGCACATATGGACAGTACACAATGCAAATAAATACAAAATAAAGGTTATCAGCAACATCATAATCTAAAAAATGAGTACACTCAAACCTCGATATAACGAATGCGGATATAACGAAATATCGGTTATAACGAAGTAAATGAAGAGTAGTCTTCCAATAGATATAGTGTTAGGAATAAACCTTTATAACGAATTTTCGGATATAACGAACTTATTTTCGTGTAAAATGCAACTTTGTTATAATGAGGTTTGAGTGTATAAAGAAAAGGGAAAACAAAAACAAATTGATTCAAGCTGATATTCACGTAACCACATGAAAAGAAAATAAAAAATGCGGAGAAGGCAACAAGGGAAGAAGGACACTAGTGGTTTCTATGTTGCCTTGTTCTTTGGATTGTATTCATGGCGTTACGTGAATTTTTAAAATTTTTTAACGAAAATGTGCACGAATTCGAATTCCTTCAGGCAGGCACTAAATGGTGCTGCCCTCATGTGACATAATCAAAATTCTCAATTATTAAAAATTGAAAAATTTTGTCAAACTCATTGAAGCAAACAAAAAGAAATTAACACATAAGAGTGCACATCATACAATTTCATTTTCTGACACCTAACTGCAATCGATATTGTTCCCCGTGGACAATGTAGACAACATCCCTAGAACTTTCTGTAGGAAGGCAGGCTGGGGTCTTCGCAGGCTCTTGGCTTCCTCAAAGCGCTGGCATTCAGAAATGATGTCTTGCAGCAGAGAAGATGAATTCTTGAATACAAGAAGGCAAAAGCCATCATCTGCTATACCCCTAATGACATGTGCAATCTTAGCTGCTTCGGACATATTCGTGTCCTCTATGTGGCACAAAGTAAACATGTCCTCATTGTGCGTAAGGCAGGATTCATTGCACGTATGACCACAACAGGACAGCTCTTTTTGGGCTGAGCACTGACATCCCACAGGCCTGCCAAATAGCCCCTGAAGCTTCTGCTACCATAACTCCCACATGGTCAGCTCTTCCTCTTGTATTTCATACCAGACCTTCGCATTGTCTTTCACGTAGAAGACCACACTGGCCAAGATGAGAGATGGGTCCCATCGCATGCGTACACTCACACACTTGTATGTCTTTAGCCACTTCTACATCAACGCCTTCAGTGCTAAAAAAAAACCTGTGTCTCTTGGAGGCTCCAAGATGAGAGTCGGTGTGCCAGTTGGAAAAGGTGCAGTAGTTGATGAAGGGTCGGCATTGTTGACTTTGGCCGCGAATGAAGAGGCAACTAGGGAGCTCTAGTTGCAAAGCCTGATCTTGAGTGCAGTGAATACCCCGAATCTTCCACAAAAGATGTAATGGGGAGAAGATATTTACACTATACACACAACAAATTCAGCGGCCGACAAGATGGTGCCGAGCTCGCGAAGTCTCAAGACATCTTTCTTGTCCTCTTCAGCCATTTACATTATTTTCATATGTCGAGGGGGCACCTGACTCGGGTTCAGTGCATTTCATGTCACAGAGGTTTCACAACAAATACATTTTTTCAGTTCCCATGCCACATAAAATGCGAATGTTTATCTCCACATAAGCATGTGCAATTGCCAATGAGAAACAGCTTGAAACAGCAAACAGCACTGATGTGCTCACTAAGTAACGCACAAAAGAGAAACGAAATTAAATAGCCAGATAGGTTTTCGAGAAAGTAGACAACAACAAACCACCTTTGCGTAGACAAGGACCTACAAAGGTATGCCTGGTTTCGTGCTGTCAGGGGCTTACAGCAGCAGAAGTTCACAAATAAAGCCCAAATATTTAAAGCCTGAAAATTAGAAAAGTGAGCTCACATTATCATTGATTCCGAAGCCTTGGCGTCAGAGTCGCTGCCCTTCTTAACACTGACGTAAGGTGCTTGCACAAGAACATCACCCAATGTGCAGACAGTTGGTGCTACGCTGACATCACTGCGAAAGAGCAAAGCGCATCGCTCGTTGCTATACAGTGACCACTGCACAAAAAAAGAATGCGGCTTTTCAAAAGTATACTGAAGAAAAATAGGAAAATATGACGAAAACATGGAAATTAGACTTGAAGGTGTGACCATTCCAATAAACAGTGTCCTATATTTTTTAACGGTTGGCTGAACTTCTGAAGGATTGTCAGTGCGCAGAGATTGAATGCCAGAGTGCATGGGGCTGCGTATCCACACCCGTGACGTCCATTGTCCCTGCAGCAGATGCGCGTTGTACGCTTTCCTGTCCTGATACTTCCCTTTCTCCACCTCATTTTTACATACCACTCTCACCCATCCACAAAGGCGCTGAGACGTGCTCCACCCTTTAGGGGCTTAACCCCACTCGTGAGCATCGTTCGCTACCCAAGTCATTTGTACTGGTTCTAGGAATCGTAATGGGAGCGGAGCCGGTTGAGACACAGGCGATGGCAAGGTTGGCACACCCATTTTCACAGATGTTAAACATCGCCAAATGTCACCTCCTCCAGGTTCACGAGCAGTTTGTGAAAAATGTATTCAATGCATTATTTTACACAAGTTTCTTCGTGAAATAAAGGTTGTGTCTGCCAATTTCAAAACCAAATCTTAGTTGCCGAAAAAGTTGTCCAGGTCCGGGGACCAGGACGAATTTTTCGGCAACTAAGAAGCTTTTCTTTCTGAGAAATCCGTATGGATTTCCTTGTGGCTTCGTGCTACAATCGGGTGGTTGTCTATTTTCCCTTTCTAAGGAATGACAGATGTTCCATTACATTCATTTTCACTCTTTTATGACTTAAGTATAAAAGTTAGTCTGGCAAAAATTGTGACTTGTTCCATTAGCAATAGTAATATGGCACGCACTCGGCCTTACTGTCCCGTCGTGGGAGCGGCCCGCCGTGTGCTAGGGCACACGCCTTCGGACATTTCTTAATAAAGTTTTTCCAAACCAAACACACATGATTTGAACTGAAGTGTGAAATCTATCTCTTTTTGAGATACAGCACAATTTACTGTGGTCCCACAACAAGTCAGCAGTGTGGTTATCGCTACGCCCATGGAGACAACAATAGTGCTTGCACACAAAGAAGCCTACAATGTGGCAAGGCAAAACTACAGGCATACCTGGACTGGATGTTGTAATGCATCTGGTCTCCCTGCCTAGAAATGTGATAAACTTTCTGAGGTGATGGAGGCGGCCTCATCGCAACTTGGTGCCTGAAAGTTTGTCCAAAATGAGAACGACTTAATCTACATAGTACAGTGATGGTCATTGCCAGGGGCGAAGCCAGAAATTTATTTCGGGGGGGGGGGGCACCTCCTTGATTTCGGGGAGGGCACCTCATTGAAATGGTCATTTTTCGCTCTGTATGCAATGGCAAAAAAAAAATTTCGGGGGGGGGGGGGGGCACGTGCCCGGTGTGCCACCCCCTGGCTACGCCACTGGTCATTGCAGTCTCTCACCCTTGTTTGAAAGCTGCATCACGTTGTAGACATACAACAAAATTTTTGTGCACTCTTTTGAAACAGTATGCATAATTTCAGAGCCCTAGTCGTAGGATCCCTAAAGGGAAGCGCCTCATCAGTTTTGAAGAGGGCCGCACAATTATGGCTTGCATATTGCATGCGGCCCACAGGCAAGTTTTTATAGAGTTATCATGTTTGACTCCCTTTTATTATCGTTGTGTTCTTATATGAACTGTGCGACAAAAACCCATGCCGGAAATATTCAATTGCTCCTGTCTGGCACCAGCCAGTCGCAAGTAATGTCTGGAATTTTCCCAATTTCATCACAGCACTTAATTTCCTGTTCCAGCACATGGCCTGCCCGACTACACTTTTTTTTTCTGCAAGAGAACTGAAATGCTGGCCGCCCCCCACTTGCTCTACAAACCGCTTCACTCTGAACATTTTACTCCCCTTGGTGTGTAAACTGTAACGATCATCTGTCTTGGTTGTGTTTCCTTTCTTAAAGAAATGCGCTCCAACTCATTTTTATTCTTCTTTAGTTCGAATTACTTCGGTATTTTCATTAGGTTGTCCCATAATATAGTAATATAACTCAACTGCTATGTGGATTCAGACTTAGCAAGGAGTAATCTTTTAGCAAGCCTAGGTAGCACTTGTCGTCATGTTTAAATTGACATTGTCATTTTAGTGCCCCCAACAAAGACAAGTCCCGCTGTCGAAACGTTGGCTCCAGTGACAATCTCTGTTTAACGATCACCCGTCGCTCCAAGCTTCCTTCTTCCCCTGAATTTCTGTTTGAATTGGTGAACGCTGAAATTCTTCATCTGCTCTAGACAAACTTATACTTTGTGCAAAGAAAGCAAATTACATGAGTGCTACAAATAAACACTTACACAAATTGCTGAGAAGGGTGACTGGTTGGAGTGCTGACTTTTGACAGGAGATGCAGCCATGGAACTTGGTGCAGGATTGTTTTTCCGCACAACACGCACCTTTGCCTTGTTCGGTACCACATCACCGGGCAAAAGGTCCACAAAGTCTTCCAAGTCAGCATCAAATATCTGAATCTATTGAAGAAAGAGAGGCATTTCGTTAGGAGCAGCTTTATGCAGCGCAAGCCAAGCTACATCACATGAAGGGGCTAAGCTGGAAGTTTATTTCAGGTCAAGTGGGGTGGGGTTTGGCCACTTTTATGTAAGCTCGTGTGCATTTGTAAACATGCATGTCAGTAGCGTAGCCAGAAATTTTTTTTCCGGGGGGGGGGGGGGGTTCAACCATACTTTATGTATGTTTGTGCGTGCATTTGTATGTGTGCGTGCATATATACGCAAGCAAAACTGAAAAATTTCGGGGGGGGGTTTGAACCCCCCCCCCTTGGCTACGCCACTGATGTATGTATATATATATATACCCATAGGATGCGCAGGGTTCCCCTTCCGGGGGACGAAGGTTCGTCGCAGCATCCCCCTCCCTATTATGTCAATATGAAGCTGACTTGCGCCCCCTCTCTCTTAGGTAACTAGGGAGAAGCGGTCGCCCCCCCCCTCCCCGTGCGCACGCCTATGTAAAATTTCGGAGGGGGGTTTTAACCTTCCCCCTTTCTACACCAGTGGCACATGGAATAGTTGCATTTAACTTTCGAGCTACAGTGATACCAGTCTCTTAAAAAGGTGTTTTTTAACACTGAACCGATTAACTGTTCCAAAAGTCCAAAACGAACCATTTTCCTAAGCCTTGGAAAAAGGCATATGGCAGCTGCCAGCAATCCCAAAAGCATGTACACATTCAAAACTTCATTGATCCACATAAGGAAATGTTTACTGATAAGCTGAAGATAGTGGAATTGGACACTGGCCTGGTAATTATTTAATATATATGACCGGCGAGTGATAGAATGGCTTCGCGGCCATGAAAACAATGCCTGCCTCAGGGTACACCTTACAAAGCGAAATAATAGCATATCGTTCTATCTGTATGCTCATTTATAATGCTCATAACTTATTATAGGAGGCATCTCATGCAAAACTTCCGCTAAGATCGCAATCCAGAATCTACTAGTTCACCAGAGTCCAGCGGGTCAGCATTCAAAAAGAACAGAAAAAAAAAAACGAAAACTCGAACATGCTAGTATTTCGGCCAATCCTGATGCTAGACAAATTAGACAAACTATCAGAAAAGCAATCACATAGGGCACACAATAACGAGAAAAAACTTGCAACGATAAAACCAATTAGTTTTGCCAGCCCTTCCTCACGAATTTCTTCGAAGAACATCGCCGCTGACACGCGATCTCGGAACTTTGGAACGGCGATCACCATTTTGGAACAGGGAACACCGTTCAGCAGAATGTGTAGCAGAATGGTGTTCGCCACTCCATTAAGTTCCCCAGGGTGTTTCATACGGCGTTCGAATTAACACCGTATTCAGCACGGGCAATACGTATCAAAAGTGCATTTGCAAGAGCACAGAGGAGTCTACCAGGGTGTTACGGGAGTCGAATTCGTCGATTCCGGAGAGTCCCGCGAGTAACTCCTCGTAGGCACCCGTTTCCAGCTTCAGCTTTCGCCTGCTGCCACTTTCCAGCATTACGAGGCAAAACACGTCTCCCATGGCGATACAGGCACTGCGGGACGATGCCGCGCATAACCATACACGTTCTAACCGCGTAGAATTTTTAATGGTTAACTTCCGAACAAGGCACGGAGAGTTGGAGCGGGATAAGGCATGGAAATAGCGGAGAGATGGTGGTCGGCTGAATGGATGGATCTATTTGTGACCCTTGAACGTTCCGACTTGTTTCAGAGGCTTTATTATATTTTTCGGAAGTGGTGACGATCCATAGGCCGCAAACGAGTATAACAAATTCAATTTTTAAATAGCCCAAAAAGTTTTCTGGGCCATCCCGTCGAACACTCTTGCTCGAACCTAACATTAAGCAGCGGTAGGTGTTGGCGTGCTTTACGGGTGTTAAGTTGCGCCCTCTGCTTCGTAGAGAATCCCAGAGGCTGCGGTAGGGGTGTAAAATGGGTGCCATTATCTTGCATGCACGGTGAAAGGTGTGGGGCGACTTGTGGTGTGAATCGCCATTTACTCTTTTGATAGCACGTGCTTCGTGTGTGTACAGAATGAGCGGCAGCGATTGAGGCAACGATGGAACATCACATTAACGATCATGGCGCATTAAAGGCCAATTTTCGAGTGCCACGCGCGCAATACCTGCGAGAGCGGAGCTCGAGATTTAGCTTGTCTGCGCTGCGCTGGTCGCGTAAAAGAAAGAGAGAGAAAGAATGGAAGTTTTCAGGGGGGAAAAGGCGCATTTTTACCCGAAATGGCAAGAGATGTGTAAATGTCTTGCCATTCGGGTAAAAATCAAGCTTGTAAATGTCAAGCAACTCTATTATATGTAAATCGCCCAGGGACGCAGCCGGCGTTTCTGTCACGGAGAAAGGTGGGTAGGTCCGATCCTATGAGCACATTTGCATAGGCGTGCGCACGAGGGGGGGCAGTGGGGGCGCCCCCCCCCTAGTCGCGTAAGAGGGGGGGGGGCGCAAAGTCAGCCCCATACATTGACATAATAGGGAGGGGGGGGGGCGCTGGAACGAACCTTCGCCCCCCCCCCCCCCCGAAGGGGAACCCTGCGCACGTGTGTTTGTATATGCGTGTTATACATACACAAACTCATAAACATTGAAGGAGAGGAGAGCTTGAACCCACCCCCTTCCCACCAACCATGGGTGTAACCAGCAAACTTTTTTCGGAGGTAGGTTTCAACCATATGTATGTAGCGCGCGTACGTGTTTGCTTGTATGCGTGTACATACGCATGCAAAACTGAAAAATTTCGCGGTGGTATAGAAACCCATTACCTGCCCCCCTCCCCCTCATTGGCTACATTAGTGGACACCACCCCGGCTAATATGTCCGCCTTGTAACTTTACTTCACCTGGCTGAGGGACAGGTCAGAGGGTAAACACCACAAAACTTTCTCACCTGCCCCCGTTTTCACCCTCAAGAGCAAACAGTGAAAATGCTACACACAAGCTTTCACCCCCCTCTCTCTTTATTTAATTTTTTGCTCGTAGATGACTGTATAACCTAGTTCTACATTTTACATATTTTTATCTGTTCAAGTGCTCCGGTGGTTACGCCTTGTTCTCAGTCTCATTTTTAGTTCCCTTTCACTTGTGTGTGGGAGAGAGCAGGCGCAATTAGACTTTTGCAAGGTCAGCTTTTTACACAGATATCAGCAGAAGCTTGGTTTTGACCAAAGTAAATGGCATTTTATCCTCTTTCCCAACACTCCTTACCACCATTGTGTCAAAACACTAACTCGCCTAAGTCAACTCTTTTAGAATGATCAATGAGCTAACACTTGGTGGTCACCATCGCTACTGCTTAAGTATCGGGTCACATATACCCCTGCTTTTCACAATATAACAGACCTGTGCCCATCTTGTGCCCTCAACCAACAAATAAATGCAAAAGTAAAAAAAAAAACATGCAGAATCTCCTTTGGGAGTTGTTTAAGTGATGCGTAAGCATTGAGTTCTATTGTAGGTTGTCGGCCTTCCCTGGAACGTTATTTTTGGGGAGCACTGGCGTGGCTTCTTTCATCTTCCCTCTAGTGTTCGTCAGCATCTGGAATGATCCTACAGAAAGCACATCCCGCATCCACTGCAACGTGAGTTAGGCATTAGACGTTCTTAAATTCTAAATTGAGTACAACCTTCCAAGTTAGCTTTAGAACTTGTCCAAGAAAGGGCTTTTACACAAGTACTAGAAAATATAACGAAGTCTTCATAAAAAGTATTCTCTTTTTACATTTGTTTTGTACAGCAGGTGAAGAGTGTTCATGGTTCACATATATTCACATTCTGCTTGCATGGGTGGATAGCCTAGAGGTTAAAGGAGCTCTGACACAAAATTTCGAAGGAGAGATAATGAGCAAGATAGATTTATGTGGAGACATACACATCTACGAAATATCAAGGGCAAATATAGTCTAGAACATATTTAAAATCAATTTTAAAGTGCATGCCGCGCGACTGAGCGAGATGCGGAGCCCCTCGTGACGCCAACATCAATGCAGCGGCAATGTAAACAAACCGACGTCACGAGTTTGTGTTGGCTGGTTGCTGGCACACGCCTAGCGCTTGCGCTGCCTGCTATTTCTTCCTCCATGCCTGCGGCTTTGCGTGTGCTGACTGTCAGTGCGGCGCCCGCTTGCGCACGTCGCCCGTGTCACAGTTTTGCATGGTCACATGGCCAGCTGTGTTTACCTTGTCGCCGGAACTGCTCCTGCCTAGCTCGGTGCTTTTTGAAACCGAAACTGTGACTGGGCACTCTAAAAACGTCTCTAAATAAATAACCATCGTGCACTCGCGCGAACGAGGTTTCCAGCCGTGACAAGTGGGTCATAAGCTACCTATTGCAACAAAAAAACAAGGTGCCAAATTTTTGTGTCAGTGCTCCTTAAAGAGACTTGCATACAAAGCGTGAGGGCCAGAGTTTGGAACTTAACATTAGCAAGAAAATTTTACTTTCTTTATCGATTTATTTCTTTATAGCGATGATTGTCTTGCACGACAGAGGGGCAGGCACATCGACAGACAGTTTCCTTGTTGAGTCAGATATATAAATAAATGCTTAACTATTTGAAATCCAAACACTGCATCTCACAAAACATCCCAAATAAGCCCAAGGGCACTTCTCGAACACAGTTAACCTTATAATTTTCCATTTCGTGGCCAACATTAATTGCATTCGATACCAACGAGGAGACCATATCTGAACAGCCTTCAAAACAGCTGCACCTTGGGAAAAAATTTCATCATAACTGCAACAGACATTGCCAAATAATAAAACAAAAAACACTGCAAATGTTTATTCTCACAATTTGCAGCGCAACAAAATTGTTACAAAAGCCAGCCTTCATAAAATACAGAGGAACTTGCTCAATCCTGATATAAAAGCTCGGTCATTGGTCTAAAGGATATTTGCACAGCTGCATCATACATAAAACAATAACATAACCACTCACAGATGAAATAATCACTATGACTAAATTCTTGTTTTAAAAAACTACGCACACTGTAGAAAAAACAACAAAATAGTGATAGTACAATGGAAATGCAACCAAAAATGTTTACAAACAGTATGTTCTTTTTTTGTACATGTGTATCACATCAGCCTTTTGCTGGTATAAAGTGGAGATCACAGCTACAAAACAAAAGTGTTCACCTTCAGAGCACTGTTCCATTCACCTCTCCCATCAAGGATTCAAGAAAGTCCAAAGTGACTGTACCAAATGACGTGCCTTTAATAAAAACTGCTTATTAAAACAGCAAGTGAAAGGTTTTTCAGGGCACTTGTGAAAATCTATATGCGTACATACAGATATATGTAGCGTGCATTGATTCAGACCAAGTTTAAAATGAGGGCAAGATTAACATACGAGACTAGAGGCATAGACTGTGTTTGACACGATTTTAATTAAATCAGCATCTTAACACAAAGACAGACTAGTATATACGTATAATACCAGTGTTACGCGCTAACTTTTGATCACGATCGTTCCTTTTCGTACGCGGCACTACACCCACATCTTGCAGTGCAGCGTGTGACCCCGGTATAAGACGTTACCTTTGTCAGTCTTCGTACTTGCACGAAGATAGTAGTACCATCTTTCTAATCACAACATGCCAACCTGTCCAGCAACAATGTTTGATTATTTATCTTAGAGTGCAATGTGAGCAATCTTCTTCTTTCTCAAAACAAACAGAGGCTTTGAACCAAAATTACATGCAACATATAAAATACTGTCAACTCAACACTGTGAAAATGAAACTAGTTTGAGATATCTTGAACAAAAAAAACTTATATGCAGTAGACTCTTAGTAAGTGGAAGTCTTAGGCGGAACAACTGTACCTATGATTGATTTTGTACTTGAACTCTGCAGCCACGTTCATCTCTCAGCAAATGGCACTCTTGTCAAACAAAACATTTCACTAGTCCCTTCAGGTTCTGTTCAAAGAAAGTCTACTATTGTTAGTTCTATTTTACAGCCCAAGCTATTGTGGGCTTATTCCAATTGCCAATTTCAGGATCGGCTATAGAAATAGCCCATTCCAAACTGGCTACCACACTACAGCTGCCATTGCCGATCTTCATAGCAGCTATTGTGCATAAACAGAAAAAAAAAATCCGAATTTCTGGCGATATCAAACCCAGGCATTCTACATCAGCAGCCTGGTCACAGCTTTCTTTTATGGTCCAGCTAGACCAACTATTGTGTACTTGCGATCATGAATATAGAGTATAATTGAACTGAACTGGCACACCACACTCTGTGCTGCCTCTTATGTTTCTCTGCTATGATATGTTCACAGCGATTAAAGACATAGAAGCCACACTGCCCTGCAGAATTTGCTACGTTTCTTCAGTTGTTACAACTATGCAATCAAAAAACTGACACCAGCCTGAAATTGCACTCGAATGCTCAAGGAGGTCTATGACTTGCAAGAATTGCACATCATGATGACTACTCTCTAAAAACTATTGCATCCATTGGGGTGCTTTGCCTGTCACACGCGTCTGTGTCATTAGTCGCACGTGGCCCTTCTTGCTTAAACAATGTGAGGATGCTACGTTCAGGTCACGGACGACATGTGCATGTTATAGGCGTGAAATAGTGTTCTTGACAGGAACGTACCGACTGCAGAGTTTCCAAGGAAGGAAACGCAAGCGAGCAAAATACGGTGCAACTGTTTTTAGAGCGTAAGAGTTGGGAGATTTAACAACTACCCTAGATCACCGACGCGAGTCGGTAGCTGTTACTCTCCTGTACAAGCTGATGAACCTCTTGCATTTGCCCTGTGGCGTGGTGTAGTTGAAGTCGAGAAATGCGTGCTCCAGGAACGTCATGATGCCCTGCACGCACTGGGAGTACTCCAACTGCAGGAGCCAGAAGGATGCGAACAGCGTGCAGAGGCCACCGAGCAGGGAGGATGCGGTGAACAGGCGGGAACCGTTGACGAACATGTCGATGCTCTTGTAGTCGCACGTGACAAGGCAGGGCGTTGGCAGTGCGTCGTCCTGTCATGAGGCAGAAGTGGCCAATCAGAATTTGCGTCTTCTTGCCTGCTGTTGCAATTTCACTTTCAGAAAACTGTAGCAACTGTGTGCGGATTGTTCCAATATAAGCTAGGTACCATTTTGAACAGTACTCAGCTTCAAGTGTTTAAGGGGCACTAACGAGAAAAACTATTCTTGTCATGTTAGTCAGAATAGCCGATCAGAATTCCAAAGTCGGTACTTTTGCCGCAAGAAGACGCTTGGTAAGTGAGAAAACGTGTGAAAAGAAAATGTGGATGGTGACACTACCTTGAAATTCCCGCACCAAATGCCGTGAAGTAATAGATTTTCACGGTGTCTACTAGGTCCTAAATAGTTTTTAATCAGTAAAAATCAGCTAAGGGGGGGGCCATTCGTCATCAAGTGTGTTTCGCAATGCCACTAAACTTTAAAGGGACACTAAAGCGAAACAATGACTTGGTTTAGATTGACAAACTGTACGCTGAGAACTCTAATGTCACAAGTTTCACTATCATAAGTTCATTATTAGCGGAGAAAATCAAGGTTGAAGTTTCATTTTAAAATTCCCTGCCAAAATCGCCACGTGCGATGTCACGAACTTCAAAATGTATTTTTCGTATTTTCGCGACATGGGCTCAATGAAATTTTCTGAAACTTCGTATGATAGGTCTATGGCACTCACAGATGACAATGTACTTCATTTTTACCGATTAGAAACTACGTAGGACCCAGTAGACGCCGTCAAAATTTATGACGTAACGGTGTTTGGTGCAGGAATCTCAAGGTGGCGTCTCCAATCGCATTCTTTTTCCGCGCGTTTTCTCGCTTATCAAGCGTCGTCTCGCAGTAAGAGTGGTGTTTTCGGGACTGTGAAATTGCACTTTACTAATACGCGAAAAATAATTTTTCTCTTTAGTGTCCCTTTAACATGTGACACAGCCTCTGAATGACATTCATGGCAAAATGCTGATCTACCTTGACCAAGATGGAATCCAGCTCCTCCCCGCATCTCTTGGCAATGGAGTTCAACACTACAAGAAGAATATCTGCAACAACAGAAGACAATGTAATTTTTAAAAACTATGGTTAAACGACTGAGAAGATGTGTAATGTAAGTACAGTAGTGTCTCGATAACCAGAAACTCTTTAGTCAAAATGGTGGCGCGACTGCTTCAAATTTGATTTGTTTTGTATTTCGCTGTTGTGGCCCTACGCACCATTCCCAGTAAATGAAACTCCCATTAAACGGAATACATTATCTGAGGCTATTCAGGTTCTATTTTACTGCAACTAGCCAAATGACAGCCATGTGTGAGAAAGACCGGCAGGGGTTTTAAAGAAAAGAAAACGAAATTAATTACTTGAAGTAAACTGTAACCGTAGCAACAGTAAGCATACCACTGTCTGGCTGAGAAATAGCCTTGATCTCTTCACTTGTTCCGCAGTTCATTAGCACGAGGAAGAGCTTCTTGATGCCTTTCTCGAAGCAGTCGACAATGTCGGTGTTCCAAAGGATGTTGAACTCCCCAAGCATCTGAAAAGGAGCAATAACATCAAACAGCTGAACACCTACAGCAATGTCTTTTCTCCTTCTTTCGTTGGTTCGTGTTCAGCCATCGCACCATTTCATAAGCAAGAAATGGATAGCGCAAACTGTTTAAATGATGCCCCAAGTACAAACCTTTCGTAAGCTACACAGCCAACACAGTTACCATCATATCCCTTTTAAGAACAAATTAAATGCGACGAGCAACCATTACACAGTGAACTTCCATTTGCCTTCTACATTAAAATTAAATTTAAATTCGAGATTTTGCAGCTGCCGTGGCTGGGAATCAAAGCCACATCTTGGCGATTAACTGCGCGATGAAATGGTCATGTCGCCGCAGCAAGCAATGACTCCCTTTACGTCCCACAAAACTTCAACGTTTGCAAGTTGGCAAGCTCATTTGTGATGAAAGTTTCGTAAAATGTGACTCAAGGTATTGTGTAAAACTGTACAACAAGCACAAATACATAGATACGAAATATTCAAGAGTTTTGGTGGTAGTTCTTTCAGAATAAATGAGTGAGTACATGTATTGCAGAAGAACCTCTTCAAGACCGTTGTCGAGACTTCGCAAAGCACCCTATTCTGAGCTTACAAATCCAAACAGGATGCTCAAGAAAGAGTAATCTTAATTTTGATGTTGTGTGCGGCCATTTGGCAATAGCTAAACTCTCAGTGCTAAAGAAAACATGTGGGGCTGTATCCATTCAGGTGTACAGACTGAAATAACCATCTCAGCAGAATTGAATGTTTTGCAGACTGCAATAACTGAGAGACTGATTCATCTGCCATATACCAGTTAGTTCGGAGATAAATTATGCAAAGACAAAGACACTGTTTTGCTCTAGAAGCGACAGGTTGGCGGGCCGCGTGTTTGAGGCCCCTGCTCTAAAAGGACCACAATGCAATTTCTAATCTAGTCTACAAATCTCGCTTCAGGTAGTGAGGAGACGTAAAAGTAATTTTGGATGTTTTCAGCTCGCATAGAAGCATTTCAAGCTGTGATTTGAATGCTTTCCGTTTAGGATAAAGAATCTATGTCTGTAAGAAGTTAAATAATTTTGGGGATTTAACGTCCCAAAACCACGATATATGTTTACAAAAAGTTACTCACGGATGACTCTTCCCTGAAGATGGGAAATTTTGAAATGATTTCCTCCACTGACATTTCATGGATGATGCTGTGCCTCTCCATGGCAACCAGCTCTCGCTTGTGATCATCCACACTGTCTGCAGCAGCAGAAACTTCAGACTCGCCTTGCTGACATGCTTTGTCCTTGTCCTCCAATGGCTGTTCATCAATGCCCCAAAATATGCAAAAGAGGAAAAAAAGGAAATTAAAAAGGCTCAATCAAATACATGGTGTGTAAAACATGGCATTCCCTTTTTTTGAAGCTTTAAAGCATCAAGAAAAGTACGCAGGTTATGAGTGTTAATACAGCACATGGTGCAACACACAGATGGAATTTATCATCTCTGCCACGCTATCGAAGGAGATAAAACGCGCACCACTAGAGAATTTAAAGTTTTCATCGCACAGCATCTGCAAGCCAGTCCCATTGCAGTGGACATTTTCACGACAAGTCAACACAGTTCACTGGGTTTGCCAACTCTGCATCCTGCACGCAGCTTAAATAGCAGAAATCACTGTTGCAGTCATGTAAAACAATTCATTCATCGTTGTTTATATGCACCACATGCGACTGGCAGAGCTGCTGCTAGTACGTCGTAAGTTGCTGTCTCCGCGAGATGTCACTTTGTGCTTACACGTCACTGTGAAGCCGCCCCCTCGATTTCAAAACCAAATGCGTACCGCGTTAACATGCGCAATATAACGTGGTTGAAGTGTAAGACAACAACCAGGCGTCACAGAATGCGAATTGTGTAACCAGGCGTCACACAATATGAATTGCATTACTGAGGGGGGTCGTTGAATGCTTCCAACCCATGGGGCTCAGCCATAATTCTTGTCGTCATCAGCCACGGAATCAATTAATGGAGTAGTGGGTACCTTGCAAGTGTACTTGTATTAGTAGCCCCAGGATAGATTGCAACGGGTTTGAGAAATGGCGCTCTCCCAGCTTTCGCTATGACTGTGCTCTCCGCGTTACGCGCAGGCCTGGCGGTTTTTTTAAGGCAGAAACATTAAAAATATATTCGATGCATTCCCAGGTGTCACAATACTCTTTCTAGGGCTCTTGACACCTGTGTTTCTTTAGAACAATAATTTGAAAATATTTAAAATTTGTCAGCATTCTTTTAAGGATACAGAAGCTTACTATATACCACAAAGAAGGAGTGCCTGCATGAGCAATACATTGGCTGCTCTCCTGGAAGTGAAGTTTTTTAAAACCTGCACGGCTAAAAGACGCTAATGACTGCGACAATCAACATTACAACAACATTACAATGTTTCTGGCATGAAATTTTTATGTCTTCACTGTGCTAAGCACTCCTGAAGATAGGCCTTCAGCCAGTCCTGTCCAGTATAAAAGGACAGGGTGAGCCTGCCGTGCAGAGCTTACCAGAGGCCGGGAAATACGCTGCGAGCCCTTGTCGTGATCCAGTCTCTGAGGCTCGCGTGGTATCGTGGCGACGTCTGCCAATACGGCCCGATGCACGCTGAACTTTTTCGTTAGAGCGTTTATCCAGAACTCCTGTGAGAAGAAAACAGGAAAGGTTTAGACACCAGTCAAGGTTAGCCTACGGCCCCGAGTCGGAGATTGCTGGGTACGGAACCACTGCAGCCATTCTTTAATAGTCCCCACAGGCTTGTAGAGAAACGCAGCAGTTTTGCATTCTAAGTTTTAAGTTTTAACGTCTTCTTGCCCATGGTTGCAACTTGCAACGCAGCGAATCTGATTCGTAATTTAAAACTAGACGCCAGAGGAGAATCTTAATTTGGTCATCATGCTTGGCCATCTGACAATAATCCATCTGAAGTCAACAGTGTTCCTAGCTCATACACAAGCATTTTTAACTGTAATTCGAATGCTTTTCATAACGTAAGAAAATCCACATTATAAGCGTTTCAAGATGAGGCGTATAAAAGCAACCAAGGGCAGAACCCCTCTTAGAGTGAAGTAACATTCAACAGGCTTATAACTTTGTTATATCACTTTTTTAACTTAATTACAATGTGCTTATAGGTGGCCATCTCAAGCTGACACATTTGCTCTCTTTATCTCAGGTCCACTGTAACAAAACTTTTTTTTTTACCTTTCCTGTTTTTCTCTTGATGCTTGACAGATGCGGATATTTCTGTAACAGGCAGGCCACAACTTCTTTGATTTGTTCTTTCTTTGGGTCGCCTGGATAAAACGTAAAACAAACACGACAACAAAGTCGTTGGAGAACTGCAGCGTTTAACACACAAATGATAAGCCAAAGCTACGAAAAATGTTGCAGTGAAGGGCGGATGGAGTGATTTTAACTCACTGTAATTCTTCATAAATATATTACGCGAGCAATGAAAGAATTAGCTCAAGGCCTGCACCGACTCGTTTTTGCAAACACATTGATAACTACTCCTATACTTGATTTGATCTCTTTGCGTTACATAGACAGTAGAGTTAACAAAACTAACACAAATTCTCAGGCAAGATTTTGCGGCAGTAAAGTAATTATCCACAAACTTTACTCATAACCAAATACTTATGAGTGCTTTGCAACGTCATTTATGTCAGAAATGCTTCCAACAAGCGCCACTGCACGCCAATGGAGTCAGCAGCAATACAGCGATTTCCTTCTATGACTGAAATAATAATCATTTATGCATCAATGCCTAGAAATATGCTAAAGGCATCACTATCACTTTACATAACCCTTAAATAAGACATGGGCTAGAAAAGCTTTAGAGGGCCCCATGAAGAAAAGCCCAGAACGCTCACCCACCATCGACACTCGATACATAGCCCTTACCATCATTCGTTGTTTGACTACCTATGCAAAATTGTGTTTATGACGCTCAAAATTGCTATTATGGCTAAAAGCAGGCATTTGAACTAAGAAATGTATTAGGTGATTGTAGACTGAACTATGAGGTTTTCCATGGCGGTAACTACTTAACCATATATCAACTTGCTAATATTCCGCTAATCGAACCTACTTAACCAAACATCGACTGCTAATATTATGCTAATCATACTCTATGGCGTATACACTGTAACCTTTCTCTTGCTCCTCCTTCTGTTAAACAAGCTGCTTTTGAAAGTTCTGAATGAAGCTAGAATATGCCAATAGGGTAAGGTTATGCCACTGCAATAACCTTACCAATGCCCTGGGATCTGTTCTGAACTGCGCGACACAATTTATTCTATCTAAGTATTACCACAATAAGCATCTTGGCACTAAAAGTACAGAATAAGTTACTAGTTCTAGCCAAACACCGCAGACTTTTGCACGTCTTAACCCTTTTTATAATATTTTCCAGTCTTTGCATTTTGATAACCCCTTGCATCGGAAGAGCCAACTGCATTACTTGCAACAGTCACTTTAACTCCATATATCCCCCCACAAACCCATGCCTTTTCGGCAATAATTTTTTTCTGCGCATAACATGAGACTGGAGTTGCCTGCCCATCGAAGTTGCCACTGTCATTGACACACTAGTGTTCAAGCAGCTCATCAAAACCCCCCCGTAGTAACTTATATCATTCTGTTAGTCTTTCATAACCCACTCCCTCATGTAATGTTTCAACACACCTTTGAGGAGAATGAATGAATGAATGAATGAATGAATGAATGAATGAATGAATGAACATACCTAGATGCAAGACTTACATTGTTTTTTTGGACAGTGCATTGAAGAGGCCAAAGACAATGTGCTGCTGCATCGTGTAGCTCACCGGCGTCTTCATATTGAGCAACTCGTCAAAAATGCCAAATGAAGGCAGCTCAAATCCCACGCGGTCAGGTTCGTGCAAAGGTGCTTCCACTTGTTCCACGGGCTTTGAACTTGGCACAAGAACCACGGGGTCAGGTTCGTCCAAAGACACCTCTGCCTGTTCCGCAGGCTTTGTACTTGGCACAAGAACCACGGGGTCAGGTTCGTCCAAAGACACCTCTGCCTGTTCCGCAGGCTTTGAACCTGGCACAAGAACTACATGCTCAGGTTCGTTCAAAGGCGCCTCCACTCGCTGCTCTGGCTTTGAGCTTGGCACAAGAACCACTTGGTCATGTTCGTGCAAAGGACCCTCCGCTTGTTCTGCGGGCTTCGAGCTTGGTGAAACCACACGGCAGTCAGGCTGATCCAAAGGCACCTCCACTTGCCGCTCGGGCTTTGAGCTTGGCTCAACCTCTTGAGGGCTTGATTAAAAAACAAGAGAGAAAAAGAAAAAAATGCCTTCTTCAAATAAAGCAATGAATGCTTATCATTAGTACTTCAGCTGTACAGAAACATGGAAACTTGCGCAAGATGTGCTACAAGATTCAGAATTGAAGCGGGCAAAGAAACATTATCTTGAACACATTTCCAAAACTAGCTTGACACTTGGCACTGAAGTAGAAACAACGCATACAGAAATGCACGTGCACACAGAACAAAAGTTCGTAATTCAATCAATGCAAGGTGATTAATTAAATGTAATGAAAGTAGTGACTAACGGTCTTCGCAGCCATTCTATGCAACACGTGAAATATCATTCAACGTCAATGTCTATAGCACATCAAAGGTTGCAAGTGGTGCTGGAAAGCAAAGATCAGTTCGTGGATGTGCAGAGGTGCTCTCAGTTGTGCTGATCTCTTCTTTCACTAAGCTGTCCATGGCAAAATTGATTAGTAGCTTAAGGTAATGGTTCGAAACCAATCCCACTCACTGTAACCACTGTTAGCGAAACTATAATAAGATGCAACTTGAGAAGGAAAGAGCGGCACCGCCCATCTACTCAAAAATTTACTCTGGCCAGGGGTCACCAACCATCGTGCTCATGACGCCAGACTAGAACGCGCACTCACTAGTGCATGCTTGTGTGCAACAGGCTTTCTAAGTGAGAACACAACTGTCTTCCAAGTTATACCAGACTATAGTTAATGTCACTACGTTAATGTAACCTCAGAACTATGGTTAATCTATGCAGTGGCAATGACTTTTTTTGGTACAGTACCTGACTTCCTCTATTGGTTCGTCGCAGTCGACTCTTTTGTCCAAAGAACCCCAACTCCCTTGCTGTGCCATCAGTGCTTCCGATGCTTTTTCATCAGTGCACATTCCAAGCAGGTCAGACACGGTGAAGTCTTCCAGAACGGCATCAGGAATAGTCCGGACAATCCATCGATTCCTCATCCTCCAACTGTTCAGTCCTCTCCACACATTCTGTCGGCTCTGACACAACGCACAACTCTACGGAGTCTGAAGCCGTGGCTTCCGAATTGCGGAATTTTGGGCCTCGGCATCTTGAGCAGACGTGCTTTCGGACTCGTCGAGCTCCTCCTCCTGGACTGAATTGTCCTCCCGGCCAGACCAATCGGCCCGATGATGGCCTCTGGCTGGCAAGCTGCGAAAAAGTAAAGAAATTGTGCACTTTCAAAGTACAGACTCCAGCCTGTGTGAACTGGCTAATGGAAGCTCTTTCTTCAAACCTGTGGCTTTGTACCAAGTCATCAGCAGCAACTAGTCATAAATAACACATTACTATACTCCATGACAACTTTCTGTGGCAATTGCAGTCAAGGGCTACAGAGCCGAACCACGCTGTTTCGATAGTTTAGCTGTGCAACTGGAAGTAGTTTCCACTAAAAAAAGAATAATTAGAAGGGTATAACCTAGACATTTCAAACATTTATAGTTCTTAATTTTTAGCCTTAAATTGATAATGCCACAAGATTATTACCCAGATTATGTGAAACAGCATTACTAATTTTTAGATTTCCGTGTTATTTTTTGTTTTGCTTTTTTTTGGTTGTGGCATTGTCCATTGGCACCACATAAGGTTCAGAAAAAAAAAAAAAAGACAAAAAAAACTGAACTCCTCATTGACAGCACCTTGTTCTTTCCGGTTCAAGCAGCTTGAGGTCCAAAAGCCACCGAAACAAAGCAAATGGTCCGCAACATGTACGCCCAAGTAACATTGACACAGCCAGAACTCACCGTCATTTCCGCATTTCGTTCAGTACAGCAGCTTACCGGCGTAAACGGGTGTGCTGTTGCATGCCTTAAAGCGGAGGTTCTGAGTGGTGCCCTAAAATCCCCAAAGCACAAAAGGCTTCATTTCGCGACTGGAACTCCACCTAAAGTCACCGGAATGAAAACAGTGCAGCGGTACGATGGTTTTACCCTTTAAGCTGTTTAGTGGAAGGTACATTAGTAGCTCAGTCGCAACAAGGCGCCAACTGCACTAAATGTCCTCAGTGATGTAACCAGTGACTCCGACATGGGGCTGCTGAAGCTGTTTCAGAACGATGCGCAGGCTTCTCAATGACATTGGATTGATGTGACACTTTTAATTCCTGTTGCAGGAACAAAAAAAATAACCCATTTACTTGATTGGTAGCAACTCTAACAGTATTACTTTTTCTGCTCCACATAACTCTAGCTGCATCACTGTTACTTATCTGCAGGTAAAGTACACATAGATGCTTTGTTGAATAATGGAAAGATAGTGATGGTACTTGATCAACTGTAACTGTGTCAAGTTACATTTTTGAAACTTGGGAAATCAGTTTGGCAGAAGCCCATACGTTAACTGTATATAACACAGTAAAAGCTCGTTAATTCGAATTGCACGGGACCAGAAAAATTGTTTGGATTGACAAAATGCCGAATTATTGAAAATATCAAGAAAACGAAAAAAAAATGTCTGTTACATCAATACACTGTCATATTCCCAATGAATACGTAAAGCCTGTACTTTTTTTCTGGCATAAGAGCAGTGTAAATAAAGGTGGCAATTTTCGTCATCCTGCAACTTCGTTCTCAATGCGACCAGGGCACCAGACTCCCACGCTTAATTAATTACCCTGAAACATGCTCTGCACCCCTCTCTTACTCCGTACTGCCACCACCCCCCACCACCACATGCATGTGACGATAGTTCTTTCGCGGTAAAATGGCCGGCAACTCATAGCTTGTCTATCGCGATAAAGCAAACGAGTTCTATGCCAGCACGCCTACAACAACTGAAAGCTCTTCATCTTCAACAGCTTCCGCCATGTTTCAGTTTTGTGACATTGCGCGTGCATTGCATCAAGTTAAAACAAAGCCGCTGAGTGCCGGATCCGTATGTGCACAAATCTGAAGTCACCATACAGTTTCATACAATAACCTAGAGGGGAAACTGTCGCTGCGATCGTTGTACCCCTATGGGAATGATGGGAAGTACAGGCTCGGATTGGATAGTGTTAGATAGCAAACTGTCTGCGGATCTTTCTCTACAGTTTCAGTTTAGTTTCTTGCGCAGCTTGGGTAGTGGGGTGCGGTGCAAAGCACTCAAGCAGTGCCTTTATTGTTCAGAGAGGCTGAAGACCGCTAGATCTCTTGGTTTGCTGCGACGTTGCAGCTTTACAGGTTGTATTTGACAGTTTTAGCAAAGCGTAGTGCACTCACCACTGCGCGTAGATGTAGTGTCCCAAGCCAGTGCAGGATATCGCACAGAGTTCACGTCGCCTTATAAGAGTGTTCGCGTCGCCTTATAAGCGTGTTCACGTCGCCTTATAGACCAATGCATACCCTAATTTGTCCAGGTTTCACTTCCATCTCATGGTCACGGAAACTTTTTGCAATTAGTTTTACGTATTAAAGAATGAAGCAAGTTTTAATTGGAAATGACTTCATATCACTTTGTTTTACAGTCCGCAAACAAGCATGTCGCAAATCTCAAGAACGTAATCCATCCGAAGCAGATCCGAAGCCTGTACTACCAATCATTCCCATAGGGGGTACAAGCGCCACTGAAGAAAGTCCGCATAGACACTAGCGCCAGATTCCGCTATAGGTATTATAGTATGAAACTCTATGGTGGTCACTAACTGATGAAGATAACGCTGCACACAGCACCTGCATGTTTCATTTGTTTGCCAAATTATCTGATTTTCCTAATTAATGGGGGGGCCGAATTAACGAGCTTTTACTGTTTATACTAATATAGAGGGTCTTACGTGCCAAAACCATGTTATGACTATCAGGCATGCTGTATTGGAGGGCTCTGGAAATTTCAACCATCTCGTGCTCGCTAATGTGCACTTGACATCACACAGTGCATGGGCCTCTAGCATTATGCCTCCATCAAAATGCAACCACTGCAAACGGGATCAAACCCGCGACCTTTGGATCAGCAGCCAACAACAGTAACGAATGTACCACCGAGGCAGATGACTAGGTAACTATAACGACGCACTTTTTTGCTCCATGCAACTCTGTTAGTTTGTGCTGGTAACTTCGCTGCTTTGTGTACTCACCGCTAACTGTGTGTGAGCGTAGGCATGCTCATCGTCAGCGTTGGCCAGTAAGGTCTCGAGTCCACACGTTCTTTGCATTTTGACTGCAGCAGCTGCAACCACGAGGTTCTTGCGTGCACTTTTGAACCTGCTTCTCAGGGCGATTGACCAACGGCGCTGTGACAGTGAGAGGCAAGCAGATACAGTGTTCCTTGTATGTTATACAAAGCAGCAAGATAAAGAGGAGCGTGGACGATGACACCTTGCAACTGTAACAGTATATCAATGACTATTCATTCCGCATTGCAAGTGATTTGCAGTATTTACGCGCAAGAATGATAGTGTGTAAACGCTCGCACATTGGTCAAAATTTTGCAGAAAGATATCAGTAAATTTCCCACTTTTAGCAGCCTAGGAAAGCTGTTCAAGATGCAAAGTTTTGAAATAAGCATCAAGGCGGCAAGTATTTCCTTTCCAGTCATCACAATATCAATCTATATCTCGATACTTTTCAGAGTTTTATATGTATCCAGAAATGACTATGTTTAGAAAGAAAAGTGAAGGACTCGACCAGGACTGAATCAGATCGTCCACCCGACACTGGGAGCAAGGAGGACAGAGCACAAGCTAGCCTGAGTGCTAAGCAAACCAGAACTTTCACCACTGCTCGTAGAGAAGTCACCATGTCTAGTCAAACTTTCATAACCGCGGCAGCGCACAAGCCTTCGCTTCCTGTAATAAGGTGTTCCCAAACGAAGTCACTTGAAGCTGTCGTCCAACATCACAAGCTTCATCTAACTGTGCACATTTGTGCCATTCTTCTCAGCACTTCACAAACTTTGGCAATGCAAGTGAAAAATTGCAGTTTTCAAATGTGCCAGGATGCTGCAAGGCTGAACTGTCAGATATTACTGTGTGAAAATGTCTTACCCTGTTGTACTTTTCATCAATCACATGGGGGTATTTTGCCACCAGCGAGTCAAGTACTTTTCGGTACAGCATGGATGTTGGATATCTGCAAAGATAGATTTAGAGACCTCCGTGCAATACATGACAGCAATAATCCTTTAAGCAAATACCATTTGATCTATTAACTGCATTAGTCCCTTTAACTACAGTAGAACATCGTAGAAGCGATATCACATGCAATGCAAAAATGCTTTCACCACAGTCAACAGAAGATTTTTTTCGGACACCTGATAATGTGGATGCCTTCACAGCACCTCCATGTGTAACAGCCAACACGTAAGCACATCTGAGTCTTCAAACACTGAAGCACTTCACCGTCCAGTTCTTCACGCTCTTTGGTGTGATCACAGATGCCACACTGCAATACTAGTGGTGGTAATGAGAATAGCCCATTGCTGATGCCACCAATGAAGCTTCTGTTTCATATCAGAGCGTGAAAAACTGTTACTATTCAATAATTACTTTTATACAGTTGAACCCCTTATAGCAGA
The DNA here is from genome assembly GCA_030522465.1 of Rhipicephalus appendiculatus. Taxonomy (NCBI): domain Eukaryota; kingdom Metazoa; phylum Arthropoda; class Arachnida; order Ixodida; family Ixodidae; genus Rhipicephalus; species Rhipicephalus appendiculatus. Next base: position 222,303 of record JALIZH010030813.1, on the reverse strand, counting down.
CACTGATGTAAGAGACACGTGGGTGCAAGAGACACCAGTGCACATGCATTGAAAGAAGGATTGATGAGAAAATCAGAATGCAGTTCCCTGCTTATAAGAGACACCTCATATAAGAAGCAAGAACTGCTCGCTGGTGCATTACCCTTAAAAAGAGATTCATCTATAAGCCCATTTAGTACTTAATTTGGATGTCTGCATCCCCAGTGGGTAGATTTATTAGTACTTTTACTACCTTCAGCTTAAGAACATAATATTACCCAACCAACTCTTTCTTCTGCAAACGAAAAGTCCTGTCCTACATAGTTCCTAATTGGTAAAAATGAAATACATAGCCCTCTAGGTGGGGGGGGGGGGAGGCAGAGACTCAAAGGGACCCTGAAACGGTTTTGACAATTTCGTACAAATACATCGGGCCGTTAGACCAAGTCCTAAGGGTCATTTACAGACTGATTTAAGGGGAGATGCGAGTCGAAAAATGCAAGTTTTTTCTAAAATTACATATTTTTGGTTTTTATTTACTTTCACAGGTTTAGTTTCTCTGCTTCCACGACAAAAAAAATTGAAGACTGTAATTATACTCGAAGTAGGTTAAAATCGCTTTTAAAGAGCACAGGGTGGCCACTAAAAACTAAAAAAAAGCTCGTTGTTTAGAGTCCCCTGGAAATTGTCACCTGACTCCTTTGCCATTGCATTTCGCATGAGCAGTTCACCAAAGCCACATGCTCAAAATAACCGTGATTCCCAAACTCTCATGATGGAAGAAATCATTTAAAAAAAAGCATATCTTTGCCGCATAGATGAGCTTCCATTATACCTTTAAAATGCGTTTTTCTCAAGATACAATTTTGGGCAACTTGTTGAGGTTTTGACACCATGTTTTTGGTACTTCTGATAGCCAGATCGGGACGAAATTTTGCCCACATATTCCTTAACATGCGAAGAGTGCAAGTGTCTCCTTTAAAACTTGGTATCACCTATATAATTATTACGAACCTAAAGTAAGCAATTAGTAAGGTCTGAGCATTCCAAAACTTTTCACATTACAACTTGTCCATTAAAATGTCCTATACGCACTTTCTTGCTAGCTATTTGCATTATAAAGTTAATGTGGAGCAATATGAGCAATTAATGGCTCAGAACCATAAAAATTTAGAGGCAAAAAAGTGTCTACAAAAACAACTATATTTTGCACATTGTCATGGTACAAAAAAAAAAAAACTATGCAACTTACTATAAAACCGATTACATATTTGAAATGAGCATAAAAGCATCTGTAAACAGCAAAAATTTCATTTTCTTGGGCTAAAGAATAAAGAAACTCCTTTTTCGAGTAGCATCTCCCCTTAAGCTCTCTGCGTAAACTGTGTGATTTATTACAACACTTTAAAGCTGTGAATCACTACAGATCACTGCGGCTCAGCCAAACGCGTTTTCAACCGCCCATTCACAGTACGGCATGCACAGTGGACGCACGACGTCACCGTGGCTGCTGATCTGATTGGGTGTGGAATGCCTGGGAATGCGCGTAAGTAAGATCGGCTGGTAGGGTGGCGGCACCTGTCGGTGCAGATATCAACCACTCCACAATCTTCCTCTGTTGCCAGACGGCGTGCGTGCTGCCAGGCACACTGGGCTATGGTCTCCGAGATTGCACGCCGACAGGTTGCGCGCAATCTCGGAGGTCATGACTGGGCGAAGCTCAAATTGTCGAGTGCGCTCATGAGAGCTCTGCGATCGCCAGCGATGCCAGCGTGTCTCATGAGTTGAGGAGGCAAGGCAGGGGTGAGAAGGAGGGTATGATATCATTGTCCGTAGCCGCCTTGGTACACGGCGCGCAGCGAAATTTGTGGTGCCTATGGTTCGATGATGCTCTAGCCTAAACGGTGACAAAACTTGAAAAAAACGTTTCAGGGTCCCTTTAACATGCCAAGTTTCAGAAAATTTCGTTGAGCCAATGCTGCGAAAATACGAAAAATATACTTTGAAATCAGTGGTGTTACGTGCGGAAATTTCGGCATGAAATTTGGACCTGAAACTCTGACCCTCATTTTCTTTTCTATTATTAAAAATATGATCGTGGAATCAACAATCTTCGAGTTTTCAGAGTAAAATTTACTAATCTAAACCGTCTTTTTGTTTAAAGGGGCAGACAACCAATTTTTATGGTACCTATTTTTCTTCTACGCAACGGAAAGCTCACCAGTCAGTGTCTAATCACGACATGGTCATGCAGAAAACACTGTGAAACATTTGTAATCAGAATTTTTCTATCTGCGGCAAATACGAAGTCTTATACACAAGAGACAACACATGCTGCAAACAGTGAACGCGAGAGTGGTTTGTGTTTGAGTGCGGTGATTTACTGAGCATGCGTGCACGCTGCAGGCATGCGCCGCGGCTCGACATGGTCCACTGCCGGCCACGAAGGCAGCGCCGCTTCTCACCGTGCAACTTCTTTTATCTCGTAAGCAGCACAGAATTCAGTGGGGCTTGATAATAATATACATATAATATACTTTGAGGACTAATCATGGCATGCACGAAAGCTTCAGATTACGTAACTACATACAGCAAAGCGATCGACTTCATAATCAAGGCTCTTCCGCTAGGCTGCGCGACATGCCAGATTTTGTGGCTTTAGACACGATTTAAAGATATAAAGCCTACTCACAGTGGGGGAAAAGGATGCTAGAATCTGTGACTATATTTTACGGTCTTTTCATTTCTACCAGCATCTAATCACACATTCTGGCCAGTTGTCGGTTTCTTTAACTTTAGCGTTTCTTTAATGTGTATGAAGTGTAACTTTCAAATTGCACCCTGCAGAAAAACGGTGAAAAATGAATACACTCACAGGGTCATCTTGTAGCAAGCCTTAAAGAGGACCGAGATGATGTGCGTCCTGACTTTTTTAGTGACCGGCCGCTTGCTCTGCAGGAAGACGTCGTACCAGACACCAAACGAAGGAGGCAGCACGAACTTCAGATAGTCTTTTTGTCCTGCGTCGCTGCGGGGCTGATGGCAGCATTGTCAGTTTGCATGCCATTGCCGATGCTGTAGGGCTGCATTTCAAACAATGCGTCTTGAATTCGCGTGAGGTTCCTGCACCGCGCAACAGACACAAGAGTGAAGTGTTGAAAAGTGAGATGAAAAACTTGGAGTACTCGTGAACTTCAGCTTCAAGAGCAAAATGCGATGGAGCAGCTAAGACCCGTTCGCATCGGCTTCTCAATTGCTAGCCTTGTTTGGTTTCTCAGTGCACACCTCAACCATGCCACAAGGAAAGGAACGTGTGTGCACGTAACTTTGCCCATTTCAAACTATCCGAGAGCGCCTACAGCAAGTACACTTGCGAATACGCCATGCTTCTTCCTCACACGAATTGGCAAAGTACCCACTACGCGTCCGTATGGCCTGTAGGCTTTGTTGATGCTTTGCTGATGATTAACCCTTTCACACGCTATGTACACAATTGTGTACACCCCTTGTTTTTGCTATTTGTATCAACTAGGGGGCTAAGAATGAGCCCGAGATGTATCGAGCTTTGGAATAATTGAACCTCCTGCAAAATAAATTTGTCTTCGTTTTAACTTCATTTTGTAGCGTACTGTTGTATATGATCCATTTTCTGAAGGCACCACCACGTTCAACGAGTCGTTCGACGTGCCGCGTCCTGCGAGCCTTTTCTTAGCTCAAATTTTTTTGTGCTCAAAATTCACATAGCCAAAAATAAACTTGCACTATATTTCTAGTGTGAGATTTCATTCTATTTATGCCAAAACAAAGCATCAATGACTTCAGGATAAGTAGATATTTAATTACAACTTAATTACGATTAGGTACTATAACAAAACATAAATTCACATATTATGACATTATTTTTGTTACAATAGACTACTGAGTGCCTTGAAATAACGTTGCATTGATATGACACACTTACAGTCAGTTCTTCATAGGTGGCGTCTGAAAGGGTTAATTATACCTTAGTGCTTTGTATTGGGTGGGCCTTTATACCACCCACATGTTGCACAATTCGCATATTTTGATGCCTGGTGGGATTCTAGGCTTCTGCCACGCAATATTACATTCATTAAGGGGGTGTGGTAGGGTACACAGGTCACCTGGGTTTGAACTTTGTATCTCAGGAACTTTTCCATATTTTATTCTGAAAGTTTGCATGCTCAATAAGACAGCTTCTGGCCTTCACCTAATGCGATTTTGAACCAGTAGCTCTTGTTACCATTTTGTATTTAAACTAAATCTTACACTAGGGTGCAAAATTAAATGTATCTTTTCTCGGAAACGAAAAACAGTACAATCATGAAACCTAACATACTAATTTCCCATGGTAAAGGCATTAACACCTAGCTCTAAAAAACAGGTTCCCACATTTATCTCACAAGAAAAAAAATGTTGTCTTTACATGTCACATGCCGTAAGAGAAACTTTGCAATTAATAATTTTTTCTTAATTATAACTCACACATTTTTTCAAGGTTTTAGGTTCAGACTATTTGGAAGGAATTTAAGTATAAAGTGAGAAAATTTCAGCGCAATTGGTTGGAGAGTTTTCCAGTGAAAGTACATCAACTTTGGAAAATTTTCGAAAAAAACTGCTCGTGAGAAAAAATGTGCCTTTATGTTTCAAAACATGCATGGACAGTGCTCATAACATAAACCAGTGAATACACTACAAAAGCCTTACTGCAGGGTAAATTTGCAATAAAAATTATGAAAATGGCAGGAAAATGAATATATGTGCCATATGAATGAATATATCTAGCCATATTTATTATAAAAAATTACATACATGTAGAAATGATGATGGAAAATAATGAGTAAACAAGTCCTTGCATCAGTCAGGAGGCGTGGTTTTTGGCGCCATCTTGAAATGGCTTCGAGCACTTCTACGCGCTCGAAAATGCACAATTTTTCTTTTCAGAGTGTGTATTAATCTTTCGTAATGAAATAAAAAAATCGCTTTTTTGGTCTATCTACCCTACCATAAACCTTAAGGAGACTTCTCACGGCACATGATAATCGTACAAGGCTTTTTTTTTTCCAGAACTGTTTCAAGCACTGGAATGGCTCTGCTGTAGAACACCTGCTTGTCGCACAGAAGTCTTGGGTATGATTCCTACGCAAACTGAAGATTTTTATGATTTATTTGCACCTATCTCAATTTTTAGCTAACAAGCAATGACGCCGACGCCGGAATATCTGCAAAATGACCTCTTCAACATTATCGTGGTTAAAAATAAGAAACTATGCTACTCTCACGCAACAGTTCCTGACTAATCAATTCCCAAGTTAAGGAGTCAAGTTTCGTGTACAATGTTCCCAGTGCATGACTTTTAATGCAGAACTTCAACTGTACTCACGCAGCCATGCGTCCAGTTCTGCCATTACCACCAACTGGCACGGTCTGTACAGCAGCATCTGAGCAGGTCACAGTCTCTCTAGGAATTTCAATGATGCTGCGAAAGAAAGTCAGCACAGAAAAGTGTTTCACTTTCAGCGTAGAGGCAGAGCAGTGCACCACAGAGCATGATCTCTGAACACCAGTCATTTAGAAAGAAAATGAGGCCCCCCACCGAAAAACCTTTTTTTTCTTTCATACAACTCCTTACATCCGTGTTCCACATAAGTCGCACTCCCTGACATGACTGTCTTGTAACTTGTTCAGTCATTACAGGTTTATATCCTATTGTTTGCCTGCAGTACGCTTTCAGCAACGAAATACAAGCTCCCTGTGAACGATAGCATGCCCAAATGATGAACAGAAAATGAAAACCCACTTATTGTGCAAACGCTACACTTTCAGTCCTTTAACTACAACTTTCACAGATTAAAATCAATGCCTGCATCTAACATGGTAGCCAGCAGAGGCATAGTTTACCAGTGCAGTAGCACGTGTGACTGTGTTGCTAGATGCACAAGGTACCCTATTTCTTTCCATAGACACATTTACCACTTTAAAGAAATACTGATATTTTCAATGCATATTTTTCAAGAATGCAATTCATGTCTGCATCTAACATAGTAGCTAGCAAAAGACATGGGCAAACAGTACAATTGCACATGCAACTGCACTGCTACATATACAAAGGTAAACTATTTCTTGCTGCAGACTCTTTTATAACTCTCAGTGAAATTTTTAACATATGGTCAGCTCACAGCACTGGTTCAGATGTCTCCACTGCATCACCGCCGACTTCTTGAATTCCAGCTTCACATGCTTGCAGCGAAACTTCCTCTTGTTCATTGACTAAAGCTGGCTTTGTTGCAGGACTGCAAATGTCATAAGAAATTTTTCTGGTACAGAAACAAAAAGCCTGTTCTGCAAGATGAACTGCAGAATTGACAAACAGCAAGTGCACTTTTCACATGATATCTGACATTCAACTTTACAGAAATAGCTTGACAGCCAGCCTTCACAACATTTTCCACATGCATCTAAGGACTCATTGGACACATGTGGAAACGCATGGTTTAAAAAGCAGCGCAAAAAGACGGTACACAAGATGAAGGAGGACACAGGACAAGCGCTGACGAGGTTTTGACAAGCAATAGAGCCCGTTGAACTTGAAATGAACTGCAACAGCCTACAAAACTGGGCGAGTTGGTTGAACTTCATGGTTTAAAAAGCAGCGCAAAAAGACGGTACACAAGATGAAGGAGGACACAGGACAAGCGCTTGTCCTGTGTCCTCCTTCATCTTGTGTACCGTCTTTTTGCGCTGCTTTTTAAACCATGAAGTTCAACCAACTCGCCCAGTTTTGTACGCTGTTGCAGTTCATTTCAAGTTCAACGGGCTCTATTGCTTGTCAAAACCTTCAGCGCTTGTCCTGTGTCCTCCTTCATCTTGTGTACCGTCTTTTTGCGCTGCTTTTTAAACCATGAAGTTCAACCAACTCGCCCAGTTTTGTACGCTGTTGCAGTTCATTTCAAGTTCAACGGGCTCTATTGCTTGTCAAAACCTCGTCAGCGCTTGTCCTGTGTCCTCCTTCATCTTGTGTACCGTCTTTTTGCGCTGCTTTTTAAACCATGAAGTTCAACCAACTCGCCCAGTTTTGTACGCTGTTGCAGTTCATTTCAAGTTCAACGGGCTCTATTGCTTGTCAAAACCTCGTCAGCGCTTGTCCTGTGTCCTCCTTCATCTTGTGTACCGTCTTTTTGCGCTGCTTTTTAAACCATGAAGTTCAACCAACTCGCCCAGTTTTGCACGCTGTGGAAACGCACTACATTATGTGGAAATGACTGAGGTAGCAGGTAAGGACGCATTGTAGGCTGCACTTCGATCATAAGACCAACAAACGCTTTAATTTATGTTGCCAAAAGGTAATAGCAAGGGAGAATTGCTGCAAATGAGATCTTAAGAGCCGATGGGGATATAGCAAAAAGATTCGCGAAATGTCCCTACTTTTACAGTGAACCAAGCACAATAGAGAGTACCCATCAGATGATATAAGAAAACTTATTTCTCTACCCACAAGTGGTGGCCATGATGTCTTTCCATGGAAGATGTTGACCCTTAAACACTGTATAAAACATTTCTGTCTTGTTATCGATGATGAGAAATGTTCAGAAATATTCAAGGAAGGCTTGTGTCTGTATATGGAGACACCGTGACTGAGCGGTTTGTTTGATAAAAATAGCTGATGTGAAAATATACTCACAGATTTCGTGGACAAGTTGTTGCGACGTTCTGAACAGCAGTAGCCACTGCTGCATTGCACAGCGTTGAAGCACTCCTTGAGATGACACGTAGTTTTGCTTTGTTAGGAATTTCGTCTCCAGGTACAAGGTCCACAAAGTCGTCCAGATCGGTGTCAAACATCTGGATCTGTTTGAGATGCAGGATTTAATTTAAACAGAAAGGAAGTTTTAAAGCAAGGATACTTATCTTCAATGGGGCGCTTAGTGAACACAAACGAAAAAGTACAGGACATAAGGCAACGAGCGCAAGTTGCGCTCATTGCCTTATGTCCTGTACTTTTTCGTTTGTGTCATTTGTGTTCACTAAGCGCCCCATTGAAGATGAATCAACACCAACTAGCCCACCTTATAGCTCTCCTCAAGGATACTTAGTGATTCACACTACACGGCATTGCCATACATTGTAATCAGTGGGCTGTCAAATCATTATCACTACAGTTGAACCTCTATACCGAACACTGAAATAATGAAATTGTCAGTTATAACGAACTAAATACAAGTTTCAATTGGCAAAACTTCATTTCAATAATATTTATTATTTTTATATCGAAAGTGCAAGTGCTGCGGCAATATCAGCTGTAATGAAGAAATATTTGGGTTGCGTAAGGCTCAAAACTCAAACGGTAGCATAAAAAGCAAAATAATTATTAAAGAACAATGTTGTTGTGGCATTAGAATTTAGCTAAAAAGGTGGTCACATCCTGCTTCAAATAGTGTTCAACCCCTTTATAAGAGACATCATTGTGCATATATCGATATAGGGGTTGATCGGAAAATGGGAATGCAATACCCTGCTTATAAGAGACCCCTCATGTAAGAGACGAGAACTGCTCCAGCTGTGTGTGCCTCTTATAGGGGTTCAGCTGTAAATGTGAATAAGGCCTGTTTTGTCAAATGACCTTAGTTCTGTTGTAATTTTAACATATCATGTTTCAGCCTACTTCGTTTGAAAGACCACAAGGAGACAGGTAAGGATTAGCTCATTTAGAGCGGGTTTGAAATCGAGAATCATTTGATTTTGTATTTAGGATATCCACGCGAGACAAACTGCCAATCTGTTATTGTCTATTTCTATTCTTACTGTTACAACTATCACATATAACGAACTTATGGCCCCCCATGCTATGAGGTTCGACTATTATACTTACACTCTAATAACAGTTGCATTATTTTGGGGGCATCTTTTTGCCACACAACAACAGCCGTCATCCATCTTTTGTGCCTCTTGTTGGTTTACAATGTGTCCCTGGCACATCTAGTTCACCAATTAGAATGGTTTGCATCTGGGCTAGTCCGGTGATCTTGCATGTCGAGTGGTCAGCACTGTCCTCGTGTTTCTTTCCTTCGTGCGTACGTTTAGATTTAGCTGCAACCACTCGGCATGCTGGTTCACCAACCACATGAGCGCTATGAGCGTCACATGGTATTCTTGATAAGAAAGTAGTGAGCAGGTAGCTTCCAAGAAAGAAAACACAAGCACTCCACATGGAATCTACTGTTTTGTAATCGAAGGACATCCAAAAAGAAGGAGTGTTTGATCTTCATGGCAGGCAGCGAAGCTTGAACATGCGCCTCCAGTGTTTATCGCGAGCTGGGATCTATTGAAGTGTCTTCTGCTGTAGCCTTTGATTTCTTTGTCCCCACATTGAAGAGATGCATGCTTCAAACTTGGCGTTTGGTGATGTTAGCTTCAACATTACAAACACCTAAAGGGCTTTATGAGCAGCAATTAATGCTGCGATTCATACTATCATCCCTAGCTATATATGCTGATGAAACCTGAAGAAAAACTAGTGCAAGTGCAGAGACTCTTCGAGGTTGCGCATGCTCGTATTGCATCTTCATTATAGTTTCTGCACACTCATGGTTCCCAAAAACCCTGTAGGACAATGCAATAAAGATATATCCAAGACACCAACATGCTACGTAACTGTGCAAGCAAGCACCCGTATATCTACATTTCAACATGGAAAACCCTTAGCAAGTGTCATTCAGACCTGCAGTAGTGGTCCATTTTGAAGCACTTCACCATGTATGTTTAAGTATCAGTACTTTCCTCAATGTTTTTGGTGCACTTCCTTGGTGTGTACACAGTTCTTATGCTAAACTGCTGAACATGGCTGCATTCACTATTTCCATAACAAAACTTTTGTCTCACTTCCTGGAGTAATCTTTGAAATGGGAGTCCCGTTTATTGTACGCAGACATAGTACCTCATTTAAAACAATAAAGTGCTTGAAGGACAGGGACACAGTAACAACACAACACAAGCACCAACTATCAACAAGTGCGGATCAAGAATTTCGTTATTGAATTGATTTTTGTCTAGATGCATCAGACAGGAGATCATTGACTCTTGCGTGTCAGCGAACTTAAATCTCTCCAGCCACTTGGGGAAAGAAAACCCAAAGGCTTGAGAAAAAGAAGGCTCTTGCTGAAAGTTAGCACTAATGTTATGTCGTTTATGTGTCCCTGTCACTGTTATCAGGGGCGTAGGCAGAAATTTTTTACGGGGGGGAGGGGGGGGGGGGGGGGGACCACCGTCATCTGAAGTGGGGGGCTGGGCAGGCAGATTTTGTGCTCCGTATGTCACGGCAAAAAAAAAAAACTAATACGTGGAGGGGGGGGGGGGGGGGCACGGGCCCAGTGTGCCACCCCCTGGCTACGCCACTGACTGTTATTATGGAAAGAAGTGTAAATTTAAGGGCTCGTTTTTGTTTTGTTAAACACAATATTAATGAGAACTAACAGACAATGATGTCACAGCTCTCATTATTGACTGTTATTATGCCACACCAACAAGACTGAACTTCAGCACTGGTCGTTTAGAAAGTTTTTTTTTTTTATTATTATCATTATTATTCTGCGTAGTTCAAATGTAGAAACGTTACGAGCAATTACAAGAACGTGGTTCATATTTCCTTAACACGCATTCTGTTTGTGGGCTCAAAGTGATAAATTCCATTTATACTTCCTCGACACCTCGGTAAGGAGCGTATCGGATCGTTCCAACGCCCGAAAGAGGGAGTAAAATGCGCATCGCTGGAGGCACCGTAGGCACTTGCATACTCCCAAACAAAGAAGGCCTTACGGCTGCACGTTTGCTGCGCGCGCTCTGCGTTAGCTCCTTGTTCAAATCGGACAAACTAAATGTCACAACATGCGGGTCATGCAGGGGGAGCAAGGAGAACTCTACCAGGGTGTTTTCGTGGTCGACATCCACGATTCCGGTCAGTTCCTTCAGCAATTCGGCATAGGCTCCGGTCGCCAGCTTCAGCTTTCGCCGATTGCCGTTTTGTAATATGATGAGGCAAAACACGAATCCCATTTCGGCTAAAGAAACAACGCAGCGGAGGCACTGCGCGCGTCACTCAACAGCATACAAAATCAACACGTTCATACACGAGCTGCCGGCGCGGGAAGGCGCGCGGAAATAGCGAATGCTTGGTGGTCAAAACTGTCAAACCAGCTGTGCGGGTTTAAAATATGGCAATTTTCGTATTTCGCCCACGGAATCCCTCTGATTTCGTGTTCTTCACCCTCCATTCTCACAAGATATTCATTATACGAAAGAGCAACCAGAAAGTGGGGTGGTGTCAACCCCCCCTCCTCCCCTTTTCCAGCAACTTTTGCGTACACAAGAAGGTACGTGTTTGGGCTGCTAAGACGATGACAGAAAAGCACACAAGCGCAATAATACGAAAGCTCACACGATTTTGCGCTTGTGTAGTTCTGTCATCGTCTTCTAATCGGTTCGCAATAACGCAGCAACATACACAAGAGGCAGGGGCGGCGCTATCGGGGGGGGCACTTGGGGGGGAGGGGGGGGGGACTGGAGATTTTGACTTTCTAGGTGCTTTCAAGGTGTCATTCTAAATATCTGAATAGCAGTTTCATTGCATGCCTCTGTTGCGTGGCGCTGGTTAAAGGGACCAAGACACAGTCAATTGATAAAGTTCTTCGGGTTAGCATATATGCATGCAATGTTCATAGAGCGCACGCTCATCGGTATATACATAACTTGCAAGCATGGGCGTCGGCAGGGGGGGTGCAAAAGGGGCACTTGCCCCCCCTCAAGCCACGCCAGTACTTGCCACCCACCCAAGCTCAACCAGCTCTCCGCCCCTCCCTCAGCAGCGATGAAAGACGGGTTTGCACCCCCCCAAAACAAAATCCTGCCAACGCCCATGCTTGCAAGTACGTCACACTGCGGAACTCTGGGATACGATATCGGCATATGCGCCGCCATCACCGAGCACATGGCAGCAGACGACACCGAGCCAAGCTGTGCGGCTCTCGCGTTTCCCGTCAACGCCGTCCGTCGCAATGGCGATTTGTGCGATATTTGACTGCCGCACGAGAAGTAATGTAAATGAGATAAAAAAGGACCCGAAGCGGGGACACTGTTTGCAAAAGGTGATCACAAACCCGTGCGACCGCACGAAAGAGCTGTCCGAGAAGAGGAGCACTTGGCTCATGCGCGCATAATTAGGACGGATCCGAAGACTGAACAACGTACGTGTGTGCGGGCGTCACTTCATAAAAGGCAAGCTATGTTTCCAAATCTCGTGCGAAGTTGTTTCACCCATAACGTGCGACACCATGGACTCGGACACTGCAGACACGGAGGATCCGAGTTCCCCATTGAACACTGCTTCGCTGCCGGCTGCATAATGTCCTGCAGTGGCGTAGCAAGGGGGGGGGGGGGGTTGGGGGGGTTCAACCCCCCCCCCCCCCCGAAATTTTTCAGTTTTGCTTGCGTATATATGCACGCACACATACAAACGCACGCACGAACATACATATAGTATGGTTGAACCCCCCCCCCGAAAAAAATTTCTGGCTACGCTACTGATGTCCTGAACGATTCTCCTTCGTCATACGCGCAAGGCAAACCATCAAAACGCGCGCACTGCGCCAAACGATCCGCCGCACGAACGTAAACACGGCGCGGTCACTGAGACGTATGTGCTCGGTAATGGCGGACGGAAGACGGACGGAAGACAGGAACTGACGTCACTTGCAAGTTATGTATACGCTCGGCACTCAAACAAAATATGTTCGACAGTTTCTATGGAGCCACGGTTATTGCAGTATGGACTTTCTGTTTGACCGAAGCGGTACCGTAAGCCATAGGCGTGCGCTCGAAAAAGGCAGAGCCCCCCCCCCCCCCCCCCCCCAGGCGAGTTAAATAAGGGGGGACTTAGCTTGTCACATCTATTTGTGCGACAGCTAGTTAATCGCTTTCTCTTCTTTCGGGACGTTCAAGATCCTTTTTTGCGAACAGTGTGCCAGTTACGCCTTTGCCGCGCGCTACCTAACCTTGTTGTTAGCACTGCAAACATACCTGGAGGCACGCGAGGCTTTTTCAAGGAAGTTGTGGACAGCGTCCGTTTCCTTTCAGTAAGATTTTCAACTGAATATCTTTTTGCAGTAACGCGAAAGAAATTATATAAAGATATATATGTGACACGATTTTTCCAGTACATATATGTATAGGTCAATAAACAGTGGAGGCGAAGGAAAAGACGTACTGAAAAGAGTTTAAAAAATGCAAATTCAGCCAGGGGCAAAGACATTCTTCTTTAAGTTACATTCAGGCACTTTATCAGTACGGACCTTCTTGGAAGAACGGGGTTTTTATTTGCCGTGGGGTTCTGATTGTTTTATCTGTAGAAAACCAGAGACAATAGATCACGTATTTTTTCACTGTTGCGAAGGGGTGTACTTTTGGGATGTTTTACAGAGAACGCTGAAAAAAGAGTTTCCACTGCATCCACTAGGAATCAGGTTTTTACAGATAGAAAACGAGGACGGGATACCTTTTGACCTAATTATGCTTCTTGGCCTCCACTAGTTTATGGCGGGCAAGAATGGCCGTATTTTACTGTGACCCTGACAGGCGACCTGCACGTGTGCTCTTTCGCGAGAGCATTGTTCAATACATAGATGTGCTCAAACAACAGGACTATGTTCCCGACTGGCTGGCCAGGGTTGAACCCCTGGCATACCTTAAGGAATTTTAAGAAAAGCCAGTCCTTTTTTTTCATTTTTAGTTTCTTATCTTGACATTGTCGCAGTTATGTGTATTATTCTAAATGGTGGCTGTTGATGTACATGCGACGTTAATGGAACCGGTAATAAAGGAAAAAAAAAAAAAAGAGGCATGGCTGTGTGGTAGAACACCTGCTTGCCACGCAGACGACTCGGGTTCGATCCTCACTCGGACCCGAAAATTTTTATTATTTATTTTATTTGCATCTTTCTCGATTTTTCGGTCACGGACAAGATGATGATTTTTCGCTCACAACCAACGACGCCGACGCCGGAATTTCTGCGAAACGAGCTCTTTAACGCTATCGCGTTAAAAACATTAATCATGCACTGGCAAACGTGCATTCATTCCCAATCGAGCCTAGCCTGGAAACAATATTTCAAAGTAAATATGTGCTTTCGTCCACAGTTGCGCATGTTTTTGCTATACATAGTTTTCACGTGACGTCACAGACAGGTTCTCTGCGCTGGGGTCTCTAAGATGGCGGCAACCGTGACTTTTTATCTCATTAGAGAACGTCAGTGCAGAGGAGGACGGTCCCCGCGTTCTTTTGTGTTCTCCCCACGTTCTTCTGTTCGTGAGCCACGCCAAGGGGGGAACATAAAGGAACGGAAGGGGCACCGGCACTAATTTGATGTCATGGTTCAGCTGGGGGGCCCTAAGATGGCGGCCATGGTGACGTCAATGCAAACTATGTATACAAAAAAATTAAAGAGATTTTATTGCGAAAGTAATAAAAACGCCGGCATGATAACGGTAAGCTATTTATAGATATCATTTACCGCTGTCGGTATGTAGATCTCGCAGGAGCTTCAGCGCGTTTTCTGTCAATGAACGCTGCTACATTTGTTTTTTTAATTTGAATGCTGCCCTTGACACGCGCACGAAAAAGGGGCACCTTTCTGTACCCACTCGTGATGTAGAACGAAAAAGAAAAGGAACACCGCTCATGGGCGTCGGCAGGGGGGGGTGCAAAAGGGGCACTTTCCCCCCCTCAAGCCTCACCAGCAGTTGCACTCACCCAAGCTAGTCCAGTGCTCTCACCCTCCCCCAGCCGCGATGCAACACTCGTTTGCACCCCCCCAAGAGAAAATCCTGCCGACGACCATGACACCGCCCCCCACCTAACCCACACCTTGCGTGAGACGCCACCGCGCAACAAGAGACGCAGAGGGGTCATTCCGCGCGCCGCACTCGTAACAACTGTGATAGTTGTTAGTTCACGCTTGTCCTGTGTGTATCTGCGCGTCCTTTTCGAGCGTCCCTCTTTGCGTTTCCGCGGGAAACTGCAAGTATTGAGCTGCTCGTCGATCTTCGTGTGACATTCTTTCTATCGCATTCATTGCGCTTCGTATTTCAGTAGCTTTTCTTCAGCATAATACAAATATTTTCATAGAATGGGAAAATTAATTTCATTTCCGCTTCTTTGCGGAAATCTTGCCGCTTTTTTGGGCTTCTTTTGTGATGATTATTTGCTTGTTAGCTCAGCAGCATCTGGCAACTCTGGGGAGAACCAGGATATACCAGAGCCGTATATCCTTACTTTCTTGAGCCCATCAGAGCGCGTACACGAGCGACCGGAGGTGCCGCTAGCGCCAATGAAACGGCGCAGAAAAGCACGTCCCAGTTAAGGTCCCTCTATTTTTCAAAGGTAGCGCAAACCATTGTCCAAAAAGGAAAGGGAGAATGTCCTCCCCGCCCTCTGCGTCTCCTCTCTTCTTCGCCCTTTTGTGCTCCCCTATTGGACCAGGCCCGACACGTGACCATTTCTCCCCGATGACCCCTCTGCCTCTTGCTCTGGCCACTGTACTCTGGCGCCGGAAAACGACGCCATTATCGGGCGTAGAAACACCGCCGCACGTGCGCGCTGTACGTGAGCGCAGGCTTCTTATAGCTTTTTGCAGTTTGAAAGACGCCATCGGCTGCAGCCAGATGCCAACTTGTAGCGCTGTTGGATGCTCGAACAGCATTGCCAAGGGCAGGGGCGTAGCCAGAAATTTTTTTCGGGGGGGGCACCCCCTTGATTTCGGGAGGGGCACCTCCTTGAAATCGTCATTTTTCGCTCTGTGTGCCATGGCGAAAAAAAATTTCGGGGGGGGCACGTGCCCGGTGTGCCACCCCCTGGCTACGCCACTGGCCAAGGGTGAAAAGCTTTTTGCTGTTCCTCGTGGAAAGGAAAACGGCGAGCGATATGGCTCCATCGTATCGGGAGAAAGAACTTCGATTGCCAGGACGGGAGGCTAACCTAAGGCTCGATACTGATGCCTAAGTTAGACAAAAAAAAAAAAAGCGGCGTGACATTATCGGCCACGCTTTATCGCACACAATATTTACAGCGAAATCCTTAGTGTTCGCAATTTACTACTTGTTTTGCGAAAATTTTTCTGCAACGTTTGCGAAAAATATTTTTGCAAGATTTCTGTTTTCTCGCTCAGCCCGTAGATTTTACAAAATTTATTTGCCAAAAGTCGTTAAAAACTCTGAGAAAGTCGGAGATGTTTTTTTTTTTTAGCGCTCATAAACAGAGTGTGGCGATGAGATGTGTACGATGAAGAAAGAGACATGACAAGTAAGTAGCATCGATAGATGAGCGTAATTTACTTAGCAATATGCTGCAAAGCTGCCTGTACGCAAACTATAATTTTAAACGCATGTTTGCTCTCTAACCCTCTAATTTTTTCTCCTGAACTGTATGTTTATTTGAAGCGGGTGTAAGTTTTTATTCGTTGTGTCGGTTTGTGTATTTTTTAAAATTTATCCACATTTCTCAGTGTTTCTGATTCAGTGTTACTGATATTCTGTGTTCAATAATAATAATTATAAGACAGTTGCTGCCTGTTTCTCTTTGATGCGCTTTATTATTTTGTTGTGGTTTTGACCAAACTTTTTAAGTACACATTTGACTTGTAAATGAATACGCACCTATCCAGTGCAAGGACACCATCCTGTTTTCGTCGCGGTTCGCATTTTTGTTTCCGCAATAAGCAAAATGGTTTGCAGCGCACTTCAGCCGTATTTCGTTAGGCAAATTGCAGCGGGTGCATTGGAGGATGTCTGTATATTTCAGAAACACTTCACGGACGATCAGTTCGAGCCAGTCATCCTTGCGAGAAATGGCTGCAAGAAGCTAAAGCCTAATGCGCTGGAAATGCACGCTGGGGATATTTAGCAAATAAGTGCCTACGCCGTGTTGTGTATTCATAATTTGATTTAGCGTCTGATTTTCCAAAATGCGTCTTGTGAACAAACACCACGATATCCGAAAAGAAAAACGGCAGCTGTAAAGACTTTCTAGGATTGAGTTTAACATGTTCTGGCTCTTGTTCACCGGTGCGAGCGACGCATCCTACATTTATGAAGTCAAATACAATGCACAAATGCTAGGTTTTCTCGTTGTCAAAACAGGTCCCAAGTCCAGAAAGCTGCTCGCGCGTAAGGTGCCGCAATGGGATTTCTTATATATGCCGGCACCAGTGTGCGATTTGTTGCTTACAAAACGCGAAATGATAGCTAATGTACCGACCAACCACAAACTATTTTTACTACACATCTTACGTACGAACAGCTGTGTGAATGTGCGCCCAGAATTGTCGCATTTCCAAGCAAGCGCTTCGACGCACCGCATGCGGGCCGGGCGCGTCTTGCGAGTCTCGCCCAATAATGGCGGCCGGGAGTGACGGGCGAGGAGGAAACGGCGCTGAGAGGAGGAGTTTGCGCTACCTTTGAAAAATAGAGGGACCTTAGTCCCAGTGCGCTACCTTCGCCAGCGAAAAGCACAATCTGAAAATATTTGAATTGTTCGCTAACTGCCAATTTACTGTTATCAGACATGTCACACAGGCAGAAATGACGGTTGAGCCTCGGCAACACCCTCTAGAGCAGGGGTCTCAAACTCACTTCAGGCAGCGGGCCGCTGTCACGAAATTTTGTCCCGCAAGGGCCGGGGCAGTGAAGGAGGTATGAGCGGGAGGGGGGGGGGGGGGGAGGAGGGTTCAATTTGCTAGCAAACGCTGCCATTTGAAAGTAAACTTTCCCATACCTCATATACAGGTCCTTTTTGAAGGAGATTTGGTGCCAGGATTCCAACATGTTGATACCAACCTCCAAAATGACTCAAATGTGGACGCCGATTGTGAAACAATTTTTCTTTCACGGTTATGTTTCAAAACAAGGTGAACACATGGGATGCCTCACGAAGGCGATGCCTTAACCAGTCAGGCCTGTGTAGCTCACGAACATACTTAATAAAAAAATTTTAAAAAAATGTGGGACGAAGATAGTAATGTGCGGCCCGCGTGTTTGAGACCCCTGCTCTAGAGCCTCTTCACTCCTCAGTGACGGTACCACATAATGAGGGGCACGGAGACGCTTTCTCAGAAATGTCCATTGCTGCGCACTGGTGTGTACTTACCACGCGTTGCGAATCCATTTTTTCCATGCTGTCTTCCGTTTTCCGATACCTACGACAAAGCAACTCCGCCGTAGTGTGGCGACGTAGGCACTAGGAAAGGAGGCACGAAGAGGCCTCAGCTAGTCTAGAGGGTGTTGGCTTGGTATGGATCATTGCTTTATCCGTATCAGGTTCTATCAGCGTAAAAAAAAAAAAAAAAAAAAAAAAAAAAAAAAAAAAAAAAAAAAAAAGAGAGAAAAAAAAGTAATAAAAAAAATTCTGCCCCTGTTTAAGGACTAAGTCCAACAAACCATTGCGGGGAGCTTTTCCGTTACCAAGCTACAGCAGTTTCCGTAAAATGGAGGTCCCTTTTAAATCTACTGTATCACCACAAAAAGCAGCGCACAACACACTCACCACTGTGCTTTCAAGGTGCGAGCGAGGATCACTGTAAAGTAAAAATCATACTGTCCCTCATATCTACCTAAAATGATTTCAAAGTGAAAGCCATCTTTTTCTTCTTTTGCTTATTCCTCTCAGTTGATTGCACTGATGCTTTGCCCCTGCCCCGAAGGCTTTTTGCACCTAACATGGTTTGCAGCAGTGCCTTCAGGATTGGCCCGCATCTGACCATGTCACGTGATGACATCACAAATTTTGGCAATCTGTGATGTCATGATGACATCATTGCATGATCATGATTTTTTGCGTCAATTTGTGTAGACGTCGCTACCAACGGTCCTTTTTCATGTTCGATGAGGCATCTAGAGCTTTTACCTTAAAGGTACCCAGCAACACTTTTTCAAGTAACCATGGAATTGCTTCACTAAAGGAGCTTATTGCCTGGCAAATCGACCGCCGCAAAAAATATTTAGAATCCATCAAGTACGAGCGGAGTTACGAAGATTTGTTGCACGCTGTAATTGCTTTCTCTTTTCTCTCATCCTGACAAACACGCTAGAAAATGAGCAATGAGAGATAGCACAGGGGAAAGTAGCTACGTCATGGACACATCATGACTAGATTTTTTTTTTCAGTGTGATTGCGAGCGCACGTGCTGGCACATGGCGGCTTCAGTAGCTATGCAGCCCATGATGCTGAAAATCAGCCAATGGCCGTGAATTAGGTATATGGCATGGACATGTGGGTATCATCATCATCATCAGCCTGACTACGCCCACTGCAGGGCAAAGGCCTCTCCCATGTTCCGCCAATCAACCCGGTCCTGTGCTTTCTGCTGCCACGTTATACTACCTGCAAACTTCTTAATCTCATCTGCCCACCTAATTTTCTGTCTCCCCCCTCACGCGTTTGCCTTTTCTTGGAATTCAGTCAGTTACCCTTAACGACCAGTGGTTATCCTGCCTACGTGCTACGTGCCCGGCCCATATCCATTTCTTCTTCTTGATTTCAATTATGATATCCTTAACCCCCCATTTGTTCCCTGACCCACTCTGCTCTCTTCCTGTCTGTTAAGGTTACACCTATAATTTTACTTTCCATTGCTCGCTGTGTTGTCCTCAATTTAAGTTGAATCCTCTATGTAAATCTCCAGGTTTCTGCTCCATAGGTAAGTACCGGTAAGATGCAGCTGTTATATACCTTCCTCTTGAGGGATAGTGGTAGACTACCGCTCATGATTTGAGAATGCTTGCCGAATGTGCCCCATCCCATCCTTATTTTTCTAGTTATTTCACTCTCAAGGTTCGGCTCCGCGGTTACTACCTGTCCTAAGTAGACGTACTCCTTTACAACTTCCAGTGTCTCGCCACCTATTGCAAAGCGCTGTACTCTGCTGAGATTGTTTACATTACTTTAGCTTTATGCATTTTCAGATCTACATGTGGGTAAATGGCATCCTTAGTAGAAAGAAGATAGAATGATTAGGTATATGGCATGGACATTTGGGTATATGACATCCTTAGTAGAAAGAAGATAGAACGATTTCTAGCTGACATTGATAATTATTTGTAAATTCCAGGACATGTGCTGCGCTATAAGGTTTGGCTCGCATGTTCTCAGGAGTCTTGATCACCAATCGGCAGCATTTTTTTTTATCATGCTCGAAAAGTGCTGAAAAGCCCCTTTAATAAGACTCTGTATCTCGCACATAACCTCGTATTACACAGCACAGCTTTAGCATTCACTGTGCTTCCTACAAACTGTGAGACAGTTCATAACTATGAAACCAAGTGTCTAGTTCTCGCCAAATAAACAGTTAACATCCAGCCTCTCAGAACAAAAAAAAAAGAAGAATAGCTGAGTTTATTTTGACTTCCAGCGTCTCAGAAAAAAAAAAAAAAAAAAAAAGAATAGTTGAGTTTATTTTGACTTGACTGCTTACACTCGAGCTCACCTGAAAAGCAAGACAAAAAACAGAGAAATTAAGACAACTGAACCAATAGAAAGACGGCAATTTTTGCCGAAATTAAATATTGCGACGAATTTTCAATGACAAATGGGATACAAATGAAAAGATTTTAACGTATCCCCAACACACCGAAATTCTTAAAAGTGGAAGGAGCATGTATCCCCAAAATGCCTGTATGAGTGAACACAGCCAGCGTTCACATGAAAAGATCCAAATGACAATTTTTGTGTGGATGCCACAAAAGGGACACTGAAGACAAACTAAATTCAGCCGGAATGGTATGTTATCTTTTGCTCACTTTTGCATTCTGCTGTGTGCGTTATGTTTTGCGCATGCGTTATATTGGCATTCTATTGAGTTTTGCTGTGTTACTTTCGTTATTTGTACAATTCGGCTGGCAAGCTCACCTTTGTGTAAAGGTGCTAATAAATGCCCACGTGTTTGTCACACTACATTGTGTGCCGCAGCCATTTGTTTCTAGAGTGTGAGAGACCCCACAATCTAAACACTACGTTTCTTGTTAGTGTCCATTTAAGTATGCCCCAAACTATGATAACAAAAATGCAGAGCAATCTGTCCTACAATGTGGGTGTGCATTGCTTGAAGCTGCTGTTAAATTGCTCTAAAACATCATTGGTATATACATATTAAAAATTTTTACTGTTAACAGAAATGGTGCCTTGCCATGAAAAACAAGTGCTTCAGCATTTATCTCAATGAAGTTTTGTCACGGAACATTACAGTGCAAAAAAATACACGACGGACGAAAGGAACACAAACGATGACGACAAGTGCTGAACTTTCAACGCTTGTCGTCGTCGTTTGTGTTCCTTTCGTACGTCGTGTATTTTTTTTTGCGCTGTAGTGTTCCGTAAATATGTACCAACAAGCCCAACTCGCCACTTTAATAAACTTTTGTCACTATGTATTTCGTCACATGTAGAGCACTTCAAATTTCTTTCTAACTTGCGTATTGTGTACAGCCCTACTGGACATCATGCCCCACATGCACAAGCAAAATGCTACAGCAGATCAGCAAGTAACACCAGCGAAAGTCAACTTACCACCAGCGAAAGTCAACTTTAGTCCTTCATCGCAAGTGATGCATCAGTCTCATTATCTTACTGCTCACAGATGTCCTCGACTTTCGTCCGTTTCCGCATTTGCTGCCTCTAAGCGGATTGATGGCGAACATCTCCCTGGATGGCAATGCAAATATGTTAGCTGGACATTTACTTTGGCTCCATGTCATTTCCAAATAAAATTATAAAGCCACAATCACATCTGTCCCTGCTTTCAAAGTGTTGCAAGGATGTTTTAATTTTAAAGAAGCTTTAGAGTCCTCATAATTTGCAATTTATTCCGAGCCAATTATCGTGTGGCTTCAATGTATATTTTGCTTGGCCCACTTGATCAATGAAATAAAGTTAGACTAAGCAACATAAAAATATGTCAAGGAATATGTCATTAAAGAAAATATATAAAAAAACACCGCACCTGCCTTGTGTCCGTCTTCGGAAGTGTGAACTGTATTCGTCTTTTTATGAAGTGCAAAGGCTTTGGTTCACTACCCAAGCTCAAGAGCATAAATAACAGGTGCCCACTCTGAAGGCATTTCTTCTGTGTGCACATCACACTGCGCTGCCCCAAATTTTTAACAATGTTGCGTTCTAGCTGACACTTAATTGTAACTGCTCTTTTGTCAAAAGGAAGTTTGTTCTTGTTTCAGAGTTTGCGGATGTTATTTTTTTTCCCTTCAAGTTGCCTACAAGCAATGCAATCTTGCAGAGGTGTTCTTCAGAATGCACGAGCATGATAATTTACTTCTGCAGCAAGAATTAAAAAAGCATTTCCAGGGTTAAAAAATTAAGCGACAAAAAAATGTTACCACTGTATTGTTCTTTTGATGTGCTGTGAAAGAAAAGAGACAACAGTTTATAAACTATATTATTTGCTCCTCAGTTCACTGGGACCCAGCAGGACAGCTCCCCACCCTCCCTGTCAATCTGTAAATAAATGTTTTTCAGTAGTAGCAATACATTAAAATGCTGAAATGCCACACTTGCGTAATAAAGGATGCATGCGCTATGCATGCCATCATGCAAAAAAAAATTCGGCTGAAGCATCTATTAGAACTTGGTTACTCCAAGCAAAACGTCCCAACCATTTCAGCAAAATCTCAATGCATTCGGAAAAAGAAAAAAAAAGAGAAAACGTGCCAATTTCTTTCACTGAAAACAGTGAATTGCTAGACAACACTGCAAAATTTGGAAGGCTCCCTTCATGTGACCAAAAAATATTTTCTCTCCAAAATATTCCAGTAATTCACTGATTTCAATTTAAAACATCAGAACAATTCTTTTCAAAAACAATTGAGATGGTTGCCAAAATGGCTGGGACGTTTGGCGTTAAATGAGCCAACACCGATCATATTATAAACTGCATATCTCTCACCTCTGAAGAAATTCCAGAGTTGTGGACACAGGATCTGCATAGGCTAGATTGAAAACGTAGTAACTCAGAAGTAAAAGGCAGGCCGCCTCCGAAAAGTCTACAGGTTCTGTGAAAAGGATCTGCTGTTCGCAGGCCACAAAACATTTCTTCTGGAAAATGCTTCCTGCAAAAAGATGGTAGGCAAAGCAATGGATCAAAATTACTGTATTATTCATTATCAGCGCCATGCGATGGGAAACATTTTCAGGAAAAAGGTTGCCGATAAATTCACTGCCATCGGAGCACTCGAAAGCACTCTTTGGCTTCTGTGGAAGCCAGCAATGAGAAGTGCTTCTTAGATTGCGCACGATTCAGTGACTGCAAAGACAAATTACATTTTCAAAACAGTAAAGGTACTTATTGAAACAGTCTACAACAATTATTTGGGATATGTTTCTTTGCATGACAAAATCTTTTGCAGGATGAGGGCACATAACACCTGGATTAAGCTTCAAGCCAAATGTAATTTTGTTGGGTGGATAAATGAACTTGCATTACTGAATGGCTGAAAACCCTTGACCATAGCAACATTTCATACAGGTAGCTTATGAAGCACAACTTATACTTAGCATGTCAGCTGGATGGTGAGGCTTTTTGATGTTAAATGGCAAGAACTGCTATTCAGTTTTCTTGGATGTGGTGAATAAATACCGTATTTACACGAATGTAAGTCGACTCCAATGTAGGTCGACCCCCCCAAAAATCGCTCGAGAAAAAAAAAAAAAAAAAAAAAAAAAAAAAAAAAAAAAAAAAAAAAAAAAGGAAGAAGCTTTGTTTTGGTTTCGATTCTAAGTCGACCCCCCAACATTGAATTGTCAAATTTGAAAAAATGGGTCGACCTATATTCGTGTAAATACGGTAGTAACAACAAGGGCAATCCCATATACAAAAATAAAATGCATATCCCCTTCAGGTGAAAATTATGATGCACTGTCTATGAATGTGTCAAATTCACAAAATAGTAGCTTTATGTTGTACCTCGCCTCAAATAACCTCAGAATCAAGCATTAATTTTTTTTGCTGAAATTTGCCTGGTTGTTTTTTTTCGGGAAAAAACAACAGCGCGCAAAAAGACGGGAAATTTGAAATAGACGCGCCCTCGTGCACCGGTACTCCAGTGCTTCCAAGCGTTCTTTAGATGATACACGGCTGCATTCGTTCATTGTACAGGGCCTCACGCTATTTGATGAACGTGCATTAAAAGACGCTGCTTGTGCGTCCATCTTCGAGTGTGAATCCTTGTACAAAGTGGTGACGAACGAACGCAGCTGTGCATCAACTAAATATCACTTGGAAGTGCTCAAGTAGCAGCGTGCGAGTGCGCGCCTGTTTCATATTTCGCGTGTTTCTTTCACGCACTTTTGTTTTTTCTCGGGGAAAAAAAAAAAAAAAAAAAAAAAAAAAAAAAAAAAAAAAAAAAAAAAAAAGAAGAAAAACCAAGCAGGCAGATTTAAGCAAAAAATAAATGCTTGATTCTGGGGTTATTTCCGGCGAGGAATTACATAAAGCCATTTTTTTACCGATTCGAATGAGAATAAAAAGTTGGCTAATAAAAGTTAATTAATTAATTAGTGCTTAATCATGAAAAAATATGGGTTGTATGTATACACGACCCCCACTAATATATAACAGATAGAACTTTCGTAGTATGCATGGCTTTTTTTTTTAAATCTTGGTCCAAGTTAGCTGGGACACCCTGTATATATATATATAAAGCGATTTGATTGTGCCAATGTTAGCTCATGTCTGAATACCGAGATCAACATTCACAAAATGGCCAGGAAATGATCTTCGGCTTTAACACAGTACTATCAAGCTGCAGTGATTATGTACAGAGCTCTGTAACAATAAGATTGTCCAGAACACCAAAGCAGCACATTCCGGGCTGCACTAGCAATGTTTATTGACTCCTCATTTAAAATAGCCCACATCTAATTATGCCTCATTTGTTGCTGTGCGTGCGTAAATTTGGGCTACCTCAAACTATGCGTTATTTGGAGATGCCGTTTGTTCAGCTTGAAATGTGCGGCTCCAGTGTTCTTGACAAGTATGTTGAGCTCTATATTACGTGCATGCATTCACACAGACACTGCAATGTGCATGCCAAGAGCGATAAAATGACGCAGGCTGCTGCTTGTGGTTATCACCGACAGAAAGTTTCACAATGACATTAGCAGCTTTATTTGGGGGGCTAATATATATAAAAATATATACCTATACAATATGCCAGATAAGAATTATTTCAATCTTCCACCTTCCTTCAATGCGCTCAGGAAAGACCATTGCCCAATGAAAAGAGTTTTACCCTTAATATCTCATTCACCAACAGTGGCAACACTTGCTGTTTTCATCACACTAAATTCATATGAACTTCAGCAATCGCTTCCTACAGCCAGTTTATTTTGCCTCTTCAGAAAGGGGGAAAAAAAAATGTAGGTGTGCTGGAACAGGGAGTATATTATTTCCTTTAGGGCCAACTACAATCATTTAATCCACCCCCCCCACCTCCTCCTGCTTCATAAAGCTACCAGATGAAATGCGGTGAAGCCAAGGCTGATGCTAGTTGGGCTATATAATTATTCACGAGTAAATAGCAATGCAAATGAAAGCTCATGTGGGAACATACCAAGTGCAACGATAGTAGGGGTGATTGGCAGCTCATGAAGTATATCTGTAATGTTTGTTCCTTCCTGGAAGATAAAAAAAAAAAGGAATTCAGGTCACCATACTTCAAATTCCCCAAGGAAACATATGAACACTTCAAACACTTCATGTGAACTTTCATTTTTATTTAAAGGTGTTCTAATGCGACAGTGTTAGCTCTGTTTCAGAAATTCCGGTGTCATTGTGAGCGTTGTCTATGAGCGAAAATTCGTTACAGATTGAAATAACGAAATAATAAAAATCCCCAGCTCGAGTGGGAATTGAACCCAGGAGTTCTGCCAGGCAAGCAGGTGTTCTTTTACCACAGAGCTATGCCAACGCTTAAAACTGCTTTAGAAAGTAAGCTCACGAATGTTGTGTAGCGTGGTGTCCTTAACGCATGTAATACTGCAAAGAAGAAGCACTGAATCACACCAGGCATCAAAAATGTGAGTTGGGCAACGACAGGTTCGTTTAAAGACCCACCAAGGGCGTAATCATCTTTATCAGTAACAGCATCAACAAAGTGTGCAGGTGCCACGTTACCTTACGTAGGTGTAGTAGTTACTTTGCCAATTTGCAAATGGAAGATTTATGGCATAGTGGGCATCTTGAAACTGTACTTGCAGTAGGTACTTTAGGTTAGTTTGAAATGGCCAGCTTATGTGTACAGACTTTCCTTTCCTTGTGGCACGGTTGAGGTGTCCACAGAGAAGCAAAGCGAGGCTAGTGATTGAGAAGGCAATGTAAATGGGGCCGGATTACACTATTGCATTCTACTCCTGATGGCAAAGTTCAAGCGTCCTTCAAATTTTTAACACTTTTGTATACCACAGCCAATACAGTTGCGCAAGTAAATATTTTTTCGCGCATATGCAATAACAACACATACAAAAGTGGGAATAAGCCGAAAACCTGCAAATTTTAGGTTTTATTCTAGAAGAAAACAAGTGTCCACATTTGTGTACTCTGGGAACACCAGTTACACTAACTAGGTCCAACATCTTTCTCACCCTACATGGGAACTCTGCTTGCTGACAGCTCTGTTTCAATACATTAATTATTATAATCATCATTACTTACCATAATCAATGCCTTTATCATCAGTTCAATGCTTTCATAATTAATATCATCATCATCCTTCATTATCGCCCATCATCAACGCGTTAGTCCTCATGTTCAAGGACCATTGGCTTGCCCACAGCTCTTATTTAGCATCCTTGTCCTCATCTTTATCATCGTTGATCTTCATAACTAATGCGTGCATATTTACGTTCAAACTGAACGCTCTCATCATCAGCAGAAGCATCGTTCAAGAATCCTTTGCTTGTTGACTGCTCTGCTTCAATGCACTAATTATCAGTGCTCTCCAAATCTGAACATTCGCTTCTGCTAGTCAGTTTGAAAATTACGGCATGTATGCCTTCGTCACTTAATCCAACTCCTGAGTAAAGCACATAAATTCTAAACATAACTTCTAAAAGGCATATTTAGCTATATTACAGATAATGTTTACAGATAATGAATACAGCCGAAAAATGAACCATATAGCAGCTTCGAATGCAGCCGTGGCATTCGTTTCCATCAGCACTGATGAGACTGTGAGTTTACACTGGTGACGGTGCCTAGCGGCTCAAAGCCGCATTAACGCCAACGGCCAGTTTCCATTGCGCTCCTCTCCTTTGCCCAGGCACAGAAAGATAGACGAGGCGCTAGTTTAACAGTTGTATAGATCCCCAACCTAAGTCTATTGCAATCTACAGTTCACCATTCCAACCAAAAAGCCACCAGGCCTGTGCAGAATGCGCAGCACAGTCACAGCGAAAGCTGGAAGAGCAGCCTTTCTAGAGTCTTTTTAATTCACTGTTGGGGCAGCTACAAGCCCACTTGCATGGTACCCACTATGCCATAAATCATCATAATTTTTGTGTAGTGGGAAAGCGTCCACTATGCCATTATTAGTAATTCTGCGGATAAGCAAGGTACCGTATTTTCCAGTGTATAAGACGCATCTTTTTTCCGATATTTTCGCTGGTGCGTCTTATACAACGGTGCGTCTTATATACGCAAAAAGTCATGTGATTCTGCGAGACCACTATGTTGATATTTTATTCACGAGTACAATGAACTGAGCGCGAGAGCATTCGGAGAAAGATATCTAATCTTGCTATGACAGTGAAGCGGGTGTGGTCTTAGATGTCAGCTACTTGCTGTTCAAGCACTGCGGCGACTACTGAAATTACGGCCGCAATAAAAGCCACCATCGTCACGCAAACCATTGTATTGTTCGAATTGTTTGTTCTTAAACGAACCATTAAACCCACGGAACTGAGGCAATAAATAAAGAAGGGCACCACAACGTTTCATTGTAACGTTGTAGCGCCCGTAATACCACCAGTTACAGAAACGAAAGTACCACTTCGTTAGCATCATCATCAGTTTCCACATGAGGCACGTCACCATCAACATTTTGTATGCGTGTGCGTGTGTGTAGGTAGTGTAGGTAGGTGTTCTCTGCTGCGGCGCTATCGTTGTTCGTGTGTTCCCGCCAAGCCTTACAATGCCGTCGAGACAACGTAAACGATGTGCTCCAAGGTGCTTTCAACGCCGCGTAAAAGAGTTACCCAGAGGCCGACAACGGCAACACCGCGATGCTGCCAACCGAGGCGGAACATTGACAGTGCACCCGAGGATGTGGCTTCGCATCCTGTGGAATAAATATTGGTTTTCTGCAGCTCAGGACAGTGTTATTTGCAAGTTTTATATTGCTGCTTAGAGATATTCAACGCCGTGCGTGACTACGCATTTTGCAATGAACGTACTCAGCGTACGTCGTTGTGTTTTATCATGTTGACAGTGTCAAAAATAGGTGCGTCTTATACAAAGGTGCGTCTTATATATCTTTTTTTCCCAAGAATTCGTAAAAAGTAGGGAGTGCGTCTTATACAAGGGTGCGACTTATACGCCGGAAAATACGGTACCTGCTACACCTCTGTAAGGCATTATGCGCACTTTGTTTTTGCTGTGGCTTATAACGATGAAGAAGTATGCCTGAGGCTTTTGTAATGCACTGGAACATTCAACGCAATTTGCATTGTGTTGTGCCTGGCTGTTCCTTTACTATTCTAAAACACTTTATTACACATGTTAACGCAATTCCATACTCGACATGAAGCCTGCATAGGGTCAGTTTGCAACGCAGTTTCAAGCACTGGCATAACTCGGTGGTAGAGTACTGGACTGCCACGCAGAAGGCCCGAGTTTGATTCCCATTCTGTCCTCGGTATTTTTTTACTCATTTAGCTTTTTTTCTTATGTCTCGCGACAGTGGTTACGGACACCGGCAGCGGCGGACAACTACCGTGCCAAAATCGGCCCTTGTGATCTCATAACAGCTTTCGCTGTAAAATGCTTATTTGGTTCAGACCAAAACTAGAGATGTCATCACTCTAAAACTGAAAGATAATAAGAAATGCTGTTTTAAGAAAGTAAGCAAAAACATTGCACACATGTTCAGGGGGGTTTACTGCAAAGGCTGGCACATGTATCCCAGCGCAAAGGTCCTACCATTGAGACATTAAAGGCCAACTGCAACGAAATTGTGCACACCTCAAAAAGACGATTTATAGGCAGTCCAGCTGAAGATAATGCTACCTGCCAAATTTCACCTTCGAAATGCAAGTGGTTACCTAAGAAAAAAAGCTCGCCAACAACGCAATTTTTCATACCGAAACTAGAAAAAACGACGCCATTACAGCTCGCCGGAAGTGACGTAGTCTACAGCCCGATGACAGACCGACCGATGCAGCCAAATCGTCTGCTCTGCGCTCCGAACATGGCTCCGATGTATGCGCTTGCGCGGCCGCGCCCCAGGGTTTTCTCTTCAGATGGTAACGAAGAAATTAACTATTCAAAAACATGCACACGGAAGGAAACACGGATACATAGTAATAAAAGTTAGTTTAAGCGTTTGTCTAAATAACTGCTGCTCGCTTTGCGCCTACCGTCTCGTCCTGCTGTCTAGGAGAACTCGCTGGTTTACAATAAATGATGCTGCTGGTTTACGCTTCGGGTATTCTCGCTTCGTTGATTGACTACGGATGGAAAGACGGCGTTGTTTTCGATACCGATGCTCGGTTTGGCACTCTCCCATGTCTAACGAAAACGTCCGTGCATTTCTGTAAACACTTGTGTGACTGCGCCCGAAGCTTTTGCATTAAACCACTAACGTAGCACAATATCGTTTTCTTAAAAAACGTTTACGTGCTTGAAATGCTTTGAACCGAGCACGACTACATTTCTATCGAACTTCACTGCTGTGACTACTCGCAACGAGAAGCGGGCCGATCAGCTTTTCGAGCTTTCATTACTCGCGCCTAGATGGCGCAGCTAGTCCAGCGCTTCGCGGGGCGTCGTTTATGTTCCAGTAGCCTACGGAACATATGTTCCAGTAGCCTACGGCTCCGCATTTTGCATTACAAAAGAATGCACATCTTCTGAATCAGCCGCTCGTAAAGGGGCGTCACGCAGAAAAGGAAGGGATGTGGCTGCAGGGAGTTCTGCTCACGAGCGGTGGTGAGCTGCAATTGACGTCATTTCCGTTTGTGTCCGATTTGCCCAGGCACACCGCTAGGGCTCCGCGTCGTCTGCTAGTTGACAATTAGAGCACCGATTATAAATGAAATACGCGATTGCAAGCTTTTTCACTGCCGTTATCATTGCTTACCCAACATATACTACACATTCCGAGCCAATCCTGCGCAAGTCAGATTTCGTTGCAGTTGGCCTTTAATGATTGCTTAGCCATTACTACTCGAGAGCTAGGTGCCCAGCAGATCTGCTGTGACCCAGTCTTAAGCGACTTAGTTCAAGTTGCACTAAGTTTTTTTAGCAACAGCCAAAACACTTGCATGCATGATATGCTTTGTGAAAGTTTCCGATAACACTTAAAGTCACAAAGTGAAATTCAACTCACTTCCAAGACCCGGAATAGATGCCTTTCATCTTCTTTGAAATATGCACACAGAAGGGGTGGCACAGCTTCCTCCACTGCTTTCGTGTTGCCTTTCTTCGTCACTTCTTGCATGATCATCAGTGTGTACATAACCTCTTTCTTTGGGATCGACTCCAAGTACTGAACGAGTGGCGGTGCATATGTTGACACTTTTTGATCAAATATTGCCTGAAACATCAGATGCACTTGATTAATGATAGTATGCAGCCAAGTCACAGTGTACTGAAGTAGCTTCAGCATGTAATATGCATAGAATGCTTACATGGTAAAATGAAGCTGGGAATCTGTGGAAACCCACAAAGAAAAGACAAACACTTTAATAAACTGAAGATTGAACATAATATAAGTGGCAGGCTACATATAAGGAAAAGTCTTATACAGTCGAGTCCACTTATAACAATATTGAGGTGCCATGAAAATATCATTGTTATAACCGATTATTGTTATAAGCGGGTTATGCCGAAAAATAACAAAGAAAACGTGACAAACAAGAGCATTTAATGAGGGGAACATGATAAACAAGAGCACTTAATGAGGGCACCGCTAGCACTGGCATGGCTGTCACTTTCGGCTTGCTTGAGTGCATTGCGAATGATGCAGGATACTGTCGGCTGCGGCAGGCCGTACTTGCGCACCAAGCTGCTCACTTTCTCGCCAGGCGTTGTGCTCTCTCACAATGCTACGCTTAACTTCCAACGGTATTGCCGTTCGCTTCCTTGTCGCTTTCTGGAGGACGGTCTGCCATCGTTGTGCGCGCAACGATGTCCGCGCGTGCGGGGACAGGGGGAAAACGACGCTGGTAAGCACCAGACTCGGAACACGTGCAAACGGCGGAGCTGGAGACGTGGCCAAATTAGCGAAGAATAGGGGAGGTCGGCACAGTGCACACAGCGCTGCTGCTGCGGCGACTTAGGCGCCCCAGTGCTTTTTCTACAGGCGGCGCACCCTCAGAATGGACTGCCCCACTGCCCGTAGAGGCGCCCATCCGGTCCTCCTCCGCGTCGCCGCGGCAGGCGAAAGCAGCGGTGGCATGCGAGCCTCTTCGGCGCGCACTCGCCGTGTGTGAGGCCAAGTGCGCTATCACCTGGCCGCCGCGCGTATGCTCTCATGCCCTTTTGCGTAATAGGCGGGGTTGGGGTGGCATTGTCGCAGCGTTTTTGCATTTTTGTTTCGTTCAGGGTTGGTTCCAGTGCCCACATTTAATTGTTATAACCGATATTGCATCATGACAGCATTGTTATAAGCGGTTTATTTTGCCATAGAACACAATGAAAAGCTGACGGTGCCGCAGCTGTCCATTGTTATATCCGATATATTGTTAAAACCGGTATTGTAATAAGTGGACTCGACTGTATCTGGTTTATTGACTTATTTACTGCTAGAAAGTATTTAGAGTGGAGGGATGTCTAGCTTTTTATTTGCTTGCATTTCAAAATAACTGCTTGACTTTTGTGTAGGAAATGCTAAACACTTGGGTTTGCTTTGAGTTGTCACTCAATATGGCTTTGTGCGACCCTCATCCAGCCACCCTATTAGCTCAGCTGATCTTAATACCTGACCAGCATGATCTGTACTCATCTGTGATATTTTACTTTAAGAGGTCCCTGTAACACATTTCTCAAACACCTACCGAATTGACTGCCACAAACATTTTTGGAATCCATTACATATGAGCATTGTTACAGGGACTTGTTGCAAGCTTCAAATGCTTTTTCCCTCCTTTAGTACAAGCGAGTGCGCTGCAAGTTAGACAGGAGGGGCAATGACAAGGAGTCAAGCAGTCAATTCATCAGCACGCGTCATCACCTTGAGCACTTCCTTTTGTTCAAACAAGTGGCTTACTTTCAGTGTCATTGCAGGTGACCGCGTGGGCATGATGTGGCATCATACGGCGAGACCGGTAACTATGCAGCTACTAATGCTCAAGTCAGCAAATGGCTGCGAACTTTGAGCTCATGACACAATCATTTAAGCTTATGGCATCATTTGTCAAGAGAAGAGGGAGTGATTTGTTCCCGACTTTGAGCATTAATTTTAAAGTCCAGGCCGTGTGCAGCGCTACAATGTTTGGCTCACATGTTCTGAGGAGTTTCGACTACCGAACGCAGCATTTTCTGAACATGCTAAAAAAGTGTTAGAGGACCTCTAAAAACTTTTAGGGGTCCCTTGCAACAAAATGTCCCATCTTCGATTCACTGCATAAAATGTTGCACATGTGAAAGTGAAACTAAGAGTGTTATCAACACGCAACCTTAACCTGCTATATTTATATAGAAGCATTTCGCCATTAAAGGTAATGCAAAATTTTAAAACCAATCACTTATGTTCTTCAATAAGTGAACAAGTTCAAGTAAACATACAATTAAAGTTTAAAATTTAAGCACATTTCCAAAACACTTATGTTCATTTGCTTCAAACTTCAAATAGAAACTAAACCTGGCAGAATTTAACATTCCAACCCCATGAAATGTGAAGTTACAGACCTGCTTCATGAATTATGGAACATTTTAATAATAACTAGGGTTTTACATGCCTCAACCAAAAATTGTTATGAGGCACGCCTTAATAAGACTTTGGAAATATTGACCATATGGTATTCTTTCAAGATGCGCTGACATTACACAAAATAATATAAGCCAGAAAGAGGTTACGAGACGCCAGAAAGGGTTTGCTATGCTAAAGAAAGGGCACATGCTCTGCTACAGGGGTTATTCGAATAACAGTATGTCTAGAGGTAAGAAACATAGGCCACAAGGTTGTTATTGTGTTTAAACAGGGGCTGTATTTATACGGGAGGTATTCAGACTGCGCTCCAAGAAAACATGCGTGCCAGGAGCGAGGCACAAGATTAGGTGGGCAGATAAGATTAAGAACCTTGCATGGATAATGTGGCCACAGCGAGCACAAGAACGGATTCAATGGAGAAAAGTGGGAGAAACCTTGCCCTGGAGTGGGCACAGTCAGGCTGACGATAATTAGAGGGACTCTTCGGGATAAATGGGAGGGTCGCAAGAGATATAGACCTTAATGAAGTCTGAGAGAAAGATAGTACAAGCTTTTCACACTGACTTGCAGTTTAGAGAGAAAGCTAGAGGTATGAAGATACTCCACAAACATTGAGGGGGAAAATCACTACTCGCTTTAGGTAGTCACTGGCAGAAAAAAAGAAAAAGAAAACGCGCATGGTAGAAAACTTTGGTATCCAACACTGGGATGAGTCATGGAGACCTGTTAGTATGACTCGCAGGTTAAAGGGATACCGAACAAAATTTTTGCCGCAAAGATTTCCAGCCAAGTTGAAAGATTGGGGATTGAAATCGATGCACACAACCTTCACTTCAGGCAGAAACTAGAGGAAAATAATGAATTTAATGAGTTTTTCACAAACCGCCACATCTAGCGGCCATGCCGTGAACTAAAGGGTGTGACGTGAAACTCGCCGAAAACAGGCATCCCACCAATGCCAGCCGTTGCCCGCGTCTCTCAACCCGCTCAGTTCGCACAACGTTTCCCAGCTGTTTCCCAGAACCAGTACGGGAGCGAACAATGCTCCCGGCTGGGGTAAGGCATCAGTGCTTTTGTGGAAGGGAGAGAGTGGAATGAAAAGAGAGGTGGATAAAAGGAAGAGAAGAACAGGAGCACGTGCACCCTGCATGCATCAGGGAGAATCTGACGTCACGGCTTGCGCTCGCGTGCAGCCGCCACGCGCTGACAATCCACCAAAAATACAGCCAACTGTTCAAAAATACATGAAATAAACTCTGTTTATTGAAACAGTGGCGTCTTCGGAGTATAATTTTGATGTTTTCGTCAGTTTTTCAAATTTTTGTTCAGTATCCCTTTAAAGCTTACTGTTACTGCAAGAACAGGAAGTACACGAGCAAAAGTCCAGGTGAGCCAGCAAGAAAGAAAACTTATGCCATCTTGTGAGACAACCTTAACAAAACAAAAACACGAGGCTCATGACAGAGTAAGATGGAAAGAACTGAGAAGAGGCCTTTGTTTTACAGTGGACTCGAGTAAGCAAGTGAAGGTGAAGAGCACAAAAGTCGGACTTTACAAAAAGATTATAAGTAAAGAAGCCATGTGCACCTTTACATCCTTGGCCAGCAGCTTGTTCCCGTGCTTATAGAAGAACGGCCTGTGAAAGAGCATTGGCCATTGATCCTTCACCTTGGAAATGCAGGGAGCAGGATCAGCATTTATGAAAGTCCTCTGTTCCGGATACGTTTCCTCCATGTAGTCATCACAAAGTGGCACGTCGATCTCTTCCAGGCCTTTCTTCCCCTCTCGTTTTAAAAATTCGATCTTGTCATCAATGTCCTCTGGTGGTTCCGAGTTCCTCATAGGCTGCCAGTTAACACAGCCAAATGAATTCTTGACTGGCTTCTTGCTGCAACCCTGTACATCCGGAGCGACGACTCCTTTTATTCTTCCCCTGTTGATGTTTTCAGCCCGGCATTCTAGCTGTTGAAAAAAGGAGTCGTACCCCCTCCCAAGCACTCGGCCGTCTAGGCCACGATCTTCAAGGGCGTCGGGAAAGGCCTGTACGACCGTGATGGCTGCGTCTCGAAGCATGTCCCGCCTGGGCCTGGCGCACATTGTGGTCAGTTGTTCAACTACGCATCGTACCAGATCCCTTCTTTCTCTGGGCGGGAGTGGCCTCTTGGCTTTAAGAGCCCTTCGAACATGCTCTGGCAAGTATTCAAGGTAAAACGAAAAACTCCCATATTGTCCTTCGCTTTCATTTGAATGCGTTGAACTACTGCGTCCCGGTGAAGTGCCTGCAATAAAAGAAGAAAGCAGCTTGTAGAGCATAAAGCTAGATATGACGACATTTATTTCATGCTCTTAACAATAGAGAACGTAAAGGCAGGCACTTCTACTTACGAGCTAAATAAAATTCACAAGTTCTCATCAGGAAAAGTCATATATATCAATACCACATCAGCTCCATTCATACCTTCAGAATCACTTTATACTAGGGAGCAAAGGCCAGTGACAGTCAATAAAGATAGCAAAAATTCTAGGCTACCTTTTTTCCTTCGATGAATGTTAATATTCACGTGGTGTGTCATTTTAAGTAGCATATCAACCCTTTGAGGGTTTTCGCTGTACATGTACAGCATCACCTAACAGGCCCCAAAGGGGTTTTTGCCGTACATGTACGTCATTGCCTGTATGTTTAAGACATGTGCCTTTTTCGATCATTTCTCTTGCTTGGCATGTGCTGCGATGCTTCGGGAATACGTGGAATTTTTTTCATGCGCTGATGTCTCTCCATTGTTGTTCTTTTCCTTCCAAAGTGGCGCGCCAGCTATTGCTCGCGCATCAGAGCGCGTCCACTGCGTGACTGGTTAAAAACGCGCACCTTTTTTCGATCATTTCTCTTGCTTGGCATGTGCTGCCATGATTCGGGAATACGTGAAATTTTTTCATGCATTGTTTTCTTGTTTTCTTTACAAAGCGGCGTGCTGGCTTTCGCTTGCCCATCCAAATGCGCGCACGCAGTGTGGCTCGTTAAGGTTTCTTTCTTCCTTCAGGTGGTTATCGCATCACGTCCTGCAAAGCTGATGGCTGTCTGGTTTTCATACTCGCCAACCTAGCAGCATGAAAATTCGGGAGACTGCAGCAGAAAGGGGGGGGGGGGGGGTTCATATCGGAAGTTACTGAGTCTGAGACATTTGCGACCCGCTGTCGTTGCTCTTTCGTCCACTGTGATTGCGAAAGCACAGCGTTTCAGAGCCTCCACCATTGTGTTTTCGGCATCTGCAGCCATTTTCCCGAAGATGTCAGTTGTTTTCGTAAGTCCACAACCGTACTGCTTCGCGTCCTCGCACTTCGGGCACATTTCCCGAAACAACGATCCTGCGTCATCACACGTGGACAAAATCGCCATCGCTATCTGACGAAAAATAGCGATGCAAACAGTGCATTCTCATTTCGGTTGCTGTGAACACTGTTTTTGCTTTTCTGCGGTGCACATTTGCGGCACTCGGTGTGCTCAGAGGATCATTCGAATTAATCGGGTTGTGGTCAAATGTTACCGAATTAACAAGAGTTTGTTTGATTGTAATAATGTTAACAATTTAAATAAACTTAATGATTGAAATAAATAATGTTTGATGCCATTAAACAATGCATATGGTGGTCAGGACCAGGAACTATGTATGAATTATTGAGGGTTGAATTAACGAGGAGCTTTTACAGTATCGGAGTGAATGAAATGGATGGGAAGGCACCAAGGCCATCCCATGCAAATCACTCCGTACATCACATCTAGTTTGTTTTCTCCTACAAGAGTACATCTGTGTGAAATCCACTGCATGTGCTGCCCTCTGTAAGCCCCCCAGGTCCCGTCAAGCTGTTTGCACAGCTTTTTGCCTGTAGGACCCCCAACAAGTGTGTTGGAACTAAAGTGGATTCTGATGTCATACTAATCTTGGTATATACATAACTTGCAAGTACGTCACACTGCGGAACTCTGGGATACAATATCGGCATGTGCCGCCATCACAGAGCACATGACCGCAGATGACACCAAGTCAAGCTGCATTTCCCGTCAACTATTTACGTCGCAATGGCGATTCGTGCGATATTTGACTGCCGCACGAGAAGTGTAAATGAGATTAAAAAGGAACCAGAAGCGGGGACATACTGTTTGCCAAAGGTGATCACAAACCCGTGCGACCGCACGAAAGAGCTGTCCGAAAAGCGGAGCACGTGGCTTATGCGTGCATAAACAGGAAGGACCTCAAGATGTTGAACAACGTATGCCTGTGCGGGCATCACTTCATAACAGGCAAGTTATGTTTCCAAATTTCGTGCGAAGTTTTTTCACCCATTACGTGCGACCCCATGGCCTCGTACGCTGCAGACACGGAGGATACGAGTTCCCCAGTCAACATTGCTTCGCTGCTGGCTGCATAATGTCTTGAATGATTCTCTTTCATCATAAAGCCATAGGTCGGTAAAACAATTGAGTATCACTCAGAATCACTCAAGAAATATATTTTGCTCTTAGGTCCCACTCGGACTCAGACTCACCAAGATTTTCCTCTACTGGACTCACTCGGGCTCATACTCATTTTTTCAACCGGACTCACTCATACTCAAACTCACCAACATATTGCTGAGACGTACTCATTCAGACTCATGGCTTCACCTGAGTCTGAGTGAGCCTGAGTGAGTCGACTCATGAGTCCATTGGCGTAAAATTACCTTTTTTGGTAATGGTGTCAATCCTCTTTAACGCCAATATCTCACATAATCGATGTTCTACATACGCCTTCTGATCTTGTACCTTCAAATATGAATTATCTGTGGTTTCAATTCAGCAAGGACATTTTTACTAAGTACTTAATACTTACGAAATACTCAGCCCGAGTGAGCCGACTCATGAGTGAGTTTGCCGACCTATGTCATTAGCGCAAGGCAAACGATGAAAACACGCGCACTACGCCAAACTATCTGCTGCACACATAAACACGGTGTGGTCACTGAGACGTACCGTATTTACACAAATATAGGTAGACCCATTTTTTCAAATTTGACAATCCAATGTTGGGGGGGTCGACTTGGAATCGAAACCAAAACTAGAGCATTTTTTTTTTTTTTTTTTGTCGAGCGATTTTTGGGGGGGCCGACCTACATTGGAGTCGACTTACATTCGTGTAAACATGGTATGTGCTCCATGGGCTCGGTAATGGTGGACGGAATACAGGAATACTGCCGTCACTTGCACGTTATGTATATCAAGCGAATGAATTGGCCAGGAGGGCACCCTCTCATGCAAATCACACCGTACATGACATGCATGTCATGACTTTCACGTTATGACCTGTTCGTACCATACCGATTTCGGTACATATCCAGCAAACAAAACGGAAACCAGATAAAGTTGTAGGCGGCTAGGTAGACAGAGACGCTCAAAGCAGATAAACTTCGCTAAGGGCTTCCCATTTAAGGTCTTGTCATTGATGTCATCTGATGGCTCTGAGTTCCTCACAAGCTGCCGATTAACCATTTAACTGGATTCCAGCGCCTCTGCTCACCTGGTGAGACGGCTGGTCTTCCCAGAGTGACGTTATCAGCACGGGATTTTAGTTGTTGAAAGAAGGAGTTGTATCCTTTTCCAAGCAGTTCACCATCCAGGCCACGGTCCTCAAGGGCTCCGGGAAATGCCTTTACAATTGTCATGGCTACCTCTCGAATCAGGTCCCGGCTTGGACTGGAGCACACATCTGTCAGTTGTTCAACTACACATCGTACCAGTGCCCTTCTTTCAACAGGGGGAAGTGGCTTTTGAGCTTTAAGAGCCTTTTGAATATACTCGGGCAAGCTTTCAAGTTGAAACGAAAAATTCTCATATCGTTTTCCACTTTCAGAAGAATCTGCTGAACTGCTGCGCCCCTGTAAAGTGCCTGCAAGAATAAAAAAAAGAAGACAGCATAAAGACAACATAAGGCATAAAGCTTATACAGTGACCTTAAAAGTACGACGAAATCGTGCACATATCTAAAGACTGTCAGAACTTGGGTTTCTAGGAACTGCTGTTGCAGGATTGTGTAGCGAAGAACAGGTTTGAAAAAGAAAAAAATCCAGCAGATCCCAAGCAGCGGGGCAAACGATGTAATGCGAAGCAGCCAGCAAGGAGCGGCATACATGTAAGTCACGGCGCACATGACATGCATGTCGATATTTTCATGTTACCACCTATGATATATGCTCCTCATACAGTCCCGTCGTGCACGATCAATTTTCGTGTATATCAATCTAACGAAACGGCGGCGAGCTCACCATGAGCGTGGCATGCTAACTAGCAAAACGGACACGAGCTCAACATGATCGTGGCATGTAAATAATGCCACGCATGACGTGCATGTCATTATGTTCATGTTACCACCTGCCATATATGTTCGTCATACAGTCATGTCGCGCAATACTAATTTTGGTGTATATCAATCGACTGAAATGGCCACGAGATTACCATGAGTGTGTCATGACATTCATCACATACATGTCATTATTTTCATGATACCACCTGTCATATATATTCGTCATACAGTCATGTCACACAACACCAATATTGGTGCATGTCAAGCGAGCAAAACAACTGCGAACTCCCCATGAGCATGGCATGTAAATCATCCTATGCTTGACATGCAAGTCATTATTTTCTTATTCCAATTGTCATAAATGTTCGTCATACAGTCACGTCGCGCAATACAAATTTTGGTGTATATCAAGCGGTTGCAACAACCACGAGCTCACAATGAGCGTCGCATCTAAGTCATGGTGTACATGACATGCGTGTCATGATTTTCATGTTACCACCTGTCATTTATGTTCGTGATACAGTCATGTCACGGCATTCTAATTTTGTTGCATATCCATTAAATTAAATGGCCGTGAGCGCCTCGAGACCATGACATGCAAATCGTGCCTTACATGACATGCGTGTCATGATTTACACCTTAAGACTTGTCAGTTACGTTCGTCATACACTATTGTCATGGCACACAAATTTTGGCATATGTATATCAAGTTAACGAAACAGCTGCAAGAGCGCCAAGACTATGTCAAGTAAATCATGCTGTTTATGACATGTGTGTCACGAGTTTTGTGAAAAGAGCTGTCATTTATGTTTCGTGATACAGTCATGTTATGTCATGCCAATTTCGGCATACATTCCGTCAACCAAACAAACGGCCATGAGAGCACAAAGTCGTAGGCGGCTAGATAGATAGATAAATACGCTCAAAGTCGCCGAAGTTCGCTAAGAAACTGCTTTGCATTAAAAAAAAAAAAAAAGAAAAAAGAAAAAAAAAAAAGGGGGGGGGGGAGGCGAGAGTAGAGGTGGGCACTTGCTTGGTCATCGATGCCTATTTCAAACTTCAAGAAAAGGGCAAGGGGGCGCTGGCTCAGATAGGGCGCTTGCTCCAGATTTTACGATAGGCCAATAGTGCAGCAATGCACACTGTGCCACATTTTTGTTGCTTATCACTACAAAAAAGGTGTATAACTACTAGTTTTACAGAAAATGTACTTTTTCTGCTGATGCCTGCAGCTGCTATTCAATGCGTATTAAAACTGTACAATAATCTGGCTCTATCAACACATGAGGCTGAGGCTTAAGGTCAGTAAAAAATGACGGCATATACCATTTTGCAATTCCCTTCAAGTGTGGGATGTTCGAAATGAACTATGTTGCCTGCCATCCCAAGTGAAAACCACTTAGGATACACATGCACTACAGGAATGAACTACAACAAATGAATTCATGCACTGAAGACATATTTTAGACTTTCTGGAAATACTGTAAGGAAAAATAAATACAGTCTACGCTCGTTATAACGGACCCAGGGTACAACAGACTTTCGGTTACAACGGACCATTATTCAGCCTAAGTTTGGTCTGTGTATTAGACTAATGGAGCGAAGTTCGCTTTTAACGGACCGCGATAACAACGGACTATCGGCTACAGTGGACGAAATCAGCTGTATTTTTTGTCGAAATTGGGCGCATAAAGCGGACTTTTGCCGCATTGACGCGGGCTGGCAACAGACTTGACCACGCCGCTCTCTACGCATTAAAGCCGCGGTAATTTTAAGTTGCGGCTGGCAACATTGGTGGCTTCCAGGCCAAGCCAAGCCTACAGCCAAGCCAGTCTGAGAGCGCGTTGGTCACGCGAATGGTTGAAGTGTTGCAGCTGACTGAAATGCAGTGCCGCGGTGCGAAGTGATTGTATCATCGCTCAAGGGTGCCCGCCAATCTCATATCGCAAATTTCTTTTCGATCTAAGTGTAAATAAAACGCTTTTGTTTGTGGTTTGCGTTAGACGTTCGTCACTCACTGCAGTAACGTTGTTAGGCATCGCGACCAAAGTTTTGAAAGAAAGACGTTCTCATGCACCAAGCAGGTGAGTTCCACTGTTAAATTAGTATAGTAATGTTAGAGGTGCCTTGGTGCTGTTCAGTTCAGAACTCTCAGAACAAGTTTGGATTGTCCAGCGAGCCGTGGAGGCTGCGCTGGAGCAGCAGCTGCCAGCGGTCTATAGGCGGCCCCATTTAAATATGCCTTCCCGTCCGCACAAATAAGAATTTATTCCAAGCCGATCAACAGAAGTGGCTTAAAAAGCCTGCTGGAAACGCATTTAATATCGGGCTACGCTTTGCTGCTGTGCAGGGGCCACATAGCGTCCTTGCACCTACCGTAACAGCAATTGCTCATTAATTACAAC
This sequence comes from Rhipicephalus appendiculatus, assembly GCA_030522465.1. Lineage (NCBI taxonomy): Eukaryota > Metazoa > Arthropoda > Arachnida > Ixodida > Ixodidae > Rhipicephalus > Rhipicephalus appendiculatus. Next base: position 180,377 of record JALIZH010030813.1, on the reverse strand, counting down.
TGGCACGGCAATTTTGTTAATAACCTCTGCTTGTGATTGAAGTCTTTCGTAACCATGCTGTCGAATACGTTCAGCGTCTATCAGCAGAACTAGCATGCCCCATACTACTGACGATCGTCACACGGTGACGCACCCCCCCCCCCTGCGGAGTTTGGATATTACGGACTTCGAATAAAACGGACTCATTTTGCCGGATTATCATGGTCGGTTGTAACGAGAGTAGACTGTACACCCCTTGTCTTGAAAACCACCGATAAGATAGAGAATAAAGGAGAGCACCTGGAAGAGCAGTGGTACGTGAAGCTCTGTCATTAAGGGGGAGATCCTTCCCGTTTCCTTCAGAAGTTTTTTCTTCCAGCTTCATGCGGTCCTTCAAACCTACCTGTGTTCGAAATAACATTAAACAAAAAAAAAGTAACAATAGCTTGATGTATGAACTATGCCATGCTGTCACTATGCAGTGTTAATCACACTTGTCTAGAGCGGCCAGTTGGCCGCTGTATTTTGCAAAGGTATGCGGGCACCAATGCTGTAATCATATTAAACATGGTCACACTGCATGCTAGGTCCTGGTGCTATAATGCAAGCAGGAACGGAACCATGTAGCTAATGCAAGGTAGCAGCTGTGGATGGTGCTAGAATCCACAGCCATGCATTTGACCGCTCTAAACTAGTGCGATTCAGGTTGTACTCGCTATTGGAAACATTTCGGCGTGCACACAATAGACGAAAACGAAAGGTGAGAAGACAAACGGGCGCGATTTTCGCCTTTCGTTTTCGTCTATTGTGTGCGCGCGAAATGTTTCCAATAATGTCCCCAAACCAACTCGCCCAGCTCTCCATACTTTTACATTACTTGTACTCGCTAGTTCAGCACTTTGAAAATGTTGCGTCAGAAGACAAAATGGTAGTGATACCTTCAAAGTGTCTAGTGGTTTCAACTTTTGCAACAAAGAACTATACTAGTAACAAGTTAATGCACTACTGCAGTTCCTGACATGATTAGGGACATGCAAAACTATGTGACATACGAAGAATCTACCCAAATGCCACAAAGGCAAGTGTCAAATTTCATACCACAATTCCTTGAATGGTGGTATCAAACAGTCTGAATGCGCTACGAGACGCAAGGCACACAGTTGCGATCTAAACAAACTGTTGACAAAGTGCAGTGAACGACAAACAGCTGAAAAGTTCCCATCAAGGAGACGCTTTTCAGCAATGCGCTGCAGCCCCACCTGTTTGAGGTGTCCTCGTCTTTATATAGGTGCCAAGGAACTAATATAATAATTGTTGGGTTTTTTTCATCTTATTATGAGGGAAAATGTAGTGGGGGGGCCTCTATAAATTTAGACCACCAGGGGATTTTTAACATGAATCTAAATCAAAGTACATGGGCCTCGAGCATTTCGCCTTCATCAAAATGGGGCTGCTGTGACCAGGATTTGATCCCGCAACCTTCGGGTCAACAGTTTAGCACCTATCCCCACCAGTTCACCGTGGTGGCAAGGCACCATGGAATGTTGCACAGAAACTTCTGCTGGATATTGTCGACGCAGCCAGCCAGGCAGTGTGCCAGGACTGAAGTTCAATACTCAGGGTGTCTAGCGAATGACATAAATCAAATTCCCTGACTTTTCCAGGTTTTCCCTGACCATTTCAGTCAAAATTCCCTGACCGATGCAATGGACACCATTTTGAAGAAATGAGCCGTGAAACACAGAAAAATAGTACAAAGAGTACAGAACACAGAACATATTTATTGCACTTGCCCTCATTCTCCATGTTCTTTTGTATCAAGCTTTGAGATAGTTTATTTCTTCTTCGAGGATGGAAACTTCACGCTGCGCTTCATTGAGCACCCTTTGTTTTTTTTCTTGCAGCTCTTTAATCAGTGTTGCTGCTCTCTTCTTCTTTTTCTCCAACTCTGATGCCTCTAGTCCATTCCTCTTCTTTGTTTCCAACTGCTCTCTGTATACACTGTATGCACTGCGAACTGTCTTCACCATCCTCTCGGTAATTTCTAATTTGGTTATGCCACCTGCTGCCAAGACAGCATCGTGCACTACTCTCTGGGCTACAAGAGACTCCTCCTTTAAGTTCTCAATAAGGCACTCCTTATTGATAGAAAAGCCCCTCTCTACAGCAGCGTTGCCGTGAGACAAGCACAAGACAAGTTTTACAAAGAACTGCAGTTCCTTGTGATCTTGGGAGCATATTTCTGTCCACAGACTGTCCAGCCTCTGATGCTTCCTGTCGAAGCGCGCAAGTTGTGCAGTACTTTCTGAGCACACCTTCAAGTAGGAGCGATGGGCTCGCTCTGCTTGCAATCCAGTCATCCACTGGTGCTCAATCATAACTTCCAGAGCCTGAGTAAGTCGCCTGGGACCAGCCTCCAAAGACAATGCGCACACAGGGTTCAAACAGCTTGCACCTACAGTCAATTTGTATTTAAGTGGCGATCTTTCGACCACTTTCTGCGCACAAGCTTTTACAAAAGACATGCAGCCTTTCTTGAAATTCAGAATTGAAAGCTGCGACAACTTCTTGCTCTTGCGGAGCTCATTCTTTGTCGAAAACCCAATGTCGAATGCGGCTACATTTACTGCATTTTCAGGGACATCCAAGTCTATCCTCATGACTTTGGAGGTAGTGTTGGCACAATCCAGAACTTCCTTTTTTACTATTCTTGACACCAATGAACACAGAATACCTTCTAAGGCTGCTGACAGGAATGGGACCATTGGTTTATCTGTCTGAAATTCGCGCAGAAAAGGTTCCAATTCCTCAGCAATAGAAAGAGCAAAGGATAGCTTTGCTGACAAGAGCTGATCAGCCACAGCCTCTTCGACCACTTTGTAGCTAGAGCATGCTGGCGTCTTACTCCCTTTTTCTTTGCACTGCAGCACAAATACAATCAGGTGTGGCAAAATCTCCAATGCCCTACTGATTACGCTGCTATTCTCTAGCCACCTCACTGCACAAAACTTGAGGGGGAAACTTTGAGCACCCCGTGAGGCTGACAAAGTCCGCGCGACGTGCAGGCACATATTTGAAAAGATTGTAGGCACTCCTGAGAAATAAAATCAAATTCCATCCGGATGCAACATGACCAGCTTTATAAGCCCCATTAATCACATGGAGACCGCAGCTTCCTATGTCGAGAATGCGGCTTTCTTCCGACTCATGAAGCTCCTCTTTTAGAGATCTTAGCAGCTTGAAATTGACATTTGGCCCATCCATAGATACTTGAAGTATTTTGGATCCTTTTATTTCAAGGATAGATTTCTTGAAAGCTGCAGCCAAATCTTCGGCGCATGTATGCCCCAAAAAGCAAGATGTTAGGTATCGAGTCCTTACTTTGTTGTCGCCGGTGTCCCAATACCTGACAAGGATATCCATTTGTTGCTTCTGCGTTACCTTGTTGAGGGATTCATCGAAGCAGACGACAAGGTGAGGCACATTGATGAGGCTTGAAAGCAACAAATTGTGAAAGTACGGGGCTATGCCATGGCAAATGGTATAGCCTACTTTATCTTTGCCCAGCTGAACCTTCGCAGCTACCTCGCAAGTTGAAAACATCAGCGGGAAAAGTGCTGCAGATGCTGCCGCAGAGCGCAGAGATCCATGCGTCATAATGGTGTTCAAGCACCATAGAATTTCGGCTTTTGTGACATTGTTTTTTAACAAAAAACCACCCATTGACACTTGCACAGGAGCTGTGGTCTCTGCAGGCTTGGTAGCAGCAGGCGCCACTTCCGTGCTACTTCCAGGTGAGGCGTCCGTCGCGTTCTTCAAAAATGAAAGCAGCTTTGGCTGGGAAGCACTTTTTTGGCAATCTAAAGCAGCGATGTGCTTCTTGCTGGTGGCATGGCTTGACACTGCCCTATTGCCCATGTTGCTGAGCGAAAATGTCTTTCGGCAAAGTGTACACATGGCTTGATGCGGGTCGTTTTGAACAGGCCTTATCCAACTAGCATAGTCTGAAACACTAGGTTTCGTCCAGTCCGAATTGAATGAACACTTCTTTGCAGTTGACATTCTGAGTAGATGATTTCTGCCCGTTTGAAAATGCTGCAGCAGGAATGTTCAGAAGAGCCTAGTCGCCGACATCGTCGCACACCATAATTCGCGCACAATGCAGGGACTGCAGAAGCACACGAAAGCGCGGCACTCAAAATGCCCAGATGCACAATTGCACTCGCTGTCACAGTACACGGCAAAAATACACTGATATGTTGGGTTTACTGAGCCGCGGTAAGCCAGTCGGACATAAGTCTTCTCCGCAAGAAAGTCGTGTTTCCTCTGGCTTATTAACAAGAGAAGGAATCGAGTGAGCGTATGTGCGTTGGATGTGGCGAGAGTGATCCATGGAGAAGAAGGAGGAACTGAGAGGAGACCAGTACGTCGGTCGGAATTCGAGTAAATGAAAGCAGTAGAAAAAAAGCAACAAAATAGAGCTCGCGGTTCAAAACCGACCATGCGCCTGCTGCACGTGGAGTTGTTTACGACCGCGGGGGCGGGGCACCGCGCTACACAGCAGAGTGGAAGCTGGTGCGACGTCCAAGTGCCACCCCAGTGAACGCTGCACAGTGGCGGTAACGGGAAGCGCATAAGCGAAACCGTATGTCCAGTGGAGGAAGGTCCGGGGAGATAAAAGCAATAAAAGTGCATGCTTCTCTCTGAACGATGGCTTCATATGCTGAAGCGCGATCGTATCGCGTGTCCCTTCACGGGAACGAAGAAGTTTGCGAGCCAGCGCTCACACGCAAGAGCCCGAGGTAGTGTGGAAGCGAGGCGCGCAGAGGGCCGTGCCGCAAAGAAACATGTCTGACAGTTAAGTCCGGAGTGATGTATGAACGCTACACACATGGCTCTGTTTGTAGGCTGCGGACGAATGTGTCGAAGGACGTTGCGCATCTGGACGATACGTTCACTTGCTGTTTTGGGTGGTGCTCGCGTTTTCTTCGAAGTCGGCAGGCAGGCGAAGCGAGGTGCCGCTAACGAGTTCAGCAACGGTGCAAGAGAGGTCCCCTTTGAAGGAAGATCGAATTACGAAAGCGTGAACGGAAAGCGGTCACGCCACTTATCACGGTCTCCCGTTCGTGTTCGCCTATACGTCCTGTGGCAAGCTCATCCCACGAAGAGCCCATGCGCAACATCTTATTGGACTTTGTGAGCGCTTGTCAGCGAGCGGAATACAGTATTTACTCGACCCTCGCCCGGCCCCCCATTCTAACCCGACTCCGTTAAGTCAAAAACTAGAAAACGGAAAGTTAACACAAATGTAAGCCGTAAAGAACAAAATAATAATAATAAACCTACAGCATTCACAAACATCAGACAGCTCTTGCAGTCAATACCGTGTATATTATCAAGCCATGAGGGTGATCGCGAAATAATTCGACAATTCAAAATATTCTTAACTGAATGAGCACTTAGAAACTATGACAGACGACACAGCGGCGGACATGGCGGCCCAGCGGGCGGCTCATCCAGCTTTTCCCGGTGCTGTACGGTTCACGGTACCGGTGCATGTGTGTGCATTTGTGCAGCGATTTTACAGAACGATAGCGCTCACACCATCAACTGCGCCGGGACGCTTGTACTGCACGCGATTTTGAGTGCCTGTGCGGCGACGTTTCCTTGACTAACGTGGCGAAGGTTATGCTTTCCTTCGCGCTTGCGTCTGTGCGTAGCAGACTACGACGGTGCGGCGCGCGTTTCGCTTGTCGCCTATTAGATGCGTGCAGTATGTTCACAATGGCGCCGCGCTACACGTGCTGCCGAAAGGGTAGTTGAAGGTGCGATAGGATTGTCGGCGATAAGGTCGTACTCGCATCTTCGTCGGTGGCTGCTATCACGTATCCGGCCGTCGTCACACTCGCGCCGAAGTCTGTAATTAGCCTGCCTGCTTCTGCAACCGATAACGTGGAATGGACTTTTGAAGTAGCCGCGGCCTCGGTTACACCTAGAGTTGCGGCGAGCACATTGAACTAGTAGACACGCGACGAGCCAAGACGGCTTATTTAGTGATCTGCGAACATCTCTGTGATCATCACACTTTTGCCCGCCTTGTTGGTTTCTGGCGTGGTTCCCATGTCGCAGAATGACGAATAATGGCGTAGGGGTGTTTCTCAACTTGGCAAAACTTATTATTTATGGCGTAGTGGGTACCTTGCAAGTATAGCTCCAAAAGAGTTAACAACGGGCTCTAGAAAGGCCGCTCTTCCAGCTTTCGCTGCGACTGTGCTACGCTTTCCGCGCCGGCTTGGCGCTTTTTTATCAACAGCGACGAATATCTTTTGATCAATGGTGGCGAGACTGCGTTTGTAATCTCCGACGTCACAAACGTCTAGTGCGGGAACCTCGAAAGGGTGTCAGTATAGCAATCCTTCAGTTTTTCGTTGTTTTCGCATTTTAAAAAATTCTTTTCGTTGGAAGAATTGCACGAGCGTAACCGTAATAGGATAATCGCTACCTCTAAAACTAAACTTCCTCATTTCTTTTTAGTGTCCCTCTACAAGAAAAGAAATCGAGAGCGCGCACGCAGTGCGCCATATGTGGTGAGAGTGATACAGGGGAAGGAAGGACAGAGACAGGAGCACTACGTTGCTAGGACATTGCATAAATAAAACATAGAAAAGAAGCGAGAAACGGGAGCTCGCAGTTCGGCACCGACCATGTGCCTGCAGCTTCGGGACGTCCCGTGGCGTTGTTTATGACCGCGGGGGTGGGGCACCGTGGCCATGCAGCTACGATTCACTGCGGCCGGTAATGGCTCAGCCCCACTTACTACGAGAACACGCTACTGACCGGACAGAAACTGGTAAAAATGTTGCTTTCTCTGCGTTGACCGAGTCAAAACACCCCCCCCCCCCTCTTTTTTTTTTTCCTTTTTTCTTTTCCGCACGTGTCGCACCAGAGCCGGCCCGTAAACACGAGCTTTTTGAACGTGTTGAGCAGCCACCATTCGCTGACGATGAAGAAAAAGTAGGTTACGTCGGGAACACGGCGGTTTCTTTGAAGACGTAATTCATGCCCTTCACGCGCTAGGGAAACAAGTTCTTCAAGATGCGCCGTAAAAAAAACAAAACAGGAACGTAAGAAAGACATGACGTGTTTCCTGCTGCCGGAAATGGCGGTGTCGCATAAGCTCCCTCCGAAGTGTTTTTTTTTTCTTTTTTTGTCTGCTGCGAGCACCTCGAGCGCAACCAATTTTTAGGAGCCGGAAACACGTCATGGCGGTCATGTTTAGCTACAGCGTTCGCCGTGCTGCAGTGGCTAGTAGACATGTGTAAAGCCCTTGAGGTTGGTAGCTCGAGCCCCAAGGAAGTCGTTTTCCCTGACCTATGTCACTTGATGGTGAATTCCCTGACAATTCCCTGACTTTTCCCGGTGGTTCGAAATTCCCTGACTTTTCCCGGTTTTCCCGGTTTTCCCGGTCGCTAGACACCCTGATACTGTCTATGCTCATTTCTCGCGGGAGCAGCAGACATAAAACAAAATCCACAACCATTGCTGGTTGTCGGGACAAAGCGATTAAATAAAAACCGTAGACAAGCAGGACAGCTGGTTACCCGCCCCCGGCTTGCCATAAATGTACCGTGTCTGGAATAAAAAAACGGAGCCTGGTAACCAGGGTCTTTTGGTTGGAAAATAACTTCACGGAAGAGCTAACCTTACGACTTTCGCAAACGGTCCAATAAGAAAACTCTCTCAATACCGAAAAAAAAAAAAAATTGCTGACTTCACGTAGGTTTCCTGTGTATTTGAATAAGATGGCCAGCGTTACAAATCGTTACGTTGGTTTAATCCACAAATTTTACAGAAATTTTATACCATGAAGCCAATCATGTCTAGCATTTTCATCATGCACAGATAGTGCTACAGCCCCACAATGGCCATTTTCCCTTACAATACGACAAGTAAAAGTGACAAGCCACCTTGCAGAAAAGCCAACTTTCTTTTGTATTTCGCTTAACTTTTTCTTTATGTTGACGAAAAAAAAAAAATATTGTTTTGAGTGCACGTTTGTTTCTACTTAGAGCGGCACTTTTAGAGAAAAAAAATAAGTCGGTTGATTTTGAAAGTCTCTTAAAAGAATTAAGGCCAGTTCACCAGCATAATTTCCAGGCTCTAGAGGACCTGACCTTTTATTTGAAAGAAAAAAAAAATGTTCCCCACCAAACGAAAGCTGTGCGAACTGCGGAGCACTGATTCGCCTGTGTTTCCCTTGTGTTTATCTGATCTGTTGTTTTCATGTGATTGTGATATTTTATATCCTTTTGTTTTATCTCCTTTCTACTGTTTTCTACTGTTAGCTGCTCCGAGCATGGTGTGTGTCTAGCTCCTTCCACTGGCATTTAACCTCAGCATAATCTGTCTGATTTCTGATTTCCGACACAGATTTACGGAAATCTGTGTCTGATTTCCGGAACACTACAGCGCAAAAATACATGACGGACGAAAGGAACACAAACGACGACGACAAGCGCAGTTCCTTTCGTCCGTCGTGTATTTTTTGCGCTGTAGTGTTCCGTAAATATGTACCAACAAGCCCAACTCGCCACTTTAATCAAGTCTGATTTCCGTAAATCCGTATCTGATTTCCGACATTAACATTTCGTTGTTGCTTTGCCGTCACTTCGATGGCTCAAGCAGACCTACGGCGATGCTGACATTCATGGGCAAGCGCGATTTCAGTTCTAACGTGCAGCCTGCACTGCCTACTTATGTGTAGCAGATTTGGGGCCTACATGATGCCAACACGAGACATGGATCTGCGTGATGTCAGTGCCAGATATGAAACGAGGAAAGGGGGGTCCCTCAAACTGCTTCGCAGTTAAAATAATTCTGGATGTAAAGGGTCATCCGAAGTTCACCCAGAAATACTGACTTCTTCCAAAGATTGACACAACTGTCCTGTTAATCGAGTCTATTGTAACAAAAGACTTTTTACCTTTCCTGCTTTTTCCTTGCCATTGGACACATGTGGATTTTTCTGGGAACGCACTGCCCTCAGCTTCTTTGGTTGGTTTATTTTTTGATTGCCTGCACAAAATAAACAAAGACACCAACAACGTAGTTAACCAACTGTGGCATTTTATGCCCCGTTGCAATGCATTAACTATGGAAACTGCTGTACTGACAGGCTATGCAAATTTTAACTCCCAGTAATCTGTTATAAAGACTCAGTTAAACCTCTAATAACAAACTTCAATATAACAAAGTTCTCGATATAGTGAAGAAGTTAACTTTACAGAACTTCACGTCCATGGAACACCATTTTTAGTCAGAGTAATGAAGCGCGTTTATCCGAGATTCCAATATATAGTCAGATAAAACTTAGGAAGGCAAGAGAGGCCCAGATGACTGAAGTGCAGGAAGCAATTTACTTGATGGTGTTCTCCTACCAGAGTCGCCAACCGTCTGCCTTACGACATCAGTCCAAAATGTGTGCTCATTGGTGCGTGCTTGTGCACATTGACCTTTGAGGTGAAAATGCTGCTGTCTCCTAAAGCTGTATCCAACTATAGTTAATGTAACCATGCTAGTGTAACCTCGAAATTCTGGTTAACCAATACAATGGCAATGACGTTTTTTAACGGTACCTGGTTTCCTCTGTTGGTTCACTGCAGCTTTCACTTTCATCCAGAGAAGCCAGATTCTCTTGCTGTGCCATCAGTGCCTCCGACGCTTTTTCGTCAGTGCACATTCCAAGCAGGCTGGATACGCTGACGTCCTCCAACACGGCGTTGGAATGGTCCGAACAATCCATTGATTCCTCATCGTCCTCAGCTTGATCCCTCCTCGGGTCTGACACAAGGCACGTGGAGTCCGAAGGCAGGGTTTCGGAACCACTGGCTATGTCGGCCTCAGCACCGTAAGCAGATGCGTTCGTGAACTCGCCGAGATGCTCCTCATGGATTGAATTGTCCTCGCAACCAGACGAATTGGCTGATGAACTCGATGGTGTCTTCTGGTTGGCAAGCAAGTGAAAAGCAAAGAAGTCACACAAATTTAATAGACAGTCAAATCCTGCTACAACGAAATTGACAGGACGCGCAAAGAAATTCGCTGTCACGGAATTTCGTTGCAGCGAAATTTCATCTATAGACCACAAAATTCGGTAAGATCTGATGATTATGACTCGTCCTTTGATCCTAGCAAGTGCTTGCATTGAATTCTCGCTAACTCAAACGTAGTTGGCCGCACAGTGAGCGAATATATTTGCTTGTGTATAATACGCACAAAATACACACAAAGTTTGGAGCTAAACTCGGGGTGCTAGTTTCATGAATTTTGGAGCGCAAGTTGGCTTCACGGCACACCTTCGCGGTAATGCAAAGAAGGCCTTGCGATAATACGCGGGCACCTTTTTCCTTTTTCCCACGGTTTGTAGTCGGGGGTGCCGGGTTATATGCCGGGGCGGGTTATATGTGAGGAAATACGATATTCAGACTCCCCTTGGAGCGTGCCGAGTGCGCAGCACCGTGACCGAGCATGTCAAAGCTTCGCTAGAGGCCAACTGAAAACTAAGTGCTGAAGCTCCGCACTACGATAGCCATAAGTGACTGACAGGAAGGCCATAATGCTTCATGCTGTTTTGCAGCTTTATTGCATTTAATCTTTGGCTGTGTTAGCTGCGTACCAAAAGACAGGTCATAATTATCAGACCTTACGGAATTTTGTGGCCTATAGACCTTTTCACAGGAGAGAAAAAACGCCGCCATGCTGGGCTGCGCGCGGGAGTACAAAGGCTGACGTCACAGCCTCAGCAGTGCATTTTTGGGGGGTTACGCCAATTTGCACAGCCCTGAAAGGACTATGGCGGAGCCCAGGAAGCCGTTTGTGAAAACATCTATAGATGAAATTTCGCTGCAACGAAATTCCGTGAAAATGAACTGTTTTATGCGTCCCGTCAATTTCGTTACAGCGGGATTTGACTGTATCAAAAATAACAATAACACTGATACACAAAGTGATCCCAGAAGGGGAATATCTCTGGCATGAATCAATATAATGTACATTGCTTACATTTGCAACACTTTAATTACTGTTCTTCAAGTAACAAAAGAAGGAATCCCTTCACTGGCGAAAACTGCAGCAAGTCGATTCGTTAAAACTTGAAAAATCAGAAAGCGTACGTAACTGTAACAGGGGTTACTTTTCTGCTTCATGTAACTAGCGGCAACACGGTTAATTTTCACTGGTAACTTCGCTGCTTTGTGTACTCACCGCATGCTGTGCATGAGCGTAGGTGCACTCATCGTCAGCATCAGGTTGCGACAGGTTGAGTCCAGACGTCTCCTGTGCTTCGCCCACAGCAGCTGAAGGCACTGTGAGGTTCTCGCGTTCACTTTTGAACCTGCTCCTCAGGGCGATCAACCAGCGGCGCTGTGAGAGTGAGAAGCAAGCAAACGGACACTGGTGCTTCACGTAGACACAACCTTCATGGCCATTTGATGTCGTTCTCAGCACTTCACAAAATTTGGTAACTTGGGCGAAAAATTGCAGTTTTCAACTGTACCAGGATGTCTAAAAATGTGCTGTCTAAAACTGCATGAAGATATCACCTTACCCTGTTGTACTTTCCTTCCACCACGTGAGGGTACTTTGCCACCAGCGAGTCAAGTACTTTGTTGTACAGCCTCGGTGTTGGATATCTGCAAAAAGAATTTATAGACCTCTGTGCAATGCACGACAGCAATAATCCTTTTGAGCAAACACTACCTGATCTATTAACCACTTTAGTCCCTCTAGTTGAACATAGTCAAAGAATGTTACGTGCAACGCAAAAATACTTATGCCACAGGCAAAAGCTGTTTTTTTTCGGACACCTGATAATGTGGACCCTACACAAATATTGCGCAAGACTAATGCACTCACGGAGTCATCCTGTAGCAAGCCTTGAAGAGAAGAGAGATGATGTGCGTCTTGACTTTCGCAGTGACTGGCCGCTTGCTCTTCAAAAAAGTGTCGCACCAGACGCCGAAGGATGGAGGCAGCTCGAACTTGGGATAGTCATCGTTGTTATGCTTTGATGTGTGGCTGATGGCAGCGTCTTCAATTTGCATCTCGTCACTGCCACTCACTTGCCTGTAAGACAGAACTGCACAAGGTGCGTCCTCCATTCGCGTCACGATCCTGCATAATGTGATGGGACCACAAGTCAATGATCCACAAATGGGACACACGCACAGACCTCGAAGGCAGTGAGCTCTTGAGCTGAAAGATGCTCTTGAACTATGGACAAATACCGTTCGTGCACTTAATACGACAAAATTTTTGAACTTTTTAAAAAAGGTACTGACGAAAACTTTTGCTGCCAAAATTTTCAGCTCAACTGATAGCTGATGTGATTTCAAATTTCGCACAACTTTTATTCCTAGTGCTCATGCACCAAAAACACAATCGAAGTAGCATGTGGTTGCTTGGAAAGGCAAGCATACAATGAACAGACACAAGGAGAACTAAATGGACAAGAGAATGTGTTCTCCCACAACTCCTCGCATCCAGGACTACCTGGAAACATATTTTGCAGACGCAAGTCAATACCCACGCGCAACAACACCGAGCCCCACTTTCGCGGCGGTCGCGACAAATAGGGAATGCACGATCACGGCTGCATCATTACGCACCTCGTCCATCGCAACGGAAGAAGCTGTGGCTATCTCCCTGGCCATACGAGCTGCCGAAGCCAAGGAGCAATCGGCATATGTAGTCACAGACTCGCAGGACACATGTCGCCTATACCTGCGGGTAGTTTTACCGGCCAGTGTCCTACGTGTCCTGAGACTGACCCTCACACAGGACCATGGAATAACCAGGTGCCCGGCACATGCCGGACTGGACGGCAACGAACGGGTGGACCGCCGGCTCGAGACATGACAGGTTAAAGGGACACTAAAGTGAAACAATGACTTGGTTTAGGTTGACAAAATGCACTCTGAGAACTCTAATGTCATATGTTTCATTATCATAGGTTCATTATTAGCGGAGAAAATCAAGGTTAAAGTTTTATTTTTTTTTAATTTGGCGCTGATATCTGCGCGCGTGACGTCAGAGATTCTCAATGTATTTTCCGTATTTTCGTGACTCTCGTGGTGCCCTAAGCAGACTCACCCGAAAGGAGGCCGACAGCCCAATTCTCTGCAGCATCACGGAATCCGCCAACAAAATTCTCTCACGTGGGGTGTCCCTAGCTGCCCAGTGGGTACCTTCGCACGTGGGAATTGCTGGAAATGAAGAGGCGGATCGCCTTGCTTCATCTTGTAGTCATGATAATTGTGACTGCCCGGAAATTTCATCTTTGATGGACAACGCTCGCCTGCTTATACACCGACACCTCCTAAAGCAGCACCCAGACCAGCGTGTCGCGAATGGATCGTTTCCTCCCCGTGTTCGTGGTCGTGGCTTGTCTCGTCCTTCCAGAGCACTATTATATAAACTAAGAGTCGGCTCTGTGTTGGTGCGCGAACGCTTATACCGCCAAGGGCGTGCAGACAGTCCGTTGTGCGCAGCTTGTGGCTCCTGTGAGACACTTGAGCATCTTATAGTGCACTGCCCCGCATTCGCTACGCAGCGGGCTGTACTGATTAAGGAATATAAATTCCTGGGACTGAAGTGCGCGACCCTAGACGATTACCTCTTTCCGAGAGGTTGTGCTTCTCGACGCGACCAGGCCCATCGAGCTCTATTGACTTTTATGGACCAAACGGACCTTGCCACCCGTTTATAGACGTTTTTTTTTTTCGTATTTATGCTTGTCTAAGTCTTCGTCAATTTTTCTTATACTTCCCTTCTTTCCTCTTTCCCTCCTCCTATCTCCCTCTCCTCTATCTCTTCCCTCCTCCCGAAAGAGTAAGCAGGCGTTGTGCCCCTCCAGGTGGCAGTTGCCAGCTTGCTCTCTCCCTCTTTCCTCTGTGTCCTTGTGTATCTGTGTATGCAAATCAAATAATAATAATAATAATAATAATAATAATAATTGGCTCGATGAAATTTTCTGAAACTTCGTATGCTAAGTCTATGGCACCCACAGATGACAATGCACCTCATTTTTATTGATTAGAAGCTACGTAGGACTCAGTAGACGCCTTCAGAATCTATGACGTCACGGTGTTTGGTGCGGGAATCTAAAGGTGGCGTCATCCCTCCGCATTTTCTTTTCGCGTGTTTTCTCGCTTACCAAGCGTCGTGTCACGGTAAGAGTGGTGTTTTCGGGATTGTGAAATTGTGCTTAACTAATACGCAAAAAAATCGTTTTCCCCTTTAGTGTCCCTTTAAGCCGCGGAGCACTCCGCCCCAACGAATGCCCCCCCACCCGGCACGCCACGCGAAATTCTAGAATTTCAAAGGTGCGGACGACGATCCAAGGCTCCTGCCCACCACAAGCTCAATAGGGGTCAGGCGAGGGACTGGCGCCGACTGCAGACCAACACATTCCCTCACTTGCACAGAATACACAAGATGTATCCCGACAGACACGAAAACAAATGCCCTAGGTGTAAAGACACACCAACACTCCAACACATCACATACACATGCCAGAAGCGCCCAGCAGGCGCCGTATCAACACTAGTGATAGACACACTCGCAAACTGGTCGTGGGAGGCGCGACTCTCCGACTTGGACTTGGGAAGCCAGCTGGCAACCCTAAACCAGGCCTGGCGAGCCGCAGAAGCCAGTGGCGCCCTGGAATAGGGGCTCCACCCATATGATCCTATAACATGTGTGCGCGTCGCGTAAAGTTGTTGTTCTTCCATGTTGTACATGAGTGGCATTCAATGGCATGTGTTCCTTTTAACTTGTTCTATCAATATGGGCTATTGCTTATTATCTCAGTGTCTGCCTGTATTACTTTTTCCAGCAGTCAGAATACAAATTTCCTGGGCACGATACGAAGCCCTAGCAGTGATGTGATAGCTGCACCAATTATGCCAAAGTGCTAAAAAAAAAAACATCCTGCTATATCCTGCTACATTTTTGATATTCTGCACCAAACATGGTGCTTCCATATTTCAAAAACTAATCCGAATCGAAACCTGATGTCTATCCTTTCATCCTCATGGGCACACATTACCCTACAGTGGCTGTAACCACGCATAGATCAAGGAGAACGTGTGCACTTGTGCAGTGATGGTTGGACTACATATCTAATACGGCACAGATCGCTTATAACAGAAGTTGCCGGGGGAGCTAATATCCACAATACAGTGAAATCTCGGTGATACGATCACAGGTCATACGAATTTCGGGATGATACGAATTTTTCTTTGGTCCCGGCCAAGGCCCATTGGCCTGCAATGTAATGAAGTACGGTAGTTGCGAACCGATTTGCAGCCCGCGACGTTTGATACGAACTTACGCTACCGCCCAGGTATGAAGAGGTGCTGTCGGCGCTGTCACGGAAGACGCGCCAAGTGTGCGAGCGCGGCAACGCAAGCGCGGGCACGCGCGCCGCACCGCCAAATCTTCAGAATCATGGTGTAAGAAAAATAGTTTTCTTATGGTCAGACTAAACCTTTAGAGACGCGTCACGGTCTCCGAAATTATGTGCGCTAATCTTTGAGGATCTGATGTGCCTCTGTGTGCCTTCACGTTTAGATCACAGAGAGAATTTGTGCCATGCTTTTGTTCTAACGCGTCGCGAGGGCTGCTGTCTTTGTACTGTGCTTACACGTGCCTGCTTCGTGCATCAGACATCTTATGAAAGGTGGACGAGGAGCGAAAGAAGGCGAGGACAGTCTTGGCAAACGAGTCAAGCCTCACAACCTCCACACCTCCACGATCACGAAATCATAACATAGGACCGTGGTTCCGAAATTTTGCGGCCTTGATCTATCGCGTCAAAGCGCTTCTTTTGTTACTTTCGCCGCAGTACTCCGTTTTCATGCGAAAAAGCCTACTAAAGTTTGGAAGGAGCTACTACTGTCGCGGGTGACAACGCACCTGGTTCATTAAACATGAGCGTACGGGCCGTGCATTTAGGATTGCTGGTATGATGGCTGACATCTAAAAACCTAACTGACAATCATTATGTGTTCTTCCTGATGTTGCTGCGGCCCTGAAAGACATGAAATGAAAATGTATGCCAGCTTTTTTTTGTCGCATGCTAATTTTCCATGCTTTCTGGTGAATTTCGGATGATACGAATATTTCTTGTGGTCCCCCGAGATTCGTATCACCGAGGTTTCACTGTATAACCAAAAATCTTTTCCTGCAAAGGTGTAAGGTGTGACAAACAAGCTGCGGGTAGGCAACTTAGCGTGCCGTTGTAGGAAACTTGCTCTAAACATGAGATTAGGAGAAAAAAAGATTGCACTTATGAGCTGAACCAAAGACAGCACGCGTGAAACCAAGTTTGAGTGTCTGGGTGGGAGCTATCCTGCATAAGTCTGGTAAGCTTGCAAGTTTGTCTGGTGGTGGCAAAGGCGAAAGCCAGCATCGCAAAGCATTTACATTTGCAGAACACCACTGGCACTTATGGCAAAAATGAGGTCATAAGCGCGATATCCACACATTATGACAATGTAATGATTTTCCGGACAAAAAAATGAAAAGTCAAAGAGCGGTGCCGTGCACTAGACGCAGGAATTTGTTTGGTGTGGAGCGCACACGAAACGCACGACAAACGACTGGAGCAGACGCTTTTCCTGCGACTAGACAACCCTTCCTCACACAGCATGACCGCGTGCTCATGAAGCAGCGTTTTTCTTTTCTTCCGGCTCCCCTCCTAGTCAGTTCACTCAGCATCTTCTCTTTCGTTGCTCTCTCACTTCGGCTACCGCACCTCCGTTGAGGAGTGCACCCGCTACCTCACGTCTCTGAGCAGCATTACAACTGGTCATTCATCTTGGCGGCAGCACAATAAGCTGTATGCGTATACGTGGAGTTCGATGGGAGGATAAACGGGAGTAGGAAAATACTTAATTATAGCCAGTCCTGCGCTATAAGTGGTTATGTTGAAAGTGGTCTGAACTTGACGTGCATGGAATGTTAACTAATGCTGCTGAGTTCTGCTGTATTTAGCTGTTGTAGTTCTTGCAAGTTCAATTTTTCCACTTGGCATAAGTCTTTAGCTGCTCCAAAGGTCTTTTTGCCCGCTACGAAACGCGTTTTTGGCTGTTCCCAAAGTCCTTTATTCCTGCCCTCAAAATGTTTTCGGCTGCTCCAAAAACCAACTTCGAAAGGGCTTCAGCTAATCCCATCACAGCCCTGATTGAAGAACCAAAAATGAAAAGCTACTTATTATGCAAATGCTGCACTTCCAGTTCTTTAACTACAAGTTTCAATAATAATAAACTTTATGCCTGCCTTTAACACAGTAACCAGCAAAGGAACAGTTTATCAGTGCAGTTGCACGTTCGACTGTGCTGCGACATAACAAGGGACACTATTTCTTGCCACAAACATGTTTCACAACTTAAAAAAAAACATATTTTTCAAAAATTGATTAATGTCTACATCCAACTGAGCAATCAACAAGAGATAACGGCAAGCAGTGCGGTTGCACATGCAAATGCTCTGCTATATATACAAGATACACCAGGGCCGTACCCAGGAATTTTTTTAGGGGGGTGTTCATGTGTAGAATGGCTAACTTTGGCAACTGGTAGTCGATGCGAAGGTGTGTATATACTTTAGTATCACCCTGAAAAGTTAAAGCATGAAAAAATTTCGGGGGGGTGTCAGAACACCCTCCACTTCCCCCTAGTTAGGCCCTGAGGTACACTGTGTCTTGTAGCAGACCCATTTGTAACTGTAGAGAAAGAGTGAAATTTTTAATGTATAGTCAGCTCACAGCACAGCTTGAGATGTCTCCATTGCATCACTGCCAGCTCCTTGAATTTCCAGCTTTACATACTTGCAACGAAACCTCCCCATGTTCGTGGATTGAACCTGGCTGGACTTGCACAACTGCAAATGTCAAAAGAAAATTTTCTGGTTCCAGAAACAAAAGCCCTGTTTTGCAATATAAACTGCAGCTTTTACACATTACATCTGATAATCAAGCGCTCTGAAAAAATATAGCTTGAGGCCCTACTATAATTCTTACCACCATAAGGCAGAACTTGGATCATAAGACTGAGGAATTAATTTATCTCACCAATAGTTAGCAATGAGCAAGAATTGCTGCATACAGGCTCTCACAGAGCCTCTGAAGATTTAGTGATAATATTAGTAAAATGCCACATCTCTTGTGTTTGATAGAGCACAATATGTAGGACATAGATCAAAATAGGAAAATGTATTTTGACACATCAAATCAGTTTGCAATCAGTGACTAGCCGCAATTAGTTGGGCTAACTGCATCACAGGAAAGCTAGCTTTACAATTATGAAAAAAAAAAAAAGCTCATACTAATCTCTTATGATGATGTGTTGCAACATAAAATGAAAAATATTTGCGTACAAATCGGTGAGGTGGCTATCATTGAGCTGGGGATGTTCTGATGGCAAAAAGTACAATGTTTACAAGCAGTGATATAGAGCAACACATCCAACCTCTCGTCAAACATGGTAGCGCATCCATCTAACATAAAGCTATTTTGAATTTCATTCTTCGCAATATGGTATCACAATGTCTTTGGTTGGAAATAAGACACTGGTGCTTACATAGAATGCTGTGTTGGATATTTTATCTCATTGTCACTGATCTCAAACATTAAAAGGTCAGTTGCATCTCTAAATGAGAATCAGCTCATGGAAGGTCGGGTAAAGTGAAGATTATTTGGAGAGGCTTTCATCATAGAGTGGACATAGGAACAGGCTGAGAATGATGATGATAATGATGTAGACACTGTGACTGAACGGGATCTTTGATTAAATCCCTGATACTGAACAACACTCACGAATCTTGTGGACAAGTGGGTGCGACGTTCTGACCGTCAGCAGCCGCTGCTGCATTGCACAGAATTGAAGCACTCCTCGAGACGACACGTAGCTTTGCTTTGTTTGGAATTTCGTCTTCAGGTACAAGGTCCACAAAGTCATCCAGGTCGGAGTCAAACATCTGGATCTGTTTGGGACAGGGAATTGCATTTTGTTTCTTAAAAAGGAAAGGAAGTTCTATGCATGGAATGCACATCAATCCACAAAACGAGGCGTTATGTATTTCAATCAGTGGGCTGCTTAACCATTTGTGTTATATTTTCTTTTCTCCCTACACTAAAAGAGCAGTTTCACCGCTAAGGGCGTGTTTTTGTCACTCTCACGCCTCTTGTTTGAACAATGTGTGCCTAAAACATACAGTCAGTCCATGAACTGCGGGAGTGCCATCAGCATGACACAAAGCATTCTTGATGGAAAAGCAATTAGGACGTTCTTTTCAAGAAAAGAAATGCGAGCATACCGCATGATGATTACTGTCGTGTAACGAAAGCACAACCTGCTCTAACAGCACAGCCTGTCAACTGAGCAGACCTGAAACAGGATTCAAAATTCTGCTGCACAATCTTTGCCAGACCTGCACTACCAATTGGTAGAAAGAAAGCTATGCATGTAACTCCTTCAGGTTCCAAGTCAATCTGCCGAGAACTTAGTTTCGTTGCAAGCTAGCAGGTCAGAATGAATTAAATGTGTACAGGTTCATCACGGATGATGAGTTACATTCTTAAAGTGGTTTTCCTCAAAATATATCAGACACAAGCACATATGCTCTCTCGTGTCAGCGAACCTGATCTATCAAACAAAAAAAGCCCAATGTAAAATATTGTGATAAACTTTGAAAGAAGGACAAGTTAAAGTAACAACTATACACATCTAGGCCAGCAAGCACCCATACATCTCTTTTTTGACTCTGAAAACACTTCACAAGAATCATTCAAACATGCACTACTATCAGACGTGCTTCACTTTGTGGGCAACAAATTCGTGAAGCACTTAAGCATTGCTATTTTTTCATTGTTGTTGCAGCCCTATCTTGGCGTGCACACAGTTTCTAGGCCAAACTTCTGAACACAGCTGTACTCATAGGCGTGCGCAGGGTTACCGTTCAGGGGGGGGCGAAGGTTCGACGCAGCGCCCCCATTCCGTATTAAGTCTATGGGGCAGACTTTGCCCCCCCCCCCCCCCTCTTAGGTGACCAGGGGGGGGGGGGGGCTCTGCCCCCCTCGTGCGCACGCCTATGGCTGTACTAATAATAAGCGATGTTTGAAATGGATAGCAATTTTTCATTTGGGAGTTCCGTATATTATACGGACACAGGGTGCCTCGTTCAAAAAGTCGTTGTTTTCCCCCCGCATGATCAGTAAATGTAAGAACGTTTAAGAGAAATTCAAAGAACGCGGTTGAAGTTTCTTGGGGCACGCATTTCTTTCTTCACGGTATCAAAGCCACACATTAAATTCTTGCTTCCGTGAGACCTCGCATTGTTAGAAGGCCCAAATCGGGAGTAAAATTCAGACGACCGGCAGCTCCAGCGGTGCGCATACCTTTGAATGCCTCTGAAAAATTTTATAATGCTACATGACCCTAACGATATACACCTGCGTGCACAGGCTTCCCTTCAGTGGGGGGGGGGGGGGGGGATGTTAATGGCAGTGCTCCACCCCTCCGTATTAAGTAAATGTATAGAGCTGACTTTGCCCCCCCCCCCTCCCCCCCCCCCTCATTCGGTGACTAGGGTGGGGGGCGTCCGCCCCACTGCCCCCCTATGCCTGCGAGTATATTGTTAATAAATCTGGCAAGTTGGGTGTCGAATGAGTAGCCCTTGCGATAACCGCGCCTATACTTGAAAGTAATGTTATAGTCTTCACGATGGTGATGACTTGAGTGTGGATGACTTGCTCAAGTAGTTTACAAGTATGAGAGGCAAGCATGATTGATGCAACGGTAAAGACGAAGACGTAAAAAAACAGAGTTCACAAAACAAGCGTTGTTTCGCAACTGATTCATTTCGCACGTGTTGCGCGTTTCGCACGGATGCGCACGTGTTGATGTTAAATGACATGTTTTACTTGATTACTGATGTGCATGTCAGCTATTCCTCGGCTTTGTTTTCCCGTTTGTTTTTTCGAAACAAATCCTTCATTTGCGAATGGGCGCTTTTTCTGTGCACTCTGTTGTTTTTTACGTCTTCCGTCTTTAGCGCTGCGTCAATCATACAAGTATTTCCAACTAGCCCAACTTTACATTCTACTGCACTATGAGAGGCAATACGGCTGCACCTATGCTGCATGCGTTTCGCTCTAAGCTCTTTGTTCACCTCCCTACCATACAGAAGTCACAGCAGTTGGAGCATGCAAAGAAAATGTACCAGCGTGTCTTCGAGATCGACATCCACGATCGCCGTCAGTTTCTCCAGGAACTCGGCGTAGGTTCCCGTCGCCAGCTTCAGCTTTCGCCGGTTGCCGTTTTGTAATATGACGAGGCAAAACACGTCGCCCATTTTGCCGAAAGAAACAACGCAGTGCAAAACACTGCGCGCGTCACACAACAGCACACAAAATCAACTCGTTCATACAAGGCAAACCGGCGCGGGAAAGTGAGCGGAAGTAGCGCATGTTTGGTGGTCAAGCCAGTCAAGCAAAAACTGTCACTCTCGAGAACCAACGTTTACAAAACCTGTTTCTGTGAACGTTGGTCTATAGTTACTACGTAAACGAACATTCATAGTTATTTAAATGTTGGTTTACGGTGGAACTAACTTTATAGAACATGTTGTTAAAGTTTTTCCGAGAACGGTGCCGTTAAAAAACATGGCGTCCTGACGTGGCCAGCAATCACTACGCGCAATCGTTCGTATTTTATATTACGGGATCTTATTCGTATTTCCCGTGAATTTACATGGCGTGCACCATCCTCCTCCGCATAGGCGTGCGCAGGGTTCCCCTTCAGGGGGGGGGGGGGGGCGAAGGTAAACTCCCGCCCTAAACTTTTCAGTTTATATATGCACGTAGCAGTAGCGTAGCCAGAAATTTTTTTTCGGGGGGGGGGGGGGTTCAACCATACTTTATGTATGTTCGTGCGTGCTTTTGTATGTGTGCGCGCATATATACGCAAGCAAAACTGAAAATTTTCGGGGGGGGGGTTTGAACCCCCCCCAACCCCCCCCCCCTGGCTACGCCACTGGCACGTAGCCCCACTCATGATCTTCTTCTTCTTCTCCTCATCCTCATGGCTCATACCCAATGCAGGGGATTGGGGATCGAAGTAAAGAAGCCGAGTAAAGACATGAAAGCGAAAAGGGCAGAGCCAGGGCTTAATTAAAGACAGGGGCGGCCTGGATTAGGGGGGGGGGGGCAGCTCTGGCAGTAAGTCTGGGTGTAATGTACGCCTGTGCACTGAGCTTGTTTAGTGCTTCCGAATGGTAACCTTTGGCATTAATTAAGAGTCCTAGAATATTTACACAGTCCACCCTCGGAATGGAAACACTAGCTCCTTCTCTGGAAACACTAGCTCACTTCACCCTCGCAACAATACAGTAAAAGCTCGTTAATTCGGAATTCACGGGACCGGAAAAAACTGTCCGAAATAATCGAATGCTGAATTATCGAAAGTACAAAGAAAACAATGAACAAGTGTCCACTACATTAATCCATTTTAATTTTCTTGGGGGATACGTAAATTCAGTAATTATTTTGCATAAGAGCAGTTCAAAGGACTCAAGTTTCGTCATTTACGACTTCGTTCACAGTGTAAACGCGGCTCAAGGCCACCGTTTCTCAATCTGAAACGTTCTGTGAACCTATACCTTATTACCCGCCAGCAACGCGATCACGCCTTTTTGTAGGACTGCGGCCGTTTTGGCTGTTCGCGAACGCCGTTTATTTCCTTTGTATCACACATTTGCGGCGCTTCGCGCTTGGCGCGCTCCAAGGATCGTCCGAATTAACCGGGTTGCGGCCAAATATGACCGAATGAACGACAGTTTGATGCTATTTATTTATTATTTTTTATTCATTCAACACTGTGGGCCTTTTCAGGTCTATACAGGAGTGGGCGTACAAAGTAAAGAAGACTTCATATCAAGAAAGAGAGAAAAAAAAAGGGGGGGGGGGGAAATGCGCAATACAGAGCAACCACAGCAGCAATAACAGCATAAAAAGCAATAAATGAACAATGCATATAAGTGTTTCAGTGGGTGTAAAAAGAAAAACAAAATTAGCATACACGATAACATCAAACGGTAACATAACAGATGAAAGCCGTCGAACACGTGTAAGAATGTGGGAATACATGCGCGATACATCGTTTTTGCCTTTATTTGCGCACAGATACCATAGAACCTATTGCGATGCCTCTAGATACGATGCATATCTATATATCTATACGATGCAATGCCTCTAAAAACAACGCATATCCTGGCCGGGACTACAGAATGTCCAAGTTATGCGATTTTCCGAATTAATGAGTGTCGAATTAACGAGCTTTTACTGTATATTAACACGATAGCGTTGAAGAGCTCGTTTAGCAGAAATTCCGGCGTCGGCGTCGTTAGTTGTGAGCGAGAAATCGTCATCTTGTCCGTGACCGAAAAATCGAGGAAGATGCTAATAAAATAAAGAATAAACAAACCTTCCCTTCGAGTGGGAATCGAACCCAGGCCGTCTGCGTTGCAAGCAGGTGTTCTACCACACAAGCTATATAGCTCGAAACTGCTTTCGAAAGAAACGCTATATGAATATCATGCAGCGGAAGCAGTGTCTTTTGCGCGTGTAATATAGCGTGGCAGAAGTGTAGAATTGCGCCAGGCGTCCGAAACAAGATAATTGCGCAACTAGCGGGTGTTTTAAAGGCCCACCCGTTACAAAGCACTCAGAGGTCCCTTACGGACTCGCATAGTGGGCACTTAGCAACTGCACTTGCAGTAGGCGCATATTCTATATAGGATAGCTTGAAACGGTTCAGTGTTACGCGCACTGCCGTTCGTTTCCTTACGGCACGGTTGAGGCATGTACACCCAGAACAGAAGATATATGCTAGCAGTTGAGAAGACGGGGCGCGAATACGCTATTGTTGAAGGTGAAGCTCAAGAGTCCTCCAAGTTTTTACAAGGAATGCGAGTCGTCACCAGACGCACCGCCATCACCATCAACGGAGGGTGGGACGGGACACAAAGCGCAAATAGGATAGCGTTTGTCCGGTGCTGCGTGTCCTCTGCTAAGCACGGTACCGAATTAGCGCTTTTCATTTTAGCATAACCATAGGCGTGCGCACGAGGGGGGGGCAGAGGGGGGCGGCCGCCCCCCCCCCCCTAGTCCCCTAAGAACCTAAGAGGGGGGGGGGGCGCAAAGTCTGTCCCATACATTGACTTAATATGGAAGGGGGGGCGCTGCGACGAACCTTCGCCCCCCCCTGAACGGTAACCCTGCGCACGCCTATGAGCATAACACACGATCACTCCAGTCCCCCCCCCCCCCCCCCCAACGAAATCCTCGCCACTCTCATAAACGGCCCAAGAAACGGCATTTAAATTATGCCTAGACTATTAAAGTTTTCGCACGCTGTATTAATCCGACGTACTGAGGGATTCGATGTTGTGAAACAATGACGATTTATTGACCACGGTCTAAAGCAGTCGAACACTGATTGAACTACACGAAAGGCGAAATATAGAACACTTGTAATGCAGGGTGCGGTAACGCAAAAAAAGGGAATAAAAGTCGCATACATTGCCGTCAAATCTTGCAGAAATTCTACACTGGCATATGCCTAAGATCGTGCGCACATATTGAGCAAAGTTAAGAATAAAGTACCTAATGCCTGAACAGCGTTCGCGTCCATACACAAAAACGTCATCAGTAAGCAATCCTACAAGCGGGTTGCCAGCCGCATTGAAAAGCGTCTGAAAACTCGGCAAGATACTTCAAGGGCGCGCCCACTCTCAGCTCGTCCACGTCAGCCGGCGTCAATCGCCCGTGGCGCACAGCGTCCTCTGAGTGGCAGTTATCGAGCGCGAAGTAGATGAAGAACAGTTGGTCGGACGAGACGTCGGGCAGGCCGGGTAGCCGATAGTCGAGGTGCCAGATGCGCTTGACGTGCAACATCTCGCGAAAGGCGCGAAAGGCCAGGTGTACGGCCACCGCTTGCTCCAGCACAGCCTTCGCTCGAGTCTTCTCCTGCGCCTTGGTTTTAAAATCATTCGGCATGTTTCTCTCGATGCAGCTGAGCAGGTGGCCGAGCGCGCGAGCAGAGTTTTCGGTAAGTCCTGCCACCAGGTTCTGCAGCTGCCCGCCGTACGGCTCCTCCTCCGTCAGCATCTGGACCATAGCCCGGTACAACCTGGTGGCGACTCGTGGCAGTTGGAAGGCGAAGAACGACTCGTTGGTGCGCGTCGACGGCCTAAAGATAGGTCGCCGGGACGTGGACTTTACGCCGCGTCGGATCGTACCTGACCTCCGTGTCCAAGTCCGGACTCGAAGGCGCGGAGCTTTGAGGCCGCGCTAAAGTTGAGGACAGCCTGCAGTTTCTCCTGCTGTCGCATCAGAGATATATCGAAGTAGCGCTTCAAGGGCGGGTCCTCGGCGTTACCGCGCCATGGGACGCACGACCCGGGGCGAGGGCCGAACTGGACGACGCGACTACTCCGCAAGTTGTACCGCATGAACAGGGACGACAACTCTCCCAACCATGCCATGCGAGGAATCTCTCTGCCGAACAGGCCCTTCAGTCGCGACAGCACATCTCTTGCGCCGAAGTCGGCGTCGGTCCGGTCGCGCAAGATGGCGGCGGCCTTAGCGATGCAGTCCGGTAGAAGAGACTCCACAGCCAGAAGACAGAGTGCAGAGGTGTCCGTCACGTCGGGCACGGTCCTGCCAAGCACGCTGTACGCGAACAGGCGTCGTGAGTCCAATTTCTTAGGGAAAAAAGGTGCGAGCCGTACCATAACCAGGAAGCCCATGTAATTGAGGATATCGACCGGAACTGCCTTATTCACGAAGGGGACCAGGCCTTCTCGAATGAACGCCGGAGATTTCAGAACCAACGTCTGGTTCTTGGCCAGGAAAAACAATGTTGTCGAAAAGCTTTCGAAGAAAGTACTGCAGCCCTCCGTCGAGCTCGCTAAACTTCACCGAAATCCATCGTTCTTGGCGTCGCAGTGCTGTGAGGTTGGCCGTCGTTAGGCAGACGGGCAAGCTTGAAGATAACATCTTGCGTCTGATTTGTAAGCTCTCGGAAACTGCCGGAGTGAGTTGTATTAAATGGCATCTCTTGAATAGCACCGTGAAGCACCGAGCGCACTTGATCAAAGCGGTCGTCGCCTTCTCCGAACAGCAGTTCAGGTCTGTCGAGTTCTACGACGGCTTGTGGGGGACTCTTGCGGCCCACGCCAACTGTGACCGCAAGCAAGGTACTGAATTCCCAAGTCCCGGAGCAGTTCGGCTGCGAACTGCCACACGTCGCTTGTCTGTGCCTTTTGGGTTTGCAGGCCACGTCCGGATGACCCAAGTGCTAAACATCTTCCTCCAGAACAGTAGTGGCGATTCTCGTGGAGGGCGCTTTGCGCAAGAGTCGTGTAGGCTAGCCACAACCTTCAAGTCTTCGTCGGGCGCGCTCTGGATGACTTTGAGGAGCTCTCGCTGCAAAGCGTCCTGAATCAGGGTGCCTCGTGTCACGAAGGAACCGATGCCTGCGGGATTCACAGGATGATCGCGGGACCAGGAGTCGCATACATAACCGAGCAAGTCGTAGCAGGGCTTCGAGTCGGCTTTCAGGAGAGTAGCAATGTAGGCTCCTTCGCGCTTGCAGGTTTCCGTTGGACAAACGTAAACGTTCCTCGCTGGTGGCGGCGGCGTGTGAGGTGGTGGTACCGGAGTTGGTTTTACCGTAGGAACTTTAGGTGGTAGTGTTGGGACTGTTAATGTCTGTTGCACCGTAGTGGCCAGGGTGGTCGCTGTGTTCGCATACACGAGCGCTCTGAGAAGCAAGAACAGGAGGATCACGGCGAACACCAAGCCGACTGCAACGGGGCACAAGACTCGGCAAGTGGCGTTGCCCGATTTGTAGCCGATGGGACGATCCCGCTTTTTCTTGTGCTTGCGCTTCTTTGGCTTTTTCTTCTTGCGCTTCTTGCCGCGTTCCTTTTTCTTCCTTTTCCTCCTTTTCTCCTTTTCCCTCTTGGCCTCCTCTTCCTCCTTTTCCGCCAACTCTCGTAGGCTAGGTGGGACGTCGCTAGAGCGGCGTCGGGAGCCACGCGCACTGCGTCTGTCCTTCAAAGCGGACTCGTTCTGTGACCCGTCAGGCGCGCCACTAGTCTTTCCTTCGCGAGTGACTGAACTGGCCGTCGCGGTTTTACGACTCCTGCTCGCGCGTCTGCTCCTCTTGCTTCTCCTCCGCTTCTTCTTGCGGTTGGCGCCAGGCGCTCGCTCTCCCGTTTCGGCAGCTTGCCGCGCTTCCTCCAGCAGCGACGAAGGTATGTCGATGTGGCTTATTTTCCTTTTCCGCCCCTTGTCCGATTTCTGTATTATCACGATGCTTGGTCTTCGCTTCTTGTCGTACCTACGGCCCTTGGGAAGCTTAGCGCCTTTTCTTGTGGTGCTTTCGTCTTCGGCTGACGACCGAGCTGGCTGGAGGTCCACCAACACTCGGTAGGGGGACAGAGCAAGCTCAAAACCGACCCGAAAGTCATCCAAGTCTTTCTCGCCCATTTCGCTTCGTTCCTTCCTTACTAGCGACTGTTTTTGCGCCCTTTCGATAGCGGATGCGTCCGGATCTTTCAACTCGCCCAGCTCTCGTGTGCGTGCGGTCTTTGTTGTCGTTTCACCCGTCTCGGACTCAACCGTCTTCGCAGTCGTCGATCTCGAGACTTCGTCAGAACCAGCACCCTGCTTCGGCAGCGCTTCCGTGGGACCTATATGCTCGTCCGCGGCGATCTTTTTCGATGGTTTCTCAATCAGACTTGAGCCTTTACCGGAAATTTCCGGTTCCGTCAACGACACGTCTCCGAGACTGCTCAATTTTGTTCCAGAGCCGGCGGATGTCTTCGATCCTTCGGAGAGCTTCGAATGCTTGTCTTGTGTTTCAGCAACCTCACCACGACCATCCTTCGTCGCTTTGCTCTGCTTCTTGGAACTGCCTTCAGTGCGGCGATGATGTTTCACTATGCTGTGCAGAGAAGAGTCCTGGGTCAGCGTTTTCTCTGTCTGCTGATCACTCTTGAATGATGTCGTTTCTTACCGACAGCATCTCCGTAGTTTTTTTATCGCCGCGAACGCTCCCTCTTCGCGATGTTTTGCCTGCTTTCTTGGACGCTTTTTTAGTTTCCTTACTAGATTTTGCTACATCCGGCTCGGCAGACTTGGCCTTATCCTGCGTAGGTGGTTCCCCTGAAGAAGGTTTTTTTTCTGGGCTTCTGAGGACCGCTTTTTGGGTAGGTCTTCGACGGATCATCAATCTTCGAAGGCGCTTCATCAGTGCGTTCTAGCGTTGATCCAGTTTTCGCCCCCTGAATCTTCTGGCGCAGCTTGCTCCGTTTTTGTGGCACCCCCTATCGCAGAAGGCTTTTCCGGAAACTTTCAGTGAGATCGGAGCTGCTGGCAGGTTCTTTTCTGTTACCTTCGACACTTTCTTGGAGTCTTCGCTGCTCTCGGCTGCCTTAGAAACTCGCGAATGAGGTGCTGTTGCTTTCACCCTGCGCTTCTTCGGGAGAACCAGGAACGCCCTTTAGACTGCCCTTTGCAGACGCTCTTGTGGCTAGTTTCTTATCCGCCGGCCTCACAGGTATGGCCTTTTGAGATAACGTCTCTTCGAGGTAAGTCGAGGACTTCGGTGAATGGCGCTTTTCAGGTGGTGTCACTTCCTTCTTTTTTTCTGCACCTGACTTCTTGAGGTCAGTTGGTAACCTTCCTTTGTCACGGGATGACATGTCCCTTTCCGTATCCGCTTTCTGGGCTGCTTTGGTTTCTTTAGTCTCCTGTTCAAGTTTTGTTTCTTGAGCAGAAACAGGAGACTTCATCTGACTTTGCTTCAAGGACGCGGCCGTCACTGGTTTCTTGTGCGAAATCGATTTCTTTCCTGGCTGGAAGGACCTCCTCTGTAACGGGAGATAGCACGCTCATTTCGTGAACCGACGGCAAACTTTCCAGCGATGGCTTTTTTGCAGGCATGGGCCCAGATTTACCCACGCTTTCCCGCTCTATCTTGGTTACGCCAGCATGCAACTTCCTCTGGTCAACGGATGACAACCTTCTTTTCGCATCCGCTTTTGCTAGGTTTTGCTTCTTTAGTCCCCTGCTCAAGTTGCGTTCCTTGAGAAGAAACGGGAGACTTCATTGGACTTTTCATAGTGGGCGCCGTGGTCACTGATTTCTTGCGCGAAATTGATTTCTTTCTGGCTGGAAAGATCTTCGCTGTATCAGGAGCTAATTCGTGAACCGGTGGCATACTTTCAAGTGATGCCTTCCTCGTAGGAACGGGCTCAGGTTTACGGACACTTTCCTCGTCATTCTTAGTTACGTCCTCTTTGTCAACAGCGTGGATACTCGTCAAGTCGCTGTGCTTGCCCGGTTTCACTTTTGTTTCAGGATGAGACGCTGGTTCTGGTGCTAGGTGCTGTTCTTTGATTGCTCTTACTGGTTCACCCGTGGAAACCTGCGCTTGAGGTAATCGCTTCTCTACTGTCTGCCGCATGCGTTGACCTGTTGTAGTCTCCTGTGGCGTCCTCGAGGTCGTCCTTTCGGTTGGCAAACGCTCCACGGTTGTTTCCCGGCGTTCGGCTCTTCGTCCGCCCTCAGGTTGCGGTATGGCCTGGATCTCTGGCTGCGAGTGACCGAAATGAATCGGCCCGACAGTCAAATGTACGATGGACGTCGGTGTCGGCGCCCTTCGTGGTCCATCGTGACGGTGTCTCTCCGCAGTGGTTGTTCCTGTTGGAGTCACCGTGGTGTCGCGAGGCCTTGGGGGCAACGCGGTTCTGTTGGTCGCTTGGCCGTGGGACGCCTTAACGGGAGAAGTCGGTGGCGGCTGCCTTCGGCCCCTGACGTCATCGGCGATTGTCACGCCCACCGAGACGCATCCCTGGCTGTCCAGCTCGATCACGGACGTTTCGGTATCATCGACGCGCGACAGAGGCTGTCGATCTTCGCCGCACCGCGCCAGGATGCGCGCCACTATCTTTTCGACGTTTGTCGAGATGGACTTTAGCAGCTTGCCGTCCTTATCCGGCCCTGGAGGTTTCCCGAACGATATGTCGATCTTCAGGCCCTGCCTCTTAGCGTCTGGACTGGTAGTACATGCTTCCTTTTCGCCGGCAGCAGGAGGCTTCCGCATGCTCGTGGACGCGACGCTGAGCGAGGCCTTCTCTGCCGCGTCGGCTTGGCCCAACGGGTATCGGCGATTTCTTTTGGCGAGCTTGAACCGGCATCGCCTGCTTTCGGGACGTGTGCTGCCCTTCGATGGGCCATATTTCTCGACGCCAAGTGACTCCAAGCGAAGGATCTTCCGAGCCATCCGATTTAGTCCGCGAGGTTCCTCCTTTCTGGGTACGAATGCCGACAGATTCGTTGTCCCTGGCTTTTAGCCTGGTGTACGAACTGCTCTTGTGGCGTCGTTGTGGCGATGATAGGGCAACGAGGCAGGCCCCATCTCCCATGTCAGAGGCAATTCCAAGAGGCGGGTTCCCGCGGCTGCGGGGCGGCTGTTGGTTTGCATGATGTAGCAGAGATCCTTGTCCGCGGCTTTGCAGGGTCGCAGCAGCCCAGGTCTTCGAGGCCCAGCTCAAAAGGCTTGCTTTGCGAGGGCTGTGACCAAGGTCCGTCGCACAGAGGTGCGGTATCTTGGTACAGGGTCTGGCGACGAAACGCCATGTCGGGGTTGGTAACGTCGACGAAGTCTTCATCTGGCGCTCCGTCAGGCAGCACTAGTCGTGTCGAGGAGAGCGCTGAAGTTGGCTCTGTGACGGCTCTTCTCGTGCGGGAGGCCTTTTCTTGGTCGGTCGTGAAAAGGCGGCGACTCCACAGTGGCCTCTTCGGCGAAGGAAGCGGTCGCTTGTCTTCATCCATGCCTGCAGTAGCGAGCGTTCACCTTGACGGGGCACTGAAGTGCGCGTGAATGGCGCAAGCCACGCGACACAATATTGATGATGGTGATGGCGACAGCCGTAGGGATGAAGAAGTAAGGTCGTAGCGCCCCTGAGGTGACGCTGCATGGCAAATTTTAACCAGAGAAACCGATACGAATTTGAAGTGACAGTTAAATGACACCACGTTACCTGAGTAACATTTAAAGGGCCCCTAAACCACCCAGAGGTCGAAATTCAGTTGTGGTGGGGAAGTTGTGCACGAGTGTACAACGAACACGGAGCCGTGAGAATTTTTCGAAACGGTGTCGTAATAGTGGAGTTATACGCGTTTGATCATCGAAACGCGGCGATCGCTCATTTCGTTCTTTCCATCGCCACCCTCCGTTGGTATCCTCTCCCAAAGTCGGTTTGCCCTCTCGCCAAGCGCCCCTTCCAATCTCGCGTGGCATGCGTCACCGCCGACTCGCTGCTCGAAACACCATACTTTCGGTTGCCGCCATTCCGCACTCCGTCTGCTCCGTCGACTGCGCGCTTGTTGGCTAGCCGCTGCTGCCGTGCCGGCCCGTTCTCATACTATACTCATAGGAATCGTGCCGGCATGGACCCTGTGTTGCGCGCACGCCTTCAAAGGATCGCCAACATGATGGATCCCTTACGGTGACACGCCGTGCACACCTCCACACGGGAAACACGACGAACAACAACAAGAAGCGCGGCCAGCTGATTGCCGACTTACCGGAAGTCTTAGGTTCCTGTTCGACCAATCGCGCATGACTTGCGCTCTACGTCACCTATTCACTTCCTGACGTCACGCGGAGGCCTGAAGGACTCGGAAAGGAGGAGGGATTGTTTTGTGGAATTTGTGGCGCGCCCGCGGCTTTGTAGCGCTGCCGCGTGTGGCATCGTTGATCGTGACGGCATTCTGCACACGATGCGCATGTTTACTTGAAATGATTGAAAAAATATCGGAGGTGGTTTAGTGGCCCTTTAATGGTCTTGTCATGGTTGTAGGATATGGATCAATTTTTATTAAATTTTTTTTCATCAAGACATTGTGTTTTGGTGATTTGGTTCAGCTGTCGTAGTATAGGGGCCTTTCAAGAGGTACTTGCACGAAAATTTTCACCGTCGTTATTTTTTGCGTCACATTAAATACAAAGCTCTCAGTAACATAGAAAACACCCTGGTAAGCATGAGTGCCTTGAGAAAAATTTATTGCAACATGTTTTGAAAAAGTACTTTCGTTTCCTAGTGTAGGGTAAGGCGGGGTAACGCGGGGCAAAACGCGACATTTTGACGTTGGTGACCTCTATAGCTAACACAAAAAGTACTTTTTTTGTTTCTCTACTTCAGCGATAGGTGCTGCTAGTTGTCCGCATTTTTATGTGTAAAAGTTGATGACTGCTCACAGCGTTCGCGCGGGAAAAAATTGGCTGCGTATCTGCGCGCATTCGCTGCAAATGTCGTCGAAAGACGATAGTCTTCTGCCAGCCGTACCACTATGTTTTGCCTTGCCTCAGACAGCGCCTCCTCTATGTTGAATCGGCCGCATCTGGCTGGCATTGATAAAATAGGGGAGGCGCTGCGTGAGATATGGACGCCATCTGGCAGTGGCGTCGAGAAACATGAGCTTGTGCAGAACCCAGGGCCACTGCCAGCGGCAGAACCATATCGTCGGCCGAGGGGGGGCCGAGGGCTTTTCCGTGCATAGCGTCGCAGTTCGTGCATAGCGTCGCATTTTCAGCGCAGCCTAAGAAACACTAGGGTCTTTAGAATTACGTGTCTATGTAAATGTAAAGGAACATACCACCTAATACTTACGTATTGATGTTGCGCCTCCGATATGCGTAATATTTGCTTTTTGATCGACAATGTTGACAGGTACGAACGCAAACGCCAGTTCAAGATGGCTGGGAGTTCAGCAAGTGGTTAAACTTTGGCCGGGTGGCTGAATCTGGTGACAAACAGACAGATAGTAAGACAGCCAGACAGACCAAAGTTTCTGCGTTGAAGTGTCCCTAGAAAGGCTATCATCTTTAAAATTACGGGGCTGGTGTATTCGTGACCCGTCAAAAAGGGGCGAAATTCTGCTCGGCCAAATTTTCGGATCCGTGCATGAAGCTACTCCGGCGTCAGTACAGCAACGTAAGTATTTATATTGTTACCTTATAATACTAGCTGCATAGCACCAAAAGTCAAGTTCATTTGGTGCCAGGGGCCAAAACAGATTTTTTTTTTATTCGGTAATGTGAGGGGCAAAACGCTACAAAAATGCGTCGAATTGCCTTAGAGTGTGTCTTATTAAGTGAACCATTTACTTAAACTCATTATATATGAAATTTCTTTGTTCAGGAGGGTTTGCACGTACAAGAAAATATCATCTTCCTGGGAGAAAAACAACATGAAAAAGCACTGATTGCTGTTCAGGACTCACTCCAATTCGCGCTGCATCGATGTTGTTCCGCATTCCTAAGGATGCTCTCAAGAGGCGCATGTAAAAATTGGAAGAATCTCCAAGTCAAGCCGTTCACAAATAAATCTTGGGATGGAGTTTTAATGACATTTCTGAAATACCAAAATTAAAAAAAAAGGGCTAGAAAAATTCGAATATAGCTCAATATTAAATTCATCATCGTCTCAAGAAGCCTGGCTGACGAAGTTGAAAGCCACAAAATGCCAAGTTCTGCATCAAAACGGCAAAAAGAGGCGAAGAAGATGCGTCAGGACATATCTATTCGTTGAAAAATCCAATGAAGTGCAAGCGTTCAACAAAAGACAACATTAGCACAAAGAAAAACTGGCGGTGTTTGAGCTGCAAGGAGCTTTGGAGCAACACAGCACCGTGTTCTCTCTGGATTCACTGCGTGGAGTGCAAGGACTGGGCTCATGAAGGCAGCGTATGGGCCTACGGAGTGAATTTCAAGTGCATCTACTGCAAAAACTGTAGGGATGAAATTTTTTCACACTGTCTCGTTTTGCCCCACGCAGCGTCTGGGTGGCTTGTATCGGCGTCGTTACTCTTTCGATACACGAGCCAAGCCAAGTAATCGAAAACGTCACTACGCATATGCACAGCCGCGGCGAGTAGCTGTGCGCGTGGTTTCTGAGACGAAATGAAAGTAGAAAAACTATGTCGCTCCAAAATCTTAGCGACCTGGAAACTGCGTGCACGGTTGCATGCATGAGCACGCCGAAAAGTTGCTCAAAACGCGCTGACGAGCATGGGATCATTACGTCACGCGAAAGCAGCGCCACTTTAACACATACTACTAACGCAGGCCTATATGTACATTTTTATGGAGTAATATATTTTAATATAAACAAACGAACAATATTTCACTACCAACCACAAGATCCTCGACCGCCTACAGCAATCAACGGTCACATGACAGGGTACATCGAATCGTTTATGCTTTTGCCGCCAGAGGCGCCAAAGGTAATTTTTCACGACTTTCAATGAAGAAATAAAAATAATAAAAATATAAACCCACCTCTCGCGAAAAAAAAACAGGGTTGGTTTGAGTCAAGGCAGCGGACAATCTTTCAATCAGTGGAGTCATCTCATTTCATGTTCTGGGCAGTTGTCGGTCCCTTTAAAAAAAGCGAAGAGCAACCTACTGAAAAACAGTTTGTCGTACCAGACAATGCCCCTGGATGCATCCTTGGTCGCCTAAAGCGGCAGTGGACACTGTAAAAGAGCCTTAGTGTCAGCTAGAAAAAAGAAAAAAAATTGAGCGACTGCTTTCGGAGAGGTGAAGGCTTCTCGAAACCAGGTCTCTCAGACCTATGTATGATGGAGAGGTCGCAAATTCAGTCAACATGATTTTGCTTTGTTTCTTTATTATCAAACACAGTACAGTATCAAATTGTTAGAGACATTTGGCAGCACGTGACTCAGTGCGAATTCCTCAGCACATTATCACAATTATGAAAAACTTAAGAACACCGTTACGGCTAGCACAAGCTCGCAAACAGCACTTCAGTTGAAAGCACGGAAACAAATCTTTACAACATTCGCTTGAAACATTGAACGTCGTCTTCCAAATATAATTATCAAAGAGGAACAAGGTGTACAACTCTGGGGAGCAGACCTTCATCAAGCGGCCAATGAAAAACAAATATATTAAGTCTAACACGTGTTAATTACTGTTCATAACTAAAACGATATTGAAGTTTTGAATAATGCATATAATTATACAAATGAACAAAGGAATATTAACAAGCCGCACTTTTCATTTAGGTCCACGATTCTCGGTCTCGAGCAAGGCTATGTCAAATTATTAATTAAACGATCAACGATTCGGCGTAAGCTGCATATCAAGGATATGCCACAGGTCAGCTATAGCCTCGTTTACCAGTCAGTTCACAGAAATATGAAATGTGTGTGCGTGGATATTGGAATGGCGAGAACGAAATGCCAGTGAAACTGAAGATGCTCCAAGACAATTACAAGCCTACATTTAGCGAGCGAACTCACGGGCTATGCTTCTTCAACATGAAACAGCACGAAAATCCAATGAGGAAATTCATGAAACAATGCGGCAGTCATACAAATTGATGCAACCTGCACAGTTCTCGAGCCACTCATTTAATGATGACGGTGCAGGACTAAAATGGATTACACTTCTGATAAATTATTCGGTGGCGCGAACTTTCTGGTGGCGCGAACATTCTGGCATGAATTCGGAATGCTTGAAAGTAGCTGACGATAGAAAACTGCTGGCAAGACTACAACATGCAATTCTGCTGTCACCATGCGCTTTCAGTGGAGGTTATGGTGCAGCTAACACAAACAGCCGGCAAATAACATACTTGCACGATTCTAGCGCGCTCCCGATTGTAAAACAAAACAAAAAAAAAGAACAATGTCGATTATGCTTTTGAACACGAATGTAATGCGCAAACGAATTTGAGGGCAACTCTTCGCGGAAAAAAAGTGTGCGTTGGAATCGTTCAAATACAGTAACTATTCCGGCGCCGAGTCCCGGTACTTTCGGCTTGAAGGTCGGCAGCTCGCGAAAGTAAACTGTCGGTCCAAATGATGATTTAATTGGCAACTCTTGTGGAAAAAGCTTCCCAAACATCACTGCCAGCAGAAGTTATCACTAAAAGTTACACGCGCACAAAACGTAGTATCATCCCCCCAAGAATCCGGCAAACAGCCAGTACGGCTATCATCAAAATAGATACGACGAAAGAACAATAGTCCGCGCTTACTTTGGATCCAGGACGTCACTAACTTTGAGGAACTGCCGTATGTGCAACCAGCAGTCACGATTGAGGTCGGCCAACTGCTTCTGACCATCGTCGCGCCTGTTGCAAGTCACACTACACTTGACGACACCTGCCAGGCACATGAAGTCGTCCAACTCGGATAACCTTTTCAGGCGCCTCTTGATTAGCGACGCGGCCTCGCCTTCATCGATGGATGCGAGTTCTTGCACTTTCTCCACAAGTCCGGGGTTCGAATGCACCAGCTCGGCCGCTGTAGCGCAATACTTGTGCCTCGTTCCCATCACGAAGTGCGCCGCCCGCGTCACCAGTGAGTTGTTGCGACGTACGATGTCCTTGATGGGGCACCAGTCACTGCAGGGCCGCTCGTACCAGCTCGTGCGCAGGCCGAGAAGCATGTAGTTGCTAGAAATGTTCGGCGACAGCGCCAGGATAAGCCAGATGGAGGCATCACGGTTGTACGGGTAAAAGGACAGGTGGCATAGCGTCCGGCTTAGACTGTAACGCGTCCCCCAGCATCTCAGCCTCGCCCTCGCTGATGCACAGACCCTTAACTGACAGTCTACGTACGCTCTTGTTGTTGGACAGCGCCTGCAGCAGCGTCCGCTCGGAGTGGTCGAAGGAACGCCGGGCCGCGAACAACTCCAGCCGCAGCTCCCTAAGCGCCGTCGTGTCATTGAGGTACTGCGCAATCAAGCTCAGCTTGCCGTTGAACATCTCCCCGGTTATCTTGAGGCACAGCGACTTTACGTGAATGCACGTAGGCAGCAGGCATAGTGTTGTGTGGAGCGGCTCGACTTCGTTGCTAGTGCACTGGTATAGTCTGATGCGTGACAGCGCCTTGCACTCCGAAAGCGACGCAGCGGTGTCCTTCAAGGACGTGATGCTGTCCGACGATGAAACGCTCCGGCACACCCGTGTCCTGAAGCGCCCGGCATATCTGGGCCACATCATTTTGTCTGAATGTCGGGACATTGATCTTCTTCAAGGAAGTGTTACACGCTAGAGCCCGGAAGAAGGAACTGCAATCTTCCGGCTTGATCCACGAAAAGTCCAAGGTCAGCTCCTCCAGCGTATTGTTCTCTGTGAGCGCCACCAACCACAAAATGATCAGTCGTGACCCGCTCGAGAATAGAGGCACCCAGGCGTTCATGAAGGGGTCGTACTCGTAAAAAATGCAGTTGATCATGTGGAACTTTCTAAGGCTCCGGTTTTGGCTCAGCATATCGGTGATGATTTCATTGTTCCGTACATGTATTGAAAAGCCGATCAATTTCAGCTCGGAAAGGGTTTTGTTGTCGAATAGCGCCCCGACGATCAGACGAAGATCGTTGAAGCGGAAGTCAGAGCGTGACGTAACGGTCAGGCTGCGCAGCGTCTGGTTACACCTCAAGTATTCGGCGAAAATTTCCCCACACTGTGACGAGACCGTGCTCAGAAGACTCGCGTGGAGCAACAGCGTCGAGATTGTCACGTTCTGCTTGAGTCCTTGAATGGACAATGACCGCGTCCTCGCCTTTGATACACTGGTCGGTCACGGTGAGCGTCGTCAGCGACCGGGTTCTTGCCAGGAACTCCGAGAGGCCCTCGAGGGACGCACGATTGAAAGTCACATCGCTCAACTCAAGCTCTTGCAGTTGGTTCAGATGCGGGAGCGCAGCGGTGAAGCTCTGCGAAGCGTCCGTCGTCATGTTCAATCGGCACAACTTCAGTTTCCTGAGGCTCGGGCTCTTGCGCAACGCGTGGCATATGAGTTGGTGGTGACCCTTGAACACGTGGTCATTCAGGTGCACAGAAACGATGCAGCGGTGGTGCGACAGCAAGTGGAACAAATAATGTTGAGGCATCACTCTGTTCCAATATAGTCGGATGAACGTCCGCGTGGCGTATTTCTACGAGATGCAGCTGGCCCGGAGAGAATTCCCTCAGTTGGAGACCCACCTGCCAGAAGAACTTGTTCCACGGGGGAAGGTCCTCGAAGACGTTGCAGAGACGACCCGCGGTGCTCGTGCATGAAGTCCGGTAGTTTACCACGGAGCCGGAGAAGCGACTTTTCAGGAAGAGCATATTTTCCACGAGAACCAGGGCAAGCGTCTGAGGACGCACGCTCGTATGTTCTGACAAGGCGATCGACGCTCGCGCGTGGCGCTGCTTCCTGCGGCCGCAGACGAGACAATCTTGGAATGACACCTGTGACACCAACCACCCTACTCGTCATGGTGGTGGTGGTTGTGGTTCGAAGAAGGAAAAGGCGCCTAATTTCTGCAGCCCGGTCGGGAGCACCTCGTCATGCCGCCTGCGAAGCAATGGAAGCCGCAGCACAGCAGCGATTCGAGGCTTTCGTGTCACGTGTCGTGCACTTGCCCATGTGAGAGGGGTTGAGGGAAAAAAATAGCTTTTTCCTCTGTGAGCAGATCGTGGTTCTCCGTATGCGCAGCTTAGAAGAAGCGAGGGTCCTTTTTTGTTTTAACCATTGCGTGGATTAGCACTCCCCCTTCCATTATGCCGTTGTCGTGGTCTTCTTCGTCCACTTGGCTTTCCTCACAGGAGGGCCCGCAAATGTTCCTAAATCCGTTCATCGCGATTTTTGTGCGAAGCACCTGGAGGTCTCTATTCGGGCTTTTTGTGGACAGACATCCAACCCCAGAGGGGGGTTTCTTCGAAACACGCTGTGGCCATGGCATGACTCATATAGTTATCGTACCGTACATTATGACTCAGAGAGAAATCGGGGGTTTGGGGGGGGGGGGGGGAGGGATGTGCGTGCGTGCACTAAGCCCTCGTCATACCAACACCACCTAGACTAGTCTAGGTGGTTGGATGGATGGATTCTATGAGCGTCCCCTTTATAACGGGGTGGTGACATGTCTGCCACCAGGCTCGAAAAAAACTTTCTTATTATGTTGGCCTAATGCCTTATCTGGTGGTGTTGGTCATACTTTCCTCTCCTAGCGTCTACGTCACCACACTACGACGGAGTTGCTTTGTCGGCGCTTTCGGGAAACGGGAGACAGCATGGAACGAATGGATTCTCAACGCGTGGTGAGCGCACTAACGAGCGCGCCGCAATGGGCATTTCTGAGAACTCGTCCTCTGTGCCCGTCGTAGTGGGATGACGTCACCGAGGAGTGGAAAGGCCTCAGCTCTGGAGGGTGTTGGTGTCTGTGGAACTTTGAAAACTTTGAACCATGGTGGGGAACTTTGAAATTGACAGAACATGCGGGAAGCGCGATGTAGGGATAACTATTGTTGCATCAAAGTGCGACACTGTTGTTGTCTGCATCAAAGTGCGACACCTCACCAGTGGTTCACAAGGGAAGGGATGAGGAGGGAATATAAAAGTGATAGAGAGAGAAGTAAAGATTGAGAGAAAAGTAGAACATTGGGAGACGGTTAGAGAAGTCAGCGGACGGGGTCCCGATAGGCGAGAGGTCGTCGAAGAGAAGATCGCGAAAGAGACAACCGTATTCTCTTACACAGGCGTTTTGTAGAGTTGCGTGAAATCACATCCAAAAAAGTTAGCTGCCAGTCTATCTTCGTATAACAATACAATTTGTTGCTATAACATTCATTGCTTCACCCTTGCGGTGAAACTGTGACTTTTTTCTGAACTTACGCCTTTGAAATAACTTATCCCATTCATAAACTACCAGCCCACAACAGTAATTCATTATTATAGGTAATTACAGCATGAAGTATTTGAATTACTGCAATTTCGTTGATGACAAGTGTGGTTTCCTGAAGCTCCTTCGTTTGCCAATTGTTCACTGCTTAGACTGTATGTATCTCAGTAAAGTAAAACGTTGGGCGAGTTGGTGTTGGTTCATGACTGGGTTCATGATAAACAGAGGGGCGCGATAATACGGCACACAAAGAAAAAGATAGCGCGTCATCCCGTGTCCATCTTTTTCTTTGTGTGCCGTATTATCGCGCCCCTCTGTTTATCATGTATGTATCTGTTCTCTTCTCATGGTCTGGGGATTTCACCACTGAAGATCTTTTTTTTAGGCACCTGCCAAAACACTTTAAAAACGGATAAGCAACCTATACTGAACAGTTTGCTATAAAAGATAATGCCCCTGGATTCATCCTTGGTCATCTAATGCGACAGTAGATACGGTAGAGGCGTACCAGCTTGGAGAAGATAATAACGACCCCACTCGGAGAAGGATACATGCTTCTTCGAACCAGGTTTCGCGCTTCTCTGCAGTATGGAGAGGTTGCCAATTCAATGAACGTGTTTCTTCTTTGTGTCTTTATTATCAAACACAGCACCTTATCAACTTGTTACAGACATTTCATTACACATGGCTCAGCGCCCATCCATCAGTACGGTCATCACAATTGTAGACACCATTCAAATCGGAAAGGCACAAGTAATTCACAAGAAGACTATTGCAACTAGCACTCGCACACAAACAGCATGTCGGTTTAAGGCACGCAAAAACAGTACAAAAAACACCTTTACAAAAATCATTTGAAATAGGGAACACATACTTCAAATCATAGTTATCAAAGGGAAGCCAGATGCACATTTTTGGGGAGCAGATCTTTACAAATCGGCCAATAAAAGCTAAGTTATGTTACGAAATGAAGTCTAACTCGCGTTACTCAAGAACTAAGCCGATAATGAAGTTTTGAAAAGGGCATATAATTGTACGAATAAACAAAGAAATATTAAAATGTTGCACGCCCCATTTACATACTTCACTAACCAAAGATCTACGAGCAAAACTTTGTCCAACTATGAGAACACATAGGCAATGGTTCCACGTAAGCCGCATATTCCGATATGTGGCGTGCCCGTTAGGTCGTACACCAAGCATTGTTTACAGAAATTTCAATGTTTATATTACACCAAGACCAAACAAATGCCGACAGTTAGATAGCTAAACAGACGAATATAATGAGCTGAATCAGCATGAAGCAATGCGAAAATGTCGTGCTAATTATCTCGGCGCCAAATGCCGGGAATCTTTGCTTGACGGTGGGCAGCCCGCGAACGCAAACTGCCAGTTACACCGCAACCGCGCTACTTTCAGTCCAGATGCTTGTAACGCCGGCAGATCGCGTTTTGCTGCGTACTGCTAGCCGCAGGACTACAGCCGATCTGCGAAGAGACACTGCCGGCCAATTTCCGCTCCCTTAATTCTGCTGAATCAGTGGACAATATCGCCTCCATTTACATCCCAAATGCTGCGGCTCACACGCTCAATGAAATCCTAGAGAGTGCTTTGAAAGCCATCTAGGCTAAAAATAACCCAACGATTGCTAGAATCACGCTTTCATTGGCAACCCTCGTCGCAAAAAATCCCGAAGTTCACCCCGAGCAAAAGTCATCAGTAAATGTTATATACACACACACAAAAAAAAGCTGCGCCTGCGCAGTCCTGCCGGAAAAACAAACATACAAACAACAACAAAAAAGAAACTCAGAAATACGTTCACGCATCGTCAATCACATTTGTTATCCACAAAAGAACAAGATGCCGAGCTTACTTTGGATCCAGGATGTCGGCCATTTTCAGGTATTGCCTTATATACAACCAGCAGTCGCGATTGAGATCGACCAACTGCTTCTGACCGTCGTCGCGCCGGTGACAAGTGACAGTGTCCTTTACGACCCCCGCGACGCACATAAAGTCGTCCAATTCGGTGAAGCTGTTCAGGCTGTTTTCAACTCGCGACAAGGCCTCGTCTTCGTCGATGGAAGCGAGTTCTTGAACCTTCTCCTGAAGTCCGAGGTTGGACTGCAACAGCTCGACAGCTGCAGCGCAGAACCTGTTCCTCATTCCCATCACGAAGTGCGCCGCCCGCGTCACCAGCGAGTTGTTGCGACACAGCACGACTTTGATGCGGGACCAGCAGTCGCCGAGTCGCTCGTGCAAGCTAGTGCACATGTCGAGGAGCACGTAGTTGCGTGAGATGTACGGCGGGAGCATTAGGAGAAGCCACTTGGTCGCGTCGACGTTGTACGGGTAAAATGAAAGGTGGCATAGCGTACGATTAGACAGTAACATGTCCGCCAGAAGCCGAGCCTCGCACAGGTTGATGTACATACCCTTAAGTGACAGCTTGCGTATGCTTTTGTTGTTCGACAGCGCCTTCAGCAGAGTCCACTCGGAGTGGTCGGTGGAATACCGGATTCCGGAGAACAACTCGAGCCGCAGCTCCCTAAGCCCCGTCGTGTGAGTGACATACTCTGCAATCAAGGAGCTCACCTTGCGGTTGAACGTCGGCCCGGTCATCTCAAGACAAAGAGATTTCACGTGACTGCATGTCGGCAGGAGAGATAGAGTGGTGTGCAGCGGCTCGACTTCATCGCGAGCGCCCAGGTACAGTCTGATGCGGGACAACGGTTTGCACTCCGGGAGCGACACAGCGGTGTCCTTTAGGACGCGGTGCTCGCCGATGAAAAAACGCTCCTCCACTCCCGCGTCCCGAAGTGCATGGCATATCTGGGCCACATCGTTTTGCCTGAATGCCGGCACACTGATCTTCTTCAACGACGTGTTCCGCGCGAGAGCCTGGAAAAAGCAGCTGTAATCTTCCGGCTTGATACACAACAGGTCCATTGTCAGCTCCTCTAACGTATTGTTTTCCGCGAGTGCCGACATCCACAGAGAGTTCAGGCTTGATTCGCTCGAGATTACGGGAAGATAGATGTTCTTGCAGCGGTCGAAATTGACCAGGTGGAAGCTTCTAAGGCCCTTGTTTCGGAGCAGCATTTCAGCGATGATCTGATTGTTCGGAGCATCTAGTGAAAAGCCGATCAGGTTCAGCTCGGAGAGGATGTTGTTGTAGAATAGCGCCCCGATGATCGGACGAAGATCGAAGAAGCATGACTGAGAGCTTGACGTCACGGTCAGGCTGCGCAGCGTCTGGTTGTACCTCAAGTAGTCAGCGAAAATGTCGCCACTCCGGGACGAGACCATGTTTAGAAGATTCATGCGGAGCGACAGAGCCGAAATTGTCGCGTTCTGCCTGAGTCCTTTGATGAGGATGACCGCATGCTGGCGATCAAACCGTTGGTCGGTCATGGTGAGAGTCGTCAGCGACCGGGTTGTGGCCAGGAACTCAGAGATGGCCTCGATGGATGCGCGATTGAAAGTCACATGGTTCAA
The DNA here is from genome assembly GCA_030522465.1 of Rhipicephalus appendiculatus. Taxonomy (NCBI): domain Eukaryota; kingdom Metazoa; phylum Arthropoda; class Arachnida; order Ixodida; family Ixodidae; genus Rhipicephalus; species Rhipicephalus appendiculatus. Next base: position 137,055 of record JALIZH010030813.1, on the reverse strand, counting down.
CTCGAGCTCTTGCAGTTCGTTCAGATGCGGTAGCGCTGCGGCGAAGTTTTGCGCACCATTCGTCTTCATGTACACTCGGCACAACGTGAACTTTTTGAGGCTCGGTCTTTTGCGCAACGTGTCGCATATGAGTTGGTGGTGATCAGTGAATATTTTTTCGTTGAGGTGCACTGAAACGATGCAGTGGGGACGCGACAACAAGTCGCACAATAATAGCGCTGCCTCCTTCTTCTGCTGCTGTTCCAACATACTCGGCTGAACGTTCGCGTGGTGCGTGCCTACGAAGGACAGCTCACCCGGTGAAAGTTCCCTCAGTTGGAGACCCACGTTCGAGAAGACCGCGTTCCACCGGGCGATGTTTGCGAAGTCATTGCACATCCGACCGTCGCTGCTCGTGGTCGGGTTCCGGTAGTTTATCACGGAGCCGGAGAAGTGACATTTCTGGTAGCTTATCGCGGAGCCGCAGAAGTCGGAGAAGTGACATTTCTGGAGGTCCATATTTGCCGAGAGTCCGCTCGTTTTTCCTCGATAACCCCCTGCAAGCCTCGGAAGACGCACTCTTCTACGCTCTGACAAGGCGATCGATGCTCACATGTGGGACTGCCTCCCTCGTTCACAGACAAGACGATCTAACACTTTCTCCAACAGCACTGCGCGTGACGCCGCCTGGGAAGCCAATGGTGGTGGTGGTTGTGGTTCGAAGAAGAAAGAGACGCCTAATTTCTGCAGCCCAATAGGGAGCTCGGCGCAGCGTCTTGGGGAGGGGAAAAAGCCAATGGACAATGCACGGTGCGGCCAATGCAGCCAATGGACAGGGCACGGTGGCGCGGGGCAGCTTCCGTGTCAGCATTCATGTTTTAGAAGTTGTGAGAGAGGGTGAGAGAGAGAGAGAGAGACGAGAAGCTGAGGAAAGTAGGCGTTTCCGACCTTGGAGCGGGGGATCATTCTGTGCATGCGCAGCTTTGCAGAGGCGAGAGTTTTTCAACCAATGCCCGTGGTGGTGGTTGTGGTTCGAAAAAGGAAAAGGCGCCTAATTTCTGCAGCCCAGTCGGGAGCACGGAATTCCCTTTAGAATTCCCTTTAGCAATATGCCCTCGCGACGGGCTCCTTCTCTTTCTTCACAGGACAGCCTGAAAGGGGGCATCTTATCACAGAGATGCCCCATCTTAAACTGTGACGACGGCGTCTGCTTTACGTGTGGCTGTAGGAATGTTCTTGTTCGTAGACTGGTTCTCTGGACCCCCACTCCATTCCCAGTCAACGTCCTTACGAACCGCAAAAGTTTTTTTTTTTCGAAAGTTACTGAAGGCACGGTGCGCCTCATATTGTTACCCTTCAATTCGTGACCGGTAGGGCGAGTGGGGTAGCACTGCGACATAGATTTATTTAGTTATTTGCCTTGGGGTGTTGTGAGGAAAGGCGGACAAAGCGAAGTTTCGAAACAGTAGGGCCTGCTCAAAGTGACGTTTCCGTTGAAGATCATTTTTAAGTCTCACTGTATAATCTCAACAGGTATGGTAACACACCATTGTGTTTGTTGATATGGTAACCACATGAGCAATACGTTGTACACAAATGGTAACAATGGTGTGCAAACTTTCCCTACGTAGGAAATATCAGCTTATTGCATGAGCGGCGGCTTGCAATATCTGTTTACGGCTGTTTGGAGGCCTGGGAAATGTGGTCCTGTGACCCGGCGAAAATCGCGTTGACAACTTATCTTGACAGTGGAGCGAAGGCTACGGAGCCAGGGCTTCCGCACATTCGTGTTGCTCCGCAAGTAGTACGGCAGCTCGCGGCTGATTTCGGTTTTGCTCGTTCACATCACTAACGCGTTTAGAAAAACGTATACGCGAAAAATGTGAATGGCCTGGTTTTGCTTCGCTTCTCTGTGGACCCCTCAACTGTGCCGCAAAGAAACGAACGTCTACGCGCAATACTGGCAATTTCAAACTAATCTAGAATGCCTACTGCAGGTACTCTTGGGAAGTGCCCACAACGTGTCCGTAAGGTGCCACGTGCACCTGCACAGTGTTACGAAGCGTTTTCCAGGGATTAGCGCCAACCGTCCAAAATAGTCTGAGGCTTCTTGGACACTGGCGAAGCCACCTCCCCCCCCCCCCCCCTGACCCTCTCGCTGCGGAGAACTTGTTTGTCGCTTATGCCTGCTCTGGCCTACACCTGCCCAGGCGCTCCTACCTGCACGTGCAAAGACGCATCGAAAAAGGGAGCGGTCCTCGCCTTTCAAATACGAGGAATGCGATGGTGGTGGAATGCGCACGCGAAGGGCGGGTCTCTGCTGACATTTCTTTCGGGGAACCTGTGTTTGCGACGAGTGGTGTGCAGGTGTGGAGTGACGTCGTAGTTCGTCGAAACTGGGGTGAAGAAGGGACATCAACCCCTCTCTTTCTCTTCTCTCGAAGCGGTTATGGAGACAAGGTTAAGTGGACGCCCCCCCTGGAGGCGGTAACCATGTGCGCCGGAGGGACGTTCCCTTCAAATGGTCACTCGTGCAGTGATTGGACATTTTAATGAAAGTGTTTCCCTAACAAGGGACATGAACTGTATATAACGAGCCGTCGAGCTCCCGGTCGACATGAATCTGTCATCTTTCATTATGTAAATAAACTTCAGTTAAGTTTCTGCCTCACGAGTCGCTCGCTGCCTCGGCTCTCTGCTCCGGACATCAATAGGCCTGCGGTTCGACACCTTACGCTCGGCACCACGCTACCCGCTGGTCGGCTCCAGCAGCAGGCCAGTCGCAACAACAGCTAGACACTTTATTGATGCTGTTGCTGACGATGATGCTTAAAGGGGCCTTAACACCAAAATTTTCGCTCATACACTGTGTTATGTGGGTTAATCCTCGATGTGTTCACAAACAAGCTGGCGAAATTTCAGCACATTTGGTCGAGCACTTACTTATAACGAGCAGTTTTATAAACACGCAAGCGGCCCGAGAGTCAGACAACACTGGCACACTGGCGTGACAAGCCGCCCGCTTGGCGAGCGTCTGTACTCCGGCCAACGATTTTGTTTCGTGGTCATCTGCACGTACAATAGAGCTATTGCAGCTTTCTTCAGCTCGGAATTGAAAATTGAACGATTTGCAGCGGCTGAAAGTTAAGTTGAAGACGACGACTGCACTCCACACGTCACGGCAAAATGGCGGTCGCCGGCGGTGGGCGGGGCCTATGGCCAGCGACTTCTAGGGCTCATTTTTGAACGAAATATTCTTTTACAGTCCATTTTTCATATATATATATATATATATATATATATATATATATATATATATATATATATATATATATATATATATATACAGGCGCAACAGATCGTCTACTTCTACATTTTTCGCTGAAAACCGCAATTTGGTGGGTGACCGTATCATCGCCCCTTTAATTATGCCTAAGTGTAGTGGCGTAGCTAGGGGTTGGCACACCGGGCCCGTGCACCCCCCAGAAACTTTTTTTTTTCGCTATGGCACACAGAGCGAAAAATGGCCATTTCAAGGGGGTGCCAGCCCCAAAATCAAGGAGGTGCCCCCCCCCCCCCCCCCCCCGCCCCCCGAAACAAATTTCTGGCTGCGCCCCTGCCTGAGTGGTTTGCAATGGGTGGGCCTGTAAAACACCCACTCGTTGCGCAATTCACATGCTCGGACGCCTTGTCTGATACGCTTTTGCCACATGTGTTAGACTGCTCCCAGTACAAAACATTCATAGTGTCCTTTTTTTTTAATGCAGTTTGAAGCAACGATGTGGCTCTGTAAAACACCTGCTTGTGACTCTGACGGCCTGGGTTCCTTTGCGACTTGAAACCGAGTTTTCATCATTTATTTTATTCTTTTATTCCTCCATTTTTCGGTAACAAAGAACGCTGATTTTTCGCTCACTACGAACGACGCCGACACCGGAATTTCAGCAAGACGAGCTCTTTATAAGCTATTACACCTATAAGTTGTTATAGTGCAACCGCTTGTAATGAAGAGAACATCAAAACACAACACATATCCAGTGTCAAGTCGCAGGAAATCATGATGTATGGGCAATTATGCGCGCTACACGCGCTATCCGAACGAGGTCATCTCTGAACATCGTATGTAGATGATTACTTGCGCCCTAAACTTCGTTACTGACTCTAATTGCTATCGCCAGCTGGTAAACGACTGCAATTCTCGCTGCGCGTAAACTAAGCAGGGCGGCTTGGGCCGCGCGCGCAGGAGCCTCGAGAAGGAAGCGACTTGACACGTTGGTATTCCTTTTGAGACTGGTTTATTTTAAAACGACTAGAAAAATAGGAAAGGAAAGTAAGGTGAGAGGGAGAAAGGAAGGAGGAAAGATTGGCGACGGTCCCACGAAGGCTGCCGTAGAAAAGGGTGCGGTCGTTCTCGTCGGTATTGTGTTGGTCTGTCGAAGTCCCCCCTCACGTCCCGTGTAATCAGGCGGCGATGGTGGAACTTGCGACACTTCTTTGACGGCACCTGTCTGGCCGGAAGGCACGCACATGCCTTCGGAATTCTCAGTACCATAAATGACATGTTTTTCAATCCATGTGCACAAACCTGAACTTCAGATAAGTTTTACAATTCCCCTATGACAAATATCCGCCTGAGGTGAGACGAAATAACCGAAGTAAAAAGGAAAGAGGCGCTGCATTGACTCATGTTTTCAATGTTGGCAAATTACTACTCTTCTTTTGCATTTTTTTCCGACGTACTGTGTTTGTTATAAGGCCCTTCTGTTGTTTTCTTGCATTGGGAAAATGTAACATCAAATGTCATATGTAACCCACTCCTGCCTACGACTTCGCATATAAATCGGCAGTATTGACTAAATAAATAAAATAAATAAGTACGCTTTTTTTAGGGGGGGGGGGGGGTGCAGACCTTTACGAAGTGTCAAGTTCGTGCTTTACTTTACAACCGCAATCCAGCGTACATATACAGTATGTTCTGAAACCAAGGAAATCCCTGACAACGTGCTCAGGAGTGTTACACTCCGGGTTAATTTGAGTAATAATAATAATATCTGGGCTTTAACATCCCAAAACCACGATATGATTACGAGAGACGCCGTAGTGGAGGGCTCCGGAAATTTGGACCATCTGGTGTTCTTTAACGTGCACTGACATCGCACAGTGCACGGGCCTCTACCATTTCGCCTCCATCGAAATGCGACCGCCGCGGCCGGGATCGAACCCGCGACCTTCGGGTCAGCAGCCGAGCACCGTAGCCGCTATTCTACCATGGCGGACAGGTTAATTGAAGTAACAACATCCTCTCCCGTCTAATTTTTGAACAATCGATTTGGCAGAAAACAATGAGATAACACTAAAGGGCCTCGCCACGAGAACATAGCTCTCACATACGACCCTAATAAAGCACTCCTAAAGTATGAAGTAGAGGGTTGTAGCGTCTAGTTGGGGAAACATAAACTGAATGTTCCAGCAAGCCACAGCTTTCGAGAAACTGCCGAATACAGGTTTTTGTTGAAAGTATGTCACTAAACATTAACCATGCCATCTCTAGATGACATTCCGTTTGCTCGAAAAAGAAAACACTGCCTAAAGTTGAGGGCACAATAATAATCTTGAGAACACAATGTGGCTAGATAAATCTAGTCTGGCTAGATAAATCTGAACAGCTTCACACTCCCTTAACTTAACACAGTGATTACTCCGACGCAGGATCCTCGCACCAGCTCACAAGATTAACACTGTGTCTGCAAGTTGTGGCAGTTCTTCCTTTCTCGCGACAGATTAACATCCAGGCGACTGCATGCTTAGTGCTTATCTTCTCTGGCGATAATTGTGCCCAACATTTTTTTTCCTAGGCTCTATGCTTAGTAGCTGCAACTCTGGAGATCAGTGATATCACTCTTATCTCTGCAAACACTCGTGACGGCATGCGTGGTCAAATCGTGCGCATCATTATCGTTTTGCTTATACGTGCCCGTTCGGTATACACTCGTACTGCAGATTGTCATATCAAGTCGATTCTATTGGAAAAGCGTCAGAGAAAAATTGTCAACAAATATAGGCAGATCCCACGCCTTGTGGGAATCGGTTACTTGCGAAGCAGCCGGCGAGTAATTGTCTATGATGCATTTCTTTTAAATTTTGATCCAAGCGTTGGAGGTGGATAGACGTGCTTTTGTTAGTGTAGTAGTTGTGTGCACATCGTGTGCTTACCATTAACGTCAACAACACTGCCTTTTAAAGAGTAGCTTATGGTTTGACGTAAGGTCACCACTCACGTTAGAGCACAGACGTCAGTATTACAAAACAAAGTGCACTTTACGGTGCGATTATGTGAATATCATGCGTAAATTCCATTAGCGTATTCCTCCAAGGTCGAGCAATGCTTGAATATTTCTCACTGAATCGTAGGATTGCAAATGTAATGTTTATTATACTGCTGTAAAAGCGGAGCCAATACTGGAACAATAACTGATGTTAACCTAACATGTGGCCTGGTACATATGTAGTGTTTATTGCTTTGTTATAAAATTAGATAGGCAGCACTACAACCATAACTGACGTTGCCCTGACCTTTCGCCTGCATAGGGTTTTTTCCAAAGCAGTTTCAAGACCTGGCGTGGGCCTGTGGTAGAAAACCTGACGCAGTCAGGTTCTTGCTGGTATCCTGATTTTTATTCTTTGCATTCATCGGGTCAACGCTGTCGATGTTTGTTATTCTTAATGCTCTCGCAATTAAATTTGCAATGTCTGTTTTCGCCGTTCCTGGGTAGATATAAACTCTGAATGACCGGTGGCGCATACACCGGCCCGCACGGGTATGTGTTATACGTGTGTGGCGCAAAGGGTTTGACGACGTAAGCGACAGCATTTTGAAGTTATTGATGTCATGACCAGCCAGTCATATTCGTAAAACCCTCCTCCCTCTGATACCAATTTGGGACTACAGATTCTACACTTATTTAAGGGGATATGCGAGTCGAAAAATGCAAGCTTTTTTCCAAAATTACATATTTTTCGTTTATATTTGCTTTCACAAATCTAGCTTCTCTACTTTCACGACAAAAAAAACTGAAGATTGTAAATAAACTCGAAGTAGGTTAAAATCACTTTTAAAGAGCACAAAGTGGGTACTAAAAAACTAAAAAAGTGCTCATTTGCTAGAGTACCCTGGAAATTGTCACCTGGCTGCTTGCCATTGCATTTCGTATGACGGGTTCACTAAAGCCCCATGCTCAAAATAACCATGACTGCCAAGCTCTCATGATGAAATAAATCATCTTAAATAACATATCTTTTCCGCATATGTGAGCTTTCGCTTATGCCTTTAAAAATGCATTTTTCTCAAGATCCATTTTTGGGCAACTTCTTGAGTTTGGACATCATGTCTTTGGTACTTCTGGTAGCCTGATCGGGATGAAATTTTGCCCACATATTCCTTAAAATGTAAAGAGTGCAAGTATCTCGTTTAAAACTTGATATCGCCTGTATAATTATTACGAATCTAAAGTAAGCACTTAATATGGGCTGAGGATTCTAAGAATTCTGGCATTACAATTTTCCTTGACCGTCAAAATGTTCCATACGCACTTTCTTGACAATTATTTGCATTCTAGAGTTAATGTGGAGCAATATGAGCCCTTAATGGCTCAGAACCGTAAAAGCTTAGCGGCATAAAAAGTTTCTCCCAAACGAACTATACTTTACACATTGCCCTGGCACAAAACGAAAACTGTGCAACTTACTATAAAAGTAATTACATATTTGAAATCAGCATGAAAGCCTATATATACAGCAAAAATTTCATTGCCCTAGGCTGCAGATTGACGCAACTTTTTTTGCGAATCGCATCTCCCCAAGAGCACCCTTAGATAGATAGATAGATAGATAGATAGATAGATAGATAGATGGATAGATAGATAGATAGATAGATAGATAGATAGATAGATAGATAGATAGATAGATAGATAGATAGATAGATAGATGGATGGATGGATGGATGGATGGATGGATGGATGGATGGATGGATGGATAGATGGATGGATGGATGGATGGATGGATGGAAGGATGGATCAATGAATAGATAGACAGACAGACAGACAGATAGATAGATAGATAGATAGATAGATAGATAGATAGATAGATAGATAGATAGATAGATAGATAGATAGATAGATAGATAGATAGATAGATAGATTCGCATTTGAAAAACGAAAGCTCGAGGCATTATATTATAGGACTAATCATCGCGAGTTATTACATGCAATTTGCCTTGCAAATGCGCATCGCAGTGACAGGTTCAGCTGAAAATGAACGTGGAGGCAGTCCCAATTACAGCTTATTATGATACAGCCACTATATGTAGTAGCCGATGCGGACGTGGCATCCGCGCACTTGCACGTTATCTGTTGACGACGCATTTCTCCTAAGTTGTTATTACGAGCAGGGGCGTAGGCAGAAATTTTTTTCGGGGGTGGGGGGGGGGGGTCACCTCTTTGATCGGAGGTGGGAGCCGGGCAGGCAGATGTGGTCGAGTGTTATTTTGGGCTCTGTATATGCTAGGGCAAAAAAAAGAAACAAAACAAAAACAAATCGGCGATGGGATGGGGGGCACCAGTTCAGTGCGCCACCCCCTGACTATGCCACTGGTTACATGTGCTGCATGCATAAATTTGTTTTTTTTTGCCCCAAATGACTTAACGATTGAATTACCGCCGCGATACATAGTTTTCATTGACGTCACAGTGGTCGCCATCTTGGAGTACACGCTGGTTGAGATGCTGCGTGAACTCTTACTCGAACGCGTGGAGCAAATAACGGTGACATCCGATTAGTGCCGGTGCCCCCCTCGCGTTCCTTTGTGTTCCCCCCTTGGCGCTGCTGGCGAACAGAAGAAAGCGGGGAGAGCACAAAAGAACGCGGGGACCGAACGACTGTTATGTTCTCCCCTGCACTGACACTCTCTTATGTGATAAGAAGTCACGGTGGCCGCCATCTTGAGGTACTTAGTGCAGAGAACCTGTCTGTGACGTCACGTGAAAACTATGTATGCGCAAGATATCTACCAAGTAATGAAATTATTACGTAAAATTCATTTATAAATATATTTTGGCAATACATGCAAGAATTATAATATAGGCAATACTGACTCAGTATGTGGAAATAAAAAAAAATTCTTGAACAAGTAATAACGCGAAGTGATCGACGAAACGTGGGGCAACGTAAAAACAGATGAGTGCATACCTTGTCAAAAACACGAAGAAAAGCTCGCTGGTCAGTAAAGACATGATACTACTCAGATCGGTAGAGGAGCTCCAGTACCAGCTAGAAGAAAGAAGGAAGAAATAGAACGACACCTTTCGGACGGATACAGGTTGCTCCGAACCAGTTTTCTTGTTCGTCTGCCGGATGGAGAAGTTGCAAATTGAATCAACATGTTTGTTTTTTTTCTTTATTTATTGCGAAATACAGTACAGTATATAATTGCTAGAGACATTTCGTAGCAAAAGACACAGTGCGCATTCATCAGCACATGATCACAACTGTTAACACATAAATCGGAATGGCACAAGCAAGCTAACAAAATGACCATTACAACTAGTACTCGCTTGCCAACAGCATGTCATTTGAAAGCACGTAAAAAAGTCACAAAAGGCATCTTTACAACAATATATTGAAAAACTGAACAACTGAATTCCTGTTTTAAAACATATTTATAAAAGAAAACAAGATCTACAACTCTGGGGAGCTGACCTATACCATGTCGTTAAAGAAGAACGAACACTTGAAGATACAAAATGAAGTTTAACACGCGTTAGTGGCTCAAGGACTAAAACTACATTGAAGTTTTGAAAAGGGGACATCATTACAAAAATAAACTAAGATATACAAACATGCTATACGCCCAACTTAGATACTACACTAATACACAATCTAAGAGCCGCACGTCGGAAAAAATATTAAACACTTAGCAACAATTCAGCGTAAGCTCCATATTCAGGATGCGGCATGCATGCTAGATTACTTACGAGGCAGTGTTTACAGAAATCGAAATTATTATTTGTGTGAGACTGGGCGCGGCGTGGGTGTGTGAATATTGTGAACGGCAGTTTAAAATTCCAGTCAGAGTAAAGGAGCTCCTAGACAAATAAATGGCTGCATTTAAAAAGCTAATTGACGAAAATACTGCACGGAGGGCATTGCTCCGATGATGGAGAGAAAGACTTTCGAAATGGTCGCTAATTAGATTACTGTTCCCACTATTCACTCGCTCATTGAAAGCATAACTACAGATTCGAAAACCGTCTGTCTGAATATAACAGAAAAAGAGAAGAAATGACGGCTTGACAGGCAACTATTGCTGAAAAACTTCCCGAATATCACCCCACGAAGAAGACATAAGCAAATGTAGATACGTAGCAGTGCCGCGAAAAAACACCAAACCACGTATCGTCGCATCATTGGTCATATCATAGTCCTTCAATATATGGTCATCGTAAATACGACAAAGCCACAAGGTTCTGCGCTTACTTTGGATCCAAGATGTCGCTCAATTTCAGGAATTGGCGTATGTGCAGCCAGCAGTCGCGACCGAGGTCTACTAACTGCTTCTGGCCGTCGTCGCGCCTGTGACAAGACACACCGTACTTGACGACCCCTGCCAGGCACATGAAGTCGTCGATTTCGGAGAAGCTCTTCAGGCTGCTCTCGATTAGTGACGCTGCGTCGATTTCATCGAGCGACTCGAGTTCCTGCACTTTCTCCACAAGTCCGGGGTTGAAGTGCACCAGCTCCGCAGCAGCCGCGCAGTACTTGTGCCTCGATTCCCGCCGTCACGAAGTCCGCCGCCCGCGTCACCAACGAGTTGTTGCGACGCACAGCGTCAGCGACGGTGAACGTATCGCTGCAGCGTTGCTTGTACCACATAGTGTGCACGCCGAGCAGCATGTAGTTGCTTGAGACGTTAGCCGACAGCTTGTGGATCAGCGGGAGACCCGATACGAAGCATTCGCAGTCCGGGTAGAAGGACAGGTGGCAGAGCGTACGGCTGGATTGCAAAGTGTCCACCAGCATCTGTGACTCGGCTTCTGTGATGCAGAGACCCTCCAGTGACAGCCTACGTATGCTCGTGTTGAGTGACAGCGCTTGCAGCAGTGTCTTTTCTGGCCTGTCGATGGCGTACCAGTCACAACCGAAGTTGTCAAAGTCGTCCGGGATCTGGTAGATTTTCAGGCGTAGCTCCGTAAGCGCGGTAGTGTTCGTGATGTAATTGGCAACCAAGGAGCCCTCGTTTCCTTTCAACAGATCCGCGTGGATTATAAGAGAAAGGGATTTCACGTGATCGCACGTTGGAAGCACGCAAAGTGTGGTGTGCAGCGGCTCAACTTCGGTAGGAGAAAAATTTTCGACGCTAATGCGAGAAAGTTCTTTGCACTCCGGGAGCACGGCAATGGTGTCCTTCGTGAGCCGGTGTTTGCCGACGAAGAAGCGCTCCGGCGCGTCGGTGCCCCGAATGGCACGGCATATGTGGGCCACTTGCTTGTCGGTGAAGGTGTCGATGGTGACCTTCTCCAGATGCGTGTTCGACGCAAGCGCCTTGAAGAGGGAACCGCATTCATCAGGTTTGATCCACCGCAGGTCCAAGGTCAGCTTCTTCAGCGTATTGTTCTCGGCGAGCGTCTTCGACCACTGAGAAATCAGGCTTGACTCGCCCTTTACTGGACGCTTCCAGGAGCTTGGGCGGGGATCGTGCTCATAAACGAAGCAGTCTGTCATGTGGAAATTTCTCAGTGTCCAGTTCTGTCTCAGCATCTCGGTGATGAACTCAAAGTACTCGATAGAGAGACTACACTGAATGAGCTTGAGCTCTAAGAGGGTGCTGTCGTGGCATAGCGCCCCGATTATAGGACGAAGCTTGTTGTACGATGAAACACAGTGTAACTTCACGCTCAGGACGCGCAGTCTCTGGTTGCTGCTCAAGTACTCTGATAACATTACGCTGCACTCGGGCGTCTTTGTGATTAGAGATCCAGTGAGTTGCAGCGTCGTGATTGTCGCATTCTGCTTGAGTCCTTGAATGATAAGGGCGGCGTCCTCAGGCTCGATAGGGTGGGAGCTCATGTAGAGCGTCGTCAGATACCGGGTGCTTGCCAAGAACTTCGAAAGTCCCTCCGAGAAGTTGCGGTCAATTAAGACATCACTGCAGTCGAACACTTGCAGTTGGTTCATTTGCGGAAGCGCTGCGGTGAAGCTTAGCGACGAGTTTGTCCTAAAGGGCCACATGCTCAACCTGAGCTTTCTTAGGCTCGCACTCTTGCATAACACGTTGCTTATGACTTCGCTGTTGGTCTCCGACATGTAGCTAGTCAGGTTGACCGAAACGATGCAGTGGTGATGCGTCAGCAAGTGGCAGAGGAGCGTGGCTGCCTCTTCGTGCACTTGTCGCGGTAAACAGCCGTGATGGTACCGGATTCTCATGTTGTGCGTGTCGACGAGAGAAAGTTCACCCGGCGAAAGCTCCTGGAGTTCGACGTGCGCCTGCCAGAAGAACTCGTTCCACACGGAGAGGTGTCTGAAGATGTGGCACAGGCGACCCTTGCCGCTCGTACATGGGGCCCGGTAGTCGATGCAGGAGCCGGAGAAGAAACTTTTGTCCATGGCCATGTTTGGCGAGAATGTGCTCGGTTTTCCTCTAGAACAACCAGAAGTCTCCTGTTACGCACGCTCATATGCGCTGAGAAACGTATCAATCGACGCAGCCTGGACTGCTCCTCTCGTCCACAGACAAGACAAACTGTTGAGGACAAGAATATGCTACTGGTGACTTCGCCTAGATTGCAATCGACACCGCAGCACAGCAGCGCCCTCCGGCCTCCTTGTCAAGCTTTGGAGTAACGATAGAGAGATGAGATTAAAGACAAGAAAGGGAAGAACTTTTTTTTCTGTGCGAATGCGTGGCCTGCGCGGCTTCACATGCGCTCGCATTCCCGAAGCTGCGCTTGGATTGGCCCTTCTTCGGTGTCATTTCTTTTTGTGGTGCTCTCTCTTCTCCTTTGTTGTTTTCTCACACTGGCCCCAAAGGATTTCAACGCGGCTGCCCCAGCGGCATTTACGTTGAAATGCGCCTACAGCATCCAGGTGCAAGTTCTTGGAATCCGTTTTCTGCGTTTCTCAAGTAAAGCTCCACGAGGTCTGAATGCATGTTCAAGCGCATAATGCGATTTTCTCGCTCAAGATGTCGACCCTTCTGCTACTTATGTTCATTGTAGTGAAGGTATACTAAAAGCCACAAATGCTCCTTGAAAATGTACTGCTGGCATGCCACGGCCCATACAGTTTTCCTACCCATGTTACGAATGGGGTTGCGTGGCCGGTGCGAACACGTGCCGGTGCCGTGCTCATCAGGACAAGTTGGAAGACTGAAAATACTTTATGTACAGTATTTACACGTTGACGGTATTCGTGAACAGGCACGGCGTAGCACGGTGCTCTTCGACGCGCCGCATTAAATCGGAAGGTTGGGGTCCACCCCCACATTCTCCTCTCCAAGCGGTGGCCAAGAGTACGCCAATCTTGCACCACCTGCTGGTGCACAATAGTGACCACGCCTGCGCCTCCAAGGGTCAGTACCTGGTCGATGACAAAGGACCACGAGACTGGTGAATGGCCGCTCTGGTGACCCTGTTGGGGAGTCGGTGGCTTGTTGACAGCACCTGTCGCACCTGGGTGGGGTAAGGCCGGCCTGGCGAAATGAGCATGGCGTCGGCAAGGGTGCGGCACAACAACAACGTGCGCGGGGCTTTATCGTTTCTCCCGCTCATCCCGCTCAGGAATGTGGATTTGCAGTGGCGTAGAACGACGACTGGAGTCGGTGGTCGGGGCCGGCAAGGGCGCGGCACAACACCATCTACCCATACTAACGGCTAGGTAGTGGAGTAAGAGGGGGGGGGGGGGGGGGGGGACTCGCAAGGTGGCATTCGTGGAAACGAAAGCAAGTGCATTGAAGCAACGCAGAAAGGAGCGCTAGTTGGCACTGATTATTCATACCTGCCAAGTTCAAGGATTCTGAATACGGGATATTTCCCTGGCCGGGAGGAGGGGAGGGGAAAAGAGGCGGACGCGCTGATATGCTTCCCCCCCCTCTTTTTTTTCCCACCAAAAGCACATCGCGAAAAAAAAAGGGGGGGGGGGGGGGGGGTCAGTTCCGAACAACCCCGCAAGCGTAAACATCGGCGTTTGGAGTGACCGAACACACTATGAGGGTAGGGCTTCTCAACTGTAGTAGAAGGTACAAATATCAAAGGGGGAGCGAAAACATTCGTATCACCCGAAATTTCGTATCATCGAAAAACTAGAAAATCGGTTTTCAAGCCACGATATGCGCACAAAACATCTCGGCGAAGCTGGTTGCCGCGAAAGCGCGGGTCAAAGCGTTGCTTGAGGCCAAGTGAAAACTAATGGCGTATTCGGCTGGGCGTTTTCGAGCGCTCTGAGAGCTGCGGCGCACGCGTTTCGCCGCCTTTCTTGCAAAAACCAGTCGCTCGTCACCCCGCTCCCGCCCCGCTCCCACCTAAATCTAAGTAATCCGGTGTTACTGCAGTTCGCTCCCATTGAAATGTAGCTGCCGTATTCGGGAACCGAACCCACGACCTCGATCCCAGCAGCGCTACACCTCAGGTTGCTAAGTAATCACCACGTGTTGCATGCAAGGCCAATACAACCGCTCTGGGCAAACACGCAGCTTGAATCTGTTTACTTTGAGCGGCGACGGGAAATGTACCGCCATCAGCTGAATAACACTTGTAGTGGTCATGTGTGGCGATGTCACCATGTCTGTGACGTTAACGTTTTTTGGCTGTCAGTGACGCTAACGTTTTTTGGCTGTCTGTGACGTTAACGTCACAGACAGCCAGAAATTAGGTCGACATCGTGGTGTGCCTATGGTGTTCTTGACGCCATATAATGTGACGCCACAAGTGGAAGCCATCGCACGACATCTTCGCTTGGCCGGAGATGCGCTGTTCAAGAAAAGCATTTAAAAACCGGGCAATGTGCAGAAATATTTCGCAGGGCTGCGGGGGGAGCATCAATAGACCCTTTTCATAATTGCAAGTGCGCTTCCCTGTGCTGCAAATTCTCCATACTCATGGCGGCACCTGTCATCCTTTAAGTGGATAGGAGGCCCTAGTGGAACGTGCCATGGGTTTTCTATCATGCGGGTTTATATATAGGGAGCCCAGTGAACGTTTTCCGCGTCATAGGGCAAGCAAACTGCGCTTGAACACGCTGTTTGCAGCAAGTGACCAGCCGCCATTAGTAGGGAAAACTGCACTGCAGGAAAGCTAGCTTTACAATTATGAAAACGGCTTATACATCGACGGAGAAGAGGAACGTGGCTTTCGGCTTCGAGTCGTCTCAGGAGAATGTGTACGGGACCATGTGAGTTCTTTTTTTTTTTTTTCGTTCGTTTTCAATCTGGGCTGATCGCCATAGGCGTGCGCACGAGGGGGGGCAGAGGGGGCGGCCGCCCCCCCTAGTCACCTGAGATAGGGGGGCGCAAATGCTGCCCCATACATTGGCTTAATAGGAAGGGGGGGGCGCTGCGATGAACCTTCGCCCCTCCCTGCCCCCCCTGAAGGGGAACCCTGCGCACGCCTATGCTGATCGCTTTAAACCGGCCTGCGTTCAGTGTTGACGCAAAAGTGAAAGAACTTAGCTGTAGGCACATTTGTTTATTCGCACGCGTACGTACAGCTGAATTCACCACGACACACCGAAGAATCAAGCAATCCGTGAGGTTGGCTACAAAGGCTCCGGACACAAAGCCTGCTCACCTACGCTTACGCAAATGCACACATGGATTTCAGTGCCTGGTAACGCTTTTTGTTCACTTCTGTATGTATGTATGTATGTATGTATGTATGTATGTATGTATGTATGTATGTATGTATGTATGTATGTATGTATGTATGTATGTATGTATGTATGTATGTATGTATGTATGTATACGTGTGTACGGGTGTGTGTGTGTATGTGTACAGTCGCGCTCAATATGACTTGCAACACGGGAGCGCGTGGCCTCACGGGTTCAAAGGTGGCGCATGGCTTCAGCTTATTTTTTATTTCAACAACTAAATATTATTTTCTTATTTGGGATCATACCCAAGTGAGATAAACGCGTTTAGTAATGGAAAATAAGGGCTAGTGGAAAACCATGCGCAATCTTTGAACTCGTGAGGCCACGCGCTCCCGTGTTGCAAGTCATATCGAGCGCGACTGTACATACGAATGCATGTAGCACACAAGTACTGCAAAAGCCCGCGAGGTAATGGAACATGCATGAAAGTGAAGAATGACATCCAAACGCATGTTTGAGGGCCCCCCGCGTGTTTGTCTATGTCCTTTTGTGTGTGCCACTTCATGTGTGAATGTCTCTCTCTCTCTCTATCAATACGTGCACAAAAGTACCACGTGATGAAGCCTGCGGAGGCCACTGAAGGTTATCACGAGGCAAAACGTTTAACAACTCTTGTTCGCCCATATTTGCTCACTTGTGCATACGTATGCGCTCGTTTTAGAGCTTTTCGCGCCTTTTCTTTCTTTCAAACACAAGGAAAAACCTCCCCTCAAGTAGTACAGAGTGAACCACTTCTATAGATAATTCGATCGCGAATTCTTAACTCACACAAATCAGCGAAGGAAGAAACTTCGACCGAACCGCTTGCTTGGAGAAATAAGGTAAGTATTTTCGCAGAAATTATTTCTGGGAGAGAAAGAGAGGGAAATAAATTCCTCAACGAAACGTTGGAGATGTTAGCGTGCTATCGCTCGACATACTACTCCAGGTCCTTGGTGAAGATTACGATAGTGCCACACGCTTCTTTTGCTATATTTGTGCAACTGGTCTGTTACACGTTTAACCACTGCCTTGCATTTTGGAACCTTTCAGATTATTTCAGAATCTTCTGATAGGCTTGAGCGCGCAAACGCGAACGCTTGGGGTTCATTTTGGAACTAACGCGGGTACCGGCGATAGGACTGGAATGTTCGAGGCCACATGCACTACAAGTACCGACGCGCCTTATCGCAGATCAGATTATCGACGGCCGAGGCTCTGTTCGCCCATATCGATGCACAGCTTGCATTGTTGTAGTTTCACTTTTCGTTTTCCGGGCACAGGTTCGCTCAAATGAAGAGTTACGTCTTTAAAAGCCCGACAGCCATCCTCTTCGCCGTCATGGCCACGCGACAATGCATACACTGATAAACACGTGCTCAATTGCACATACACCAACTCACACGCACAGTCACAAAGATTACACTATAAAGTTTCGTTGAGGCTCGTGGCCCGCAAGATTTTCATCAGCGCTTTAGAGGCACGTAACGCACAGGTGGTACTGCTTTGCCATGCGCCAAGAATATGCCACAGTTCTAAGCACGAGTCCCGTTGAAGGTGTAGTGCCGACTTCAGGAACTGTCTCTCTCAGGCCTATCGCCTGCAGCTACAAAAAGCACGTCGAGGATCTTCTAGGGGTGTTATCATAGGCGTGAGCACGGAGGGAGGGCAGGGGGGGGGGGGGGTCGCACCTCCTAGTCACCTATGAAAGGAGGGGGGGGGGGCGCAAAGTCATCCTCATATAGTGACATAATAGGGAGGGAGGCGCTACGACTCGGGGGGGGGGGGGGGAGGGGCTAAGTCAGCCCTATACATTGACATAATAGGGAGGAGGGGGGGGGGGGCCCTGCGACGAACATTCCCCCCCCCCCCCCCCCCCCGAAGGGGAACCCTGCGCACGACTATGGCTGTTACATTGAATGCATATTGGTGAGTCAGACAACTTCATTGCTATTGCTAGGTGAGTTCATTTATGTCTGCGATGAGAATCATTGATCATGCAGTCTGACGTGCACAGGAAAAAAAAAAAACGATTGGACAGAAAGAGCACGATAGGTCACACACATCGAGCCTATAGACATCACATCCACAAAAGTTGCGCAGAAAATCGCTTTCCGCGCAACAGTACCTTACATTACGTGGGTCCATGTCCGCGCAGGCCATTAAAAATCTCATGCTAAGGAAATGCGGCCGCCGCGGCTGAGATACGAACCCGCGCACTTGTGCTTAGCAGTCGTATAAGATCATAACCGCTAAGTTACCACAGCGTTATGCCTTCACCTGGGTGCAAAGATTTCGGAGAATACGTCGAAAAACTCACAATAGAAAACTGTTAAGAAAATGCCGTGATAAAAGTATACGTCTTACGAACATAAGTAAAATTTAGTTCAACAGCGCAGAGCAAATATATACACACATGTTGCAACATACAACAAAGCAGAAAGAAAGCAAAAAAAAAATCACAGCATATCCACGGGGTGAATGATGAAGAGTTGGGGTGAAGCTCGTGAAGCAATCATGGTTACACCATGAAATCTTCAGTGGTTTCGCCCAGCAGTAATCAAAGCGATAGTGTGTGTGAGATCCGCCTGGCGCCGCGCTCGCGTCGCGGCGGCCTCTCGAGCTCGCACCTCGGGATCCTGCCGACGAGTACGAGCCGCAGCGGCCTTCCGCACCCGGCGCTCCTCGTCGTCCATGGTCCGCCAAGCAGCACGATCCGGCAAGCGCACTCGTACGGCGACGATCCGGGGAATGAGAGATAGCGGGCGCTCGCCGCCCGGCGCAACCCCGCGCAACAGCCAATCGGAGAGCAGCTGCACCGCCAACGCCATCTAGCGTACCTTCACCCAACCGCCATATTGTACGCATGTCTATGGGACAGCGCCCTCTCGGAAACGAGACGAGAAATGGAGATGACGACACAGAATGCGTACAGCGCCATCTGGTATATCGTCACCCAACTGCAGTTTGCATGCATCTCTATGGGACAGCGCCCTCTATTGTACGATAAGGTAACACTACGGGGTACAGAGGATGGATCGACAACCGACCAGGTCTCGCTATAACGAGCTTCGCCCCTAGAAAAAAGACAAAGAAAGAATCTCTACCCATTGAGATACGAGATTTCTTTATGCTGCAACGCGACTGATGGAAAGCGGATACATGAATCTTTTTCTTTCTTTCTTTCTTTTTTTTCGATATGCCATTCCTGGATTACCAGGAACTTATTCAGGCCACTTTTAACGCTTGGCTCTACTTCTTCAGTATTTATAAGGTTCCTGGCTCGACCTTTGTTCAAAGCCCGTAAATGTCAGTTTGAACGTTTAATGTCACGTCAGCACATCGTCAAGATCGCTGTGATGCCGCCTCCATAGAGTTGCCGGAGTTCAAAGAATCAGTCAAGAAGAACAATGCAATCCGTTCACTTTCTTGAGCAACCGCGATCTTCTCATGTAGTTATATAAGCCCTTGCTGCCAACGCCATGCTGTCACTCCAAAAGAAGATCGAAGGTGTTTTCCCCAGGTAAGTGTATCGCCCGGTTGTGCGCAAGAATTAACGCTATATGGTGACTTGATGCGACAATCGCGACTTCGCGCACAGTATATAGACTATTTTCCGTAAGACATCTGGGCGCCGCCACCTCGGGCTGTTAAGCCGATGTTTTCTTGTTTTTGCATATCTCGACGTGAATTAATAAGGCCACGAAGCATCGTATGCACCAACCCAACCGTTTTCATGCGTATGTGTCTACCGGAACACTGTTCATTTAGTTGTTAAAGATGCAAAACACAAAGGTTAACAGCCCAATATGGCGGTGCTCAAACCCACCCGTAAAATAGTCTATAGGTAACATTCGACGAGGTTTAAAAAGCGTTGCTGGATTGATTCTAAAAGACAGGGCGTGCGAACACGGACACAAGAAAGAAGTCGGCACACCACAAACGCCGACTAGCAACTCGACAGTTTTCGTGCCTTCTTTCTTTTCGGCCTTTGTGCGGATATTCAGTTGAGTCCGCGTTTGTGGTGTCCTGACTTCTTTTTTGTGTCCGTGTTTGCACACCCTGCATGCCTTTTAGAATGAATACTTACCGACTATAGCTCAGCACTCTGTTATTCTAAGCTTTATTGCTGGATTGAAAATAACGCTTCAAGAGTGAAGCCATGCCCAACAAAGTACGGCCGCCATGGCCGCCATCTTAGTAGTGACACGGTAAAACGTTAGCGTTCATCGCATTAACGGGGGCGTTTCCCTCGCACACCCTGCGAGTTTCATTTGACAGTGTGATGAGGTTTTAAATGCGAAGCATTTAATCAACAACACTTTGAGCATTTCTATCTATCTACCCATCTAGCCGCCTACATCTGAGCGCTCTCGTGGTCGTCCCCTTATTAGCTGTATATACCTAAATTCTGCAGAGGAGGACCCGAGTGTATCACGAACACGATTCAGGGGTCGCGACGTGAATTACGCGAATTGGCTTTTCACCGGTAACGTCTGGCACACACGCATGCCCGGGCCCGGGGTATGCGCCAGAGATCTTTCATAATCTATATACCAGGGATAGAGAAAGCGGACTTTGGAAATCTAAACATGATAGCGTTAACGAGCCCGTGCTGCATAAAATCCTGCGCTGGCGTCGGCATTGCTAACAGCCCAATATGGCGGCACCAACCCATCCGTAAAATAGTTTATCTTAATGCGATAAGTATCCCATATGTACTCCTGTGACTGCGCAAGGTGTCGTCAAAACGGCTGCTTGAATACGCGTACGATAGCGACTTATATTATGCTGATCGTAGTGTCGTAGCGTGCGCTTCGCTGCGATGAAAGTGACGTCAGTGCTGTAACGTGAGTAACGTTACTTCGCACAGTAAGCTACTGTTTTTACGCCAGTGCACTAGGCGTGCCTGGTAATCCGACGATATGCATTCAACTGCTCAATTTATGCAACGACAACGATCCACCTCGTAACGCCTCGCTCAACGCGAAAAATTCGGATGGCCTGCTTCGCAAAACATCGATTTTAAGGCGACAGCATTAAAGCACTCGTTTCTCTAAAAATCCGATGTCGGTGTCGGCGTCGCTGGTTGTGAGCGAAAAGTGTCCGCTGTCCGTGAGCGAGAAATCGATGTAAGATGCAAATGAATAAATAATAAAAACAATCAGTTCGAATAAGAATCGAACCCAGGTTTTTCCCGAGGCAAGCGGGTGTTCTACAACAGAGCCACGCTGTTGCATGAAACTGGTTCGAAAAAAAAAGAAAAAAAATACACTACGCGAATGTCATATTGGAAGGATCCTTAACGCTTGTAATATTGCGTGCATCGCTATAGAGAGTAGCATGCCAGCGGTATATAGACGCCGGCAAAAATCTGTTTTTTCTAATAATACTCTCTGTAATACTGCGTGGCAGAAGCGTAGAATCGGGCCAGGCGTCAAAACATGTGAATTGCGCAACGAGTGGGTGTTTCAAAGGAGCACCCTTTACAAAGCGCTCACATATACTGAATCATCGTCATCAGCAGCAAAAGCACTTAGCAGAGTGAGAAACTGCGTAGGTTCGCGTGTTGCCCTTCGGGTCTCCCTGAATCATCATCATCAGCAGCAAAAGCACTTAGCAGAGTGAGAAACTGCGTAGGTTCGCGTGTTGCCCTTCGGGTCTCCTTGCTAATTTCGCAAAAGGGTGAATTGTGGCGCAGTGAGCACTTTGCAGCAGTACTTGCAGCAGTCATTCTAGGATATAGTTTGAAACGACGAATGTTACGTGAACATTCATTCGTTTCTTTGCGGCACGGTTGAGGCATGCACCGAGAACCGAGACAAGTAATAATAATAATAATAATAATATCTGGGGTTTTACGTCCCAAAACCACTACATGATTATGAGAGATGCCTTAGTGGAGGGCTCCAGGAAATTTTGACCATCTAGTGTTCTTTAACGTGCACTGATATCGCACAGTACACGAGCCTCTACCATTTCGCCTCCATCGAAATGCGACCGCCGCGGCCGGGATCGAACCCGCGACCTTCGGGTCAGGAGCCGAGAACCATAACCACTGCTCCACCACGGCGGAACCGAGGCAAGGGCAGTAATTGAAAAGGCAATGCGCACGGGGCCCGATTACGCTATCGCGTTCTCTTCCTAAAGGCGAAGCTCAAGCGTAGTCTAGTTTATTTTTTTTCGAACAGATGCTGCTCGATGTGTACATTTGTGTTACTGTTTTCCTGATGAAGCCTCAAAGTCTTGCCAATTTTGAGACCGTGTCATCTCTATATGTCACTAACGACGATGCTGCTCCTGTCAACATCCTAGTCTTTGTTTCCGAGGTTTTCTCTAAAAATCATGTCGTTCAGCAAGTACCAACTCGCCCAAGAAAAGGTTATTGCACCTTGAAGTGCAGGTGCGAAAAGTTCAAGATTTCACGGCACTGTTTATTTGCTTTTCACGTCATTCATATAGACCTTTTCTGGCTGTAACAGTGCTTACTTTAACATTGTAGAATGACAGCTTACAGGCACAGATAACAATCTGTCGTTCACTTTTGTGCCCATTTCTGTAAAGGTCACGTACAACACTAAGCGTTTTCTGGATACTGTTTTAATGATTCAATGTGCATACACAAGATAATAAAACATGTGCGTACACGATCAAAATGGAAGGATTTTTCGGAAGGTTCGAAGCGCCCCCCCCCTCCCCTCACACCCAGCCACGTTGGCCTAATGGTTATGGTACTGGACTGCTGACCCGAAGGTCACGAGATCGAATGCCGGCCGCGGCGGTCGCATTTCGATGGAGGTGAAAAGAGGCTCGTGAACTCAGATTTAGGTGCACACAAAAGAACACCTGATTGTTAAAATCATATCGTGGTTTTGGGGACGTTGAACCCCAACAAGCTGTCATCAAAAGCGATAATCCTGACAGGCTCGACGCTAAGTGCTGACGTTATCCAAATGTTCTATGAAGAGCTAAGTGGCAGGAGATGGCACCTGCAGGAATGGTAGTGAAGGCGAGAAAGAAACCGCTCTCTTGTCTTTAAACTCGGAGTGCTTTGGGAGCCCCTAAACAACACATTGCTATGAAAGGGATCAATAACGACGATTATAAGTAGCTCATTAAACTTTTGTGCGCATATATACACATGCAAATGGGAAATTTTCGGGGTCCCCCCCCCCCCCCCCCATGCCCCTACGCCAATAATTCTAATTCATTCTCTGTAACTCCTTCTTCTCATTCCACAATCAGCGCCTCGTCTCCTCTTCCGAAGTTGGAGGAGAAAATCCTTCCGCGATGGTCATCATCATCATCATCCCCGTCCTGTCAATCACCACCGGATTGCTCACTGCGATGGCGACCGCCGAAGCCACCTGCTACAAACCACGGGAACGGGACGGCCAGTGCAGACACGACCCGTACAGGCTTCCCAGCGTGCTGTTCGGTACTAAGACCACCTATCGTCACGCCACTGGCCTGCACACGAAGTGGGCCAATCGGGCACGCGTACCAGGTACAAACTAAGAAAGACGGTACTTTGTATACATATTCACTGGTTCTCGTGTACACTATAATAATAATAATAATAATAATAATAATAATAATAATAATAATAATAATAATAATAATAATAATAATAATAATAATAATAATAATAATAATAATAATAATAATAATAATAACGTTATTATATCGCTAATAAATAATTAATTTAATGATCTACCCTTTAAGGCTCCTCGTCGGGCATTTACATAAGGGGGAAGGAGGTAAACAATGGTAACCACGGCTCACAAGATTAAAGCACATAAATACAGCTTGGAAAAGCAGGAAAACACAGTAAACAGTGAGAAAAGAGCTGTAAACGCGCAAAGAAAACAGTCGCTACTGGGGCTGCGGACAATAGGGATGTAATAATAACTGTTTCAACTTTACACAAGTTCTCTCAGTGACGATACCGTCAGGAAATAAATTTCAATCTGATATCTTAAATCTTCTTCCCAGGACACAAATAAAGTTCATCTGTCTGTCTGTCTGTCTGTCTGTCTGTCTGTCTGTCTGTCTGTCTGTCTGTCTGTCTGTCTGTCTGTCCGTCCGTCCGTCCGTCCGTCTGTCTGTCTGTCTGTCTGTCTGTCTGTCTGTCTGTCTGTCTGTCTGTCTGTCTGTCTGTCTGTCTGATATGGCAGTCGGCGGAAATGATTTGTTGATAGTTGAACCATGAACACGTTGAACAATTAAAGAGACGTCGTGATGGTCTCATGGGTGGTAGAATCCGGTTCTCGCGTAATTGACGAAAGTTACAATTTAGCTTTAATTAAGCTCTTATAAAGCAGCACTAGAGCCTTAGAAATGTTTTGTAACTGCAGGTTCAAATACAGCAGTGACTTTAGTATTCAAAGTGGCACATTGCCAACAGCTTTTGATTAAAACTGATATACTATAAATATTAAACGATATTCATGAGTCCACATCATCGCGAATGTCATGATGAAGATAGTGGATTAATGACTCTGCTGCTTCAGTGACAATGGTGTTTTCATCCGGTGATCAATGTATAGCGACGCCTTCATTACTTTCATCAATATATATAGCGTAGATAGTCCCGCAAAACGTTGGGCTACATGTTTCTTGGTAATTACCACAACAAGAAACGTTAGCCCTCTATGTTCCAACGTTTCGTTCGGTTTTTTTTCATCGATGCTTATTATTCAAAATATATTCGGAAAAATATTCGGTATTTCTAATGTGCAGTATTCGATTCGAGTACCGAATCGAATAGAAAGCTATTCGATTCGATATTCGAAATTTTCGAACGTATTAGCATGCCCCTAATAAAAACAAAACAAACGATTAGCAACTAAGTTCTTTGCGATGTACTGTAATCACCCTTGAGGAAACGAAAGCAAAGTGAAAAATCATGTGAAAAGGAACAATAGTTAGCGTGTTTAGAACAAATTAAAAATTTAGGGTACTGTGTAATTAGAACAAACAGTAAACGACTTAGAGTACTGAGTACTCTATCCAAGGAGGTTAGTACACTTTAATTCTACTATGGGAGTGCCTTAAGCCGTACCGCCACCACTGGACATAAATAAGCTGCTGAATGGACAGTTTCAAGAGGGACGAAGGAACGTTTTAATGATCCGAGGCATACATATCGAAAGTTCCACCAGTGGTGAATTGGTATCGGATGTGACGCAAGTGAAAGCTCACTCATACGCCTATTGATAATCACGAGTTTTCGTGTGACCTCTGCTTTACGTTGACTTCAGGAGAATAACGTTTATCACAAACGATAAATACGAAAAGGAAAAATCTGCCAGGCTTTCGTTTTTTTGAGTCCTAACTAGCCACGATCTTGCAGCCGAGCAAGTTTCGCGCTGTGTTGAGAAGCCTTGTAATTGAGTAGCAGCTAAAAAGGGTGTAATGTATAATGATGGGAAACCTTTCTGACTTCTAATAGTAGTGCAACAAAAAGAAATTGGAGATGGCTCTAACTCCTTTACTCTCATGACCAGGATTTAGATGATGATGATGATGATGATGAATTGTGGTTAGACATTTGCACGTCGCGCCATCTCTCGTCGGCGACAGCGGTGGCCTGCCGTAACTGAATGGGAAGTAGGCGAAAAAAAATCATATCTGTCTCAAAAGCTAGCTATCAAAAACGACTCCCGGTTCTATAAAGCAGAGACTTAATTAAATATTCTGTTAAAATTATAGCGTCGCACTACAAACCGCGTGGCTTCCCAGAGCGTTTAATATTTTACAATGGGGCCCCATGTATTTCCAAAGGGCGGTGTTCTATTGTCCTGGGAAGCCACACGCTTTGTAGTGCAACACTGAAATTTCGACCAAAATGTTCCAGTAGTTCTCTGCTGCATAGATGCCGGAGCCGTTTTTGATCACTAGATTATTTCAAAAGATATGATTTTTTTTAGCCTATTTCCCATTCAGTTATAGCAGGACGCCGTTGCTGCCACCGAGAGATGGCGCCCCGTACAAATGTCCCCTAGAGTTACTGTATATGCTACCTTTAGGTAGCAGAGTTGCGCCTCTGATAGAACTCGCCGCTCGCGCCCCCCATTCGCCAAGCGCGCTCACGTGCGCAAAAAGCATCCTTTTGAGGGAAATCCAAATTCACGGCCGCGCAGGTGCTGGCGACCGCCGCGCCACCGCCGCCGCTCCGCTCTACCGCCGGTGCCACCGCTATCGCCATCGCTGCCCAAGCACTCCGGCTCCGGCTACGCCGCTACAGTGTACTCCGGCGAGCCGATCCGGCTGAGTGCGGAATGTTTTTCGTTGGTGTTGTGGTTGTGTCTTGCGTTGTCCGTTTTTAGTGAACGTCAGTGTTAGTTGTGACTCTGCGGCGTAGCGCCGTGACTCAGTGCTGCGAAGTTGCGACGATCACAGGATTCTGCGCTCCCCACTGCACGAATCGACAAGAAAACGGATAGGCTTTCTTCTCCATTCCATGTCTCATTGCATAGCCCATTTCATGGTGACCGTGACAAAAAAGGAAGTGCCAAACCTGCAACTCGCTAAGCTAGGTATGTTGGTCCTAGTTGTCAACGACCGTGTTCTGCTCTCGCCCGCTTGTATTTTCAAAGTTCAAAATAAACTCTGCCTTTTGAAACACGTGCTAGAAAAAAGCTACCCTCGAAGTAAAATTGTTGAATGATGTTGGTCAGCATGTGTTGTCGTGAGCAGTGCGAACTGGAACACTGAAATTACATTTCAAGTGTCATAGCGGCTAAACGTAGTTGGCGTGAGCAAAAATGTTCATGACGCTAAATGCTCAAGCGAAAATGTACGCCAAATTCATATCAGTACATTGCAAGTAGTCGAATAAGAATGAAATCGGTGTTCCAGCTCGTATATTGATCACGACATGTAGTACATCCGTCAGCCGTAGAAATCGTCACTGCAGGTCGAATTTGTAGGCAGTTCCATACAACTCACTACTTATTCCAGCATTACAGTACGCTTCAGAATGCACATCCACGTCACGACTGACTAACATATATGTCTGTATAGTGTAGTTATAAATCTCATGGCAATATTTTTGCGACTAGAGTAGGCGATAACAAACAGGATATGTATTGTTTTGCGCCCACTGTTCAACGGCTGGCTAGCCGTTGACATAAATCGAACGGGACGGAACGATAAAATTGTGCGCGAGTGAGTGCGTGAATATGCACCTTACAGGTCTGTCAAAACAGAATAATTCAGTCCGGGCACTGTGCGGCATTGTATTCGAAACCGCACCGAGTGTTTACTTCATGCCACAGCTACGTAAATATGCGGAAAATTCTCGTTTGCTTGCGTTATTTGTAAAACGCCGAGTGATAGTTCTAGCAATTGTTTGCTCGAGCCATCGAAGCGCTGCGTCAAAAACTACGTGAATCGAGCGATGTGCTGAACTTAATTTGTCGAGAATCTCGACAAATTAAGTCGAAGCTTTCCTGTTCGCTATTTAAAACAAAAAATATTACTTCCGATGGTGACTTCCATCGAACAAGCTATAGCACCAGTTTCGTCTGGAGTCATTATTCGTTCGAGTTCTCCTTTTTTTTTTTTTTTTTTCTTTCTACGAAGCCAATGTCACTGCGCCAGCGACGGGTTATGAACGAGCCAGAAAGCGCATGGAGCCGCTGGGCCGCGGCGGCTCGTACATTCGAAAGGGGTGGCTTTCCTGCATGACGTGGATGCCTCGACGGGCAAGATGGCGGACCTATGCGCAACTCTGCTACCTAAAGGTAGCATATACAGTAACTCTAATGTCCCCAAAACCTGGCAATGAGTGTTCGGTAGCAACTCATGCATCTCGGCGTTCGCGTGTCCTGTATTCCTAGGGTTAACTTTGTGTTTCGTCGTGCTGCATAAACGAATCTTGGAGGCCACATGGAAAGAATTGCGTAGTTTATGACTGCTCCACCAGGGGCCGCCACGATTCCAGCTGCTCACAAGAAAATCGTCCGCTCTTTCAACGAACTCGTTCGATTAATCTTGATTAATTATCCTTAGAGTTGTTTTGCCGTTATCTTTAGAAGACACGCTGCGATATGTGCATCCAAGATAGCTTTCAATTAGAACCACAATCATCCATTGATGTGACGGATTATTACTCAGCTGCCAGCTCGTAATAAGATCACGTGCTATGTACGTGACGCCAACAGGCAAAAAGAGTGTTCCACACTCGCCGCAATGGCAGCAGGCGGCGCTTACTGACGCTCCCACGTTTAAATGCACATATATACCCTATAAAGTGGACGGAGGGATGACCGCCGGCACCGTAGGTCAGTGGTAGAGCATCGGACGCGTTATTCGAAGGTCGCAGGTTGGGTCCCTGCCGGTGGCAAGTTATCTTTTCGTCCACTTTTCTTTCTTCACACTTACATTACAATTACTTCTCATAACATCCCCTATGCTTTCCTTGGCATCATTGTCTGATAATTCTCATTAATATAGTGCTTAACAAAGCAAGCGAGCCCTTAAATTTACACTTCTTTTCTTCAATCATTCATTTCGTGTCTTTCGAAGAATTTCGAAGATTTTTTGGATGAATTTTTCTGACTATTTGGAAAAATCGGAGTAACCGCTCAACCGGATGTGCTTGCAAGCGAAGCAAGTGTGTCACTCGTCCGCTAAGAAGCCTTTTAGGACGATGTTCGCCTTTTGCTGAATATGCTTTTCCAAAGGTCACGGTCCAAGTAATTTCTGTAATGCGAGTGGGCGTCAGTCGAAACTTGCCAGTTTCTTATCTAAGTATTTTTTTTTCTTTCACAATTGCGCTCGCGATCTCTACGCATTCCAAAAAAATGTGCCCAAAATTCTCATTTTCATGACCACAGTATAACATGCCGGTGAGTTGGATGGTTGTATATTGCGCAGGAAACTCTTTGGATACGCTACTTCCGGTCGAAGTCTGTGGAGTAAGCGTTTGCGATGAACAGCTTGTATAAGCTATATACGAAATGATGTCGGTGTGTGAACGTTCCACTGCAAGGTGAACTCTTGCAAGCGAACTGTACACTACGTTGTTTTTTTTAAACTTCTTTCAGTTTGCTACATGTTTCTTTCTTCACTTGTTTATTTTTTATTTTGGATAACCACTTTCTTTTTCGCTGCATAACGTATAGAAATGGAGGAGCCGACGTGATATAAACTTCAACCTCTCCATCAGTAAAGCCAGTTAAAGCAGATATGTGTCACTTGTTGCCCATGTCACCAATCACAACAACAACACTCTTTTGGGCTGGATAAAATCGAAAATGAAGTACGTACGCTTCCTCACTTTCTTGACACGTAAGGAAGACGGTTCCATTCTTAAGGTTGAAGCTTGATACTCCCTTTGTAAGTAGTCCGTGAATGCAGGCGGAACGGCACGTTCATTCGTTGCCTGCCGTTTTTTTTTTTTTTTGCTAAAGGTTGCAGGCCGCTTCTTTTGATGATCTTCATGAGGCACACGACGAGGTTTCCCGGCAAGAAAGATCTGAAGAAGTTTGGAGAACGGCTGCCCGAGTTGCAGAACATGATCTTGAACGCTTCGCGCGCGGGTTCCGGTAAGTATACTTTTCAGTTTTTGTCACTTACATTACTAAACGCAGTTAATAGCCACTACATTTTATATATCACAGAAATTCGAATGTGTGGAATGCGAAAAACGCTTCTGCAAGGGACACTATTAACACATACTAATACGCCCAGACTTCGTCGACGTGAAGCTTCGCTTCTTTGTCAGCTTTGTTTGGAGGTTGCCTTCACGAAGGCATACACAACAATATTTGGAGCGACCGACAGTGCGGGATGCCAGGTCTGCAGCACCGAGGAATTAAGCCATCAATCATCTGCTATGCCACCGCCCTAGATTTGCCTCCGAAAGGCGTACACTTTCTGAGGCGATGCGACAATTGGACAATCGGTCGCTCTGCACGCAGGTGCTGTTGGAGGATCGCCCTCATCGCTCGTCGGCTCACACGGCAGATAAAGCACCTTTTGGGCTTCTTAAAAACTACAAGCCTTTGTGAACGCCTTTGACTATTGTTCAGTGCCACCACCACATACGCGTCAGCACATTTATTGAACATTTCCTTCTATCCCCCCCCCCCCTCTCTCTCTCTCTCTCTCTCGTCTTTTCACTCCCTTTTCCCCCAGAGTAGGGTAGCCAACTGCGCTGGTGTCTGGTTAATCTCCCTGCCTTCTCCCTTTTGTTTTCTTCCTTCGTTCACTTCGCTAGACTTTTCATCAGCGGTTATTTTATCAGAATCGCTGGATGTACAAACCATTGATGTGGATAATACGTGTATGCCTCTTTCTGGTTCTCGTTAGGCCCCGGTAAAATGCGTCGTACATTTTTTTTCTATTCCTAGAGTACTGCCCAGTGGCGTAGCCAGGGGGTGGCACACCTGTGTCCCACTTAATATCTGTGTCCCACTTAAGATCAAGAAAGTGCCTCCCCCCCCCCCCCCCCGCCCTGAAAGAGATTTCTCGCTAACTAATGCCATATCGTTTTGTACGCAAGTGCCCTGAAGTTTTATGCGCAGATTTCTGTTTGCTCTGCTGCCGCGCTGCTGCCAACAAAATTTACTTGAATTCTGCATAACTCGAATCGTGAGGCATTTGACAAAAGAACAGCAGTAATATACAAATACATAGAAAATTTACCTTTTAATCAAGAACACAATACTATGAGGCATTATTTCCCTCTTTTTTTTATCTCGTCAATCATGCCAACACAGCACACTGTTTTTCAGGTACTTTGTGCAGACAACACGTGAATTCGTTGAGAAAATGGAAGTACAACTGGGATGAATCTATGGAGAACCGGGTAACGTCTTCTGGCATCAGGGAGACCGGCGAGATCGGCAAGTATCCGCAGACCCTTCGTAGAAACTCCTTCGATTTTTAAGCAAGCGAATTAAGTCGTCGAACAAAACGAATGTCTCTATGAACTCACGTTTGGTCAATACAGTTGATCCAACGTTTGTGTCCAGTGGCATATATATTACTTCTCGTCAGAGGCGTAGCCAGAAATTTTTTTTCGGGGGGGGGGGGACTTCCTTGATTTTTTTTTGGGGGGGGGGCACCCCCTTGAAATGGGCATTTTTCGCTCTGTAGGCCATAGCGAAAAAAAATTCGAGGGTGGGGGGGGAAGGGGGGCACGGGCCCGGTGTGCCACCCCCTGGATACGCCATTGCTTCTCGTTACCAGGCTGGATTTAGAAGTCCGAGAGAAGATTCAACAGATGAAAAGCTTTTTGAAGATGGGGTGTCACTGGATTGAACGTTTTCCGACAACCGGTTTCGTGTTTGTTCAGCGCTGCAACGAACCACCTTAGCATGTGCATGCGTACCCTCACAAAGGGGGTGGAGGAGAGAGCATAATTGAATATAAGAACAGCGCAACAGACAAACACTGACGAAGATGACACACACAGCGCTGACTTTCAACAATTTGAAAGTCAGCGCTGTGTGTTTCATCTTCGTCAGTCTTTGTCTGTTGGGCTGTTCTTATATTCAATTTCGTCCTACCAACTTGCCCAAAGTTTCCACGCTTCAGAGGAGAGAGCAAGGGGGAAAACGAAAAAGGGGAGGGCGGGAGGGAAAGAGATTACTCCTGTCTTTCCTTCTACCCTCCTCTCCTTTTCCGCCTTCGTGGTTGGACGAGAGTGCACGAAGCGTACACGAACATACGCTAAGGTTGCGAGTTACAGCCTTGAAGAAGAGCAAGACCACTTGTCGAAACTTCGACACCCTCTGTGTTCAAAGGATCTTTGCGTCACGTGGTACTTTGTAATTTAGCGAACGCCTTGCAGCCTCGAGGTTTCGAAGGATGTTCCCTGGCCTGCTGCCTTCACGTTTTTACCAGGACGAGTACGTCGTCAGGGCAACGAGCAAAAACAGGACCCGGGACACCTGCATACGCTTTCTTGAAGGCAGTGCTCTACCGAAAAGGTAGGTAGGAGCTCGAAGCGCCATATGTTCGTGAAATTTGTATACGAAGTTTATACTGCAGTAGAACTTTGATATGGGCGAGTTGGTTCATAGCAATGGGAAGGCATAGCGCGAGTGAGACATAGCACAGAGAACATGCAGCACACACGAGCGCTGACTTACAACTGGTTTTATTTTGCACCACACTGACCTTATAAATGCGCATAAACTTGACAAATGACGCCACGTTTCCAAACAGAAGTGGTTTTGGTTTATCAATCAAGATATACTAACATGATTTTTTCTCTTTTCAAGAGCCATTTCACCAACATAACCAAATCACAAAACCCAGAAATGGACGATTATGTACACGTGGCTACCGGCAATATCACAATAAGGTCAGTGTGGTGCAAAACAAAACCAGTTGTAAGTCAGCGCTCGTGTGTGTTGCGTGTTCTCTGTCCTATGTCTCACTCGCGCTGTGCCTTCCCATTGAAGTTTATACCCCTGGCCTAACGTATCAGATGAAGTTCAGCTCAATTTACCCTCTACATAGTAGGGTTTCAACCTGGGCTTGTTGGTGATTCATCTTGTTGTGGACTGTTGCGCACAAAAAACAGGGACCCAAAAAGGAACACAGAAAGACTGACGAAGCGTTCCTTCTTGCGTCCCTGTTTTTTAGGCGCAACAGTCCACATCAATCTGCGCAGTGCCCTCAACATCCTTCTAATTCATTCTCTCGTTCCATGTATCCCAGAATTAAAGAAATTCAAGAGAGAACGAGCCTTGGTCGTGGACGACGACATGCTGGCTTTCCAAAGCACATGCGAGGATAAGTTGGAGGTAAACCCATTTGTGTAAACTACTCACTTAAACAGGTACACCGCGATCTTAGACCTTTAGAACAAGATAAACTCGCTTCAAATTAAAACTTCAACAAGCTATACGCTTCGCGGACACTGATGAAACAGTGAAGTTGGTGGCGTTCCTTTCGTCAAGCTAAGGCATTTCTGTTTTTTAAGTGGGTTGCCGTTGAGGGGACATGAAAAGGCGCCAGAAAAAGTAGATAAAGTAGCCATGTCATTTGATATCATCGACAAAATTCTAGCCAAATAGAACAGAATCGGCATTATCAACAGAGTCTTTACTATTGATGAATAAATAAAACAATTTTGAACCAATAAAACCACACGTTTAAAAAAGAGCCATGGCGCCAACTGGAAATTTTCGTCGCCAACGGGGTCCAAAAGTAGCCAATTTGGCGCAAAGTAGCCACCAAC
Source organism: Rhipicephalus appendiculatus (assembly GCA_030522465.1). NCBI lineage: Eukaryota > Metazoa > Arthropoda > Arachnida > Ixodida > Ixodidae > Rhipicephalus > Rhipicephalus appendiculatus. The sequence continues at coordinate 103,975 of JALIZH010030813.1, read as the reverse complement.
GGCAACCCTGTTCAAGTCCTTCACATTTGTTGTATTACGGCTGTTCATTAAACTCTTTGTTAAGTTTTGAAGGTGGTAGTATAGTAGTATAGTTTTACTGCATCTTGACCATGTCTCTTACAAGCAAGTTTACAAAGAAGCCTTCGCTTAAGATGCTCCGATATGTTGCATCAATGCTCCTCATTAAACACTCTTTGTTAAGCTTTGAGGAAGGTAGTATAGCCACCATCTTTTATAACCACAAAGTATAACGTGCCAGTGATGTGACATACGATAACGGGCAAGCCATTTGTTGGCCTAGCTATCGCCTACTTCCTTTTTAATGGAAGTTGTGTGTAGGGGGAGTTTACCCAATTACTGTGGTACATGCGCGTTTATGATGATGATAGTTTACTGATACTCCGGCCCAGATTTCTGTGGCACATACCCATTGGTTAGGGCTAACTAACTGCTGCCTTCATTTTTAGTGGACCAATAATTAGTAGTGGGATTAACCCAATGTCTGTGGTGCATACCCGCGTTTATGTTGCCCACAAGCGTTACCACGGATCCCAGACACGAAAGGCTCGACCAAGAACAGCTTCGCCGTTAAAAAAAAATCGTGAAAGAATCTTGTCGCGGAAGTGTTTTCAACTCTGCTGTGGCGATGTGTTGTTTTTTTCTTGTGCATATGAAATCTAAAATGCCCCTTGACCTTGCAAAGGTTTATTTCGTGGGCATTTTACGTGGATGAACCACTTTACGCTAACCATTTTACGGTGATGGTCCCCTTTTCGTGTTTGTTCAAGCATCTAAGTAGTTCGTCCTAATAATAAGAAGGAGTGTGCATGAACTAAGTAGTCGACGAATAAGTATTACTTTGCACTGAACGCTTGGTGAAGAAGTTGAGAAAAAGGGCGTCTTTGTAGAAGGGTTAACCTTTAAACGCCCTTATGGTTCTTTGATGCAGGGTGCTTAGCCTAAATTAAAGTACTTATTGTATAATCGAGTCGCAGTCTGACCATTGATGTAATTTCAATTGAATAACAACAAAAACAAAAGTTTTGGGGAAGTTCTAAGAATAAAAGAAATGAAATGTTTCTGAACCATCCTCTTCCTCTAAAGTTGTCATGTCCCGAGCGAAACAAACGGAAAATATTTGGCGATGCTTTGTTGTCCTTTTTTTTACGCAGAAACAAGGAGTGAACAAAACGGAATCACAAGAAGAAACTAAATTTCTCGACAGCGCAATGGTGCAGGAAATGATGCAGGCGATGTCGAGGAGACTGGGTGTCAACGTTTCAACAGGTTTGGCTGCATTTTGTTTATTAATTTGTCTCCTATACCCCAGCATTTCAAACGGAGTATTGTTGATGTATACTGTGGAAACCGGCCTTTATCTATATAACCCTGTGTGCCGCCCGGCAAATTTTCAAGAAAGAAAGAAAAGAAATGACACACATGGAAATAATGTTCCTCACCGCTGGACGTATTATATTAAGGCTAAAGCCTTAGATGTCCCATCCAACGGGAAAAAATTGGCCGTCGGCTGCGTTAACACGGGTGATGCAAGTAATCATCATCATGCGGTGACGTCACCGCAGAACGTCATCATGACGTTCTCTGGTGACGTCATCAGAACGTCATCATGACCAAAATTTTTGACGTCATCATGAAGTCACTGAAACGTCTCACAATGTGACGTCAAATGATGACGCCATCCGGGCCCATGACAGTCGCTCGGTCTAAGGTGTGCCTACCACCGAACCACTGAAGACCAGGTGAAGTAGGGTGAACTTGAAATGCCTCTGACCTAGGAGGCATTGCGAAACCATGTTAGGTACAGAAAGCTTTCGAAAAATGGGAAGTGGGAAGGACTAATACATTGACTGAGAGGAAAAAAGGGGAATAATAATTTTTTCGCTTTCTGGTCGTCTTAGGTGAATGCACAAGGGTCCCTGTGAGTTTTGTCCTAAAATTTAGCGGTAGATATTCGCTTATCAGGAAAGTTCAGCAGGCGGGGGACGGATGAATGTTCTATTATTTTTATTCAAATACATGTACATTCACTTTCTGCTACGTGGAGTGGTAGAGCATCTCATCATGTGTTAGCGAAACACATAGTTTCGTTTTGATGACCTCGACTCTCCTCCAGATGACGTTCGGCTAATGGCCAAAATGTGCGCCTTCGAAGTGGCCCTCCGCGGCTGGTCTCCCCTTCTGTTACCTCTTCGACAAGGAAGACCTCGACCTTCTGGAGTACGCCGAAGATCTGGACGACTACGAGGAGGACGCGTACGGCAACGAACGAAGCGTCGCCTTGGGATGCCTACTCGTCGAGGAGATGGTAGATAAGATAAGGTGAGTTACCGCGCGACATAGACGAGATAACTTCGAGGGCCCGGTGGCAGCAAGTGAAGCGATTCAAAATGCAAGGGCAACTGCTACTGCTGTCACATACTCCTGTTGGCTCCTGTTACATTATTAGTGCTTGAGTCACGATTCAAATGATGAGACCAGATTCTTCATGTGGATGTTTATTAAGGCGTAAGGACATACATGCCTCATCAAAGGCCAAACTTTACTATCGACATCGGTGGCGTCAAGACGAGTGATGCTGAAAAATCACCATCGCGTCATAACGCCACAGATAGCGAAAATTTGTGACGTCAGTCTGACGCCACATAGCGTGACGTCACACGATGACGTCATTACATGACATTGTTGCTTGTCAAAGGTGGATCGATGACGGAGGCAGTGGAAAACCTGTTGGGGTGCCGAAAGCTTGCTGTGTCCCCGATCCTGCAGACAGTACAAGAACCATGTCAGGTGCAGACAGCTGTCGGAGGATAGATAGATAGATAGATAGATAGATAGATAGATAGATAGATAGATAGATAGATAGATAGATAGATAGATAGATAGATAGCGTCGGATTCTGCATTGTCGACACTTGCAGCGCGTTGCTCAAGCACAAAGGCGTAACAACCACGACAGTTGTTAGTTCACGCTTTTCCTGTGTATACCTGTGCGTTCTTTTCGAGCGTCCTTCTTGTGCTTCAGCGGTGCGCTGCAAGTACCGAGATGCTTGTCATCCTTCATGTGACATTGCAATTTCTTGCTATCGCATTCATTGCTTCCCCCTAGCGGCGAAACTGATATTTTTTTCTACCGAAGCTTGTGTTGGCAATCCTGCGTCAGCGTTGTAGATAAAATCATTGAAACAGTTCTACGGGTTCTTTTCTTCACAGGGAGAAACTGCGGACGAGTCTGACAGGTGGCGCCTAGCTTTCACACTCATTTGAGGGCGGCGCTGTACTTCACGCACGCCGCGGTGATGAAGAGCCTCGTCGCCAAATTAGGCCTAGGAAGGGCCGCACCTCCGCTGAGCGCCAGCAATTACTGCCGGTACAGGACCCACAGGCCGTGGCGCTCCTCCAACCTGGTACCTTTCACGGCAAATTTCGCCCTGGTACTCTTCCAGTGCGGCAACGCTCAGCTGAACGTGCTGCCGATTCTGAACGAGAAAACGGTATGGCTTCCCGGATGCCGGAGCGTGTTCTGCCCCCTGGGAGACTTCCTGCGGTCGTCGGCGGTTCAGAGTTCCCGCAACTGCGATCCCGAGAAGATCTGCAGCAAAGGCTGGAAGGGAAGCGGCCGCCCAGAATAGGGCAGTCGAGTTGCGTGTACAGTGCACTTGCAGCTGTAAACTCTGGGAATAAAACGCATATTCTAAAACATATATACTCCAAAGTTCCCCCCCTCATTCAGGGTTGCCGTTGGATGGACATGAAAAGGCGCCAGAACTTACGCCAAAAGTAGCCAAAGTAGCCATATCATTTGATATTATCGCCAAATTTCTAACCAAATAGAACAGAAGCGGTATTATCAACGGAGTCTTTACTATTGATGTATAAATAAAACCATTTTGAATGAGTAAAACCCCAAGTTTAAAAAAAAGAGCCATGGCACCAGCTGGAAATTTTCGTCGCCAACGGGGTCCAAAAGTAGCCAATTTGGCGCAAAGTAGCCACCAACGGCAACGCTGCCCTCAGTCGTTGTGATCTTCAAAACTTGGACATGGGGGCGATATGTTGACGAGTTTTTCTTTTACAGTTTAAACTCGATTTAACAGAGGTCTCGGGGCACTCGATATAATTCATTAGGTCGCTAAGTTCGCAAAATCGAGGCAGGAATAAGTCGGTCCTTCGAAATCTAAAATTTTGACTCAGTCTTATTTTGACTAGGCGTGCAGCCTAGTCAAAATAATTCTACGGTCGTGTCAAGGGCGGCTAGATGTTTTAACGCGATAGGGCTACAGCGCACGCCCGAATAACAACCCGTCTGTGTCAAGACTTGAAAGAAATAACTGCATTATTGCTAATTAATTTATGATAAAACTTCGTTAAATTGAATTTGGTGCCCTGAAAGCTTTGTTAATTCGAGTTGACGACAACATTCAACCATATATGGGATCGAAATTTCTTCGCTAGATCGCGGAATTCGTAAAATTGGTAACGCTAGACCAATTTTTAACTAGTAGAAAAGCTTACCTAACTTCTATCTTTCTAGTCATTTTCGAGTTCGCCTGTAGTCGGGTGCAGTTAAGGCAGAACAAGTACTGCGTACACGACAGAAGGGCGGCCGCCTATTGGTCAGTGACTAAATAAATGTTTATTACATTCGACAATGATATATATTTATAACAGACATACATAAAGTCTTAAATATGCATCCAGCATATTTATGCATGTACATGTCGTAACTGTACATGTACAGTTACGACAAATATAAGCACACATGCGACAAGTTTGCACATTTCTGCTGCGCAGTAGAAACAAGCACACCTGCCCTGATGGAAAGGTGTGAAAGCATGGACACCGAAATCGGGCACCAGTATCGCAGCGTCGCAGTTCCTTCTATAGTAAATATGGCAGTAAGCCATGGTTGTGGCCTGGCCTCCGTGATTACGTCCTGCAGCACGTTGTTGCGCGTCATCGAAGCTAATCGCGGAGGCCATGGTTGTGGAATGAAGTCACCTATACGGGCAGAAATAGTCGCAGTTTCTTAGACATGAATATACACGATGAGGAGCTGGAGCACGGCTTATAACAGTGGCCCACGTCATCACAAGCACGGTGAGATTCTTCTTGTATCTATGTAGTCCCGTTATAGGCCTACTTTGTTCTCTTATCGGGAGTAAAGAACTTGTTTTTGCAAAATAGCCGTGTACTGGTTTAGCTGATTATAATTTAACGTTGATTAAAAACACATTCCCGACAGCCAACCCATCCAACAGTTCATGCGACGTCGTGGCACCAACCCGAAGTGCAATTCGGTACACTCAGAACAAACAAACATGTGTCCCATACACTGACAGGGCGTCGTTGGTCGTGCCACTGGTCGTAGAAACAGAAAATTATGGCAACTTCGGACTAGTGGTGCCAAGCCTGAAGGAAGTGCGGAGCTCGGCAGCCTTCTTTGTTTCTCTCCGGTTTTCCCTTTCTTTCTTTCCTCTTCTCTTTTCCAGTTCTTTTTCAGTTCTTTTCTGGCTTTCTTTCTATTTATTTCATAATTTCTTCCAATTTTTCTCTTCATTTCTCTCTCTTGCTATTTCTCGCGCTTCCGCATTTTTTTTAAAGTTGCGCCTGCGTTAAGCAAAGCGACGACAGCATACGACATCCCGAGCTCCAGTCGTAGCCAGGGGGTGGTACACCGGGCCCATGCCCCCCCCCCCCCCCCCCCCACCCTCCGAAATTTTTTGTCGCCATAGCATACAGAGCCCAAAATGGCACTCGACCATGGTCGAGTGCCATGGTCGATCGAGAGAACACGTAGAGATGTAAAGCGGGACGAGCGCTGATCTGTGTTCCTTCTCAAGAGAATTCGTTACAGGGCCTAGCTGGTTCGTAATAGTAAACTGTAGCGCACAAATTAGGTACGTGACATTGAACCCACACATGACAGGAGAAGCGCTAATCCAAGCACTAAGGAAGGTTCATACCAATAAATAATACTAATAAGTAAAGACACTAATAATTGGCGCTTATCCTGTGGTGTGTGTGTTCTATGTCCCGTACCTAACTTCCGCTCGGCAGTTTACTTTCCTTGCGTCTTTTTGCACTACAGGAATGATGGATTTAAAATTTGGCATCTTTTGTACGACTGTTTGGATAGGTTGTTTCTGTGCTGTGCTTCTATCGTGTCTCCGCTGCCAGCGCGAATTTCTGCTTGCAGACTTGCACAGGGCAACACGGAACAAACAGCCGAGTCGACAAAAAGAAGATCTTTCTGAAGGTGTTGTGTCGCGTAGTCAGTTTCGATTTCGTAGCCAGCTTTTCTGACCCAAGGGGGCGCACTCTCACGGTATAAAACTCATTGTCCCGAATTACTTGGTGGCATGCGTTCGTTCGGCACCCGCCCGCTACCTGTAGCCCGCCTGGGGGCCACCGTCCCGGCGTGCACCTGTTCCTTTGTTCTTCGGAATCGGCGTCCCAGGCAGCAGTACCGACACCACACGTGGCGACGGGGCAATCTACGTGCATCCGGCCAAGTTGTGAGCTATCCTGATTTTTTTACCGATTCCTGCGAATGCGCTAACGTTTCCTTTCACATTTGCAATTGCTTTTTTTCGGTTCTCCGCCACGTTCTTGGTCCCTTCCACGCGGTGTTCCGGAAGGCTAGGACTGTGCGCCTGTTACCTCTGTTCTGTTTCACTTCTTTAGCGCACTTAGGGACAAGGACGAAAAGCGACGCGGACACAAGTGCTGCGTCCGCGTCGCTTTTCGTCCTTGTCCCTTAGTGCGCTGAAGAAGTGAAACATGAATCACCAACATGCCCAAGCGTACGTTCTCTCTGTTCTGTGCCGTTTTTTTTATTTTCGACATAGACTGGCCCGGCATAATATTTGTTGTGTATATTTGTATTAAATGTGCGCCGTTAGGCCGGTGGTAGGCCGGTGTTAGGCCGGAATTTGCAGCGTTCATTCCGCTGACGAGACGTGAAAACAGACGCGCAGAAACAGCACAGTGACACATTCCACAAGACACTGTGCTGTTTCTGCGCGTCTGTTTTCCGTCTCGTCAGCGGAATGAACGCTGCCCCTTTTTCGACAGTACCTAGGTGGTGGCGTAGCCAGGGGGTGGCACACCGGGCACGTGACCCCCCCGAAATTTTTTTTCGCCATTGCATACAGAACGAAAAATCGCCATTTGAATGAGGTGCCCTCCCCGAAATCAAGGAGGTGCCCCCCCCCCCCCCCCCCCCGAAAAAAATTTCTGGCTACGCCCCTGCCCAGGTGCTCTATAATAGACAAGTTACAGAACCTTCCAAGGTATAGATTTGCTGCAATACAAGTATTCGTGCACAATGGCGGCAGTCTCGTCCGTAACGTAATTGTTACGCGCAGCGCAGCATTTCACGTCTTTGGCCATGGTCCGTAATAGAGCGAGACGCGACGCGCGTTTTGTTTGGCGCGCTTTGCCATGGCTGTCGCAGAAACGAGACAAGCACAGACAACTGCGTTCGATGCGAACGAAAGCAAGATTCTTTTTTTTTATTTGCTTATTAATGCGCGCGCTCTTCCGTGTCCACTGTCTTCTTTCTTATCCTTGTCTTGCGCGAGTTTATATAATGGCCAAACACGTGAAACGCTGCATTGCACGCAACAGTTATAGCAAGGATGGGACGCACCAGCATTGTGCATTGATTTTTGCAGTCCAGGAAGCCTGCCTTGCAGTTTTTTTACGAGTTTTCTGTTTTTTTGGCTTTTTTTTTCCATTTCATGGAACGCCTTGAAATCTCCTTCGCTCGAGCCGCGCATGCGCGTGCTCCGACACGCGGTCGCGTTATCCCCGCGTCTCGTGGTTGGCGCTCGTGCTCACTTCGTTCTCTGGCGTTCCGGGCCAGCGGCATTCTGTGACTCGGCATTCGAACGAGCGGGACGCTTCCTCCGCTGCCCCGCCGTCCATCGCATACCGCCTGCGTTTCGGGCTGTTCCAGGCTCCAGCCCACGGAGGTTTACACGGTCGTCGCCGCAGTGGCCATTTTATACGAGGCGTTGATTCATCGAACGAGGACCACTACACGAGAGACGCGGCTCCGATCGAACTCGGGCAGGAAATTGCTGCGTCGGTGACGGGGGAGCCTTCCGGATGGGACACGCCATCGCACACTGGGTGAGAATTTCACTGCTTGCTTCTCCTTTGGACCGCGTAACCTGCCGTTCATTCTTTAAGGTAGGGCTCAAGCGGATTTGAAAAGTCTGCGATATTTTTACTTGGTTCGGTTTCAGTTATTCAGTAATTTTCTCTCGAAAATAATTTATAACCGCTTCGCTCATATCTGAATTGTTGCGAGACGCTATGCGGCTCGGTCTTTTCTGCTGGCTCGAGTTCAGGCGGTTTTGAAGAGTCTGTTATATTTTTACTTCGTTTGGTGGAAACGGGCAGACAGATGTATGAGACCATAAATTATATATATTTTGGTCGGAAGCCATTCAGGCAGACGCGGGCAAGAACAGGCGCAACCATCTCGTGCTTTGTGCGTCGTCGTCGTCTTACTTCTCCTGGCTGGATTCTTCTGGCACGTAGTCGCGCGCTACAGGATAATGCTTTGGGACGCCCTAATTTCTCTCCGCACTCATCTTTTGGAACGTACAACCCGCCGTTCTTTAAAGTGGTCGGTACATATTTTTAATTTAATTAAAGTGCACAGTCTTAGTATTTTCTGCTGCATCCGCGACTCGCATTTGATTAGGAGACGCTCTCGCGACTTTCCTCGCTGGTGTGTGGAGGGCTAAATCAGACGTCGTAGGCGGCGTCGCGTGCGCAACCTTGGTGTTACTAGTCGTTCGAGTTGAGTAATTGTTTGTGAAAAAGACATATATCTATGGCCAGTCAGTAAGAACTAGTCAAGCTCTGGACGGCTTGAATCGAACGCTTGGTAAGGTGGTCGGGTACCATAGCTGATCTGCTGCGCAGTTCTTAAGCGTCCGTGGGCGCGTATGATAGAGAATCACGACATTGTTTTTCTGTCGAATTTTGTTTCATTAGCTCTTTTTTTTTTTTTCGGGGCGGCTGTATTTGCCTACGGTCTGGCCGAAGGCGTCGGTGTTTACCGTACGCACTGCCCTCTCGTTACCGTTATGTTCGAAACGCTGCACGTGCGGTCTGCGCATGCGCTTGCGTCTCGCGACTCTCCCTCGGACCAGGCGGCGTTCAGTTCCGAGGTGGCCCATCGAAGTAGCAGGACGCGTCTGCTGCCGACGCCTGCTGCCTTACGCTGGTGGCTTGGGCTCTTTGTTTGCTGTCGATATCCAGGAATGCTGTTACTCACTCACCGCCTCAAGGACATCGCTTCATTATCGAGGAACGGGGCAAAAATTTCCTATGGCGAGGACTGTGCGATGCGAGTCGACGCGTCACCGCATAACAGTGAGGATATTTGCTTGTTTCAACTGCGCACTTCCTTGTACTCCGTATCTAAGGGCGGTATCTTCGCGCGATCAATTTCAGGGAATCGTTCATAGATATGTCGTTGAAATTAATGTATAGTCGTTGGACTTCTTACCCCCCGTATTCAGAAACGCTCCTTGACTTGAACTTGACTTGCCACCGCCTCAAGGTAGCGCGTTTGAAACGCGTTTGTGCTGCCTTGGCACCGCCTAAAGACAGTGCGTTCGAAACGCGTTTGCGCTGCATTGAACGCGGTGGTCAAGTCAAGTTCAAGTCCAAGGAGCGTTTCTGAATACGGGGGTAAGTCTTGTTTTGTGGGCTCGCTACTTACCGCGACCCAGACTTCATTGTGCATTTTGGTCTTACTTTATATATTAATATGTAGTAGTCTTATGAAAGGGAAAATTGACAACCACCCGTTTGTAGCACGAAGCCACAAGGAAATCCGTACGGATTTCTCAGAAAGAAAAGCTTCTTAGTTGCCGATGTTTGCGGATATTTGAAGAATGTAGGACGTGTTACTGTTCAGTCTTCTTTGTGTCGGTTACCCGGCCACGGTGGTCTAGTGGTTGTGGTGCTCGACTGCTGACTCCGCAGGTCGCGGGATCGAATCCCGGCCGCGGCGGCCGCATTTTCGACGGAGGCGAACGGGCTTGAGGCCCGTGTGCTTAGATTTTGGTACACGTTGAAGAACCCCAGGTGGTCGATATTTCCGGAGCCCTCCAGTACGGCGTCTCTCGTAATCATATGGTTGGTTTTGGGACGTTAGACCCCAAGAAATATATTCTTTGTTGCTTGGCTAGTTAGGCTTATGCAGATTTCGGCACTCTGATAATATATTTACTTCGTGCAATCTTACTTAACTATTTTGTATTGAAATTCGCTCATTTATTTCTAAAACGCTGTGGGCGCAGTTTTGTTCTGCCGGCTTTCCATATAGGCTTAGGCGGAGTCGAACAATTATTTAGTCGGTCATCCCTGTTACTCATGTTTTATTGAATGTGTTCTGTAGTTAAATGTTAATTCATTTATTTCTAGAACGTTGTGGTGCACCTTAATGCTTATTCTATTCTTCCGGATTTGTTCGGTCTATTCAATAATTTTCTGTTGAAAGGAATTCATAGCTTAATGCCATTTACCCACTTATTTCTTGTTCTGGGACGCCTAGGTTACTGGTCAGTCTTCTATTATTCTGCCTCGCTAACCTCCCTGTCCTTCCGCTTGTTTCCCTTCCTCCTCGCTAATTGAGGTTAGGTGGATTTGAACAATGTGGTATTGTTACTTTGTTCGGGTAGCTTATACTTTGTTAGGCCTTCATGCATTGTTGAGCATTATTTTATTGAAAATAATCCATAGCCTTATTTTTACGTTGTTCGGTTTTCATGCATTGATCTCTAATTTTCTACTGAAAATAATTCAGAGGTTAGTGTCATGTGCTCATTTATTCCTTTAATGTTGTGTGACGCCTTATTGTAGGCCTTTGTTCTGCCGGCTCACCAGTAGGTTTACTTTTCAGTCTTAATTGTTGAATCATTTTCTATTGAAAATAAGCAATATCTTAATGTTGTGCTAATTTGTTTATAGAATGTTGTGTCGCACCCTACTGTAGTCCTTCGTTCTGCCGGCAGGTTCTTTATTCATTCTTAAAGGAGTACTGACACGAATTTTAAATATTTCCGGATTAATCGCTGTATAGATCAAAACACTGTTGTCGATGACCTCACAAAAAGTATTGTTGGGCCTAGGAATGCATCGAATATTTATTTTTTTTTAGTATCGCTACCTTGAATAAACACATTCGGCTTCGATATCGATGGGGTGGCTTCTCAGTGACGTGGAGTTGCAGTGTGACCTCACAAAGAGACTGCAACTCGCCACGTATCAGCGGAATACCTTTTTCGATGCCTCAAGTTCGTCTGTACTCCTGTAGCTGTTCAGTCATTTTCTATTAAGTGTTCCACAGCTTAATGTTATTCGCTCATTTATTTCTAGAATGTTGTGTGACGCCTTACTGTTGTCTTTTGTTATGGCGGCTCGGTAGTTAAAGGGGTGGTGCCACCAAATTTTGAGGCTATAACAAGCCTGTAGTGGGTTTCCTCTGTATGCAAGGACACTCCACACGAAGGTTCGGCCGCAGCAAACGTTTAGAACATATTTTAATTCACTTCCAAAGTGTACCTAAATGCTCATTCTCCCGATCGATGCCCATCGCTAGCGCATCAAAACTGACGTAGCTCTATGGGAAGGACAACGAAAGTTGTAGTGACGTCACACCATATCTGTAGTGACGTGAGTGTCCTCGGGACCTCCGTTACCTCCAGAACGTACGTACCGGCAAAGCATCGTTTGCTACATCACTTGCCGAGTTTCGATCGCTTCCTGGCTAAGTGCTGCGCATCTTCGCGCGAGCCTTGTATGGTCACGTGACCAAGCCTACTACACTTCTACGTCACTGCCCAACTTGGTGCCCAGAAACCGAAACCGAAAGTTGTCCGCATAAATAAGGCGATATTAAATTATTTAGCGAGAATACGTGAATCTTGGTGCGTGTATCATGCTTCCTGGAGCTATAAGAAACGCTTGCAGCGAAGAACGCGCAAGCCACAAATTTGGTGGCACCACCCCTTTAAGGTTACCTTGTTTATTCTTAATTGTTCAGTCATTTTCTATTAAAATTAACCCATATAGCTCAATTTTATTTGCTCATTTCGAAAATGCTGTGGGACGCCTTACCGTCGTCCTTTGTTCTGCCGGCTCCTCAATTAAGTTTACTCTGTTCAGTCTTAACTGTTCAGTTATATTTTATTTAATATAACCCTTAGCTTAACGTTATCTGCTCATTATCTCTAGAATGTTGTGTTGCGACTTACTGTTGAGTCTTGTGTTCTGCTGGCCCGCCAGTTAACCCTTGGCGATTCAAACAGTCCGCGATGCTTTACTTCGATCGGTCTTAACTGTTCAGCCATTTTTTATATTGAATGCTTTGCCTATTTTAACGTTCCGTAGGTTCAACTAAATTAGCCTTTAATGTGGAATCGTTGGTGTGGAACCGTGAGCGTTTAACTAGGCACACCGGGCGAAACGACGAACGAGTATAGGCTACTAACGGGAAACAGAGCGCTTGTATTGTCATTTAGTGTTCGCGTTCGTAGTTTGAAACGGTGTGCGCTACCATATGGCATAATTGTCAACCAGCCCACGAGTACAGTTTAAGTTTAACTAGATGACTCTATGGTGTAATTATCGACCAACCAGCCCACAAGTAGAGTTTAACTAGATTGGTCTTTAAAGTGAAACATGCACGTAAAAGCCGTTCACATCGACGTTCACTTGAGCTTATGACACCATATTGGCCGCTGGCACATTCTTATTACAAATGTTTCATGGCGTTTTGCTCGTTACCGTTCCGCGATTAGGCACTGTCACCGGCACAGGCGTGCGCAGGGTTCCCCTTCAGGGGGGGGCGAAAGCTCGTCACAGCGCTCCCCTTCCCCATTAAGTCAATGTATGGGGCAGACTTTGCGCCCCCTTTTCTTAGGTGACTAGGGGGGGGGGGGGGCGCAGCCCCCTCTGTCCCCCTCGTGCGCACGCCTATGGTCACCGGTAAGCTTTCCGTTGTACTAACAGAAAATGGCCACCATAAGAAGGGTGGTCGGTCCCTTGAACAGCGGATTCGAAGCTCCGTTAATCCTTATATATACGTTGCAGCCGGACCAGCAACATGGTTGACTTCAGTACAACTGCAAGACAACGCCGGCTAACGGGATCATGCCCGACAAGCAACATTGTTGCCTTCGCGACAACTGCAAGGCAATGACGGCCGACGGGTCCGCCGCAGTGACGATCAGTTGCGTGCCTCAGGCTGTCTTCCCGCTGCCGTAAGGGGTGAGTGTAGGCTGTGCTTTGGTACGCTTAGCCAGAGAGGGTTAATTGAGAATCGGTGGCGCCGCCTTATCAATAAGGTAATTATAGGTAATCCCGGAGTAGCAGCCATTTAGTTACGAAGGAAAGAGATTGGAAAAAATAAAATAAATGCAGAACATTATGAAAGAAAGCAGCACAGCGTTGGAAATGGATAACGCACCCAGTAGAACATGGCAAGGGCAGAAAGGTGTGCATGAAACCTGATAATTTCAAGGCAAGTTTATTATCCTATATCTCGGACAAGCTTAGTCCTTCAGTGTTAGTACTAGCACATACTCAATTATAGTGTTCGTAAATGGCCAACTAGTCCAACAGTGTTTTGCTAAACTATGTTTCTTTATTAATCGAATTTTTCAAAAAGTGAAGTGCCACTGTTGGGAGGCATTCTTTAAAGATAAAGGATGTGTTATCTGTCACCTTAATATGCTTGTTGAAATACCGGTTGCATTTTTTTAGCAACAACGCTATACGGGGGGAGGGGGGGGCTGTGATATATTAAATTAATATGTATACCGCATGGAAGCAGGTCAGAAGACATCGTGGATTAACTAGGTTAAAGGGGCCCTGCAACACTTTTTGAGCATGCTCAGAAAACGCTGCCTATCGGTAGTCCAGGCTCTCGAGAACACGCGAGCCAAATATTATAGCGCAGCACGCGGCGTGGAATTCATAATAAATTCTCAGTCAGCCAGAACTTGCTTTCTCTTCTCTCAAAAATCACTCGTCAGTGTCGTCACCGACGAGTATCACTCGCATCAGCCATTGGCTGATTTGAGCATGGCGCGCTCGGTAGTTACAGAGGCCGCCGCGGGGAGCCGCGACTTGTCCACGCGTGCGCGCGCGATCGCAATGAAAATTGGCGTATTCGAAGAAAAAAAAAAAAGAAAAAGCGCTCAAGATCACGAGGCGCCCGTGACGTATTTTCTTTCCCCGTGCCATCCCTCCCTGCTTAGCTTCCAGCGCTTTCGACGGGACGAGAAAAGAGAGAATGCAATTGCAGCGTGCGAGAAATATTTGTAACTCCACTCGTACTGGACGGATTTCAAAAATTTTTTGCGGCAGTGAATTCGTGAGGCAATAAGCTCATTTAGTGAATCCATTCCATGGGCACTTGAAAAAGTGTTGCAGGGCCCCTTTAAAGAAAAAAATGATAGAACACAAGAAGGCGACAAAGAAATTCGTCGACGATTACGATACTGCCTACAGTGCAAATTCTGAGCGCAGCTGTTTGTTTTAATTTTGCTATAAGTTGAGGCAAACAATTCTGAGATACATGTATGTGCGGTTTCATACCACACCGTCAGTAGCGTGACTGTGGCAGACAATTTCGTGCCGCCTATTTCACACGAACCACCGCAGACGCAGCGTAGCGCGACTGCCTCGCTAACCGGGAGAATGCGGAAGGCAGCGCATGGGCACGTTTCACAACAGCCGGCACAGACAGGCCTCAGTTCATGCAGGACTTTTCCATATATGTTGTCGACGGACGCCCTCGGCGCGTACCTTATGATGACGTCATCGGTGACCGCACGATGGCGCGCACTACGGTGGCGCCGCGGGTGGCCGCCGCGGAACCTGTCGTATCACCACTGTCGCTCTCTCCTCGCTATCGCCGTCTTTCATGCTGCCGCTCATCTTAGGAACGGACGCCTAAGAGCTGCGCTGTAGAAAGAACGCATGCACGTTTAATGTTGGGGCAACCACAGCTGTGTATGAAGTATTGGACTGTCCGCAAGTTAGCAATGTAACATTCGTTTCATATACAAAGTGGCAGCGCTCGAGTGCTCTAGGAGCCTCTGTGTCAAGAAACTGGCGGCTCGTTGCCACCGTCGCCATATATCGTGGGGGGCAATCGACCGCAAGCAAAAAAGATATACGACGTCACAACCGGAAGCGACGCCAAGCGCGAAAAAAAATGGGGGGGGTGGGGGGGTGGGGAGGGGGGGGGCATGTGTAAGCAGTCTGCCCACACTAGCAGACTGCTTACACATGCCCATTTCCGGCGATCGATCAGAAAAATGAGGCAGTCAACTATTTAGCCAAATGCCAGAAAAAAGTCGTAAAATTGCTAGTTTACTTTGTGATGTTTAAATAAAGAACATTCGAAGAAAAGTTCCCTGTTTCGTTATTTGTCACCACCTCGCCTAGTCGCGCTTCAAGCTTACGCCTGTGTTGATATCTATGGCAATCGGCTTTCGACCGCCTGCGCAACCCTTCCGTCAATCATTAGATTGATAGGCGTGCGCACGATGGAGACAGTGTGACAGTCTCCCTCGTGCGACCGCGCTGTAATGACTTGTTCTGTGAAACGTGCCTGGCTCCCAGCGCTATGCACTGACCACTATGCGTACTGCATTGAGCGATAGCCGCTTGGGCAAAGCAACGAATCGGACGTGGTTGAATTAAATTTGACCCCATAAATCGAAGATTTACGATTCCTCGTTGCTTCCTCGCGAATCGGTCGCAAAAAAAAAAAAAAAGATTGAAATCCGTGATTCGTATATAATCACCGCACTAAACGAGATTCTTTGATTGCTGAGAACACGTTGGGCAGTACAAGGGAGGGACACAAGGGAGTTTCGCCGAAAGCTGTGCACATGCAACGTGTCATGAATGATGCCTCATTTTTGTTACAGCTATTGCTGGCGGAGACATCTTCCGCATTCGCTGTGGCAATCAGTGGCGTGCTCGGCCGTGATGCCGCTTCCATGGTCGAAGGATCTCAGCCACGCTGCTATCGCCGAAGGTAAGTATACGCAACCGAGTCTAAGCAGTGGCATTAAATCACCTGTGACATTAATGCACAAAGCACTTGAGGCATTCATTCGCTTGTGGCATTAATGCACTTTAGGCATTTAAACGACTCGTGGCTATAATACGCACGTGGCATAAAAGTGCTCGTAGCGTTAAAGCGCTAGTGCGTCAAGGAAATAAAAAAAGGCAGTAGCAGGCAGAAGTGCGTTAAGTGCAACGTGCGAAAGTGGCCAATTTCGTGCTGCGCAAATTTCTTCCGGAGCAGTGGCGATACAGATAAAGCCAACGTTTGACTATGGTCGTTTCGGAATAGCGTACTTCCAACGCCTCAGTGCGAACTGTGACGTCGATTCCACGGGGCGTAATTCATAAATAGATATTTAATTGTTGGCGTCGTAAATTCGTACTATGGATATGTTATAAGGATATACACCCATCGAAATTCCTTTAGAGTGAGCACACGTAGTCTTGACGTCAGTTATCACATGTCGACCAGTGCAACCAGGCACAGGGAATGCAAGCCTTGCTATGTCACAGCTGATAAGGCGAACGATGACGGTGTGAGGTTATTGTGTCACTCCACCCGATCCCGGACCAAAACACTGTCCCTTATAGTACAACGCTGAAAAATTTCGTCTTGGAATTTGTACATTTGCTCTTGTAGATTGACAACGACGAGGTTTTCACCAGTGTTCAACACCGTATAGTTACACGCGCATGCTAACCGCGGCAGAGATCAGTTCCCTCCAGTAAGACGGAAAGCCCAACCGCAATTATTTCACTAACAGCCCAGTTACACGGGTACCTGTAACTTACACGTTTTCTGTGCCTTCTCAATGTCAACTGCGCAGTATCATCATCGTTCCCATAGGCGTGCGCATGGGGGGGGGGTGATAGTCAGCCTTATCCATTGTAGGGGGGGGGCGATAGGGGGGCGCAATGTCAGCCCCATACATTGACTTAAGGGAGGGCGCCCATACATTGACTTAAGGGAGGGGGGGGCGCTGCGACGAACCTTCCCCCCCCCCCCCCCCTGAAGGGGAACCCTGCGCACGCTTATGATCGTTCCTACTGTAATGTATGTTGTTGCTGTATATCACTTCATACTTCCACTGTTCAGACAAGGCTTAGCAGCGTGTGCGGGGCCCTCACCATTGTTTTTTTTTTTCAGCCAGGACTCGGACTGGCACCGCGCTTTAGTCCTGGTAAGAACCCTGCGGTTTTCTTGTACTTACCCTTTCGATATACTCTGTAAAAGTTACAGCGGTAAAAGAATATACTTAAGCACTTGAGGGCGCTAGCCGTATTTTGAGGCAAAAAGTCACAACCCCTTATGCATTAGCGTGAGGTGGCTTGAAGGTAACTTGTCCGCGCCAATCGGACACGTTAGGTAGTTATTTTTTCACTTCCCACACTCCAACATGTTTTTGCATTGCAGCCAACATGTTTTTGCACTGCAGCCAACATGTTTTTGCATTGCAGCCGGAATCGGAGGCATCGGAAACTTTATGCACATCAGGCGGTTTTGCAGTGCCTGCGGGGTCGGCTCACCTTTTACCAAGGGACGATGTTATGCGCGGGATAAAGTCAACACGTGATGTCAGGTTGTGACTACATACGTGATGACCTCAAGTATTTTGGAGATCTGCGACTTCCTGACGTCATCACGTGAGGATTTATTGCGTCGCTCGTGTTGACGCGGACGGTCCCATTTAGCTTCTGACGAGGAATTTGAGGCTTTAGCCTTCCACTATAGCTTTATGCACCTAGGGGTTAACTTAAGTGCACGTACGGGGTGTACGCTTCCGCATCCTGAGTGACAACTTTAGGTACGCGGTGCTAAACGGGAAAACGGAGCACACAGACTGCGAGCGCGTTTCTCGAAGATAGAGATGAGTAAGAACACTCCGAAGTACGATTGTTTTACTTTGAATAATACATAGAAAGTTTTTTTTTCTAACCGGGAAACGCAGCTGTCTTTTTTACAAGCGTTGCAAGTCATTACCAGCCGAAACGCATGCGGTCAAGACGCAGCGAAATGCGCTCACGGAACACACTCCGATCGGAGTATACACCACTCCGTGAGTAAGTCCGCTTGGATAGCTAAGATTTGATAATACCCATGAACACACTTGACTTGCCCGCTTGACACTGGTATTGTGCTGCCTCCCAGATGCGTACTCAAATAGATAGGTAGATGATGTCGCAGCTTTGGCGATCTGCGATGTGACGCCTCGTATAAATTGCTAGTTAATCTGCTTCCTTACAATGTCTTCCACAAATCCGTTACGCAGGCAGTGTCCCGAAGGACCCCAGCCAATCCCCTGTGACAATCGGTTGCGTGCCACAGTGTGCGGTGTGACCTCCTCTGCTCGTCTGCGAGGTCGAGGTTTCCGCTTCTGCACAAGATGGCGCAAGGGGTGAGTGTGTATTGGATGACATTGAACCTCCATTGTGACGTTGACAACGTACGGGTTGAAAGTGCATAAGACGAAGACAGAGAAGTGGCTTGACACACACGAGCGCTGCGTGTGTCAAGCCTCTTCTGTGTCTTAGTGTCATGCGCTCTCACCATGTATCATGCCAAACCAACAAGCCCAGACAGGTATACCCTGTGATGATGACGCTGTTGCATTCTGTGTTGACGCGGATCTGTGTTGACGATGATGCATTCTGTGCTGATGTGCTGACGCTGATGCATTGCGTTCGCGCTTACACGTTCCGTGAATCGGATTGCATGTTGACGCTAATACGTTGGGCTTTTCATTGTAGCGCGGCCTACTGTGGCATCCGCCTCCTGGATTGAACGGAGATCGACTCGTCGTTGAGCAAAGAACACCTGGCAGGCCATGAACGTTGGTAAGAGCTGTGCGCTATCATCGCTTAAACTTCGCTGACGTTCGAAATCGTCAACGGCGGCGCACGAGGGCTGTTTTTCCAGCACACTGTTAGCAAAAATAAGCCGAGATGGGGTAAATGACTTGTCCTCTAGCGCATGCCCCGATGGGGGTTTTATACTCCCTACAGACGGTGTAAAAAATTTACTCCCCCTAAAGCACGGTGTTTTTGGATGGATTGAGGGGAGTATTTATTTACATCCATCGGGGAATTTTTTCAGGTAAGTATGGGAGTAAATTTTTATATCCATCGGGGAATTTTTTCAGGTAAGTATGGGAGTAAATTTTTATATCCATCGAAAAAAAATGACCGCCTTTCGTAGCCGTACAATCTGCGAGCGAATGTTTAGCTTCGAAGCACTTAACATTGATCACACGTACACAAACATGCACACAAAGCTGCAAATTATTACAACACTCACATCGACCGCCACTCGCGCTGCGCAACCAAACTGCGGTCGCCGGGTATATATAGGCACCGTATTTTGACCTCCCATGTTGCTCTGGTGGGCAATTCTTTTTTACGCGTAATTAAGCAATAAACATTCGTGGCGTAGGTATAAAAATACGATTGGCTGATAGGTACCCCTGAAACACACATATCTTTTAAGTCCGCCAAATATTGACCGCTTTTTAATTGGCGAAACTTAAATATCAGCTGGCGCTCTCTCGCATGGGCTGAATTTGCATTAGCAGTACTGTGTGTGTGTCCATAATATGCACTGAATCGTATACAAACCCACAAACCACGAGCGGCCGTGCAGAGCACTTCAGCGGCACACATTCAAGCAACACCGGCGAAGAACCGAGGCGCCCCGCCGCAACCGCGTTCTTGTCGCCGCCGTAGCTAGGCCTCTCCCAGGAGTACGGCCCGGCTATACGATGAACGACTGTTGGCGATCACAAAATACTTGCTGCTGTGCAGTTTTCGTGGTCGTTATTTTTCACAAAAAAAAAAAATAGGTGTTCGCTATCCGCGCAGTTTAAGCTACGGAGCGATAGACTTCAACGAACGAGACGGTTCGCAGTCGTGATTCCTGTTGCTCGCAGTGCATGGGCAGTCGTGTGTTAGTTCAGTGTGCATCTGCCTCGTATCGGCGCTCGCCCTCGC
This sequence comes from Rhipicephalus appendiculatus, assembly GCA_030522465.1. Classification (NCBI taxonomy): domain Eukaryota; kingdom Metazoa; phylum Arthropoda; class Arachnida; order Ixodida; family Ixodidae; genus Rhipicephalus; species Rhipicephalus appendiculatus. The sequence goes on along the minus strand of JALIZH010030813.1, from coordinate 83,855 downwards.
GTTATATGTTTGACAGCTGTGGGCACATGGCGCAGAAGAGACAATTTGAACTGTTATTCATTCCAGCAGCCTTTATTTACTGTGAAACACATTCTTTGATTCGCCGGTGGCCGGTGCGAGCTCGTAGAGCTCGCCATGGCGGCCGGTGCAGCAGTGCGAGCTCGCTACGCCGCCGGCTTGATACCGACGACTTAGCGCAGCCTTCTTACCGCTTAGAGGTACCAATGGTAGCAGCCGGTGAAATACCGGTGACACTCCGAGAAGCAACCGTCGCCGGCGGTCGGGGCGAGCGCGTTGCCGGCGCAGCTCTCACACCGGCCACCGGCCAGCTTGATGCCGATGTCGTGCGAAGCCTACTTTGTACCGCTTCGAAGTTTTCGCCGGTGAAAATCCAGAAGCAACCGCTGACGATCGCGACAGCTTACTTTTGTTACCTTTGAAATTATCCTTCGCAGTTCTTCGTAACTCGGCACTTTGAAGCGAGGGTATTCGCGGCGTGTCGGTGGCTTGTACTCGTGTGCTTGCTTGCATGGGCACGGCCGTTCGGACAGACAGCTCGTAGTCGGACGCTGGCGCGAGTGAAACTTCTCTCGGTCCAGAGTGACCCAGCGGTGCGAAAGACCTTGACACGTTCGCACTAAACACCAACCGGCCGTTGCAAATCCTCGTTGCACTGATAATTTCGTTGTCTGTCGACAAATACTCGCACGGTGACCCACACGTACACGCACACACACGCACGTCACGAAGAAAAATAGTTTTTAAAACTCCCATAGGGAGTTTCTAACCACGTGACACGCACGTCACGACGAAAAATACTTTTTAAAACCCCCATAGGGAGTTTCTACCCACGTGACCTAAAACTCCGTGGGGGAGTTTAACAAGGTCATGTCGTTCATAAACTCCGTCATTAAGCAAGGGGCGTTTTACGACGACATGTGCCGACTTCACTCCCGCTACCAGGGAGTAAATGATTGGGGCATGGGAGTTTTGGGGGAGGGGGCTCATATGCTGGAAAAAGCTCCCATCTCGGCTAATTTTTGCTTACAGTGCAGTGCATGAAATATATAACATGCACATAATAATAAAAAAAAAATGTTAGACAACCACGTGCACTACCAAACAATACTTTTTCTTGTAAATGTTGTATATTAATGTACTGCTTGAAAAAAAATCACCCGTGTGTGTGCCCCTCCAACCTCGTCTTCTCACACTATAGCTTTTCGTTTCTAGTATATCAACAAACGTTAACAAAATTCCCAATGAGCAGTTAATCAAGCTGGTTTATTTCGGTTTGAACATTTTGAGAGGATAACGCTGGATGTCATTAATAACAGACGCAAAACTCCCAGGAAGTGTTCAATATAGTCCCTTTGGTCCCACATGCGACACTAAAACAGCAATAAGCGATGTCCTGCGCGCGAAATGACGCCAGTGTCACGAATAATGTTAACATAGCTTGTCGGTCGACCAATTGAATCCTAGCCCTACAACCTGTACAAGCTATTGTGGAGCTTCGCGATAATTTTTACAATTATAAGTCGAAATGCAAAATACTGAAAGTGTGCATTTCAATACGGTAACATCAGGGTCACAATGGCAACTGGCAGAGCAATACTTTGCGTACGAACAGAGACGGAAACTACACGTGCCTGTAATGACGTTAGCATCGATGTGTTTGGTATGCAGAAAGGCGCCTGCGTTGCCGCTGCGGCAGTCGGTTGCGTGCAAGAGATGCGCCATCATGCACTCGCCAGTCACGATTGCAGCTGTCGCTGCATCCCTGGTGACCATGAAAGGTCAGTGGATATACACTATACATTCAGAAGTAAGCTAAAAAACTGCACTCCTGCCGTGCTCATAAACGTACTTATGCTGCGGGACGCCTGTGGACATAAAGGCAGCTATGCCGTAATCATGCACTTGACAGTGGCGGTTGCAGCCACCCCTGTACCCCTGGTGACAAAAAAAGGTCAGTGGATACGCACCAAACATTGAGAAGCTAGCAAGAAGCTTCACCGCGGCCGTGCTAACTTGATCTCCAGCAAACCAGAGGGTTGTAAAGCACTGAGCATCGAATTAAAATTTCGACGTAATTGCTTTCTTTGAGTCACTAGTTTTTCTAGGACCTCTTGTATATTATCAGCACTATTTGTGTCGTGTTGTGTCGTCCTAGGCTCCTGGTTGGCTACGATGGCTAAAGCGACGCTCCAAACAGGAGTTGAAAAAACCCGGGTCTAAATTTTTTCGTTCTCAAGTAAACACTGTTCCTTTCTTAAATAATAAAAAAAATGTGGGGTAGCGCATGCAGCGAACGATGTTTTTATCACTGTACCACGTATGCGTATGGGCATAAGCGTGCGCACGAGGGGGGGCGGGGGGGCCGCCGCCCTAGTCACCTAAGAGGGGGGGGGGCGCAAGGTCAGCCCCATACATTGACATAATAGGGAGGGGGAACGCTGCGGCGAACCTCCCCCCCCCCCCCCGAAGGGGAACCCTGCGCACGCCTATGCGTATGAGCACTAGCTGGACAGCATTTCGGTCATGTGACATACGGAATCAATGTTCCAATAACAGTGACTTGATGGTTTTCAGGGGGTCAGGTGACTTTCAGTACTGTCGCGTATTGCCTTCTTTCTGTATCAATGATCAAAGCTCATTTCCTTCAAAAACAAAAATTAAGCGTTGATGTGCTTCTCACAATGGGTTATTTTTGTTCCCTGGCTTTTCGTGAGCAAAGATGGGAGGTACGGTCCAACATAACGGGATTTCAACTGCCATTATTGTGGAAAACCTGCGTATTATAACCCTGAAATATCGGGCACTGACCTCTGGTAAGACCTCCCGCATGTATTGTTTGTATGCGTCCCTTGTTACATCTTTCGCTGTGTCCCGATTAATGCACGAATGTTCCAATAAGCGAACTAGCAGCGCTTGGTCCATGTGTGTCCTGTTGTCCTGTGGTACACGCAGTTTATCGTATTCTTTTAAGTAGCCCGTATTTCATCGCCAAGTGCCCCACTTAATATAGCCATTCCTTTAGGCGGAAGCTCGAACACGATTCTCCTGTTGTAGGATACGCTGTTCTTCGGAGGAAGGTGGCGTTGGGTTACACGTACGGTAGTCCACACGTGTTTATTGAGGCGTCACCTTACTAACACGCCGGAAAGTATAAGGGAAGTGGAGGGAGGGACGATATATCGAGCAATATTGCCGAAACCTGTACATACGGAACTTGACATCAACGGATGTCGTTTTCTTTTACAGCTTTTGCTGGCGGATACGTCTTCGGCATTCGTTGTGGCAACCAGTGGCGTGCTCAGCCGCCCCAACCTCGCTACTATCGCCGAAGGTTAGCATGCAACCATGTCTAGGCCGTGTCATTAAAGCACTCGAGGTATTTAAGGCACTAGAGGTATTTAGAGCACTCGAGGTATTTAAAGTATTTGTGGTATTAAAGCATTTGTGGTATTAAAACATTCGTGGCAGTAAAGCAGTCGATGCATTAAAGCACTCGTTGCATTAAAGCACTCTTGGCTTTAAAGCACTCGGGGCATTCTCACGTGAGTGCGTTTAGGCCGTCCTTGCTTAAATCGATGTATGTACGAAGTAGGCGCGTAGTATTTGTCGTTTGTGCCATTCCCCTGGGGTGGTGAGGTAACGCTTACGTGCCGATAACTTACAACCATGTGGGATTCGCAGATTGCTAATAAATCCAGTACACAGTTAGGAACAGTTGAATCACGAATGACCGTAAGGCGCCTTTTACAGCGAAAGCTGTTACGGTACAACAGCCGACTGTAGTGGCGTAGTTGTGAACAGCTTTCGCTCTAACAGGCGCCTTACTGGAATTAGTGATTACACCATTGCTTCCTATTGCTATTACTAAACAGCATCGCTAAAACCATTGCGCGCGAGTGTATGCAATTGGCTAGCGAGGATCACATGCATGGTGCAGTAAACCCGCCGCTAGATTTAAAATGCACGTGGTTACACTTCATAGGTCAAACATGCCGTTCTATCGAACGCCTTGCCTCACGCGATTACCAGCGGGATCATGTGGTCGTGTAAATTCCACGCCGCTAGATTGAAAATTCGCGCGGTTACACCTCTGTGGTCAAAGCGAGATCACGTCACCTGCGGGCTCTGGCCATGGCGTTTCAGCGAGCAGCTCGCCTCACGCGCAACGAGTATTATAGCTACCAAGCGACGTCATTAAAGCATCGACTGGTGCCCCAACATGGCGGCTTTGATGACTTCAAGGGATCGCAATCACGTCACGGCTAGCCTGTTTCGACGTGATAACGACGCTGCTAGTGCGTGAATAACGAAATACCCTATATACGTACGATGTATTGATAATGACGTGCCCTCAGAAACTTCGCCTTCCGCCATGTTGGTACTTCGACATGGCGGTGTCAGTGAGTCAGTGCAAGCAATTTAATGTTCATTCGTTAACAGTGGTTTTTGAGATTTGTAGAGTGCCGTGCACAGGGCAGCCCGCTTCAAGCGATGCCCTTTTTCCTGTGCAGGCCGCAACGAGACGGCAGTGCTTCCCGCTGTGCCAATCGGTCGCGTGCAGCGTGGCGGAGCACGTCAGGAAACTCCGGCCCCGCGCTCGCCGCCATTACATTTAGAGTGAGTATGCAGTGGAGCAGTCTCGAGAGCTAGTGCGTACAGGTGCCCCAAAAGTAAAACGGAGCGCGCGATCTGTGGCCAAGCTACGCAAAACTGCATGCCAGCGTGCTCTATCAGAGAAGTGGTTCTTTATTTATAAATGGAAGTGATGGCTCTATCTTCTGGCACTAAAAAATGCGGGTGGCTACGCCACGCTAATTCCCGCACTAGTCGCCGTGCAACTACTACTACTACTCCAGAGTGGCCAGTTCCACTAATAAAAAAGCGGATTTTAGGCTTTTTCTCGCAGAGTCGCTCGTAGAATTTTCCCAGTCGCTTGTCGCGTTTTATGCCGCTTATTTGCATTTTGCCCAGCAAACATTGTTACCTTAGTCCTGATCGCGTTCACCAATAGCGTGTTGGTCGGTGGCTATGAGTAGTTGATCGAGTGCGGAAGTTAAACTTACGTTGAGGGAATCAAGTAACGTAATCAAGCACTGGCGAACGGGATTCCACTGAGACTCCTAGAGACAACGTTAAAAAGTAAAAATGTGCTTTCGTTCGCAGTTGCACGTGTTTTCGCTGTACAAAATAATTGATTTTTTTTCAACTGCCCTTCGTATTTGTCTCATCTTTTAATTATATAATCACAAATGTTCATGAATGAAAAAAAAATCAATAAATTCGATAAATGAGTATTTGCTCGTTAGCTCGGTAGCATCTGGCAACTCTGACTACAACCTATACGCAGTTCCTAATCGGTAAAAATAAAGTGCATTGCCTTATGAGGGAGCCGGAGACTTGTAGAGTTTCAGAAAACTTTTTATTGAGACAACGTTGAATCAAAATACGAAAAAAAAATGCTTTCAATAAGTGAAAAATCTATTAGTAAACCTCTGTTGGTGAAATTAACGACTGGAGTTTAATAGTGACGTTTAAAAAAGCTCCTTACCGGTTAACTACTGCTGGAATTTCGCGGCAGTCCTAGGCAAGCACCTTTCCTTTATTTTTATTTACACATACTTCAGCCCTGTTCAGGGATATATGGCAGGAGTGGGGAATGGCACAGTTGTACAGGTAGCAACACAGGAACGAAATATAAACAAACAAAATGAATGTTCAGTGTTGCGTCAAGCATGACGTCTTCCTTTACTTTTTTTTTTTCAGCTGCTGTGGCAATGGGTTGCGTGCAGCGGTGTCGGAGGCCGCTGGTACCGTCGACACCGCCTTCTTGTTGGAAGGTGTCACCAGTGGTGAGTATACTTAAATATCTCGCCCATACAATTGGCACCACTGTTGCCGTCACTGGGTCATGCCAACGTGCACCTTCATTTTGAGAAATGTGTTTTCGGCAGAGGCCAACTTAATGGCTAACACCATTAAGGGAGAATGCGAGAGCGTGCGCACTTAATATCCGTCCGTGACGTCACCAAATTTTGGCGGTGTCGTGACGGCACAGGATCACACCTTCGCTGCCTCACAGGACGACGCTATCGCATGATTATCGTCTTGACACGCTTCCAGGTTGATGAGGTATCTTGAGCCTTTAGTGAAGCTATCGAAACTATTTTTAGTTAGCATTAACGAAAGAATTGTGAAATTGAGAGAAGTGTTTAAGTAGTTTATATTCAGCTAGCATCGACGCATTTCTTCTCCTTGCAGACTGCGCCGTTGTCGCGCCGTTTCTGCGGTATGGCTGTGGCATTCGGTGGCGTGCTCTGCGCCGTGATGTCCACGTCAGCCCAAGGCGCATCGGTCACACATTCGCTGCTATCACCAATGGGTTAGTGTGCAATAACTCGTCTTTCTTTTAGCAAGTGCTCTGGTGTCATATCTATACATAGTGTTCATGTGACGTCACACAGGTTCTCGGCGCTGGGTACCCAGACATGGCGGCCACCTGGACTAATTATCTCATTAGACAGTGTCAGTGCAGGAGAGGACACAGTCGTTCCGTCCCCGCGCGTTCTTCTTTTCGCCAGACGCGCCAAGGGTGAACACAAAGGAACGCGAGGGGCACCGGCACTAATCTGATTTCAGTTTCTTGATCCGCGCGCTCGAGTAAGGCTTCACGCGGCGTGCAACCAGCTGGTACCCAAATATGGCGGCGACGGTGACGTCAATGCGCACTATGTATTCAATATATCTGTTGAACCAGTATAGTTCCTTAGTAAGTCCAAAGGGCAACTGCAGATAACACAAGCGTAATCTTTACGTCACGAGACATTCAGGCACAGCGATTGGTGGGAATTGCCGGCGCCGAGTATCGGCGGTGCCGAGCAAGCGTTGCGTAAGGGGCATTAAAGCCTCAAGCTATCACCGATGGTTAGCGCGCAATAGGTCACCTTTATTACATTCTTTCGTTAGTACGCACTCCGCCGCGGTAGAGCAGTGGTTATGGTGCTCGGCTGCTGACTCGAAGGTCGCGGGTTTGATCCCGGCCGCGGCGGTCATATTTCGATGGAGGCGAAGCGATGTCAGTGCTCGTTAAAGAACACCAGAAGGTCGAAATTTCCCGGAACCCTCTAGTACGGCGTCTCTCATAATCATATCGTGGTTTTGGGACGTAACACCCCAGATATTACTATTCCTTAGTGCGCAAGTCGTTTAACGTGACGTACTAACATAAGGGTTTCAGTAGTGCGGCTAATGCCGGTGGTTGTGCTGAGCTTCCAAATCGGCAATGGCGGCGCACAAGGGCCCTCTGTCCAGAAGCGCATGAAATATATTACAAAAAAAAAAAGTCCGATGTTGTCTTCATATCTGCACCACGTCGAATGCCTATGTGCGCTAGCTGGACATTTCGGTCATTTGACATATACGGTTTAATGTTCGAACGGATACATGACGGTTTTCAGAAGATCGGTGACCTATAGATCTTTTCCGTATCAGTGATCCAAGTTCATTTTCCTTTTCGTATTTTGCTGGCTAACGCAACTGCCCCAATAATATATATGCAGCCTGCCCTGCCCCTCGCGGCCTCCAGGACAACTGCAAGGCCAGACGGCCAATCCTCGGCATTGCTTGCCGATGGCCGCGGAGTGGCCGGTCAAGTGCCAGCTACCCCTGAAATGTAAGTGGGCTATGACATGAATCGTGGCTGGGCTAGTTAATACGTGGTCATTGGAGTACACGAAACTCGTAGCAAGCTCAGAAGGGCAGTCGCTGTACGCTTTGTCTGGATCGTGGCATCTGTTAACACCATTCTCGGGCTGTATTTCGCTGCGTCGTGATATAGCGTTATGTCACGGTAGCGCAACATCCCACGACAATGGGGCATTGCGACAGCGCATATAATTTAAAAGATATATAGACAAGACAGGGCAGGGGGGAAGGCAACAGCTCCATCATAGCCCCCCCCCCCCCCTCGCCCGGTTAGAGTCCATGAGACAACTGGTTTCACGATGGATGAAATAAAATTAAAAAATACGATAATTAAGCGATAACGTGCTCACAATGGTATATTATTATCTGGCTTTGCGTGAGTAAAAGTGGGGGACGCACAGTCCAACATCAGGTAGGACTTCAGCTAACATCATTGTGATAAACCTGCGCACTATAACCATGCAATATGGGCGCAGACCTCTAGTATAGGACATCTCGCATGTCCTGTTTGTATGCGTCTCTTGGCAGGTCTGACGCCTGCCAAGAGTAACCGCCAATGATCGTATAGCTTAATGGGCCTCTTACCCCACGTTGAAAGACGAGGGAGTGGTTTCCTCCTCGCCTTTGCTACCACGGAATGAAGCCATCGCACGATTTATTCTTTTGTTTTTGCATCACTCGTGTTGACGCTGCCGATGCCGACGGCCACGTTTCGCGTTTGATGATGATCGAAGCCTTTCGCCTTGATATAAGGATTACATCTCGTAGTGCGTTACTAAAACCGCTGGTTACATAAAGAAATGTTAGTGTAGATAGTTTATATGCGTTGTGTCCGGGCAGCTCGCATCGACGCTTTTATTTTTTCTTCTTTGCAGACTGTGCCGTTGAGGCACTGTTGCGCAATCGCTGCGGCATTTAGTGGCGTGCTCTGCGCCGTGGATGTCCACGTCATCCGAGGCTCGTCGATCACTCCTTCGCTGCTATCGACAATGGTTAGTGTGTGATAACTAAGTGACCTTGCTTTAACGAGTGTTCCTTCCTTTCGTTAGTACTCGAGTCACTATGTGGAACAACGCCTGCTTGCCACGCAGAAAGCCTGGGTTCGATTCCCACTCGAACTGAGATGTGCATTATTTATTTATTTGCATCTATTTTTCAATTTTTCGCACTTGACCAATGACGGCGACGCCGCAATTTCTGTGAAACGAGCTCTTCAACGCCATCACGCTAAAAAAAAGGGAGGATGGGGGGTGGGGGTTGCGTGTTATGAACTCTCAACCACCCTGGCCACTCGCCGTATAACTCTTATGCGAGGCCTTGTCTACCCAATTAATGCGCGCAATTCCGCAAGTGTCCCACTATGTAAAAGTTTGTCATGTTCAGGACAGCTGCAAGGCAATGCGGACGATGCCAAATAACTCTCGCTGCCGAATCCGCTCTGGCAATCGGCGGCGTGCCACGCAGTCACGTGGGGCGAGCAGGCTACGACGTCAGTTGTTCACGTAACTATGCAGTTTATATCGTACGAAGCTCGCGTTCAGCTGCAAACCCACAGGAAATCACGACAAAAAAAAAAGACGCAAATATTTGTGATTGTGCGGGCGGTGCTCACGCGTGACGCAGGTAGGTTAATGAGGGCAGAAATACAAGAAGCGTGCTTGTATGAATGAAGTGCCTCGGAACATCATCGTTAATAAGCTTAGCATTTTAGGCAAACACGCTAGGGATGCAAAGCTGCCTTTGACTTCAGCGACATATTTCGTTAATTTATAAAAACGGCATTCATGTCAGCGCAACGCTCAGCTGAGCAAAATGTCGATAGCATCCATGCATGGCATCTCTCGGACGCAATGTTGAATTAACTTACCAGCAACATTTATTTGTAGCCAATTAAAATAGTGGTATAATGACTAGTTTTTTATCATTTACACTTAATATAATTTTTAACATGCAACAACATAGAAATAAGAGCATAATTTTTAGCTTGGCCTTCGAGCCACATTTGATTTACAGAAAACTTCAATAAATGAGTAAAATAAATAAATAAATAAATAAATAAATAAATAAATAAATAAATAAATAAATAAATAAATAAATAAATAAATAAACATTTACTTACGGCAAAGCCAAGAGCATTAGAGGAAAGTGGATGAAACACAAAGAAAAAAGTAAGAAAACAGGTGAGTAAAAATGAACAATGAACAGACTTCCGACAAATTGTGCAATGGTGGTTATTGCTTCACGGAAACGATGGTTATCCCCACTTGAATGGTAAGGAAGGTGATTTCGCTCGTTTGCTGCGCTTGGTAGGAAAAGCTTCGGTTTTACAAAATAAAATACCTATATACTTCAAAGCAATAACCAAAGCGATGGGACATATAGTGTGGTAATAAAATGTGTCGTCAAAGGGCGCTGTTATTTCGATGCGCTGTTAGAGACGAGAGAAAAAAAAGGCTGCATTTTGTGGCTGTTATGATAGCAGTGCGATTGGAATTAGAAAGAACATTACTTTTCTATGAACATATATTCATATATTCACAAGGATTAGCCCAGATAACACAGATTATGATAAAAGAATCCACACGAAGTGAATGATGACAAGTGGGTGAAGCGAGGTCCTAAGGTCCATAATATTTACGTTGAAGTCGCCGACTAGTAAAAAGGGTTTGTGCTTGTAGGTGTTTTATATTGTTCTGTCACAATTATTATCGACATTAGTGTATACTTAAACCTTTTTTTTGTGTCTCACATATGTTACCCGAGCGTTTCCCCATATAATGTAAATTGAGTGACATAAAGTGACATAAAGAGTCGACGGCAAAGCTCGGTCCTAAGGTCCATAATGTCTAGTCGCCGACTAGTATAAAGGGTTTCGTGCTTATAGGTGTTTTATTTTGGATAATTGTGCGGTTGGACTTAAATCGTAATATCCTTTATGTATATTAAAAATATTAGTCATAAGTACGTACAACTGCGAAATTAACGTCCGCTGCGGTGGTGTGGCGGTTCCGTAGCTCGGCTGCTGACCCGAAGGAATGCTAGAGGACCATATGCTGTACGATGTCGGTGCACGTTAAAGAACATGTACCAGATGGCATATCTGGAGCCTTCCGCCATGGCGTCCCTTATAATCATGTCGCGTTTTGGGCAGTAAAGTCCCCGTTACTACTACTAACGGCGAAATTAACGGAAAATTCTTTTTTAGGAACATTTTTTTCCCTAAAACATTAAAAACACTTGTTTGGGCCCTAAGCCGTTTCTTCATTATCGGATTGTTGGACCACAACCGGATCCCCTAGCATTTTCAGGTGCAAGAAAGGACGTGCAGTATTATGTTATAGTTTCTGCGAGTTCTAGCAATAAATACTAATTAGCATATAATTACACATTTACTATTCTGCGTTCAGTCATATGCTCAATTTCTTGCAAAGAATCGTCGATTATGCAGAAGGTTCAATTCATCCTATAGTATGCGCAAGCCAGGTATATTGCGAAAAGTTGTGGCCACGCAGGCCCGTAGCCGGGGGGGGGGGGGGGGGCTATTTCGAAATTCGGATGGAGGGGGGGTGTTTTGCCAAGAAAAAGTAATAAATATAGGTGGTTTTCAAGGTTTTCAACAGGTGCCCCCCCCGCCCCCCCCCCCCCCGAAAAAATTTCTGGCTACGGGCCTGTGGCCCACGTATAGGTGGATGTTGCGCCTCATTGAAGCACAGAAGCCCTTTTGAAGTACAAAAGCGGTGGTTTCACGAATGGAATAAATGGTCTCCTGTGTCTTGTAATAATCTTACTATAGCTCCATTTTCCCGACGACATTGTCGTGCCGTTGTACTAATCTTTCATGACGTTTTCTAACATTGCCCCAATTGTAAACGCAGATTGACTGAAAGACGTCCGCTGTGACAATTAGTTGCGTGCCATGGTATGACCTTCTCTGCTCGTCAGGCAGCAGTGGCGAGGCCATTGGTGAGTGTACAGTCGAATCCGCATGTGTCGAATTCGGAGAGAAAAACGGGAATCGGTTCCGTACATCGGATAATTTGATATACAGCTGTTAAAGGGTCCCTGCGACACAAATCGACCCCGCGTCAACAGGGAGACGGATAATGTGATAGTTGCGTTGTCCAGCCACATGATGGTGTGATGTGGGCACTACCATGGTTGCTGGAACTCGACTCGCTTGAAGGAGTCGACCACGACGTAGGGCCGACACATACCCGTTGCAGCGTGTCAGCGCGCGTCTTTATGACGCGGCGCCGCGCCCTCTCCCTATGGAGAGAGAGGGCGCGTAGCTTCGCGTAGCCACGTGCCCTCTCTCTCCATAGGGAGAGGGGCGCGGCGCCGCGTCAAAAAGCCACGCGCTGACGCACAGCAACGGGTACGTGTGGTCAGGCCTTTAGAATGTTGAGCATCACGTCGAAGATCCGGTGGGTGTAGATCGCGCACGCTACGGGCTCGTTGTTCACGAGCTCCACACTCTCAATGGCGTTGAGCTTCTCGATTACGCGTTAATGCGGGCGCGTCCTTCGGGTCCCACGCGCAGTCGTTCTCGCGTTTGCAGCAGCCACAAAGGCGTCTCTCATAATCACATCGTGGTTTTGGGACGTTAAAACTCAATTTGAGATTATAGTTAACCCGGCATGTCGTAAACCCCTTTGGGTATACCGCAATACCGTGCAAGTGAAGGAGGGAGGAGGAGAAAAGTCAATAACCCCTGGTGATTGTTTCTTCCCCGGCGCTATCCAGCATTCTTTATCAATATAACCTTGTGCACTCATCGTTTTGCGCAAAAAAAAAAAAGAAAACTTATTACAACGTTAACTAACGACACTCTTGCTTGACCAGAACTATATACGCGCCTGAAAAGCCCAACAAATTCTCTCCACAGGGCTGCAAAGCGTCCAATTTGAATCGTTCGCCGGAATGCTGACGCTCGCACAGCAAGCAGCTTCATGGCTCGCGAGTGCGCCAGTGTTGCCCATATACTCTCGGGGCCGCTCGCGTGTCTATAAAGATATTCAAATGCGCTAAAATTTCGCCAGCTTGTTTGCGAACACAGAGCTTAATTGCATAATACAGGTTACGATCGAAAATTGGGCTTCATTACCTTTTTTTAAGATATCCCGGAAACGCCGTACGAGTGCATTAGTCGAGGGCCCCACTGGCCTGTGCAGCCCGCTCGGCCTGATTACCAGATCAGCCTATAGCTTTCCCGATCCGTTCTCGCAGCCGGAACTCCTCGGAACGTGTTAGCTTATAGACCCTCTTCATAATTGTAAAGCTAGCTTTCCTGCAATGCAGTTTGCCCTACTAATGGTGGCGGCTGGTCACTTACTGCAAACGGCGCGTTCGTTGAGCAGTTTGCTTGCCTTATGGCACGGAAAACGTTCACTGGGCTCCCTTGATATAACCACGCATGATCGAAAAGCCATGGCACGTCCCACTAGGGACCTGCTCTCCACTTGAAGGACGACAGGTGCCGCCATTAGTAGGGCGAAGATGCAGCACAGGGAAGCGCACTTGCAGTTTATGAAAAGGGGTCTATAGCCGGCACCAGTCCCCAGCTTGTCCAAATATTGAGTTTTAAACGCGATAGCGTTAAAGAGCTTGTTTCCAAGAAATGTCGGTGTCGGCGTGGTTGGGTTTGAGTGAAAAATCATAATCTTGTCCATGACCAAAAAAATCAAGAAAGATGCAGATAATGAAAACTTCGGTCAAAGTGAGAGTCGAACCCAGGCCGTCTGCGTGGCCGTAGGCGTGCGCACGAGGGGGGCAGAGGGGGGCGGCCGCCCCCCCCCTAGTCACCTAGGTGGGGGGCGCAAATTCAGTCCCATACAGTCACATGTACATTCCATTATACTGGAACGCGCTTATACTTCATCGTTATCACGTGTAGTGGGTTCATTCCACTATACTGCGTCATCGTCATTTTTATCACGTGGAGTGGGTACATTTCACTACACGTGGCTACCTACCTACTACTACTACTACTACTACTACTACTACTAACTACTAACTACTAACTACTACTACTACTACGACAACTACAGAGGAGGGACAGACCCACACCCTAAGGAGCTTCGCCCGTAAAAATTTCGCCGGCATCTGTATACCGCTGGCATGCTACCCTGCATAGGGAGGGGAATGGGATTCTGTAAACTCATTTACTCTGTTATCCTCAGGTGCATTAGCACTCCATAAGCGGCAAATGAGTATGAAGTGCTTTCATTGGGCGCTTGTACATAGCTTTTCTTAGATCCGATTGCGTCCATCGGGGAAGGGGGTGTTGTGTGAATTTTCTTGATGGGGTGCATGAACGACACTACTTACTGCACTGATAATGATAATTTGCTCTCGGTACTAATTTACCAACGGTGAGCAGGTGAACTTGCCCAAGTTGTGAGCTGCCTATCCGAAAACGTGTTCTTCACAGCTGCGGCACAACGGATCTGCTTCGTCCAGTTCGAATGCCACCTGGAGGTGCGATCCAGCGCAAGAACAGGCCACCATTTCCGAAAACATGAAGAATTAAAACATTAAAAAGCGCAGTGACTTAGACGTTTACTGAATAAACGTTTCTCAAACGACGCCGTGCATTTGGCGAGTGTTGTCGCCAAACGCAAACGCTCAACGTGGCACGCCGCGCGCTCGCAATCCTCCAAAAAATACAGCCAACTGTTCAAAAATGCGTGAAATAAAACAATGTTTGTTTAGTATGCCTTTAACTCTGGTGTGTACGCCTTTTAACTCCAGCGCCCATTGCTACATGGGCTCTCAGTTGAGCTACCCGACGGAATCACGTGCCCGTCGTGTGGCCAGCAAGAAGTTTGGGCACTCCCGGCAAGTTCCTTGGTACGAGACAGTCTGTACACCTCCGCGCCAGTGTATCGATTCGTTCCACCTTCGACTATGCTTCCGCCTCCTCAGAGAGGCGGTTAGACACGCACAGTGCCTCAAGAAACGTGTCAATCCGCGACAGTACATGCTCACTACCGGGGAAGCCGCACCCTGTTTGTGCAGGTGACGTGTCGCCGATCGACATGCCTGGCGTGTCCCCGACCGGCGATGAAACACCTCGAACACCTCCTTTCGAGACTTTGCCACGAAAATACAAAGGCTGACTTCAAAGCCTGGACGCTGGGTTTTTGGGGTGTCGCACCTATTAAGGGGAGATAATGGCGGCGCCGAGGGAGCCCTCTTGTTAAATCGGTTCTGTGCTGGCCTGCGCATCAGCTTCTTGGCTTCTCCACAGTGCGTGGTTTGCTGGCGGCGTTTGGAAAACCGACACTCCGCAACAGGACTGCGTAGAGCGACAACGGCGCTGGATCTCCCTCTTTTTAGCGGCCTGCCAATTCGTTTCCCGAACAAAAGAGCGCGCGTCGAAGGGAAGTCGACTGGCCGTGACGGGAGGTTAGGCTGCGACGAGGTAATCTGCTTCCACTTTGCTGCTTCCACCACCTCGCGCGAATGTGCACTAATCCTCTCTTTAGTAACATATAGAATACTGGGCGAGTTAGTACAGATTCATGTCGAAGCGTAGCGCGAGGAAAACGGACAGAGTGAACGCACAGGACAGGCGCTAATCCTCCCTACTGTGTTGCAGCCGCACCTTGCCGTCCAGCAGTCTGTAAGCGATGTCATTGTGTTCTGGTCAGCTATAACATTTAAATGTCCTAGCTCTTTATCAAGAAGCTGCTCAGGCCACTGTTGGCCACTGGGATGGAGATCTCTAGAAAACGCAGACTTTCTCGGAAACCACAAGTTTGAAAATAAATCATCCATATCTGAGACGCGGTTCGGCGTCATGTGCACTCTTCCAGGTATGTTCGTAGGCTTGTGAGCCACTCGGATGCCCTCTTTTCTGAGGATACGGGCGATGGTTTAGCTGCCGCCATGGTCGTCGGCAGAATTTTCTCTTGGGGGGTGCAAACGACTGTTGCATCGCGGCTGGGGGAGGGGGGAGAGCACTGGTCTAGCTTGGGTGAGGGCAAGTGCTGGTGAGGCTTGAGGGGGGCAAGTGCCCCTTTTGCACCCCCCTGCCGACGCCCATGGCTGCCGCCTCGGACATATGGGCGAAAGAGGCATTTCTGCGTTGCGAAGGTATCGCAACTGCGTGGGAAGGTATCGTGGGAAGGTATCGCAACTGCGTTGCGATACCTTCCCACGTTTGCTAACGAGATGCTCAGTGAGCGCATGTTTCCGACTGCAGGAAACAATGTAACATTACGGCGAGAGAGCATGAAAGCAGGTCAGATTTCATTTTTCTTCTTCCTCAATTTTCAATGAAATCATTTGTATTCGGCAGTCGATACGGTATTCGTTATTTTTGGCCACTTTTAGGCACTATTCGATTCTAATTCGATTGGACATGAAATTTCACTTTTCTGACGCCCCTATTAAATACGGAAGATTTCAGCTGACAAGCCCGTAGGAACATTGAAGGAGTAGCACTTTCTTTGACGCCGCAGACCAAAACTGTTATTTAGTATTACCATAATACCTATTCGAGCTTGAAAGGGTGAAATTTTGTTGGAGGTGGACAGTCGAGCCGTGATAGCCACGCGGAGGAGGCGTGCTAGCTACGCGTTCGCCAATGCATGCATGCAACTTCGTCAGTCCGTCTCCGCGGGAGCGCCGCATGAATTTGTTCGGTTTTTGTTCGCAACATTCCTAATCTTCCATTACCTCTTGACATGAACTATATTCTGTAGATTTTTTTGTTGTTGTCGTTGAATTCTTCCATTTGTTCATTGCAGTGGTTCTGGGGGTAAAGGAACCTGCATCGGGTGAAAGGAGGAGGGGTGATCGCCGAACTTTTCTAGATGTAGCGACCCTCACTCCACGACAGGGGCGTAGGCATCAATTTTTTTTCGGGGGGTGGGGGGGTACCCCCTTGATCTAAAGTATAGGGGCCGGGCTCACAGATGTGGTCGAGTGTCATTTTGGGCTATGTATGCCATGGCAAGAAAAAAAAATTTCAGGGGGGGGGGGGGGGCGCACGGGCCCGCTGTGTCACCCCCTGGCTACGCCACTCCTCTTCTATGGCGACTTAGATGACAAACAAGTTGCGCCAACGCGAAAACGACGAGGCAGGAACGTCTCTGTGCGTGAAGAACGAAAGAACCTGCATGTGATGGTTTGATAACTATAATGTGATATCGCGTAAACGTCGCGTCCCCAAGTGCTGGCGCTTCACCACGGTGATTTCCGCGACGTCAAAGCAGGCCATCTATATTATTACTACATTGAACACGACGTCCGTGTTTCGAGAGGTGTGGATGTTGGATCAATGATGATTATTTCAGGGTAATTGCCGAAGCACTGCCTCCTGTTGAAGAAACGTCGCCTTCAGCTGATTAGTTTGGTGGTGCAGCAGTCTAACCGTAGCTTTATAGTCGTATTGCATCAAGATTGCCTGCTCCCCCTTGTGGTACGTGTGTTTGTGCGGCTGATTGTGAATTATGAATCAGTGAATGTGACTGTCAAGATATATAACGAAATACAAGTCAATAAGTAAATTCTACAGTGCTGCCCCCCCCCCTACCCCCCCGGAAACCAGATCACTGCCTGAAGGGTTTAAATATGAGACGTGCCGAGCCTGCAATAACTTTCGAAATGAAAGAATTTGTGGTTGTTGAGCACGTTGATCAGGAATGAGACGGGGGAAAACACTTTGAACTAGAGAACCACTCTGTGAATGAAACCACGCGTACAGACCTTCTAGAGCAGACTCGTTTTTAATAGGGCCACCAAAACTAAATATTTCTGTATTTTCTACTTGCGGGTTGAGTAGACTGCGCGATGGACAGGTTAATGCAGCGAGAATGGCTGTGACAGGGGCCCGCAGGACGAACGTTATTCAGCCTAGAAGATCCAGCTCGAACTTCGCGGGGTCACATGAACAAATTTCACACACCTCCAGACCAGCTGTGCACAGCGAATACAAGCCGCCGCCCAAGGAATGAGTTGATAGTGACCAAGGGGATGTTTGCACACCATTCTTGCCTGTTCAGTACGACTCATTGTTGACACCGTTGCAATATGCCAACGAAATGGTGCCTGACAAAACTGTTTTATTTACACAGTAGGACTTTAAAAACTTCGCTGAATCGACAGTATTTGAGCGGGCACTATTGCTTCGAAGCGAGGCTTTGTCCGCCATACCTCGTTTTTATTTTATTTCATTATTTTTATTTATAAAATACTGCGGACAAAAAGTACAAGTAGGGTGAGCAATATACACACGATACTGACTAAATAACAGAATGAAAAAGGCTGAAGGCTGAAAGGCGTTTTTTTACACAATTACTTTGGATATGAGGTGGAGGGTTACGACTTTAAAAAAGATAAAATAAAATAAAAAAAGAACAATTGAACAACTTGGTCATAATACAACTCTAAGGAAGTCATGAGAGAACAACAGTGTTTACACGAATGGTCACGGGCGTTGGGAAAATGCTTCGGTTAGTTTACTCCAATCAGCTATTGTTTGTGGGAAAAAAAGAGTACCGAAAAGTGTCAGTCCTTGCGAAGATTGGCGTTAGAGAGTGAGGATAGTGGTGCCGAGTGGGTCTGCTTAACTATGCTGCGGTGTCTAAAGATAGCCTATGGTTAACTATGTCTGAGAGAAACTCTAGTCGACCTTTTTTTTTCTTCGAATTTGTAATAATTCTATGCCATTTGCAGTTAGTAATGCAGTGGGGGGAGTCGGATGACAAATTTAAGTAAAGAAATCATACTGCTTTTCTTAGAATTCTTTCTAGGTTTTTAATGTTAATTTTTGTATGGGGATCCCAAACTATGGAGGCGTACTCAAGTTTTGGCCTAATTAAGGAAATGTAGGACAGGAGTTTAACACTAGGCGGGACAGTCTTGAGCTTGTGGCGGAGGAGGCATAATTTCCCGGAAAGCGACAGAGCAGGTGTTATTTATGTGCTAATTGCAGGATAAGTTACTCGTTAACGTTAGACCTGAATATTTGTAGGAGGCTACTTTAAGTAAAGGTTCTTCAGCTTAATTATATGTGTGGTCTAAGGGGACTTTTTCGCGCGTTATGGGGAGATACACACATTTATTTGCATTAAGAAACATTCTCCATTGTTCACTCACAAGAACACTTCAAGGCAAATAAGCAAATAATTCTACGCCACAGCTTCTGCCACCTTGCGGGATTGCGCAGAACTGATTTACAACATTATGTGCCCCTGTGCTGGAGTGTTCTAGAACACTCTACCTGTGCTTCGAACTCTCGACGAATTCGCCTTCGCGCCGCCAATTGCTAGCTTCCTGGTTAGCGTAATCGGTAGAGCGACCGTCCCGGAAAGGCGTTGTTTTCTGGTTTGATCCCCGGACCAGGACGAATTTTTCGGAAACTCAAAAAAGCTTTCTTTCTGAGAAAACCGCATGGATTTCCTCGTGGCTCCGCGCCACAAACTGGCGGTTCTCAATTATCCCTTTCTTAAGCAACTCCCCCCATCACAGTCACCTCGTGAAGGTTAACAATATGAGGCGTGTGATGCCTCCAGTAACTTACGAAAAAAAAAAAAAGACTTTTGTGGTTGGTGAGGGCGTTGGCCGGCAGTGGGACGGGGAAACACACTTTGAGCCAGAAGACCAGTCTGCGAACAGAAGCATTCCTACAGGCCTCCTATGCATCTCTGTGAGAAGATGCTCCCTTCCAGGCGCTCCTTTGAAGAAAGCGAAGGGGAAGATGGAGACCGTCGCAGCGGCAAACTGCAAGGGGAAGTGCTAATGCGCATTTGGTTCGAAACCAGTCGCCTCTGCAAAACTACGTACACAGACAACAATTGCCTGCTCATAAGCAGGAAACTCTTTCTTCTTTCCCGAACTTCTCGTCTCTCACTCCTTCTGACTTGTCAAAGCTAAAATCTAACACCTGACACGGAAGTTGCCGACCGCTACTGTCCTGCGCTGTCCATTGCTAGGCACTGCGCCGTGCTCCCGAAAGGGCTGCGGAAATTAGGTGCCTTTTTCCTCTTCCTTCTAACCACAACCACCACCACCGCCATTTCTTCCGTGGTGGAGTCACATGTGATGTCGTTGGGGTCATTCTAAGATTGCCTTTTTTGTGGAGGAGGGAAGCAGTCCCTTATATGAGGGTCGATCGCCTTGTCAAAGCATACGAGCGTGCGTCTTCAGAGGCAGTGATTCTCGAGAAAAAAAACGAGCTGGACTGTCGGCAAACATGGCCTTCGAGAGAACTCCCTTCTCGGGCTCTGTGATAAACTACGAGACTCCGTGCACGAGCAGCGAGGGTCGTCTGTGCAACATCTTCGGAGACATTTCCCTGTGGAACGAGCACTTCTGGCAAGTGGGTCTCCAGCTGAAGGAATTCTTTCCGGGCCAATTGTCTCTCGTAGAGATACGTCACGCCGACGTTCATCCGAAGTTATTCGAAGCAGAGGAGGCTTCAATGCTGTTATGCCGGTTGCTGTCGCATCGCGGCTGCGTAGTTTCGGTGCACCTGAACGACCACGTATTCAGCGATCAAC
Source organism: Rhipicephalus appendiculatus (assembly GCA_030522465.1). Lineage (NCBI taxonomy): Eukaryota > Metazoa > Arthropoda > Arachnida > Ixodida > Ixodidae > Rhipicephalus > Rhipicephalus appendiculatus. Next base: position 63,624 of record JALIZH010030813.1, on the reverse strand, counting down.
ACGAACTTATATGCGAGGCGTTGGAGGACAGTCCGTACCTTAGAAAGCTGAAGCTGTGCCGACTGGACTTGACGACGGACGCTTCGCAGAGCCTCATCGAAGTGCTCCCGCATCTGGAACAACTGAAAGAGCTTGAGTTAAGCCATGTGACTTTCGACCGCGCATTGCCCGAGTGCCTCTCTGAGCTCCTGACAACAACCCGGTCCCTGACGACGCTCATCATGACCGACCAGCGTATTATGGGTGAGGACGCGGACATCGTCCTTGGAGGACTCATGAAGAACGTGACAATCTCAAAGCTGTCTCTCCACACCACTCTTCTGAGCACGGTCTCATCTCGGTCTCGCGAAGATTTCGCTGAATATCTCAAGTGTAACAAGACACTGCGCATCCTGACGATGACTTCAAGCTCTGATTTATGCTTCTTCGATCTTCATCCGATCATCGAGGCGCTATTCTACAATAACATCCTCTCCGAGCTGAACCTGATCGGCTATACGCTAGATACTCTGAACAATGAGATCATCGCCGAAATGCTGAGCCGAAACGGGGGGCCTTAGAATGTTCCACATGGACAACTGCATCTTTAACGAGCACGACCCCCCACATGAACACCCGGGTGCCTGTATTCGGGAGCGGCTTAAGCTTGATTCGTTTGTGGTTGGCGGCACTCGAAAAGAACAATACGCTGGAGGAGCTGACCTTGGACCTGTCGTGGATCAAGCCGGAAGACTGCAAGTCCCTTCTTCGGGGCTGTCGCGTCTAAGACCTCCTTGAAGAAGGTCAATGTCCCTACATTCAGGCAAGACGATGCGGCCCAGATATGCCGGGCCGTTCAAGACACGCGTGCGCCGCAACGTTGCTTCATCGGGCAGCACCACGTCTGTAGGAGCACCGCAGGGGCGCTCCCGGAGTGCAAGGCACTGTCCAGCATCAGAATATCCCGAGGCACCAGCGATGAAGTCGAGTTGCTGCACACAGCATTGCATCTGCTGCCGACATGCAGTCACTTGAAGTCTCTGTGTCTCGAGATGAGTGGGCCGACGTTCAGCGGCAAGGTGAGCTCCATGCTTGCGCAGTACGTCATCGAGACGATGGCGCTTAGGGAGTTGCGGCTGGAGTTGTCCTCCAGAACCCAGAGTTCTGTCGACCGGTCCGAGTGGACGCTGCTGCAGGCGCTGTCCAGGAACAAGAGCATACGCAGGCTGTCACTTAAGGGTATCTGCATCATCCAGGGTGAGGCTCAAATACTAGCGGACACGTTACAGTCTAGCCGGACATTATGCAGTCTGTCCTTTTACCCGCAAGACATTGATGCGACAACCTGGCTTATACGAATGCTGTCCCCGAACATCTCAAGCAACTACATGCTCCTCGACATGCGCACTCATCGCCTGTGGCTCAGCGGTGTCCTGTACCTAATCCAAGACGTCGTGCGCCGCAACAACTCGCTCGTTACGCGGGCGGCGCACTTCGTCACGGGAAGAAAGCACAAGTACTGCGCGTCTGCTGCGGAGCTTATGCAGTTCAACCCCGGACTTGTGGAGAAGGTTCAAGAACTCGCTCCCGTCGATGAAAAACGAGGCCGTGTCGCTAATTAACAAGAGCCTGGAGAAATTGTCCGAGTTGGACGGCTTCATGCGCGCGGCAGGGGTGGTCAAGTACGGTGTGACTTGTCACAGCCGCGACGACGGTCAAAAGCAGTTGGCCGACCTCAGTCTGCACTCCTGGTTGCCCATAAGGCGGTACCTGAAAGTGAGCGACATCCTGGATCCAATGTAAGCACGGGACTCTTGTTCTTGTGTCGTAACTAATGTGGTCGGTGATATGAGTGCATGTGTGGTGTTTTCTTAAGGCAAGAATGTAGCTTGCTATGCGTATATGTAACATTTAGTGATGACTTCTGCTCGGGGTTGTGTTTGGGATGGGACTCTCGGCAAGAGCTGCCGATGAAAGCATCATTTTGAGATTTTTAAAAGTTATTTTGAGCCAGGGAGCTTTCAAATCAATTTCTAGGCTTTCATTGAGCGAGTGAGGTGCATCAGCAGTAACGTAATATAGCGATCCTTTCGGAAGGCTTTCTTTTAATCATCAAAGTGTTTCATTGTGTTGAGTGTGGGTTAAATAAATTAGGGCAGGCGATATATTGCCGATGTGTTATCGCCAGCGGATAAATCAATGGGAGTGTAGTCCGAATGACTCCTAACGAAGGGACTGAGATTTCGGATCTCGCGTTATATTGCTTGTCTCGAGCACTGTGTATATTGCGTGGAATTATGTGATTTTTCGCATTGTTTCGTGCATTTCCGCGTTGAATTTCCAGTGTTTCATGTTGAAGAAGCATGGCTCTTAGCGCACTAATTTCTACAATTAGCTAACTCTAGACTTTTAATTGTCTTGAAGCGTCTTGTCTGGGACTCGCATTTTTTTTTCTACCCGCAGCATTATCCATTCACGCAGGCACCACACAGGTACCCGAGCATGGATTTGACGTTGCTGTAAATATTGTCTGGTAAACAATCTAGCTGACATGTGGACATATCTGAATATGTAGCTTACGCCGAATTGTTTCTATGTCTAAGAATAATTTATCATAGTCCTCCTCGTGGAATGCGGTTTAGTGTTGTATCTAAATGCGACGCACGGCATGTTGATGTTCTTTTGTTTATTTGTATAATCATATGCATGTTTCAAAACTTCAAGTTATATTTAGGTCTTGCGTAATGAGCGCGCGTTATACTTCATTGCGTGACTTAAATGTGTATGGTTCTCTAGCCGTTTGGTAAACGCCCGCTTCCCGAGAGATGTGCATCTTGTTCCTCTTTGACAGTTATGTTTTAAAGAGGGCGTTCACATGTTCAAGTGATTTTTGTAACGACCGGTTTCGTAAGTTTTTTTTGTGGTTCTAACTGACGTGCTGTTCGCGAGCGTGTGCAAGTTGTAATGGTCTTCTTGTCTTCTTTATGTCTTTACAATTTGTGTGTTGCTCATAACCTGTGATAACGTGCTGTGCCGTGTGCTATGAAATGTGTGAAACAGTTTCATACTGTACTGTGTTTGATAATAAAGAAACAATGTCAACATATTGATTCAATACTCTGCCTCTCCGAATGGGGACGCTCTTCTTTTTTTTTCTTCCTTGTCACTGGTGCTAATAACCCTGCCATACGGGTAATTTTTACTGCTTCAATAAGTATAAGTGTAGTGTGATAGAATACATTATAGCATCGGACATGTCATTTCTTGAATATTTCGGCGCAATATTCAGTCTACGTTTAATAGCGCCCGTTTGAAATCCTATAGCATTCTTGCGCTCCTATCCCGACAATGCGGCACCGCTGGCCGCCATAGACACTAACAGGGTGACGTGATCTTAAGACATTGGAAATTGTAAACATATAGTTAACTTTCGCTTACTCTAAAATGATAGATAGATTTAAATGAAAACTAGGAAGTAACAGAATAATAATGCAATTTTTTAGCTCGTCCGCCTCGGTGGATCAGTGGCTATAGGATGCTCGGCTGTTGACCCGAAGGTCGCGGGTTCGATCCCGGCCGCAGTGGTCGCATTTCGACGGAGGCGAAATGGTAGAGGCCCGTGTACTGTGCGATGTCAGTGCACGTTAAAGCACCAGGTGGTCAAAATTTCTGGAGCCCTCCACTACGGCGTCCCTCATAATCATATAGTGGTTTTGGAACGTAAAACCCCACCTATTATTATTATTATTATTATTATTATTATTATTATTATTATTATTATTATTATTATTATTATTTTAGCTCGTGTTTGTGGGAAGACGTGAAGCGTTTCTACCTTCTCTCGCGCTTGGCTCGAACGTGCAGAGCAGCTGAGGTGCAACTTAGTTGTCCGTGTCCCAAACGCTGACGGCTGGCCATACGCTCAATGCGCAAAAGCCGACTTCGTTCTAACGCCGGTGGAGGAGTACGACTATACGGAATATGAGAGGTGTCTAAATGGCGCTCGTCCCAGCTTCTTGCCGTGGTTACAGTGTACCGTGGTGTCCGCGGTGGTGCCCGCCATTTCCAAGCCTGCTCCTATCTAAACGGACGCGTTACCAGCAATCGTGTGGGCAGTTTGCAGGCAGCATGGGGCCTTTGTGGAGACTGCGATACTGCGGAAAGGCATCAATGCGTGACCACGTTTACACAAATAATATTTTTGGATGGTTTACAGTTCTAAGCAGCACTATATGAAACTCGCCGCTTGATGCTGTCATTTTATGCTGCTGCCTGAAACCACTTTTAAACGGGCTGCGACCACTTGTTGGCGTGATAGTTTATTTTTGCAAACTGGGTCGTTTGGTACTGGCTCATCTTGCTCTGCGGGTGGAAAATAACGCATTCGCTCAAGCCTTAGTGTAGAGCAACGTACAAGCGACGGTCGAATGAACACATTACTTAGCATAGCTGATCTTCGGGAATATTTGCGAGGCGAAGCTATGCTGCTTCGAAATAGGCCACTATGCAGTAATAATAATGAAATTACTTGAGGACATGTCGACAGTAAAGATAATCCAGTTTATTAATAATTGTCGAATAAATATGTAATTGTTCTCTAGAGGTTTTAATCAGAATTCATGCTTTTAATTATCTACCGTTATTTCCCACGCCTTCTTTGGCAGACCTCTTGAGCGTAAACAAGTAAAATTGTCATTTAATACGTCTAAACAAAGCGAATGAATATATCACTCTTCAAATGAGGAAAAAGAAAACAAAAGCAGAATATCCTTAAGAATGTGCTCTCTTCAAAGCCGGCGTGTTTCAGTGGTCGAACAAGAGTAGGGGCACTGTCATCCAGTGTTAGAGCGAGAGCGCTTTTGCTGCGCCGAGAGCAGTCAGGAGCAGTTTCTAGTGCTCTCGCCTGAAAAGCGGAGTGGGCGTAGTATGGAGAGAGGTGACTTTTAAATGTCACATTCTCCGTATTCGTTTTTTTTTTTCACTCAGCGAACGCGCCGGCAATGGTTGCAACCATCTGTAGTTTGACACCACTGATGTTGGCCGCACCGTGTGTACGGGTGGCGACGATGACGGCTACGAAGTGTACGCAGGTATACGTTTGCTGAATGCGTCGTTGCACAAGCGTACTATGTAACAGCGAAATAGGATAATGGCGAACAGGTGACTCTCAGATTTCACGCGTATTTTGCTACTGTCCCACAGAGAATGCCGGTGCTTCGAATGTTTCGATCACATGGTCTCCCCCCCTCGTCACCCGCTCTCCGGAAGCGTGCCGCATTCCATTCCAGTGGCAGATCGAGTAGCCATGCTCAGGGCTCTGCCCCCCCCCCCCCACATCATGAAGCCCCTACTCCTGTTCTCTCAATGGAATTCATTCGTCATTAGAGCGAGAGAAGCAGTCAGGGAAGAAAAGTTTTGTAAGAAAAAATTCTAGCTGGAAAGCGTACTTACAGGTGTTTGCAAAGCGTACGCCGGGAGGCGCACTATTGCAATAAAAAGGACGCTTATAGTCATAGCAACCATCCATCCAGTGTCAATAGACCTCTCCCGGGGTACGTCACGGCGTGACGTCACCGGTGCACGTGCAAGGCGGCGGTTGGCAAAACTAAAGTCCCTAGATTTTTCCGTTTTACCTAAGTACCGACAACTGCCTCCTCTCCCGGCCATCTCTTACGCATGTAATTAATCTACGAAACGGAATACCAACTAGCCCGTACCCACACCCTGCTTCTTAGGTACAGCCGGCGTCCGCCGCCATTTTGTTCCTAAGTTGGAAGATTTACAAAGGCACGAACGTCTAAGTACATTAGCCAGGCATCTTTCAGGGGACAATATGCTAACGCCACGCGCCTTTCTTTCCCCGTCAGCTCCCCGTCGTTAGCGAGCGGGGGACGCGTTTCACCTGGTGCTGGAAGAGCGTTAGGAAAAACATGGCTACCGAAAACGAGCGTTAGCCAATGAGATTCGTCGGTGGCGCTTCAATGGTTGTCGATACTTAAGAAAGAAGAGGGAAAAATCTAGGGACTTTAGGTAAAACAACCCCGCTGGTAAGCGTGGTACAATGTTCTTTCCGAACTGCGCCGCAAACTGTGCAAGGACGCTTGGTTTGATGAACATACAAAGACTTCACTATTATATCAAATAGATCCGTTTCTCCGATTTACACCCAATCAAAAGATCGATCGACCATTTGGACTCGCTCTCGCACCGTCTACGATTAGGTGTTGCATACACACCTCACTTCTTATGCCGCATCAAAAGAATAACGTCCCCGCACTGTGACCCCTGTGATCATCCCGATGCGTCAAGCGGAGCATATTATTATAGAATGTCCGCAATATGATGAACAACGCGCTCAACTGAGTGATCGATTGAACCGCCTCGACAGACGACCACTTACAATTGGCAAAGTGCTTGGACCGTGGCCACATCCTGATAAACAAAGGCGCGCAGTGAGCGCTCTTCGTGATTTTTTAATGGACACAAATTTAGTGAACTGTCTATAGTTCTCATTGCTGCTTTCCATAGCGCTGAGACATTAATGAGCATATCATAATCAAGATGTAAGTGCATAATCATAGTGCATAACTCATGGTCAAGTGCACAAAATTATCTGTACGCATAGGCGTGCGCAGGATTCCCCTTCAGAGGGGGGCGAAGGTTCGTCGTAGCGCCGCCCCTCCCTATTGGGGCCGGCAAGTTATCTTTTGGTCCACTTTTCTTTCTTCACATTTACATCACAATTACTTCTAATAGCATCCCCTATACTTTCCTTGGCATCATTGTCTGTTAGTTCTCGTTAACCGGCGTCATGTGAAAATAGCCAAACGCTGCCAAACACTCGTCACTTCACTCCGGGGGGAAAACCGGGTTTCCTGGAGTTGTCGTACGAGCAGAGGCGTAAATCCATGAAGACCACAAGGGGGGACACAGATGTTCCAACGGCGGCCATTTTGTTTTTTACAAATATGCTTTATTTTTAATTATACAAAATTAAAATTATGCACTCACATTTAGTACTAATAATAATAATAATAATAATAATAATAATAATAATAATAATAATAATAATAATAATAATAATAATACAATAGAACGAGCATGAGTGTGGGGGCCCGGTGACAAAAAATAGCACTGGGCATCTAAGCGGCATCACATAGGGGGCATCTAAGCGGCTTCTAATACCAACTAGTGGGCAGGCGCTAGCATCTCTGCAGCTGCATCATTCGGGTTAAAGTATCCAATAAACAATGGCAGCAATTTTTGTTCTAACGCATAAAGGTAATTCCCATCGTGCGTACCGGCTAGAAGTACTTCGTTTCTGTTCATTGAAGGTGCTTCAGATTTCAGAGTTGGTTTTGCGAATTTTCGTTGTCCTTGACTGTCAAGAAATTCAGATGTGACGTTTGGAAGATAAATATCAAGGGGGACACTTGCATGGGGTGTCCGCCCCAGCCTGACCACAGAGGGGGTCAGGACCCCCCTGACCCCCCATGATTTACGCCACTGCGTACGAGCCGCAAGAATAGGAGCAGGCGAGGACAGGTTCTGTGTGCACTTCAAAAACGCTTCCCCGGTCTGCTGTATACGAAAGCACGCACCCAAGCAATTTCTGGAATCTTTCCTAATCTGCAGTTTTCCTGAGGACAAAAGCCTAACCTGCTGGCTAGCTCGCATGCACTGATGATGTTCAGTGAAACACGTTTTCTTTCCAGCCCCATGCGATTACATTCTACGTTGAAGGCGTGGCGGCTAAACTTAGCCACTGAGCTAAACTAGCTAAACACTGCAAGTTTGGAGAAGTAACCCATTCGACGTGTTTTGCCGCCACATTTGACGAACGTTCGAGATGACGTAAACAGCTAGATTTTTTTTTTTTCACTCATGGCGCCACCATCAAAAAACATTTTCGTGATTTATTATTTACAGAAAATGTTTTGTTCCAAGCATTGCTTCGTAAAGTTATTGAGTACTGGTAATTACAAACACATGTGCAATGCTTCTAAGTGCAGTGCGTCAGCAAACAGTGACTAAAGTGTGGAGCGGGTGCCACCGGAGTGGGAGCGCCACCCTAAGGCTAAACAAACGCGCAACAGTGCAATTATGCCAACAGTGTAATAATGAAACTTCCGATCTTCGACGACGTAGGCGGAGCAAGCAAATTAAAAGTCAGTACAATGTATCAAATTTATTTAATCACTCAGTGAAAATGTAGTAGCAAACATGCAAGCACTCAGTATACAAATAATGTACTAAAATAAAGCACTGAAATTTCGGCGGGACACACGGAAGAAAAAAAGTGCTAGCTTCAACAACAGTCATCATAAAGTGTTATAAACAAAGCAAGATTAAGCAGTGTCCGCATGCGAAAACCTTCAGCGTACGCAGAAAAAAAAAAATCTGTGCCTACTGTTCATCCACGATATCGCTCAGCTTAAGATAACGCCGCAGGTGCAGCCAGCAGTCACGATTGAGGTCAATTAGCTGCTTCTGACCGTCGCTGCGCCTGTGGCAACTCACAGTGTTCTTGACCACTCCTGCCAGGCGCATGAAGTTGTCCAACTCGGAGAAGCTCTTCAGGCTGCTCTTGATGCGGGACAAGGCCTCGCTTTCGTCGACGGAAGCGAGTTCTTGCACTTTCTCCACAAGTCCGGGGTTGAGCTGCACCAGCTCGGTAGCTGCCGCGTAGTCTTTGCGCCGCATACGCGCAGTCTTTGAGCTCATGACGAAGTCCGCCGCCCGCGTCACGAGCGAGTTGTTGCGACGCAGGACATCGTGGACGGTAAACCAGTCATCGCTGAGTATGCCCAGTGCGCCCACGTACAATCTGAGGAGGCTGTAGTTGCTCGAGACGGTGGCCGACAGCTTCTGGATCAGCGACGAGTTCGGCTTGTCGTTGAATTGGTGCAGGTACACGTAGCACAGGGCCCGGCTGGACTGTAACGTGTCCGCCAGCATCCCACTTTCGGTCTCGTCGAAGCAGAGGCCGAATACTCTCAGCCGGCGTATGCTCTTGTTGACGGACAGTGCGTGTACCAGCTCCCGCCTCGCTTCGTCGAAAGTGTCCCCGCTGCTGTTGACGCAGAAGAGCAGGTTCAGCTCCCTGAGTGCGGCCGTGCCCGTAACGTACCGCGCAATCGAGGAGCTGACCTCGCCTTTGTTCTCGTGGAGTAAAAGACGCAGCGATGTCACGTGATCACACGAAGGCAGCAGGCTCAGGGCGATGAGCAATGGTTCAAGCCCGCGGAAGTCATGCCAGTCTAGGCTGACGCTTGAAAGCTCCTTGCATTCCTTGAGCGTAACTACGGTGTCCTGAAAGACTTCGTGCGTGCCGACCAAGAAGCGATCCCGTAGTCCGGTCCTATGCATGGTCCGGAACTTATCGCCCACGTCCACCAGTCGAAACCGCTTGACGATCACCTTCTTAAGGGAGGCATTAGAAGCGAGTGCCCCGAAAAAGGACCTGTACTCGTGCTGGTTGAACGGCAGAGCCAAGGTTACCTCTTCCAACCTGTTGTTCTCGGTGAGAGCCACCAGGAGTGAATGAATCCCGCTGGAAACGTCGCGGCACAAGCGTGCAATCAGGTTGAAGCTCGTGAGAGCCTGGTTCTGGTTGAGCAGCCGCGTAATGAGCTGGATGTCGTCGTCGTCGAGCAAAAAGCCGACTAGGCTAAGCTTGGTCAGCGTGTTGTTGCCGAATAGCGCACCGATCATCGGACGACCCGCGAGGAAGCGGTGGGAGAAGAATGTGCCGACAGTCAGGGTGCGCAGTGTCTGGTTCTCGGACACGTAGTCGGCGAAGGTGACGGCGCACCGTGACGAGACCCGTGAATTTGGCGGGTAGTCGTCGTACGGGGTGAGTACAGACGAGCTGAGCGACAGCGTACTGATTGTCTTGTTCCGCTTGAGTCCCTGCATGAAAACGAGAGCGTCTTCCTCGTACCCGAAAATAATGCCGGGCATGTTGAGCGTCGTCAGCGACTGGGTACTCGCCAGGAACTCTGAGAGGTCCTCGATGAAGCCGTCTCCGTAGAATATGGGCCCGCATTCGAGCTCACGCAGACATGTCAGATGCAGTAGCACTGAGGCGTAGTTCCGAGAGGGGTCAATGTGCGTGAACTGTTCACATACGCTTAAGGAGAGCTTTCTAAGGTGCAGACTTTCGCGCAAGGCGTCGCATACGAGTTGGCTGTGGTGCAAGAACTTGTTCATGCATACATCTACAGAAGTGACGCAGCGGTGTTGCGTCAGCAAGTGGTACACGAGCGTGGCGGCCTCCCTGCAGTGGTCGGCCGTCGCCTTGCAAACGGACGCGTCGTAAGCTTCGACGAGAGACAGTTCGCCCGGCGAATCCTCACTCAGTTCGATGCCCACTCGCCAGAAGTATTTGTTCCAGAGGGGAAGGTCTCTGAAGATGTCGCACAGCCGACCCTCGCTGCTCGTGCATGGAGGAGGGTAGTTAATGCCGGAGCCGTAGAAACAATTCTTCGCCAGGGCCATCTTTGCCATCACCACGCCGACTCCTTCCACGGACTGGTCAATCAGATTTCCGCACTGATGCTAGACGTGACGCCGCTTCGCAAGCACTGTCCTCAATGCACCGTCGACCCCACGTAACTAGGAGAGGCTTCGCCCAGACGACCGAGGCGGGTCAGGCTCTGCGACTAAAGAAGTAGTCCCGTTCACGTTCTCGGCAAAGCGCTCTGTAGGCGGACCCTAGTGGGCAGTCTGGCTCGTGGTGTCAGTCTAGAGTGCACGCCGCAGAGTGGCGGATCCAAGGGGTGGGTGGGGGGGGACGATTAGGCGATCGACCACACCCACAGGCCACCGATCCTGCCCCCTCTCCCGGTACCTACTCGACACCAGTTTTTCGGCACAGGGAATTTTTCAGGCCGCTGCTACAGCGGCGACCTTGGCTGTCTGCTGTTGTGGCCGGATCTACATTTCCCGAAAAGGAGGGAGTGCCCAGGTATGCAAGGTGCCCTCCGCAGGCGACCGCGTGAAGCACGTCGAACGCGCTGGATGGATGGATGGATGGATATGGCTGTACCCTTTAGATCGGGCGGCGGCTAACGCCACCTAGCCGTAATACTTTGTGAACAAAAACTAAATTTATCTTTCTTTTTTCCTTTTTTCCCCTGTGGTGCTCAGAACGCCTGCTCTGTGTTAAAGTAGAATAGCAATACCTAATTCCCTTATTGGAGTTAAGAGTGAAATGAATTCCCAGCCAAGCCCGGTTTCCACATCTAAAAAACCCCCCAACCCGGCTGCAGATCCCCCCTCATTCCCATAATTTCGCCCAGCCAGACAGATTTCTGTCTGGGTAAGTTTGCCTTTAAAAAGTGAAGTTAAGAACTAGCACTTTGCAGTGACGGGTTTAATTTTCACTCGTGCCTTGATTGTAGCCACCAATCTGATAACCTCCTCCTTGTTATCTCTACCCGCTTAAAGTCTATTTTGCCCTCCCCTGTCCCTGAACCCCAGTGCTTTGAAAAATTCTGTGTCGTTATCCTGAACTATAGGGTGAAGTCGTTTACAGAACATTATCAAGTGTTCAGCAGTTTCCTCCTCCTCTCCACACACTGCATAACGTGTCTACCCCTTCGTATTTGGCCCGATACGTCTTGGTTCGCAATACTCCCGTCCTGGCCTCAAACAGCAGAGAACTACCCCGAGAATTATCATAGATCTTTTCCTTGGCAATTTCCTGCTTGAAAGTTCGATAGGTCTCTAGTGCTGACTTCTTAATCATGCCTGTTCTCCACATGTCAGTCTCCGTTTCCTTCACCTTCTTCTTAACCGATAGTTCTTTTTGATTTGGCCCCCTGTTGTTTTCTAAGTATTTACCTGTCAATTTTCTGGTTCTCTTCCTCCATTTTGTATCGACATTCCTCATGTACAAATAGCTGAAAACTTTCCTAGCCCAACGTTCCTCCGCCATTCCCCTCAATCTCTCCTCAAATTTTATCTTGCTGCTAGCTTCCCTGCCCTCGAATGACGCCCATCCCATATCACCTTGTACTCCCTGATTTGGTGTATTCCCGTGAGCTCCTAAAGCAAGCCTACCTATTCCACGTTGCTTAATTTCTAATCTTGCTTGAACCTCTGATCTCATGCACAGGACCGCATTGCCGAACGTCAGACCAGGAACCATGACCCCTTTCCAAATTCCTCTCACAACATCGTACCTATTGTAATTCCACAGTGCCCTATTTTTCATCACCGCTGCATTCCTGTTACCTTTAGTCGTTACGTATCTTTCGTGTTCCCTTAGGTACTCGGCCCCCCTTGCTTATCCATACGCCCAGATATTTGTATTTATCCGTTATGTCTAGCGTGACCTCCTGTATCCTATGCTCACTACCTTCATTATCATTAAAAATCATGACTGCCGATTTTTCCTTACTGAACCTCAAACCTAACCTATCTCCCTCATTACCGCAGATGTCTATCAATCCCTGCAAATCTTCCTTGTTGTCGGCCATTAGCACTATATCATCTGCGTACATCAATGCTGGTAGTGACTGTTCAATGAGTTTTCCTTGTTTGACGAAAGAGAGGCTGAAGCCAAGTCCACTCCCCCTCTAATTTGGCCTCTAATCCTTGTAGGTACATCATGAATAACAAGGGTGACAGAGGACACCCCTGCCTAAGCCCCCGTTTTATCTCTGTGGGCTCGGATACCTGTTTTTCCCATTTTATAACTACCTTGTTACTTTTATAGATATCCTTTAAGAGATTAGTAACTCCATCTTCCACACCTAGTGTGTCCAGTATTCCCCATAAGTCCTCTTGAACCACGCTATCGTACGCTCCCTTGATATCCAAAAATGCTAGCCACAGGGGCCTGTGTTCCGTTTCTGCTATTTCGATGCACTGCGTCAGTGAGAACAGATTGTCTTCCAACCTCCTTTGTTTCCGAAACCCATTCTGTAGTTCCCCCAGCACCCCCCTCATCCTCTACCCATGCCTGCAGTCTTTTCTCATGCTGCTGTTTTTTCTCATGCATTCCCTCCACCTGCCGGGATCTCCGTGGAAAGGAGCTTGAAAGGGTTGACGCTTGGGCAGGTTGGTGTGGATTCATTTAGAAATGTTAAGAACGTTTAGGAAGGGACGAGACAACAGGGTTCTTTGCGCTGTTAACATTTCTAAAGGAAAGGAGCTTGCTTCGGAGGAAAAAAGTGGGAGCAATGACAACTAAGCTGGCACGAGGGTAAGGAGGGCATTGCCTGCTGCCCCGGCGCCGATTTCACTGTGCTGTACCAGGTCTACATTCTTCCTTGCCCTCTTGCAATCCGCCACCACCAACAGGGGCGTAGCCAGAAATATTTTTCGGGGGGTGTTTACCGACCCGACCAGAGTAGGGGGGGGGGGGGGCTGACACTTGCCTTTCCACCCCCCCGCGCGTGTGCTTGTGAAGGAAGTAAGTAAAAAGCAGTGTATCGGAACGGAACGAAAACCGAAAACAAAAAACGAAAAAAAAAGGACGATATTTCTGACGAACGAAAACGTAACCGAAACGTTATCTATTATTTCGTTACGGAGTGAAACCGAAATTTTTTCAATCGTTTTTCGGTTCAAGCGGAAACTTGACAATTCGGAACAACCGAAGTCGTGTAACATGAGCAATAACGCACATCTCAGAGTACAGTACTAACGCGTATCACAATCAGGACTTCCAAAGTAATGATCTGTTGAAATTGTGCGGAAAACGAAAAAAGTGGCAACCAGAGATCTTTGTATTAACTCAAGTGGGCTTTCGTGTGCTTGTGACACATGCCAGCGTGGAGAAAGCATTCTCGGCGCGGAATTTTGTTTTATATGAACAGCGGTCTCGCACATGAGAGGTACGCTCGATGACGGGCTGCTTCTGAGATCATGCGCACACCATTGACGCAGAGCATTGAGCTGCTAAAAAAATTCTTAATTTACTTTTGAGAAAGTCTACTATTGTAGCGAAGCCTTGGAACTTCGAAATGGGTTGCACTCTCGAGCACCTTCTAGTGGGTCATCTCCAAAAAGGACGCCGCTCACGCTGAGAGTCCGTGCCTGGCCGTGACTGTCGCCATTACGCATTATCATAGGCGTGCGCAGGGGTTCCCCTTCAGGGGGGCAGGAGGGGGCGAAGGTTCATCGCAGCGCCCCCCCCCCTCCCTATTAAGTCAATGTATGGGGCAGAATTTGCGCCCCCCTCTCTTAGGTGACTAGGGGGGGCGGCCGCCCCCTCTGCCCCCCTCGTGCGCACGCCTATGCGCATTATCGCTGAGTGCCGGCAAATAAACACCTTAACAAATTGGTGGAGAGCGCTAGGTAAACACCTTAATACCTATAATTTAAAAGGACACTGCTTTGCGCTAGCTGATCTGTAAAATTCGTGGTACAATTCGTTGTGCTCCTCTTAAAAACGTGTTCTACCCCTACCCCACTTTCTTAAGAGGAGCGTGAGCAACTATACGACAAAACCAATATTTTTATCGTTACTCTACAAACTTTTGCACACAAATAAAAAACGTTACGAACCGTTACGGAACACTTTTTTTTTCTTTTTTTCATTCCGGCACTGAAACGAAACGGAACTTCTTGCGGTGAAACGAAACTAAAACCGAAACGAAAATAATTTCGTTCCGACATCCTGTAAAGTAAAGTAAGCGCCGTAAAATACAGTATGTACGACAGGTACAGTGGGCGTTCGGAGCAAAAGCATCTCGTCGCGCCATTGAATGGACTAGTCTTTGAAAACGCCGAAAAAGCATGAGACGATCCGCCCTATCGGGGAAGACAAGAGAGAATTTTAGTTTAGTGTGCGCAAGGCTGTACGTCCGCAACGTAATGCGCGCTGCGTACGCCGAGTCTGAGGCTGCCTCCTACAGCATTAGTTTACCGTGCGCCATATGCGTGCGCAGGGTTCCCCTTCAGGGGGGGGGGGCGAAGGTTCATCCCAGCGCCCCCCCCTCCCTATTATGTCAATGTATGGGACTGACTTTGCACCCCTCCCCCTGAGTCAAAGCGCCCCCCCCTCCCTATTATGTCAATGTATGGGGCTGACTTTGCACCCCTCCCCTGAGTCCAAGCGCCCCCCTCCCTATTATGTCAATGTATGGGGCTGACTTTGCACCCCCTCCACCTGAGTCAAAGCGCCTCCCCCCCTCCCTATTATGTCAATGTATGGGACTGACTTTGCACCCCTCCCCCTGAGTCAAAGCGCCCCCCTCCCTATTATGTCAATGTATGGGGCTGACTTTGCACCCCTCCCCCTGAGTCAAAGCGCCCCCCCCCTCCCTATTATGTCAATGTATGGGACTGACTTTGCACCCCTCCCCCTGAGTCAAAGCGCCCCCCCCACTCCCTATTATGTCAATGTATGGGACTGACTTTGCACCCCTCCCCCTGAGTCAAAGCGCCCCCCCCCTCCCTATTATGTCAATGTATGGGGCTGACTTTGCACCCCCTCCCCCTGAGTCAAAGCGCCCCCCCTCCCTATTATGTCAATGTATGGGACTGACTTTGCACCCCCTCCCCCTGAGTCAAAGCGCCCCCCCCCTCTCCCTATTATGTCAATGTATGGGGCTGACTTTGCACCTCCCCCCTGAGTCAAAGCGCCCCCCCCTCCCTATTATGTCAATGTATGGGACTGACTTTGCACCCCCTCCCCCTGAGTCAAGCGCCCCCCCCCCTCCCTATTATGTCAATGTATGGGACTGACTTTGCACCCCTCCCCCTGAGTCAAAGCGCCCCCCCTCCCTATTATGTCAATGTATGGGGCTGACTTTGCGCCCCCCCCTCTTAGGTGACTAGGGGGGCGGCCACCCCCACTGCCCCCCTCGTGCGCACGGCTATGCCGTGCGCAACATCCGAAGCGTGTACTGAACCAGAGCGTCAACTATCTTGCCTTTGAGTAGAGTTACTGCGTATGCTCCCTACAGGGACACTACCTGGATGGATGGATGAATGCTATGAGCGTTCCCTTCATAACAGGGGCAGTGACAAGTGTGCCACCAGGCTCGACAAATGAAGAAAAAAAATACTTTTTCCCCTTTTGTTTTAAAGTTGGGCTAATGCCTTAATTGTTTATTTAGATTAAATCTATCTTACTATAGGTTTAAAAAAAACGCAAATTATAGCCCATTTCTCTGCACTTTATGGCAGAATGTCCTTATTTTTTCCCACCATTTATTTTTGTCCTTTCTCTCCAGTTTTCTCCCACCAATACTCTAACCGTTTACTTTCTATCACGGGCCTGTTCAGCTTTCCATTGTCGTCCCTAAAACCCAATGCTTCATGTAGGCTCGTGCCCAAGTGTACACCTGGGTGTATATGGAATGGAATGGAAAAACTTTATTTTTTTGTCCTGCGGGACGCGCTTAGCGCGTAGTGGGCGTCTCCCCACGTAGGGACCGACAGGGGAATACCTGGCGGCCGCTTCGTGGGCCTGCTGGAACGGCCCATTTGCTGGTCGGCGAGAAGTGAGCTCTTGAGGGACCTCTCCCACTTGTCTAGACGCTGCGCCGTGCTCCCTATTGGGCTGCAGAAATTAGGCGTCTCATTCTTCTTCTAACCACCAACACACACTTGTCTGAGGTGGAGTCGGGAGGAGCGTTTCTACACTCCCAGAGCATGTGTGCAAGTGTCGCCGTGTGTCCGCACGAGGGGCACGTGTCGCTGGGGTACGCGTCGGGATAGAAAACATGAAGCTTGGCGGGGTTTGGGTACGTGTGCGTTTGTAGTAAGCGTAGGGTTAGCGCCTGCGCTCTGTTAAGTTTGGGATGTGGGGGCGGGAAAATGCGGCGTTCAAGGTAAAAGTGTTTTGTGATGTCGTTGTACGTAATGGGTGCATCCCGATTGTTCTCCAACTCAGCGAGATGCGGTTTCCCTGTGGCGGCGCGGTCGGTAAGTGCGCGCGCTGCGTCGTGGGCGATCTCGTTGAGGTTGGATGGGGCGCCCGGCACCCGGCCGAGATGGGCAGGGAACCAGATGACAGTGTGGTGCTTGAGGGTACTCGGGTCCGCGCTGCGGAGGATGCGTAACGCCTGGTCGGAGACGACGCCACGTTCGAAGGCTTTGATGGCCGGTCTGGAGTCGCTGTAGATACTGACTTCCCGTTTGCTGTCGAGCACACCTATGGCTATAGCGCTACTTGCTCTGCTACTTCGGGGTTTCGGGTGAGGATGGTGGCAGAGTTAAGAATCTGCTGCGTGGATGAAACCGCGACCGCGGCGAAGGCTCGGTTGTTGCGATAGGCAGCGGCGTCCACGAACGAGACGTCGTCCGCTTTCATGTCTATGTGCTTGAGAATGGCGGTCGCCCGTGCAAGGCGTATGCCTCTGTTGTAGTCGGGGTGTACATTTCGCGGAATGGGAGCGATCGTGATAAGGTCTCGGATTTCACGAGGAATCAGTGTCAACTCTGGAGGATCCCTGGCCGTCGAGGAGAAGAAGCCGAGCTCGCGTAGAATATGGCGCCCCGCCTTGGTGGTCGTGAGTCGGGTCAACTGCGCTCGTTCGTGAGCTTCGGCGATCTCTTCTAGCGTGTTGTGTACGCCAAGCTCGAGGAGTTTCTGCGTCGAAGTATTGATGGGGAGGCCGAGGGCTCGTTTAACTACCTTTCGAATAAGGGCGTTGAGTTGATCGCGCTCTACACGTAGCCATTGGTGTATATCTCCACATTCAATCAGAATATGCTTCGTCGTGTCCTTATCTTGCGCACAGCATATGCGTTGTTCTTCTTCTTCACTAAATCTCGCTTTATAACTGCGCGTTCTAAGGCAACCCGATCTCGCTTCAAACGGTAAAGTGCTTCCCCTTGAATTATTATAAAAGGGCTCCCTCCTTATTTCATTTTTGCCCTTTTGGTAGTTACTCAGAGCCGGTTTTTTCTCCATCGCTGCCATCCAGTAAATCCTCTCCACCTCTCCGACCTTTCGTTTAACGCTCTTTGTTCCATACCACTTACACTGCCAGCCGTATATTTACTAGTGAGCCTCCTAGTTCTTTTTCTCTACTGTGTGTCAACGCTCTTCATATACAAATAACGGAACACTTTCTCTGCCCATCTACTATCTTTCATATTCCCAGTGTTGTCGGTAACGCGTTACAAGTAACGCCGTCACCGGTAACACGTTACTTTTTTCGGTAACTTAGTAAGATACTCGTTGCAATTTCGGAACTGTAACGAGTAACGTACTTACGTTACCATTTTTCGGTAACGTGTGGTGTCACGTTACTCGTTACTTTTCGTCACAGCGTCGGACTGCTGTCGGCCTGCCAGACATGGGCAAAGAAAGCGCGGGTGGAATCGCTTTTGTTCGTGGAAAACTCCCTGTGGGGAGGATTGGGCCATCGCCGCGCAGAGCTTGAAGAAATCCGAGGAATCCGCCTTGCGAAACTGTACGGACATGCTTTTCGTGGAACTGGATTGTAGCAGGTGGATTGCTGACACCTGCACCTTTCCGTGCCTGAAGGCCTGACCACACGTACGCGTTGCAGCGTGTCAGCGCGTGGCGTTTTGACGTGGCGTCGCGCCCTCTCCTTATGAAGAGAGAGGGCGAGCAGCTTCACCGCGCGCCCTCGAAGCTGCGTGCCCTCTCTCTCCATAGGGAAGAGGGCGCGACGCCGCGTCAGAAAGCCACGCGCTGGCACGCTGCAACGCGTACGTGTGGTCAGGCCTTTAAAGACAGGCCGCTCGAAGGGAAAGCGCATGGGCTGCCGAGACAGACGGCACGATTTTCTACACGATGCGACGTGCGGCGCACGAAGATTCGGCACAACTTGCCCCCGCATGGCAGCTCATGCATGGAGTGCTAGCCAGTTCTCAAAAAGGTAAAAATTCTAGGCAGGAGCAAGGAGAGTGTAGGGCGTGAGCTGTTAGAAGCATTTTATATTAAGGAACTCGGGGACAACTGCGTGACACTTTTTTTTTTTTTTGATGAGAGGTATTTTTGTCATGTGTTTCCTCGTCTTTTCTTCCACCCTTCTTTCGATTTATTTGGAACATTCTAGACAATTAAATTACGCTCCGTGTGTTCTGATTGTCTCGTTCAATCCTCCCAAACACTCCAGGAGGAAGCTAGCGAGGAGGACAACGACCCATTCAGAATGGCCCCTCGCGAAATTCTGCCTCACCAGCGAGGCACGTGACAAAAATACGGCGCCCCCCATAAATCATTAGAAGGGGAGGACGCGATTGACCTCCACAGGATTCAAACGGTGGTCTTTCCCAACCTGCAAAAATTAAACAAAATTTTTCCAATGCTGTATGGGCAGCCAGTCCGTGGTGTGGCGGCTCGCCATCGGTATATCACATATCGTGGGAATGCCTAAACCGAACACCAAATTTAGATACCTTTTTACGTCAATACAGGCTCTCTAATACTTTCGAGAAATGGGAGGCACAGCTCGCCAGCTCTGACCCAGAGGTACAGCTTGCGCTCCTGCGTCACGTCAGGCAGGCGGCAGTAGCCAGTGGAGCATTGGACTTGGGGCCCCAACCATCGAGCTCACGACCCCTTGTCCCAAACCCTTATGAATAAAGTTCTTCTTCTACTTGTGAGTATATTATGATGGTCCTAGGTCCATGAAAGCTCATCGTCGCAGAAGGTTGCAAGCACCGTTACTGCCGGTCGTCCGCGAAGTTCCGGCGACGTCGTTGGTGATGAAAATGGGGCGGTCTGTCATGAAGAGCTTATCGACAATAATGACTCTCGCATTGACACCATGTAGTTATTTCTGATACGGTACACTACATGGCATCGTGCGTGACGTCGGACACTTGATGCGAAAGAGTCCAAGAGCTCCATCAGCCTGATGCCGTAGAACCCCAGCATGGCTGATTTCACGGCAAAACTGTTGCTAACGCGATGTTTATATCAGCCAAACCGGCCGACGTGTCAATGGCCGCTTAGAACATGCCCTTTTGATAAAAAAAGAAAAAAAAAACGGAACAAGGTCATAATGGCCGTTAAAATCGGAGTTTATGAGAAAAATCCGAATGGTCGAAAATTTTACCGGCGAGTGTTTATCAGATTTTTTCGGATTTATCCGAAAGCACAGAGCCCTAATTATAACATCGGACACATCGAGAACGAACGTAGTTGTTGTCCTCAGTATGCCAGCCCAAATGCGAGCCGAAAAAAAAAAAACAAGAAATGTCGACGCCCCATAAAGCTTTGCCGCGCTTCTGCCGCGGTGTGATTGGATATGGCGACACTGTCACGCCTCCATATCCAATCACACCGCGGCAGAAGCGTGACGTCGCGCCACGGAAGCCTTCCTAAAAATTCCTCGCCATTCCTATCTCTCTGGGCGAAGTTACACCAGTGCATATATTTACACGTATCGACGCTCACGACGGCATGAAAAAAATTGCCTGCAAGTATAAAAGTACCATATCTGCAAATAGTTACAAACAACTCGCGAGATTAGCGGCGGCTGCGAAGTGAGGGCATTTCGCAGGTCAACCATATATGGGTTAACTGCGACACCGGCTGCCTCTGAGAACCGGCTCACTTCGCTTCCACCTTTCCTGTTCACATCGAGGGTACCAAGAAAAACAATTGCATATGCGAACGTAAGACAGAGAACACATGATAATTTTGTTGGCAAACACGAACGACATACCGCGACTTCGAATGTTAGAAAAGGGTGTCGGCAACGGTGTACGCACACTTACATGTGCCGCTTTGAGGCCGTCAGAGATGATGCGCTGCTGTTATGTGCTCCTCGCTAGCAAACATGAGCGTAGCCGGGGTAGTGGGGGGTGTTTGAACTCCTTCCGAAATTTTTAAGGCTTGTATGTGTATACATGCACACATACAAACGCACGCACGAACATATATAAGGTACGAATGAACGCTCCCCCCCCCCCCCCCTCGCTGAACGGCGTGCGCGGAAGAGACGGCGAAACGGTAGGCAAGCAGACGCGCAAATACGTCAAAACGCGGCTGAGCGTCGTTGCCATAGCAACGACGGAGAGATCTTCCACCGGCTGTTTTGCTGCAGGCTCGCGTTTCATTTCTTGAATTCTCGGCGCTCGCCACTTTCCTATCAAGCATGCTGTCTCACGCTGATAACGTGCATCCTATTCGTGACCTGGAAGGGCCGCGCTCGCGGCGATAATACAATCGAGAGGCATGCAAGGTACCACGACTCTTTTTTGTAAGGCGAAATCGACACCCTTTCAACACGTTCAGTGTATACACACTGAAGAAAGAACGTGTTGAAAGGGTGTCGTATACGCTGCTTTCCTGATCAGCATAGGTAATTTCATCGGGAATATTAGGCGATTACAGACTGCCTTGGTTGCCGCGATGCCACTTCACGCAAGATGGCAAAGGCCACAGGAGCCCTGGACTAAGGGCCCCTCCTTCGCCGGAAGAATTTCTTTGTAATAAAGTTTTTCATTCATTAATTCACGCCGTTGAAAGAGTAATGTGACGAAGAAAGGCCTCAGTCAACGCTATCTGTTGCGTTGTGAATTGCCACGGACGTAAAGGACTTCAGTTTTACCGATTTCCGTAGCTGTTGCACGAATCAGAACGGCGAGAGCGCTGGATACGGGCCGTTGCGAACGCGTTGGGTAAGCGAACTACTCGCGTTTTCCACAGCCGGTCGCATGAGAAAGTATGATAATGTGGGTCTCCTGTTATTGTTTTGAGTAGCCTTGACGTAGAACCGGGGTAACCTTGACTATGAAGCTCAGCAGATCCTCAGACCGCGGTGCGCGCCGTGGAACAACAAACAGCAAACTGGTGAAGCGCTCGATAAACATCGCGCACTCCACGAACTGGTCGTCACGACACAGCATCGCGCACGTACGCTTTGAAGGCTCAAAGTTGCGGCTTTAACTAGCAAATGCCAACACGTGCCTCATATAAGTAAATCGCAAAATTTCGCAATGGCCAGGGTGCAAGCCTTGGTAGGGTGTCAACTTAGCGGTCTCGCGGCCCAGCTTTTCCTCTAGAGTCAGTATGTTAACTATACGCACCTGGACGTCGCAGCCATCTTTGTCTTATTGAAAAGTGTTGCCAGCTCAAGCAGAATGTTACGAACAACTGATGCTTCAGAAGTAAATTTCATGAGCCAGAACACAGTGTATAACGTAGGGCTTTTAGCTTGTACGTATACTTCTTCACATTACCGTGTTACCGGCTACCGGAAGGAATCTGCGCATGCGCGGGCCTTTGCGCAATTAAGTCGGGCAAATGAGAAAACGTAATTCTGTCCGCAAGAAAACTTAAGTACACAAGACTTGTGCACGTGAAGAAAAAGCTCAGACACAGGTCCAATTGAGACCGTCCGAGATGGAACGCCCTAACTGCGTCCCATTTGCTTCCAAAACGTCGCATAACTAATTACAGTGAAACCTCGGTGATACGATCACAGCTCATACGAATTTCGGGGTGATAAGAATTTTTCTTTGGTTCCGGCCAAGGCCCATTGGCCTGCAATATAATGGAGTACGGTTGTTGCGAACTGATTTTTACCCCCTGACGTTTGATACGAACGTACGCTACCGCCCAGGTACGAACAGGTGCTGTCCGCGCTGTCGCGGAAGGCGCGCCAAGCACGTACGAGCGTGGGAGCGCAAGCGCGGGCATGCGCGCCACACCGCCAAATCGTCAGAATCACGGAGGCAAAAATGCTTGGGGCTCGTGTTCTGAGATTTAGGTGCACGTTAAAGAACTCCAGGTGGTCAGAATATCCGGAGCCATCCACTATGGCGTCTATCATATCATATCGTGGTTTTGGGACGTTAAACCCGAAAAGTTATTATATAAGAGGCAGTCCTCGGCCAATTCTGCCATGGAGTGTTTTATTTGTGCAATTGTTTCAGTCAGTGCAGCATTAATGCACATGAATAAATGACACTGAAATCGCCGGGAGTCGTTTCATAAAGGTGGAGCGATAACATGTGTGTGTCAGGTATGTCCGCTTCAATTGTGTGGCGCTGGACACGCACACATGCACGAATTCGGTATCTGGTTTCCTTGAGCAAGCATAATTTAGTTCTTTATTTAATAGTAATGTAAGCTATTAAGGCTCATGCAGGATTGCGCATACAAACAGCATTCGCGAAGAGTCTATTACAAAGACGCGTGAAAGAAACAAGAAGACGCCACATCATCGTCATCTGCATACAGTAGGCACGCTATGTATGTCAATGCAAAAATACAAGGGAGCAAGGTCAAGACATCCAACTCACTGGTAAAGTGGTTACGCTGCTCGGCTACTGACCCAAAAGTCGAGGGTTCCCCAAAAGTCGGACATATCTGTGCACCTAAAACGCATTGTGCAGCGCGTTTCGCATGCGGCGGGAGGCGCAATGGCGGCCGTCGTAGCAGACGACACGGCGGCTGTCCTCACCCTCAGCGGAGCGGGCGGGTATCAGGGCACCCCGCACGCTCGCGACGCCAGCGCCATGACGTAGTTTATCTGTGCCAGTCTTAGAGGCAATAATCACAACGATTCTGCCGAAACTCCATGCGCCGAAGCGTAAATCTCGGAAGCACGCTCGCACAGAGCGCTCCGCACTCGACGGCAAACGCGCGCGCAGTCTGGTAACAGTGAGGCGCGCAAGCACGCAGTGGTGGACACGACACGGATGACTTCGGTTGCGGACACGAAAGTGGGGAGATATATGGAAACATGCTACCGCGGCGTAGTTTAACAACTACGGAGAGCCCATGTTAGCTATAGGGCTCCGCAGCAAACTCGGAAAGCGTGCGAGTCGGCGTGGCCTGTCAGCGTGATAAAAAAAATGAGCGACTCCGGACCGTTCTTACGGCCACCGTTGTTTCGCTGCCAACGGCGGTGGTTGCTGTTGTCAACTGCGACGTTGCTGTGGGTGTTGTCAGCGGCCGCGGAAGCGTTGGGTAAGTCAGCTGCACCTGCTTCTTAGTTTACGCCTCTAATTACAATCTCCGTGAATGCGCTCTGACGTCACTACGGCTCCCTGTCCACCGCTCTGACGCGGCGCGCTATCCACTTACTTTCCGGAGATGCGTTAGAGTCAACAACCCACGTAAACAAGGTCTTGCAGCGTTTCTTTCTTTTCCTGGGTGCGTTGCGTTCAGTTCTCACCTTCTGCCGCGTTAATTTGCTTCGGATACCACTCATTGTTGCGTGTGTTTTGTTGCTGTAGCTCGTCGACGGACACGCGGGTGTCATCGCGCAGTTTCTCGCCCAGCTCGAAACTGTAGGCTTGCTTTTGTTTATGACGTTCGTGCCGCAGGTTTAACGAGCTGCCAGTTCTGTGGGGAGGAGGCGTAATATTACTGACGACGCCGCAGATGTTATGCAGCACGATTGTGTTGTGCGTTTCGTGCATGCATACGAGCGAAGCGGCGATATCTCAAGACACCCCTAGCGCGCGTCCATGTTTTCATGTCTTCTACGTGATTTTGTGCTGGTCGCTTTTGTTTTTGAAAGGGATGCCGAGTTGCGCCGAGGAACGTTGTTTCGGAATGAATTTTGCTTTCTACTTCGTGGTTACAACGCCAAGATCGGGTACCCTAGCTAGGCGCAATGTTGTGACAGCTGACGAGAGGCGAATTAGGAGGCGTCCAGCTGAAGTTGCGAATCGGGCGAATTGCTCCGTTATACAGTTGTCTCGCTCAGATTGTCGCCGATAACGAATCAGAGCGTGCGAGTGCTTCCAGAATGGTCTTTCCGTGTGCTGTTAGGCCCCAGAAACGTTTAAGATGCGACTGTGAACCCATTTGCTAGTTATCCAAGGTTGCCAGATTACTTCTAACAACTAATCGGCTTCCGCAGTCCTTCTGTTCGGTTCCTAACAGTTGTCAAGTCATTGATAAGGATACTAACTTCTCTTCCCTTATTTATAAATAGGCTATATTGACCAGCCCTGTTCAACAGCTGTCACCACATTTAGATTGATGTGGTTATTCCGGCTCTTACCGCTTGAATGCTGGCTTCACAGTGTGGCCAGACTCGAGGCTTGTCTCGTGCGAATCTTATCACGTCAAAGCTGAAAATTTTTGTTGGCAAGGGAAGCTTCAACAGTTTGCTGTTTGCAAAACTAACACAAACATCATGGCAAATCATTCTTTGGGCCGTGCCTCATGTCATTGGCTATTCTTACCGTTATCTGTTTATTGACTTTGGAGCAGAGATAACTTGACTAACAAGCAGTCACGAAAGACTGGTGAAAAAAGACTATGCAAGCATTGTATCAGCTTGTCGAGGCCTCTGCAAACTAGTTTGTGTTCTTTCAAACAAATATACATGTTTGACATCTGTCATAACAAGATGTGTGAGAGATTGAAGCCCTTGTTTCTGTTACCGAAACAATATCCTGGGAATTTACTTCATGTGTCAACTTCCGGCAAAAGTCGGAACAAAAAGCATGATTGAGAAACGTGTGGGAGTGAGGTCATGTGGCTCTAAAAAAAACTGCCAGGCCTGCACGGAACGCGCAGCATGGTCACAGCGAAAGCTGGAAGAGCGGCCTTTCAAGAGCCTGTTTTAAACACTCTTGGGGTAACTACTCAAGCACACTTGCGTGGTGCCCACTACGCCATAAATCAAAATTTTTGTGTAGTGGGGGAAGCGTCCACTATGCTATTCTTCGTCATTCTTTGGAAAAGCGCGGCACCCGCTACACACTTGTAGCGCATTATGTGCACTTTGTTGATGCTGTGGCTGACGACGATGAAGAATTATGCCTCAGGCTTTTGTAATGGGTTGGAGCATTGAACGACCCACTCGTTTTGCAGTTCGCATTGTGTGATGCCTGGTGGTTACTTTACTGTTCTAAAACGCTTTACAACACATGTTGACGCGATTCCTTACCCGACATGAAGCCTGCATGGGGTCGGTTTGCAACGCAGTTTCTAGCACCGGCGTAGCTCTGTGGTAGAGGGCTGGGCTGCCATGCAGAGGGCCCGGGTTCGATTCCCATTCTGTCACAGGTATTTTTATTTATTTAGCTTTTTTTTCTTATTTCGTGTGATAGTGGTTTCGGACACTGGCGGCGGCGGCGGAGGACAACTACACCGCAAAAACGGCCCTTGTTGTAATCTCGCAACAGCTTTCGCTATAAAATGACCACAACTTTGGAAGTATTTCTTGTGCTGTGGTGCATTGGTTACAGTGATTGTGGCCAATGGTAATATCAAAGCTTGGGACAGCATTGTCACAATGCCTAATGTAATAAGCCTCCAGAAGTTTAATGGTCATGGATAGTTGATGCACGTTGAGTGTGAAGATGAGCGCACCTATGTGGCCTTCAAAGGGGCGGCCACTTCGCTCTGTTCTTCTTTACAAACATTACTACCATTGTAACATATTTGTGAGTTAGTTTTACCAGAGCTTAGCGTAGTTGGTTTTGCATAACTCAAAGTAAACAGGCTTTTTGAGTTCCTCAAATGTGGACAAAAATCTAAAAAAAAAAGAAGGGCGATTCGCTGTAAACTTTCACAGTCCCACCTGTTTTTGGTCATTCCCTCCTCTCCCCTTGTTTGAATGAAGCAGGCCCTTCTCGTCTGTGATTGGTTGTGCTCTAAGTTGTTTCAGTTGTCATACTAAAACAATTCTGGAGCCCGTGCCTTATTGGAAAAATGAGGGCAAGTGAAACTTGTCGTGTGTGTACCTGGCATAACACTTTTCTTTCTTTCTATCATAATGTGCTATGCTCCCTCCTAACCATTTCCTTCGTCCATGCCAGGAATTAAACATTCATCCACGTGCATAGCAGCACAACACTTCATTCCATAGGCAACGACAATCATGGGTTCATATATGAAATGTGGCAGCGGGAAATGACAAGTGACCGTGAGAAAAGATCATTTTGGCATATCAAAAACGTCCAGTCGCCGACAATTGCACGATTGAGAGCGCATCGATTATTGAAAACGGTGCACGTGATCGGCACACCTTTAAGGGCCGCATTTCCGTACGCTCACCAGCGCTGGATTTTCTGCGTTCGATGCCGCCACCAAAATCTGTGAGCTATAAAAGCGTCACTTAGAAACTGAAATAGGGCTCTTTGCCCATGCTCGCGGATGCTAGTTTAGGCAAAAAGGAGAATCTCTATGTGAGAAGCTCAACTCCCTTATCGGCTGTGTGGCAAGTGACATTTTGGCTCCTCCCATTGACTCTGTGAGGAACAAATGACAAATAATTTTGGGGGGGTAAAATGAGGCATTTCTCATAACCCACCACTGCACGTACTTTCCCTCCTGAATGAATAAAAAGCTGCATTGTGCCCTTTGGCCGGGGGCGACAGCTGTTTACAGAGACAGCCACTGTTGCTTCCTTCGCTTGCATTCTCTTCTTTTGCCTCTGTGCGAGGCACTACTCTTCTTGGCAATCTCGGTGTACAATGCTGGAAAATTCTTTATAGACCACAAAAGAAGAAAAAACAAGATACGTAGCAGCGGCATAGATAGAGACAAAAAGAAAAGAGTATGTGGCTGTTTTTTCCTATTGTCTTGGGACGCTGACGGAAAGAGCTCGAATGACTGGGCGGTGAGTAATGGAAGCTTGTGTGTGTTTAGTGTGCTCTCGGGCGTGGTTATGTTTTCTACTTAGTTTGCTTTGTTTATCTTCCGGTTGTCTTGTACAGTTAATTAGGCTTCACTTATGTATGTTGTAAGTGCGTGACACTCCTGTGTCGGTATGTGGAATCATTAAGAATATAAGTCAGCTGAAGTACTAAACCCTGCCGAGCAATCGCTTCATATTTAGAAGAAAAAAAATTTCCCGGATGATGAAAAAAAAAAAAAATCAGGTATTCCCTGACAAAGGCTGGACCCCTGCCAAAACGTTGGAAGAAATAAGCATTTTCATATGTTAGCCTGTTATTTGCAACATTTATTCATGTGTAAAGGAAGAGACAAGAGACAACGCCCGTACGCTGGGCCGATTGTTCTTTATCTGCCCTCGTCTTTCTCTACTTCGCTCTAGCTTAGCGCGCGCCTGCGCCCCAGCAGCGCTGTCATCCTTACAATACATATATAGATTGGCATATTGTAGACATAAGGTGATAGCAGAAATGAGAAACGTGAAAACAAGGTTTGTGGGAAGGTACACGTGTCCCCGGAAGAAAGGTGTGTCAATAATAGATTAGCTCCGCATAAAGCCGAAACATGCGAGTTACACGTCATGTGCCTTGTGGCTCTGTTTGACTGTACGATAGGTGCACCATTGGAGGTAAATAAAGCAGGTTGCGGCTGTGTTCCATTGCATTGGCTGTACAGCGTTAGAGGTAAATAAAGCGGAGCGTCAACTTGCCAGGGGAATTTTTGGAAGCAGATATGATAAACATCGGAGCGGGGCTATGTGCTTCTTTGTGCGAGCGTTTAGGATGACACGTTGATTGTTCCGTACATCATGTGCTCAACGTGTATGCTATAGCAACAAGGAAGTTAGTTGTTCTCTGGGTGTCACTTTTCTGTTTATATCCCTTGCATGCAATGCGCTATGAATTACCTATATAGTATGTATGAGTAATCGTTAAACAGTGAGTTTCGCTGTAGGCATTGGATGGTGCCATGAAATATGTTAGTTGAACTGAAAAAAAGCATTCTGCACTAATTTCATTAAACTGAATGTTTTAGCATTGGGTCGACTGGCGCTTTGGCTGGGTATTTAAAAAAAGTTCGTCCACCTGAATAGTTCGTTTAACTGACGTTAGTTTGCGGTATATAGTAAATATGGAATGCTTTAATATGACAAGTACGAAACTGTGCCCTGAATATGGTAAATACGGAACTGAGCCCTGAAACTGCCTGACACCGAGCTTGGTGCTCTACTTTGCTGTGATGTGGGGTGCTCCTAAAGCACCCCACACATTGCTGCACTGTTGTCATGCAGACATTGACTTCCCTGCAATTGTTGCAGAAGTGAATGTCACCAACGACGGGCCCGCCATACTGGACTCTACCATCACATTCCGGGCGCGGTTGATTGGCGCGGACTACCCCCAGCTCTACTATGTCTTCCAACACAACGTGCCGTCGGGGGGAGGGCCTGTTACGATCACCAATGGAACAGAGGCCATGCTGCCAATAACCTTCCTCGCCTACAGGGATCAGCCGGGCGAGTACCTCATGACGGTCACCGTGCTCAAGCAGTACTTATTCTCAAGGCACAAGATTGCCGAGGGGTCCTGCAAGTTTCTGCTTACCCGTGAGTATGTCGCGGCAACGTAAAAAAAAATCACAGGGTTGAAATCCACTGATTGTGCACTGTAACTTAAAAGTGGTACAGACACCAATTTTTCAAGATGGGTTTTATCCGTCATACAAATCTCCTTTGTACAGAGACTACTCCCAGTAAGTGGGATGCTCAGTAGATGCTGATAAGGCATCTTATTTTGATGTTAAAATTCAATTTTTCGCATGGTACGCCCACTGACACTAGTGTGACGTCAGGCAACAGTGTCAATTCTGGTGACTTCCCGCGCCTGTATGGCTAGTTGTCATGACGCCAGGTACCAAAACATGCGCCAGGTACCTACAATGACGCGCATTGTGGTAGTTTGGTGGCTGAGCTATACCACTGCCAAGGCAAAGTGAACGAGTTCGTTACCGTGCTGCTGCGGCTGTTTTTTAATGGAGGCGAAATGCAAGCAAACTTGTGTGCTTACATTTAGGTGTGTACTAAAGAACTCCAGGTGGTCAAAATTACTGTAAGATTCCGAGCAAGCACCCCTTCTACGGTGAAAGATAATACAGTGAAAGCTTGTTAATTCGACCCTCGTTAGTTTGGAAAATCTAATTATTCAGACGTGTTTTTTGGTCCTGGCCAGCATATGCATTGTTTAATGGCATCTAACTCGTTAATTCGGTAACCATAGGCTGCAACCCGGTTAATTTGGACGATCCTGGGAGTGCGCCAAGCGCAATGTGCTACAAATATGCGACGCAAAACAGCGAAAATGGCGTTTGCAGAGAATCGAAACGAGGTGGTGCTGTCCGCGTCGCTGTCTTCATCAGTTAGTGACCATGGGGGCCACATGCAGATCCGGCACTCAGCAGCTTTGTTTGAACTTGATGAAATTTGCGCAGTGTTACACAACTCAGACATGGCGAAAGCTGTTGAAGATTAGCTTTCAGCCACGGTCAGCATGCTGCTATAAAACTCGTTTACTACATCGCGATGGACGAACTATCAGTTGCCGACCATCTTACCTGCCAGAGAAATCGTCAGGTGTACATGGTAGTGCCGATACGTAAGAAGGCACGGGTGCAGAGCGCGTTTCGTTACATGCAAGAGCCTGGTGTCGTAGTCACATCGAGAATGAAGTCACAAGATGGTGAAAGTTGCAGCCTTTACACCGCTTTTATGCAAAATATATGTGCAGGATTTATGTATTCATTGAGAAAACGAGTGTATTGATGTAAGAGATATTTTTTGCTGTTTTTTCTATACTTTCGATGATTCAAAATTGGTTATTTTGGACATTTCTTTTGGTCCCGTGAAATCCGAATTAACAAGCTTTTACTGTTCATGGTTTGGAGCGGGAAGCCTCTTGCTCGGTTGCGGACCAATATTCAAGGTGGCGGCGGAAAAGCATCTAAGAAGAGTGCACACCTGTGTTTCTAATGAAATGGTTTATTTAATACGCATTCATTGACTGCTTTTACTGAACCGGTAGGAATCCTCGTGTGATATTTCAAGAGTTATCATAAGGGATAAAGGGCGTTCATCCAATTTTGCGACCATTTGTGACAACGCAGAATACAACCCTGAGGCACCACATTGTACAAGCACTAAGAAAGTGTGCACATGTGCACGTAAATTTATGCTTTTGGATAGACCAATTTTCTCTCCATCATTTGATACCCTACATTTTAGCATCAGTCGATTTCTGTCGCAGGAAAAAAAAAAGATATTTCCTGGACTACCCAAAAACAACCGATTTTTCCACGGTCAGAAAAGTATTAAAGCTGCTTGAGGTCAAAATTAACCGTGGTCCCTCTGCTACAACAGGTATCTTTCATTCAGGTACCCTAAAAGCCAAGAAGGCATTACGTAGGAGGGATTACAATGAAGGGGCAAAAAATACTTGAAATACACAGCTAGTCTCTTAGATTGAAAATATAACGAGAAGCAGTAAACAATAATTAATGCAAAGACTGTCCCTTATAACAATCAGAAGTTTAAACGTGTGCAATATACTTTGGGCACCTAATCATCGTAAATGGTAGAGCATTCAAATGATGAAAAGAGCACAGAAAAACAAGGTAATACAATTTTAGGAGTACATTCCTGAACATAATAACAAATTACATAATAAATCAGTATATCAAGAATGCAATTGATTGCAGCGGTAGCAATTTTTTCCCCATTTTTCTTTTATCATATTGCAGTATTATCAGATTGTCATATTTTGGTTTTGGTGCATGAAACACCTTAAATGAATCAAATTGATCTTTTCATCTATGCCTCTTGCCGTCTCGGTCGCAGGGGACATTGTGGGGAGGATTGTGGTGTCCCAGGACAACCACACGCTGTCGGACGACGAAACCATCGTGTCCACGAACCGGACGACAAACTTTACTTTCGAGCTGCACGATCCCAGCGGCTACTTCACCAACTCGTCCGACAGCTTGTCTTGGAAGGTGAGCACCAATACAAAGTCACAAAAATCAAGTGATCAGCTAAGCATGCTGCATGCTCAAATATATTCAGCAATACTGACAACTCAGCAGATACCGTTTGCCTGGCTCAGGGGTACAGTTTAGGCAAAGAAATTAGGCTGTTTTAGACTAGGGTACGCCGAGATAGTGTGAATTGGGTTGGATGCACTATTTCAGTCGTGTAATGGGTGTACACAGGACGATAGCATAGGAGTGAGATGACGCATGCGCAGTCGCGACAAACACTCATGCAGAACTTTGCATACCCCATTCTAACCTGCCTAATGTCTGCTTTAAAGGGACCCTGAAACGGTTATTTGAAGCTTTGTCAGCGTTTAGGCTAGAGCATCATCGAACCATTGGCACCACAAATTTCGCTGCACGCCGTGTACCAAGGCGGCTACGGCCAATTATATCATACCCTCCTTCTTACCCCTGCCTTGCCTCCTCAATTCATGATACACGCTGGCATCGCTGGCGATCGCAGAGCTCATGTGAGCACACTCGATGATTTGAGCTTCGCCCGGTGATGACCTCTGAGACTGCATGCCGACAGGTTGCGTGCATCTCGGAGACCATAGCCCCAGTGCGCCCGGCAGCACGCACGCCGTCTGGCAACAGAGACATCGCGGAGGGGTTGATATCTGCTCCGAAGGTGCCGCCACCCTACCAGCCAATTTTTCGTGCGCGCTCACCGCAGCCGATCAGATCGTGCGCAGACTGCGTGTCATACTGGGGAGGGGCGGTTGAAAACGCGTTGGGCTGAGCCGCAGTGATCTGCAGCGATTCGCAGCTTTATAGCGTTGTAATCAATTACACAGTGTACGCAGAGAGCTTAAATTAGTCTGTAAATGAGCCTTAGGACTTGGTCTACTGGCTCAATGTGTTTGTACAAAATCGTCAAAACCGTTTCAGGGTCCCTTTAATGGAACACTGTCAAACTCTTGAATCAAAGTCGCCTCAGTGATATAGTGGTCACGGTGCTCGGCTGTTGACCTGAAAGTCGCAGGTTGTATTATTTAGCAGTATTTCCCCTTCCAAATTCTGACTGCTTGTTTGTGCTGGGTTTCCTGGCTAATGCATTTTTTTGACAATCCCATGACATGCTTGTTAGGGGGAGTTCTTCTATACTAGTGAAATCGAGTTTCTACTTTATGTCCTTTTAAGGAGAGTCCATGGTTTTGACAAGTTTTGCTTAGCTAGACTCCACATGCATATCGCTTGGAGCATTTTGATGTTGACACCCATACGACGACATTTTCCGCTTGTGTTTCTTACCTGCTGCGGTGATCTAGTGGTTATGGTGCTGGACTGCTGACCTGCAGATTGCAGAAACGAATCCAAGTCATTGGCGGCCGTATTTTGATGGAGGCAAAATGCTAGAGGCTTGTGTTGTTAGATTTAGGTGCGGGTTGACAAACTCCAGATGGTCGAAATTTTCTGAGCCCATCACTATGGTGTCTCTCATGATCGTGCTTGTGGTTTTGGGACGTAAAACACGAACAGTTATATATTTCAGTGAAGCATTCTGTGGCTAGGATCTGGTAAGAAATGTGCGAACTACTATCAAGACAACTATTAGACAGGTATTCAACAATTAGCAATACAAGCCTCCTTTACTGAACATGTATTCACATATGCAGGTGCTGAGAAACGTGATATTACTAAGCTAGTAAAACAAAAAAAAATTTCTGTGTTCTCTTTATACAATAGTTAACACGAACATATAGTACTAAAACAGAATTATAGCCTCTAATTTTAGGTTTACGTAAAGTGTGGCTTCTGACAACATTCTAATACTTAGTACAACTTGCTAATTGCAATGTTATTAATAATTTTAAAATGTAAAACCCCAACAATTTTTATTGTTACTTTTATTTCAGCTGGACTACGGCCTGTCTCACTACGCTCCCTACTACACCATAAACTTCACCGACACAAATGTCCACGCCGTGAACCTCATCGTGGTGGCCCTCGTAACCAGGCCGAACTCGACGTCTCCGCAGGTCAAGCTCGGCTCCTTCACGCGCACCATCGCCCCCCAAAGGTGGGTGCCCGACATGAACTCCTGCGAAACAGCTGGGGCTTGTGTGAATTAGGCATCATTGAGAATGGAGGGAGGTTATGCCAGCACTGGCAGCGAACAGAGAACAGAAGGCAATGATGAGCATCTCGGGCCCATGCACATTCACGGCTCACACGCTTGCTGCTGGGGAATCGGTCTAGCCGTGCGTTTCAACTAGTAAAGATGATTCTGTTGTTTGCTGCCGCTGTGTCCTCTCTGGAGGAGCCGGCCGATTGCCTGCCCTGAGCGTACAAGATTTACGTCTGAATGCCTATTTAATGAACTGCTCTATAAAAATCACTCATCTCGTGAAAATATCATGAAAGATTCCTTATGTTCCAGATATGTGTAGAATGTTAAGGTGCGCGACTTTTGCCACAAAGTATTTTGAGCAAACTGAGC
Organism: Rhipicephalus appendiculatus; assembly: GCA_030522465.1. Lineage (NCBI taxonomy): Eukaryota > Metazoa > Arthropoda > Arachnida > Ixodida > Ixodidae > Rhipicephalus > Rhipicephalus appendiculatus. The sequence continues at coordinate 29,578 of JALIZH010030813.1, read as the reverse complement.
ACTTTGTTGTAAAGGCTTTTAACTGTTTTTCCATTCGAACTGGTGACTTAGCGGCTAAGACGTGACACAGCTAAGCATCAGGCTGTGGCTTCAATATCCGATCATGGCGGCTGCATTTTGAGATGGTTCGTCAAACCTTTGTGATGTAATGTTAAGAAAATACGAACTGGATAAGGAATGCCTTTGGATTTTTAAGCATGCTTGTCAATGAACATAGACGAGATTTGAGCAGTAGCACTCGCTGTGTGTGACTGATATTTTCAGTGTTATAAGCGGGTGCATTTCGAGTGCTATGAATTCAGCAATGTAGGAGAAAATAGAAGATGAATAACAATAATCATAACTGTGCAACACATCTGTGTTGAAAAATTGCATTTACATCATATTACATCTGACGTTTCAAACCAAAAGGGCCATGCGTAGACATATTGTCACGCGGTTGTGATGTGGATGACGACAGGAGTCAGCGTGTCAAAGAAGAAACTCTTTATTTGGCCGAACTTGTGGCCGTCAAACATAGTCAGATTACAGCAATACACACTGGCAGAGATAGCGGCGAACGGAGCGTCGGCCGTCGATCAACTGACGAGCGGAGAAGCGCGTCGGCATTTATAAGTATGGCATCGAATATTCCAGCCTTATCGCTGGTTGTCGCGCAAGCTCTGGTATAAGCTCGAGTGTTCGCTTTTTGCGCGCAATCTTAACAAAATGATCTACAACAATCGTGAAGCTTCTCGAACAAAGAGGCGCGGTTTGCGATGAGCGTTGCTCACAGTCTTTGTGGGCGAAAACCGAATACAGCTACTGTGAAAATTAGAAACGCGCGTGGCAATATCGTTTGATGTTCATTGTTCACATGGATGGTGAACCGCTGTACTGGTCGATACCGATTTCATATTGCAATTCACGGCTGTACTTTGATGTAACGAATGCTAACAAGTAATTATTGGATGGGGTCAAGTAAACAAAATTTCTTGCTGGTAGTAGCACGTCAGAATTTGTTCTTATGACAAGCACAGCGTATAAGGAAGATACTTTTGTGTCAGGTGTGGAGGTAAAATGCTAGAGGCCCGTGCACTGTGCAGTATCAGTGCACTTTAATTTAAAGAATCCCACGTGGTTGAAGTTATCCTGAGCCCTCCGCCACAGTGTGCCTAATAATCATATAGTAGCTTCGGCATGTAAAACTCCACAATTTTTGTGTCATGTGGCTTCGCTTAAAATCTGGGCTGCATATACCGTAGTGTATTGGTGTTTCCTTGTCTTTCTTAGGCTTGTGTCTTAGGGAAGCAGAGTATGTCTGTCTCGGTATTGCTTTTGGAAGTGTAGAATTAGACAAATCGTTGTTTCCATTTCTCCTTCCAGACCCTATAACAGGTGTCAACGTCCAAGGCAACATCTGGCTTCGCCGTGGTGATGTCGTCTCACTCCAGGTGTCGTGTAATGGCAGGTATGTTGGTTTTCAAAATGTTTTGTTTGTATTTTGGCCCCACTGGCTTAATTAACGAAATTTTCTGACACTTAGTATGCCTTCTGAAACTTGGTAAGTCTTTTGCGCCCTTGCAGGGCAATGTGCTTCATATTTGCCAATCAGGAACTGTGTGGGCCCTAGTAGACACCTTCGAAATCTAACGCCTAACGGCGATAGGTGCGAGAACGTCCAGGTGGTGCTGCCATCCCGTGTTTTCTTTTTGTGCGTTTTCTCGCGCACCAAGTGTCTTCTCGTGGCAAGCGTGGTGATGTTGGTATTGTGAAAGAGTAATTTACAATATACGTCAGAAATCGTTTTTCTCTGCGGTGTTCTAAGTGCACGTGAAAGATCCCCCGGTGGTCATAATTATCCATAGGCCCTTCAACTTCGAGGTGCCTCATAACTGCGCCATTGTTCTGGCATGTGAAACACCAGAGTTTAACTTTTTTTGGTTCGACAGCGCCCCTTACAACTACTGCTGGAAGTATCTGCCGGGCAACGCGACCAGCAACTCAACAGCCAACCTGACCTGCGACGAGCCCATCTCGACCAACCAGTGCCAGTTCCCTCTGGTGCACTACTTCCCACAGGATGGCTCGCACTTCATCGCCATCCTCGTGAGCAACATCGTCCAGGCGAAGCCCTACATTAAGAACATCGAGGTGCACATCTACGATGGTGAGTACGCATTCTTCGCATTTAGACTTATTTCCTCATAATGTTCGAATGTAGATATCTCATATCCACGATTGTTCTTCGGTCTAAACGCGATTGTTCTTCTACCTAAAGAACGCTCATGCATCAAATATCATTGTATAACGAATTTCCTGATATGATGATTTTCTGTGTTTGTTGAATGCTCAGATTTATTTATTGATTATTAATTACCCTAAAGGCCCGAGGGGAGGTGTAGTACACATACCTAAAATCAATGCAACAGTGAAGTGCAAGAAAACATTTGAAAAATTTTAAAAAAGACATAGAAAAGCTGTTACAAGGACAAATTTCACTGACTAATAAGAAAGCGTAACAGAAGCTAACGAAGCTTAACGTTCACATCCTGTAACAGTAGCTAAGTGAACGAATTAAGGCATGTAATACAGTGTGTTAAATAAATCAGTTCAAGCTGATGTGCAATCTGAGACTGATATACGAAGACACTGTGATGCCAAGATGAAGCTTTATTTTATGAGTAAATTCGTTGAGGTTTGTTATGCAGATCATATCATGCGGTAGTTTACTGCAATGATTAACATCAAGGGATAAAGGTGAATATTAACAAAGGTTAAAAATCGCGCAAAAAATGGTTCTATTTTGAATTAGTAATCAAGACGAGCAAATATTCGATAGGCAGGTTTGACAAGTGAAGGCAGCTGGGAACAGTTATGGTACACATTATGAAAGAGAAACAGAAGTAACAGCTGTTTGCGTTATTGTAGAGGAGGCAGATTTAGTGACATTTTTATTTCAAGAAGTTACAGTTTCACTGCAAGGGTGAAGCAATGAATGCGATAGCAAAAACTAGCAGTTGTTCCATGTACGAATACAACCAATGAGCGAAGCTCCTTAGAAATGGGACGCATGTGGCGTTCGGCGCGCACGGCGTTTCATTGTCCAGGCAACGGACCAATCACTGAGCGGATGACAGGGTGAAGCGATGGTTTCGCCCGTTCGCCGGTTTGAGGGGAGAGGGAGACTAATCTGCCTCCGTTTCGCCTGCGTTCGTATTCTCACGCTTTGCGCATTGTGCAGACGCTATCCGGCGTTCCAGCGCTCATAAAGCTCATTTATCCTCCTGCGTGAGGGGGAGACGCCACAGCTGGCACCGTGCCAGGGAGCTTCGACGGCGACGGCGAGGTGCCGGCCTAAGGAGCTTCGCTCCTAACAAATTGTAATGTTGTATGAAGTGAGGCTGGCAGCTAACTCTTTTGGATCCGATCTCACGCAACTCTATAAAACGCCGGTTTAGGAGAATACGGCCGCTCCAGGGACACTCTTCGCACTCACTCTTTGCGATGAGAGCGCAGCACGTAGAAGGGTATCTGAGCCGCCCGCTGTCGGCTGCCAAGATAGCGAGATAACGCGCACGCCAACGACGACCACGCCCGTAGAATCAAAGGTCGGAGTTGCTGCTCGAGGGCCCCCCCCTTCTCCCCTCGTGTCTTTTCACGCTCGCTAAAGAAGGGGCGGGGCGTTTCCTCTCTACTTGAGCATTCGATGGCCGCTCTAACAGGCGGGGGGATCTTACCACATGTGCCTCGGAGCGACTGGAGATGGGCCAGCTTGTTTGATCTCTACTTCAGCCACGTTCGTCTGCCCCGCTCGCGCGCTATTACCTACCAGTGGTTAGAACGTACGATGTGCTGGGGGGATCTTATTAATTTGGACTTTATACGCGACATGACGGCGACGGCAACAGTAACGGCAAAAACCCGTCGAGACTGCCTGTATAATTGCTATCGCAATAATAACGCTAGATGTCCGAATGTAATTCAGTAAGATGAAGATATTCTTGTGTAGCAAGGGACTTCATTGTGAGGATGTTGAACTGTTGAAGTTACCATCGAATTTAGAATAGTAGTGTTTAATTTATAAAGCAGCTTTTAAATGTGAAGTTCACATGAAGATTTGATTGAAGAGAAGGAAAAAAAAAATCGGGTTTATATGCGTTGACACATTCACAGATGTCCAGTGTATAATGCCATTTGAGAAATTGATCATCTGTAGGACTGGTAAGCCTGTGACAAACCACTGCTTTAACTTTTGTCGTAGGTCTCTCTCCAGCTAATGTAGACTGAACTTGCTGAGAGTTTAAAAGCAAACTGGGCCATTTCTGTAGTTGGGTTTCTGAAAACTGAATAGAAGATTGGGGTGAGTGGCATTGAGAGAAGTCTGCTCGCTAGAACTGCAACTGAGCAACAGTCTTGAATTTGTAACAGCTGTATTTCACGGTTCCAGCATGCAGTAGGATGACCCATAGTAAGCAATTAGGTTGGGAAATTTATGAGGTGCTACTTTTATATCGGGGTCGATCCTGAAATGTGGCTTTGTGCAACTGTCTTGCACACGTGTCATAGTTGTCGGTGAAGTGTCACTGTGATAGCTTGATGGATATGCCATAACATCATTGGAGATGCTTTTAGTGAAATACTTGCAGCTGTATGAGACACCATTGGATGACATTCTGTGCTAAGGAAATGGACAAAAAGTAAATGGTGTATCATTGAAACCACAGTGAATGTAGTCTGAGTGCACTCAATAAGAAATATTCTCGGAAATGACCAGCACATTGTAAGTGTGATAATTTTTGATTTGAAAGTAATATAGGAGCCATGTTGTATGAGCCATGATGCATGACGTTTGTTGGACCAAGAATGGCTACTAACATTGAAAAAAAAGATATGTCTGGCACGAAGTGAGAAACAAATTTTGCAACTACTATTGTGCATCCATTATTTACGCTGAAGTTGCCACAGCTTCGGCTGTAATCCACTGCTCCACTAAATTTTCTCTGCTGTAATTGCATGTAAGTAGGAAGTTATTGTGCTGCCATTTAAACTTTAACAGTGTGCATATGCTTGTGCATATGTGTGGTGTGGCCATGCGAATGTTGCAAGTCACGCCTGATTGCAGTCAAACTTTTTTAATGTATACCCTTCGGTAGTAAAGGCTAAAACATTAGCATTGAACCTGCAACTGAATCTTCATAGAGCCCATTGTATTCACTGGTTGCTTAAATCATAGTGTCTTGTCACATGCTGACCAGTTTGTGCGTACCGCAGTCACTTATTGTCGCATGCAAGTTAACTGCGCCCTTCATCTCTGGAGGTGTGCTTGTGTGCATTCTTTTGTGCTTAAAGGGGCCCTGCAACACTTTTCTGAGTTACAATGGAGTAGTCTCACTATTAGCACATGACAATTCACGAATCGCATGGCACAAAAATTTTTGGAATTGCTCAAGTAGAGCGGAGTTACAGGGATTTATCACTCGCTTCAAGCGAGTGCTTCTTCTCTCCTTTCATAACAGCAGGCACACTGAAAGCTATGCAGGAAAGGGAATGACAGGGCGGCAAGAAGATGTGTCCTTTTGTCTGCATGCATCATTACCTTTAACACTTTCCTTTCTTTTTTTTTAGGGGCGAAGCACCTTAAGACCCCACAATGTCCCTCCGTCCATAAACCGCCGTCCGGCGTCTACAGCAGATGTAGCGCAGGTGCATGTGAACAAACCGAAACATCTGTGAACAGCAAAAAGGTTATCAAAAGGCTGTTAACCAGAACAAACAAAATAAAAGGCGACAACACCGTAAAAACACTGACATTTAACCACCCATCAATCAAAGCATATGACAGAACAAAAGGTTAACCAGAACAAAATAAAAGGCTGTTACACAAAATAGAAGGCCATGATTCACAATCCGATGCACACTGCTTCGCCCCATCATCAGCATTCACTTCATGGATATGCGTGGATTTTTTTGTTTGAATGCGTGGATTACTTTTATTGTGATCGGAAACACGTGCGCGAGTATGTGGCGACATCTTGCGGTGGCCACGGCAACTACGCAGCTCACAAGGCTTAAATCAGCCAAAGGTCGTGGACGTGGGTATATGGCGCAGTAATTTGGGTACAGTAAAACCTCGTTAACCCGGATCTCACGGGACTAGAGAAAATGTCCGAGTTAACTGAATTCCGGATTATCGAATGGACCATGAAAACAAAAGGAAAATGTACTCGGCACAGACAAACCTTTATTTCATGAAAAACTGCGTTATTTTTGTCTGCCTCGTTGTCAGAATTTGTGCTAGAATGATTTTCCTCAACCCCATCAGGTGGTGGTGCGCACGCCCGCTGTCACTAGCTGCTCTGGCCGCTTCATTCCGGTGACAGCCGCCATCATTGTGAAGTGCGACGGCGGTGGCGACGCGCACAAGCACAGCCGGAGAATGCAACGTGCATGAGCTCGCACGCTATGAGTGAAGTCACAACACAAGGAAACCAGCAGCGTAGGCGTTGCGAGCAGCTGTGGTCCCATGTCGTCCGTGCGTTCCGCTTTTAGTAGACACTGGATGCGCTGGCGGCCCAAGTGCTTCCTCCGGGTGGTGACTAACGCCAGCTAGCCACTTACCGCTCATTCACTATCATCATGATCATATTCTGCTGCAGTTGTTCGGTTTCTCCAAAACTCCGGTTTCGCCGTCGGTTACGGCAAGCAGTGCTTGAGCCTCCAAGCCACCGAGATTGCGTGACTCAAAGCATCAACTACCGATTGCCCTCTCCGGAGCTGTCCGAGTTAACCGGTGCGCGGCTAAATCCCTCCGAATTAATGAGCATTTGACACCATTGAAGTATGCACAGTTTTGCCAGACCGCGCCACGAGTCCGAGTTAACCGAATTTCAGAGTTAGCAAGATCCGGATAAATGAGGTTTTACTGTATATGGCACCATTTGTAGAGAGAAGAGGAAGCGATTTCTAGCTGACTTTGAGAATTAGCTGGGAATGCTAGGCCGCATGCTGTGTTATAATGTTTGGCTTGCGTGTTCTCAGGAGCCTATACTACCGATCGGCAGCGTTTTCTGACCACGCTCAAAAAGTGTTGCAGGACCCCTTTAAACCTACTTCAAATTTGATTTGAATTTCTGTGCTGTTGCTGCATTGACTTGCGGTATCGTGTGGCGTTTTCTTGTGCTTGCCTAAATGTACGGGCACACTAGCGGCAAAAACACATCATTCCACTTGCGTCAAAAGCAGCAGAAATAGAGAGTTTCGCAGCAGGTTGCGTGAAAAATGAGACCCAATTCTGGAGCAAATGACATGTGCCACAAGGTGAATGACCAGTCAGGAGCTACGAGGGGGACGTTGCGAAGCCATGGCAATGGGGATGCCACCACTGCTTGCTGAGTTTTTATTAGAGTCATCCCACAGCTCAGCAAAGGTGTGACTGACAAACAAATGACAACGCTCACTCAATGTTGTTCGCGCAGACTGACAGAGAGGGCACGAGATCTTATCATGCTGCTTTATGCCTTTATGTGCTTGCCATGGTGGCCTTCGCGGGAAGGCACTGACACGTGGCAACTTGCCGCATGTGTATTTTGCCGCTAGCATGGCCGTACCTTAAAACCCCAATCATCTTGTGCGCTTTTATTAATGGCGATGTTTTGTTACGTGTCGATGAATATGCCTTGTTGTGAGTGGCCTTGCCAAGTCCGTAGCGCCCACATTGTTACTAACTACTACTGCCTTTTTTTCTTATGCTGGTGACATTGAAACAATGCATGTCTGCATTTTGGAAGTGTTATTGTTTGGTTCTGCTTTGCTCAGCTTGGTGGCTGGTGACTCATTGTTCCTGTAGTTCAGTTTTGCTTTTGCCCAAAGTTCTGGCATTGCTTGATGCAGTGACTTTCTTTCTTTGTTGTAGGTGCGCTTTGTAGTCCTTGCTTTCTGGTATTCTGTATTGCCTGTCAGCATTTCTAGTGCTTGGTGTCGGTGTGTGTATCCTCTGCAATTCGACAGTTCACTTTCCATTGACATTCTGCCGATGCTTAAAGCCATGGGGTAGGCTTCAGTTCGCTCCTCCTTTTCTTTGCCCAAAACTGGTCTCTACATTTGCTTGGGAATGCTTGTTTGCTCTATTTTTGTTACATCCGTTCAGGCATGTATGCCACTTTCACTCCCCCCTCCTCAGTTTTTATAAAGCTCGCTAACATCTTGGTCTTATTAACAACGAACCTTAGAGCATGCTCGATTTTCCTCGCATCCGCCGCTTCCGTTTGTTGGTGGACTGCCCACTTCTGTCTACCATGATTGTCGCTGCTCGAAGCGTCTAGTATGGGTGATGGTACCCGCGCAACGCTCGTCTCGTTCGCATCGGCTTAGCTTCCGTTTCATTTTATGCGCGCTGTCATGCCTCGTTCACATTGACAATGGTTCCATTTTATGCTCTTTTGCTGTCTGCACTCCGTTGAGTCGCAGCGGTGCAAGCGCCTCGAAAAAGAACCATCGGTTGGCTGGACCTCGTGTCCGTGTCTTTTCCCCCTTTCTCTCGCACTGTCGCAGTCCCACGGAGTGGCCTACTGTCCACCATCATCCTGCCAATCGTGTGCTCACTCCTGGCGTTCGTCATCCTGGTGACGGGCATTGCGTACCACATCCACACGCGCAACCGGCTCCAAGTTGAGGTTGCCGACTTCGACTTCCAACGGCCGGACCTGGAGCTCACCGAGAAGACCTTCTGGGAGCACCTGCTCGGCGCGTGGAGGGACACGTTTCCGAACTGGAGCAAGCAGTCCCACCACGACGTCGACAGCGCCGGTGAGGGAGACAGCCTGACAGCGCCCGAGAACAATCATCGCCACAGCAACGAGGAAAAGAAGTCGCCCGAAACCTCATCGCCTAGAGGTCCTGGCAACGGAACGGACACCGCACCTGCCGAGAAGAAGAGTGGTGCGGACGCTTCTGTTTGGACAACGGGCCAAGTGGAGAGATAACGAGTGTGCTACGTCGTTGAAGATGAGTGCGTCGGGACAGTTGTGCGGTGTACCACTGTCTCCTGTGGGTGGCAGGTTTGCTCGCTATTAATGAACGAGGTGGTTGTGGTTGTGTGTGGACCTCTGTGGGACAGTTTTAGTGACTTGTATTTTATGAATTGATGGCTGCAGCGAAATGAGTGCTTGGAGCTGTCAGTTTTGGTGAGAGGGTGTTAAGTGAGGTTTTTCTAGCAGTGTCGAATGCCTTATGTGAAAACACACGAAGCACGGATGTCCGCTGACAACTTTTGCCATAGGTAGCGTGTCTGTTGTGGTGGGCTGCACAGCTCGAAGACCTCTGATGCCTTGGTTGTTGGGAAGGGGCAGAGTAGTATGAATGAGATAGAAGCTGAGGTTAATGGAATGCAACGTGGATCTGGTACATTTATCTTACCTATCGCTCCCTTGCTGTTGCTAGGCTGGCATCTGGAAGTATTCTTTGTTTCGCTTATAAGATCTCGGTGTGCCATTGGCAATGCTGTGGCTGCAGATATATGATAATAATATAACTTTAATCAATTCCAAGTCCCAGTGAGTAGAAGCAGCGTTCACTTTGTTTGGGTTTAGAATGCCTAAAGTTTTGGGTGAAAGGCGATATTTTGCAATGCATTGCATTCGGTAGATTGCGGCACAGCAACTGCAAACTGTGTTTTCAAGGTATATCATCATGGAACACAAAATAATTGTGTTATCCGAAATGTCCTTCAAGGAAACCGATTTCAAACTACTCTTAATTCTAAGCTGTACTGTTAGATAAGTCAAAGGTTTTTACATTTTCCTCCTTAATCCACTAGACAGATTGTATACAACTACTGCTCAGGCCTTTTTCTCTTTGCTAACCTTGTGGACTGCAAAACTGGTGGGTTCTAGTGTAAGCCTTATCATTGTGCCAAAAGTATAGTACGGCATTCTCGAACAAGGGCAAATTTTTCATGGTACTAGGCCTTTTGCGTGTTGTTATCACTCATAAGCTCTGCAAGTAACAGCAGATATAATTATGTGGTATCATTGCTTTGTAATTAGGTAACTGAAGGAGATTATTTTTGCTTGCACCAAGTGAAGGTTTATGGAATCTGTATACTGTGGGGCACAATCGCAATTCTTTAATGTGGACGTAATGGTTGCGGTGGTGCCTTTTTATGATTTTTGACTGAATGTTTTCATGTCTGCTGTAATGACGTGCTGCCCTTTACGTTTGGTGAGAGTGCACTTATTTTGTGTAGGATAAATGGAAGCAGGGCTGATATCAGGAGATGTCATTGGTTTTGTTTGTATATTGTAGCGATGCATCGGGTAAGACAGAGTGATGGTTTCTACAATTTTGTTAGAGTGCGTTAAGATATATCTCAAGACTTGTGTTGCGATTAGCACGTTGGTGGTACCTAATGGAAGAAGCAGTGGTTTTGGCAAGAGAGAAATTAACTTATTAAGCTGAATGTAATAGCTGGGTATTCCGACGCAGCGTGTGTGCTTGTCGCAGCGCATTACTGCTGACGTATATTTGGTGACAGCACAGCAGCTTTTTGTCAGCTACTGCCTACTCACCAGTTGTATTTACAAGCCCACATTTTAGCTTGTGCACTCCGCAAATGATACTTGTTCATGTGATAGCCCAAGCTGGTGAGAGTACGTCTTTGGTGTCAGACAATTCTGTGCAACTTTATGAGCTCCTGTGGCACATGACTTAGGCATTTATCAATTGAATGTGTTGGCAAGATGACTGGTGCAGAAAAAAAATAAGTGCAGGCACTGCCTTATGGTCGCACATGGAATTATGTTTATGTTGATGTACGGGAGATGAACTTACCACTGTCTTACGCTCTTCAGTGAAAATGGCTAGTTCCTACATTAAATTATTTCGCCAGCAGCAAACGGGCATAGTTCAAGAAGGAGCAGGCCAACCTATACTATTGAGTAACTCTGCTGTAAAAAAAAAAAAAAAAAAAAAAAAAAAAAAAAAACTCAAATTGTATTTGCAAATTGAGTTGTCAAGCTTTTGCTGCTGACACTGCTTTAAAGGAGTACTGACACAAAATTCAAATATTTTTGGCTTGTTGCTCTAAATAAAAACACAGGCATCGAAAGCCCTAAAAACAGTGGCGTAGTGCGTGGGAATGCATTGTATATATTTTAATACCGCTACCTTAAAAAAGCACTTTCGATTTCGGTATTGAGGGGCAGCTTGATAGTGTCGTGTCAACACAAGTCTCATGTCACGGAAAGACTGCAACTCGCGAAATACTAGCATCAGCTCTGTCATTTGCGGTCAGTTGCAGGTGGTGCACGTAAACAACGATTAGTGAATTGTCGTCCAACGACTTCGACACCAATTTCTGTGATTTAGGCTGCACGCAAGATGCAGACTTCATAAACCCACTGAACTGCGTTGACTCGTCCTGATAATGTCTATTGCGGGGGGGCTGGTTTGCAGATGATGGGTGACGAAAACTTTAAAATCAAGGTAAAATATTTTATACATGTTGCTGGCTCTGATGTGTGGAGAGCGTTGATAGTGGATATCATGGAAACGAAAAATGCCCCTTTTGGGGTGCCTCAAAATGGTGTCAGTACTGCTTTAAGAAACTTAGTTCACTGCTACATATAAGCCTGTGCACACCAGCTTATATATATTGATGGATGCAAGCAACAACCTTGTAAAGAGCTGCAATGCAGACGTACAATATTCCTGATATTAGCATTGGTGTCTTTGGTGTCCGTGCAGTGGGGAATTTTCTTTGTACTCGAAAAGGACTCAAGAAGCGCCTTAGCATGCTTGCGGAATCTGGTCGTGGAAGGTGTTCGGTGGTTCTCTTAACTTTCGCAGTTCGAGAACACTGCCTGCTGTGAACATGGTTGTCAAGCATGATACTTATATTCACTTACCTGGCCAGCTATAAGAACTTCATGTTAATGCTTCCTTGTGTGATAGTTTGCAGTTTTGTTCATTGTACACCACTTTTGCTCTATCAGGAGCTATTGCAGCTAATGGAGTTCTATAAACAGGAGACATCGATGCACATTTTAATAATCCCTAATCTCATACACTTTTAATAGAGATTGCATATTATCTCGGATCTTTGGGTATTACCATATAGAAATGTAGCTTTGTAGCTAACTCGGGCAACACAAACGCTGACTAGCAACTGAAAGATCGCGCTAAAAAAAAGGCTGCCACAAAACTTATTTATGCATGCAGCTAATAGTCGGTGTTTCTATTGTCTGTTTCCAGTTTCATATCTATTTGCATGCCTTCATTTCTTTTTCTACAATGGCACTGCACTATCACTTATTTGGTGTCTTCTGGCACAAAAGCAAAATTTTGAGTGTTTTTGGTTCATTCATTCACTCTTGAGAAAACAACCATGTACCACAAAAAACGTTTCTAGTGTGTTGTAGTTAAGTAAAATGCCACGAGGTGGTGCCACTGACGTCTTGACTACCATCGACGTTTCTGGTGTTCCAGTGTTACATAACCTCTGATACAGTTGCAGGAAAAAAATTGTTTAATGCTCTACTACATAAGAGTACTGATGCTCAAATTGCGAGAATATTGCAAGCTTCAGTGATTCAGCTGAAGCTTGCAATATGATGACATCTGTAGAACTGATGTCATCATGGTGTGGTTTTGTAAACTAGTGATTAACACAACTGCAAAATTTGTGGTTTCTGATGGGTTCATTGCCCGGCAGTTCGATAGTTGTGTTTAGTGCATTGATCATTCTCTTTCCACTGTTTTTTATTATGACAAGACCTTCACTATCTTCTGGAGGATTTCATATATATATATATATATATATAGAGCTAACCCTAAGTGCTTTTGTTTAATGTGTACTTGCATCAGCCAACCCCCCCCCCCCCCCTACTTTGTTCTTGCTAATGAGGGCCAGCTACTTGTGGGGTTGGACTTAGCTTTGATACTACTAGTGGTTTTACTTTTTTTTTTTGTGACCATCATTGATTGTATGACTTTCAAACGTCTTTGCAATGATTTTAGTAAGGAGTGGATTGAACGAGACTGTAGCGCATGAGTGAATTTTTCAATGCAATCCTACGCAGGAGGTGCTTTACGGAGCACTTGTGATAACATATCGACGTCAGAGTGGACTTAATGTGTGCGTGTGCCTATATTGCGATGATATATATATATATCTTTCTTCGGTTTTCATTGTACTGCGTGTGTTTGCGCAACCTCTAAGCATCCCTTGCGGGGCTTTTGCTGTTCCTTTATATTTAAGAAGCCTAGTCTTACTGGAGAGCGGATTTACATTCTCAGCCAATAAAAACCTACCTAGGTGATCAATGGTTGTTTGCATTTTCTTTGTATTGTACAAAATGGTACAAAGGTGCCATGAATTTCAAAGTTTGAAAACTGCACCTGGCGACAACTGAAGAATTCAGTGTACACTCCAGCCATAGTATCGCACCTAATTCAGTGTGCTTTTGAGCTCTGTACTGTGGTGTCTGAGGTATGCTAATAGTCAGACCTCACTATCAAGCAGTGCGATCTGACACAAAAACAACTTTGTATCCAAAAATTAATAAGCATAAATTTGTAACACTCCTAATGACAAGATTATTTTTCGTTTACTTCGTTATGACTAATAATTTATCATGTTTGCTATAACCGATCCGTTGTTTTATCGAGGTTTGACTAATGAAAGCACACCAACAGATTGTGTCGCAGAAATGAATGAGCATAAGTGTCTTTCAAGTGGGCAATGGTGGCAGTGCACTCTGATGTTGCTGGGATTGTGGAACAATTGTGCCGGTTGCGCCAAATTGTGCCAAGAGCAGTTCTTTGCAATATTTCATTCCAAAATGGCCTTTTAGTGGAAAATGGTGCAAAGTCCCTAGTAGCACCAACTTTTGATGCAACATTGCCACCACGTACTGACAATGTTGTCAATGTTGCCTTAATGTTGCAGACATTGCTTTAACATTATGGCAACAATGCATACTACTGGGGTAATGCATAGGAATGAAAGCTTCCTTCTCTTGATGACTCTTCAGCAGCAAAAGTGGAACCAAAAACTAAAGCACGCTGCCATCGACATCAATGCCATGATCCAATAAGTCGCTGGAGTGCCATCTGGCACTGACACAGTTGATGCCTTCGATTCTCCGTTCACCGTTTTTGTGCTTTCTTTGAATTTCACATTGGCAGATTTTTCAGCGCACGGCCACTGTACGGTCTTTTCGTTCACCTCCTTGGTGCTGAAATTCAGCATTCCTCATAGTGGCATGTCATGTGGCCTGCTCAAGAAGGATGTTGAATCAAAAGAAGCCTGAAATTAGTGTTCCATTGCACATGGTTCTCGCACGGCCGTTGGCAATGCCACTCTAAGAATATTTTGTAATACTTGTTTTGAACTGCTGGTTTATCTTAAAAGCAAGTGAATGCGAGCCAGGTGGTATGTATTCATAGTCAAAAACAGCATGAAGTAACCAATGGACAAGATGTACACAGGACAGCGCTAGTCCTGCGTGCATCTTGTCTGTGTTTACTTCGTGCCATTTTTTAACTAAGCTGATGTATCACTTGATCAATAATAGGAAACTTGTATACCCACTCATCAGAACAGCATATACTGTGGTTGTAATTTGAAGAGCTGTCAAATGTTTTGTGGCACAGTTATACAGAAGACTCTTCAAGTCGGCAAAAGCTTGAAGACCTGTTCACTGACTTTGGTTTAGCCGCAGACGTCCTAGGGAAAAATAAATAAAAAATTTAGGTGACATTATTCAATAAATTTTTTACAAGCCTTTCATTTTGCTTTGTGCCAACATATTGTTCCTCAGTATTATAGTTGGAAGTAGAAGGAACAAAACTGGAACAATATTATTGCAAATTAGTTCTGTGGGATCCCACAAAGTGGCAGAAAGTTAAAGTAAGGAAAATTAAACTCTTTTGGCTTTATGCTACAAACAGGTGGTTGTCAATTTCCCTTTCTTACAACTGCAAAAAATTGTGAGGTATGTTGATCACATATAGAAATGATTATCTCTGCAAGTCTGCCTTGGTGGAACAGTGGTTACGATGCTCGCCTGCTGACCCGAAGGTCTTGGGTTCGATCCTGGCTGCGGCGGTTGCGTTTCAATGGAGATGAAATGGTAGAGGCCTGTTTATTGTGCAATGTCAGTGCACGTTAAAGAACACCAGATGGTTGAACTTTCTGGAGCCCTCTACTACGGCGTCTGTCATAATCGTATTGTGGTTTTGGGACGTAAAAACCCACATATTATTATTTTATTATTATTATTATTATTATTATTATTATCTCTGCAAGTTTACGGTGGGAGAATGCTAACCGGTAACAGTTTCTTGGTCGAACTTGGGCCCTCTTAACTAGCACACCACTTGGCGACACCAATGGCAACGAGCTCTGTAAGGGATCATTGGATCTAACGGTGGTGCTTGCCTCTGACTCACTTTTATATATCTGTAATCAAATTTTCAAAGTATGCTCATGCTGACCATATAAATTGCGGGACATTCCACAAAGATCAGTATTTGCTCTGATGTTCGGATTCGTCTGGCAGGTATTTCAATAAATTACTGCAACATTAGGCCTGTAAGAGTCGCATAGTATTGAATGCTCTACTTGCATGACAGCTAACATAGCTCTGACAGGATCATGGATGTGGATGTGGCTAGCTCGAACACAGTGAAGTCAAGACAATGTGAAAGGTTGGTGTAAAGCACTGACCTGCAACTAATGTTTGTGAAGCACCATATGTGGAATATAAGTACAGTGGAAGGGGAGAATTTTTTAAACAGTGCATCAGAGATCTGCATGGTGGAATGCCCAGCAAGATACTCCTGGTGGGTATGATAAAGAAAGAAGTAATAGTATGTGCGATGTGCGACGAATGTAAAACAAGCACAAAATGCACTACAACACTACATAAACTAAAGTATTTCAATGAGAGCAGCGTATATTCAAGAAAGTTCATAAATATTTCCCTTGTGCAACATGCACAGGCGTATTTAGTCTACTGGTCGAGAAACGCATCTCAGCCGCAGAGATTTGAGGAGTGTTAAGTTGTGGGCTATGTCTGCATATGTCTGCACACGGGGATCAGTGGTAGTGTTGTGGGGACATGGTAATCCCATGTGATGTCATGTGGTCCCAGCTAATGTTGCTCTGCACACAAACGGGTAAATATTCTACTATTTCATCAGGAATGTTTATGGAAGGTGCGCTAAACACATACTGTAGCTTCGAGAATTCCTGTTTACTTCGTAGAATAGGTTTGTAGCAACATGCGACACTATGTTGAATGTAGTTCTACTAACGTTGTGGAGTTTGTTTAAGAAATGGTAGCCTTTTTCGTGCAAACAACTTCCAAGTCATTCTTGTGCATTCTGTCAAGACGCAATATGTTACGTACACTCGACGCAGTGTCCCAGCAGCAACAGCTGTCTACAATCCTGGTTCCCATCGTGTGCTCTGTGTTTGCCTTGGTCATCGTAGCCTTGGGCATTGCCTATCACATGCACACCAGGAATCAGCTGCGTATTGAGGTAAGTTTCACCAGATTTGAACGCGTTAAACAAGCCTGTGTCACAGGAAATGCGGTGTCAGCGTTGGTGGCGTTGGTTGTGAGCTAGAAATTGTGGTTAACCATGAGAGAAAAATCGTGATGGATGCAGAGATTAAAAATCGGAGTTTGAGGCGAAATGGAACTTGGGTATTCCGCATGGAGGTCAAGTATTCTAGAACAGAGCTGTGCCAGCGCTTGAAATTGCTTTGGAAAAACGCCTTATTCATTCGTTATGTTGGTCAAGCAGTTGCTTTTAGAGATGTAATATTTTGTGCCAGAAGCATAGAGCTTCAATAGGTGTCGTAGCATGTGCATTTCTTAACGAGTAGGTTGTTGAAAGCTGCCGACTCATAACAAAGGGCTGGGCTATAATTCATCAGCAGCAGCCACAGCATCAATGAAGTGGGCAGCTACATAGGTGCACGTGTTACCTTACAGACATGTAGTGGGTATATTTCATAACTGTAATTGCAACTGGGAGAGTTTGAATTGGCCAGTGTCGGACGTTTGTGTTCTCACGGTACGGTTGAGATATCCACTGAGATGCGAAGCATGGCAAGCGAATGAAAAGGTGATGTGAATGGGTCCTGATTATGCATCTTGCTTCACCCTTAAACATGAAGCTCAAGTGTCCTGCACGTGTTTTTTTCTTGTGTCGTAAATGGCTGGGCTGCAGCTTTGAAATAACATTTAACTCATTTGTGCCATTTCCTTGCGTTTGTGTCATTAGTGTACGAGCGATTTGGCACATACTCAAGAAGGGAAATGGCTAAATGTGAGGGCTCATTGACACAGCTGCCAAGTGACCCATCACATCACCGTCACAGCATTTGTTTCCATCAGGGGCTCGGGTTTTCGGATTGTTTGTTTCTCAAATGGTCCGTCGCTGATGGTGCTCTCCATGCCTGTGATGAAGACCTGCTCCTCTAATATCGACCGATAAAATGACAAACAAGTTTTACAAAGCAGCAACTGCCAACCACCATGTGGAGAAGCTGCGCAAGTCTCTAGTCATTTTTGAATCGACTGTTTTGTTTACATGTGCATTATATGTCAGCATGTTGAATATGGATCAAAGTGTTGTTGCAGTAGACCTGGTGAACCAGTTAGCCAATGCAATGAAAATGTGGTGTTTTTGACATTGCTGTCGATGTTGCCATTTGGTTTACTGCTCCATTGCAACCGTAATGCATTTTTTTGGTGTGACTGGAGTTTGACAGATGTGTGAATGAACACCAAATGTGCAAAATATCTAAAGTGGTACAGGGTGCAGGCTTTTAAGGTAGAGGAGATGAAAAGATGGCAAGACTCGAAGACTATACACTACTAAAATTGTGACCAAGTAAAAGTTGAAAGCAATTCCAATTTACAGCACGCAGTTTACAGATGAACGGGTGCTAGAAGGCACCAAGGTTCTTTCGCATCATTGGTGCCGCTTTAGTGTCTAGACAGATGAAAGTGAAAGATGGTCAGCCTAAACATTGTGATTTTACCCACAGAAAAAAAAATCACCATTTATGTTGCAGAGTAACTCCCAAGTCGATTACAAAAAAGATTAGATTATAGGTTCCTGTTGGTGATCGTGGTAAGTAATGATAATCCTTGCCGTTCTAACCGCTCTGTTGTCCACACCTAGGTTGCTGACTTCGACTTCAATGAACCACCTATGGACGACCTGGTGGAGAAGACGTTTGTCGATCGCCTCCGCAGTGCCCTCTTGCAAGCCTTGGTGGGCTCCGCGGAAGACTTTCCGGAGACAGAGTCCAACGTGTTGCCGACGGCTTCCAACATCCGCCACCCTGTCGCCGCCAGCCGAGAGGAACTGCATCTGGTCAGGAGATCTTACGGCACTATCGCGTGAATCAGGTACAGGCATGCTGGTGGGTGGGCAGTGCATGTCAGGCCATTGGGGGTGGGATTTTGGATGATTGCCATAGCTAAGCATCTAAACAGCCTTCAGTTTATTGGAGCGTAAAGTCCAGATCAAACGTACGCTTGTGGCAAGGCGCAGGCTGCGGCTTTAGTGCCTGCCGTATCTTGAGGAAAGGCTGTTTGCACCCTGCGAAAGAATGCTGGCGTACATTTACCCCTTGGCAGGCTAGCTACTATAACGAACATTGCTTTGCGTTTAGCTGGGATAGTGCTTCGAAATGTGCTGTCTGGGTTTGGTGACTATCCATTAGTTTAGCTAATGCAACAAAAAGCCACTCCGCACCTCGCAGCATGCCCAGACGAGCCTTCAAGTGTGAGCATGTGCTACAGGCATATTGCGATACGAGCCAGCATGAATGTGAACGTCTGTCTTGAACAGGTACGTGTGCGTGCCCTTCTATGTACAGTACTCACGTATTCAAATGCGACATCAAATTGTTTTGCATAATGGCTGATACGCTAAATTTCTCGTGATAACCGCGTCATGTCATGACAAATCTGGTCTCTGAAGACAATGTTGACTTCGATCTATGTGTTCGAGCCTGAAATCACGCCGATGTGACCTGAATTACACCAATGTGACCTGAACTGAAGATGGTGCAAACGAAAGTATATGCATTACTTAGCCCTAAATTGTCCTGTTTCAATCCGTCAGTACTGTACATGTGCTCTCCTACATTGCACCTGCATCATGTCCTACATCCTCTGCGCATGCTTAAGTGCACAGATGCGTGCTTGTGAGTGGCAGCAAGCGTACGTGGGATCTGGTTTTTAAGGGTGGCAGTCTAGCATCTTATTAATGGGAACTGACCATGATGCTAAGGACAGTATAGGGTAGCATCTTGGAATACAAACGTGTGTATGAAAGGAAATAGAGGACGACAGAGGAGCATGCCTTAGTTTAAAATTAACTCAAGTGAAACGAATGACATTGGGCAGCTTGCTATGAACTAGTTAAAAAAGACAAAGATCAAGTCAGACAGACCGACAACAGTATTCCTCATTGCTGACTATAAAGCACGAAGAGCACCCTGGTTATCTTTGCATCAGCACCTACCCGCATTTCATGAGCCATGCAGTAGTGCTAATGTGTTTTAAACACAACATCATGGTGGAGCTCTATTTTTGTTTTTGCTCGATTATGCAGTGAAGCAACAATCCGCGACAGTTCCGTATACATCAGGCCCTGTGGAGCAGTTGCTCAGGCCAACAGCAGAGCACCTCCGCAGCAGACTATGTCCGCAGTGCCGGTGCCAAGCAACGAGTCGAGGGTGTTTGGAGCTGTCGTCAGTGAAAGAGGAGACAGGATCCAGAACTTTTTTTTAAAGGCCCTCCCGAGAGGCATTGTGCCTTTGTGATGGAGGTGCAGGCAAAGACTGCGTCGCATTTGGGTGTGGTTACTGTTACACTCCGGTCAACTTGCTCCTCGTGGGTGTGTTGGTCTGAGAGCCCATGCAAAAAGTGCAGCGTACGTGCTGAAACAGGAAGGGATGTTTCAGGAACGACGGTACAACCAATCAGTTGCTCTTTTCCTTTTCACAAATTTACCTAATCCTTGCTGGTTTCACTGAAATGCATTAAGCTAAAAGACTTTTGTTGGAACATTAACTGTACTTGAACATTTGCTAATGGCGTAGGCTTCAGCATTATATTTATTGATGCTTTCTTAGCAGCAGCCTGTGCCTTGAATGTCTAAATTAACACTGCTGTCCAAACAAGACAGAAGTTGAGGGAAGGATTGACATTTGGAACTGATGAAAAAAATCTTCGGAACAGGGAATGTCACTGGAACCAACATTCAGACAAGAGGATGTCAGTCTTCATGACACCATCAGTACAGCCTTGATGAAGACAGGTCGTTTTGTTGAAACATTGGCTCCAGTGGCATTCTCTGTTCAATGCTTTTTCATAAGTACTGCTGTGTTTTATAAGTTAACAATATAATTGATTTTATTATAGGATTTATTGCTTAAGGGCCATGACCCACTTTTCCAAGTAATCATTGAATGACCTCAGTACCGGAATTCATTGCCTCATGAATTGAATGCCACAAAAGTTTCTTGAGTCCAGCCAGAACAAGCGTGGAGTGTCAGAGATTTGTCGCCCGATTTAAGCGCTTTATCTCCTCTATCTTCCTGATGAGCACTCTGGAAGCTACACAGGGAAGGATGGTGTGGGGGGAAAGAAGTTGCATCAGTGCGCATCATGACTTTGAGCATGCAGGATGATACGCAATCGCACTCTCCCACTGCGATTCCTGTTGCGAGTGTGGCTCACTATGTAATGTTAGCAGACTATGGAGTGCAGTGCTGTTATGTGGCAGCACCTGTCGCAAGAAGTGCATCTGATCCAGACGCGGCTCCTGATTTACCGTATTTGCGCGCTTATAACCCGCCCCTGCATATAATTCGCTCCCCTGCTTTCAGCCCGCTGAAAAAGAAAAAAAAATTCTCGTGTATTGCCCACATATTTGATGCAGAAAAGGCTGCACCAAAGCTACTGCTCAAGAAAACAGCACATATGTTAATAGAAAAAGCTTATATTCAGAATGTAGAATGCACTCTGCTAGGGAAAAGTCAAAATTCACTCATTGTCACTGTTCTCGCTAGAGCTATCACTTGAAGTGCAGTCCTCACTGTTGTACACAAGGTCATCTTCGGTTCCATCCATGTTGTTTGTGATGAAGCATTTTTTGAAAACTTTTTTGCACCATCTCACCCGGAATAGCCCTCCATGCTTTGGCAGTCCACTTGCAGAATACTAGTGCAATATCAGGCCTCCGGACGTGTCCTGTCGGTGTCAAGCTGTAGAGGCCTTTGGCCATCCATTCGGCATAAAGGCGCTTGATATGCGCTTTGAAGGGCTTATTCAGTAATACATCTAAAGCAGATTTACCAGCGCAAAAAGACGGAACACTTAAGAAGAGACATACACAGCGCTGAACTCTCAACTGATTTATCACTTACAGCTGATTTATCACTACCTACAGCGCATGCCTTTTCCATAGTAGGTTTTAGGATCCATGATACTTTTTATTTTTTTGTGTGTCGGGGGCGTGCTTGATGGTTTACGAATTTCGACTGCGCTGTCACCGTTGTTTGAATGTTTTTTTGGCAACCAGTTGTCATGAGGTTTTTTTCATCGCTTCATTTCACCAAGTTGTCTTTCCCTTGCTTCAATGCGCGCCATAAAAAGGCCTTGCGTTCAAAGTGATTCATCAGTTGTGAGTTCAGCACTGTGTGTGCGTCTCTTGTGTATCCGTCATTGTGTGTGTGAGTTCAGCACTGTGTGTCTGTCTTTTTGCACTGGCAAATCTGCCTTAAACATGAGCCAACTCGCCCAAGCAGCAGTTTTAGCTAAGTATACATCTAAAGGCTGCATGCAACATTGATGTCATTCCACCGGGTATGACAACTCTGTATGAAAAGAGGACACCTGAAAAAATGACTACTTTGAGCTCTGCTTCTAAACTCTGTTTGCTGTGCACGACTGCAAGTTTTGGCTGAGATGTTCGTAGCAGTGTCTGATATCCGCGGGACTTGTTTTCTCAAGTCCCACAGATGAGCCCTTTAAAAGCTGCGAAGGGGGATCAGAGTGTCACTGTATCGGAGGGTTGTGGGTCAGTTTTGACCACCTCCCGTTCTCCATTGTGCATTCAGAACTTCATGCACAAGTTTCTTGCTGCCTCGCCTTTATCGATATGCAGTTGCTGTGCCTGGAAATCAAACTGTTGCGAACTCATGCTAAACCGCAGGATACTTTAATCACTGAACCATTGTGGCGAGTTGCTGCGACAAGCTGCAGAGAAGGAACGATACAGTCGTTTGGGGTGCTGTTTCGTTTGCTCTAAACATCAAGCGTACGATGTTGACAGCTCTTAGTAGCACACACTGATGCACTTGCTAGACCTCATGGCAAGCACTCGTTTCCTAGGAGTGCCTGTTTTTAACAGTTGTTGCTGCGCTTGCCACCGCATGTGCCTTGAATGTTTTAAAGCATTTTAACAGTGTTACACCTGTTGCACTTGTTGTTATACATATTACTGACACCCTCGCTTCTACCATCGGTGGCATTGTTCTTGTTGAAGGCCAGTCTTAGTGATCAGCGACAGCTTTCAGGGTCCATGCGCGACTGGCCACTTGGTCACATCAAACTTCTTTTATTACGACAGGTATGTTCATGTTGCAGCAACTTCTCATGCATTGAGCAGCCAACGTTGTTTCTCTCGGAGCACTGTTGAGACTTGTGCCATTTGTCATGAAATGTTATCCGAGCGGTGCATTTTTTTCTGCATTTTTTTTCAGCACTGGGGTTTCAAGGGACACTAAAACATAAAGAATCGGTTTATATTGATTAATTGTACTTTAAAAACTTTAATGACGTTAATTCCACTGTAAAAGGTTTATTAATACAGAAGAAAATCAAGGTCAAAGTTCAATTTCTAAATTTCGCGCCGAAATCGCTGCACGTGGCGTCATGGAAAATGTATTATTTCATATTCAGGCGGCTTTGGCTCGTTCAAATTTCTGAAACTTGGTATGTTAAATCTCTGGCTCCTTCCGATGACAATGTATTTCGTTTTGACCGATCAGGAACTGCGTGGGCTCCAATAGACGCTGTCAAAATCTACGACATCGTGGCGACTGGTGCGGGAGCTTCAGTGTGGCGTTGGCACGCGCATTTTCTTTTTGCTCGTTTTCTCTCTTACCAAGCATGCGGGAAGCTTGATGTTCTTGGTATCAGGAAAGAGTATCTACTAGTATGAGAAAAATAGTTTTTCTTTTTTTTGTGTTCCCTTAAGTAGGGAGTGACTTGGAAGAGGAAAGGGCACGAGCATTTGCTGCACGATTTATGGAATGTTGCGACTTTGTACACGTAGTTGTATACACCGTGAAACGCACTTGGGGGGTGCTTGTATTCTGAAGTAGTTACGTTATGTCCCGTTCCATTCGCCTGCTTTGGCAGCAAAGCGAGGCTCACTAGTCTCAAAGCTGTGATCAAAATAAGCTGGTTGCCTGTGCAGCCAGTGTACTTGCGTCGTTTTGCATCATGTTTTGCAAGAATTACTGTGCTGCTCTTTGTTTTTTTTTTACAATACGGGCACCCTTATTTAGAAAGACGTCTGTTTCAAATATCTATCAAGTTTGTGGGCTCACTACGTCTGTTTCAAATATCTATCAAGTTTGTGGGCTCACTTCATAATTATATTGTGACTTTCTCTCATTTGTCTAGGTATTGATGGCCTTGTAATTACGCTTGCAGCATGAAGGGTCGCAAGTCTAATGTTGTTGACCTCCGAGAAACACTTAATAATGCGACCAATAGTTTTGGTCAGTAGTGGGAAGTTACTGATGTTTGTCAAATATAATATCCCTTGTAAACATGAGTTAGTGATGAAATATTGTTCAGACTTTGTGCAGAAAATATGGAAGAGTCGATGAGGACGTTCAATCATTTGAATTGTGATTTCTTGCTTGTAAGTGCAGCAGTGTTGAACTCCTGCACTTTCAGATAAAGCTGTCTTACTTACAATGCTGACAGTAAATGTGCCTCATCCAATTCATTTTTCTGATGACTGAAATTTCACTTAGTGAGAATCTAAGTTCTTCTAAAAATAGCACGAAATGTCCCAACAGAGAATAAGACGACGCCTTCCAGTTTTACATTGGCGTCGGCAGCACTTTTTAAAACGTAGATAATCTTTTTTTTTTTCATTTTTGCTCTCGAAGCCAAGCTCTGGTAGTAGCAGCTTGCATACTGCATTATTTTGATGCTGGTTCGAGTAACAAGTTTAGATTAATTTGGTGTATAGCAACCATAGAAGTGTAACTTTTATTGATTCTGGGGGTTCTTTATTTCATGTGTAGAAGTGTACAGGAAGCATTAATTATTAAATTTCAGGGGTTCCTAGAACTTTGAATACTAATTAAACTTAGCATGACTATCAATTTAGGTTTTCTTAAGGCTCGTTGCTTGAAACTCGTAATCTGTTAAGATGAACGTTACACGTTTTGTTTACTAATATTTCGGTATCGCAAAAGTATCATTATCAAGAGTTCGCTGCAACCTTTCTTTTTTGTTTTCTGGCAGATTCTTCTAAAGCAGCCCCTAGCTGCTGTCGTAGAACTTATTTGCAGGTTATTAAGATAAAGGGATTATACATACTTGTCTTACTGAGGGGGGATTGCAAGAATAATGTTGAATTTTGGTGCACTGCAATAATAATAATTGTCGAGGTTTAACGTCCCAAAACCACCATATTTTGGTGCACTGCAGGAGATTTACTGTGGCCCCTGATCATGTTCATGTACTAAGTGAAATCTATAGTTCACACTTCCTGCTTCATGTGTCACCATTTAAAACATATCTTATATATTATATATGCATTTATTTTCAGTGGTATTCAAATGTGCCCTGGCAAGCTGATTGTTATACATTGCTCTTGATTGTGTTTTTGGAGCATATTATCATTTCAGAAAACTCTCATATTTTCGGACATTGTATAGTATATAGGATGCATGATCATGCATTTGTGTTTAATCCATGCAGTGCTTCATATTTACATTGTAATTTTAATGTTTTAGCATATGTTGTAGTTTGTGTATTATTTACATATTTATTGGATATCACTACGTTTGAGAGCACTTGTAAACCACATAGCAGTCTGCATTTTTTATTTTAGTTTTGCTTTTTATGTTGTGACTGCAATATGGACATTATGTAGGGAGGAATGCCACGTGCATTGTTCTGCCAACGCCTTATATTTTGCCAAGAGTGCCGTCAGTACCTTTTGTTGACAGATGCTGTGCTCAGTTTTCTTTGTTCTTGCGCATTGTGAATAAGTTAAGCTAGCAGCTAATTTTGTGACTGATGCTCAGGCATACATATATTTACCAAAGATTGCCGTGTGTTAGATTTTTTTTTCTTGCCAAATCTATGCTATCGTGCCAAGAAAGGACTAAGGAAACTACACTTGAACCTTTATATAATGATATAAATATGACAAAGTAGATTAATTTTGCTGCTATTGGTACAGTGTTACGAATGCACGTTTATAACAAATTTTCTGATATAATGAAATCCTTTTTGTGTCAGATGTGACTTTGCTATAACGAGGAATGAGCAGAAAAAGCTTCTTTTTTCTGGGATTGAAAGAAATAACCAAAGTAGCATTAACACTATAATGAGGTTATTCATGGCAGCTTAAGATAAACGCATAACTCACAAATTTGGCACACTGGTCTAATGCACTCAGTAGCACTTGTAGACTCTCAAAAATCGCATGGGAAGCGGGAGGCACTTACCCGATTCATGCAACGTTTTACGTTGGGCACTTAAGTTGTCTTGAAGCTTCGGAACACCAAGTCCGCTTGGCATAATTATATGCTACATGTCAGGCCATAGCTTATATGTTCTTACTACTGCACAGCTTGTGTCTTCAGCTGGAACCAAATGTTTTCGTCACATATTGTCACATTTGTGACTGTGTAAATTTGTTGTGAAGAGTGGGAATGTCTTCAATGGAATCTGTGTGTTCTCACGCTAGGGTTCCATTAACTGTATGACTCCTGTGGGGTTAATTATGGTGTGTGCATTTATTTTTTTAACAGCATATTATATAGACGCTTATAAATATGTTCCTTTTATGAGATATGAATAAACGTTTGGTCACTGCTATAAACTGTTGCAACTAGTCCTTGAAGTGTTTGGTAGCAAAACATGTATTCTTTTATGCTCCTGTGGTATCCAAAATTGCGATCGATAGAGGCCTACTATGTGTTCGGTTAATGTAACATAAGTAGGGCATAATTGAAAAAAATTTGGCAGATCTCGAGTGCCATGGGAATCGATGTTATGCGAAGCATGCTGAGGCAAGGTGACTGGATTTTAATTTTTTTATTGAGCGAAACTTTTCGAAATGGCATTAATGGGACCCTGAAACGGTTTTGACGATTTTGTACAAACACATTGAGCCAGTAGACCAAGTCCTAAGGCTCATTTACAGACTAATTTAAGCTCTCTGCGTACACTGTGTAATTGATTACAACGCTATAAAGCTGCGAATCACTGCAGATCACTGCGGCTCAGCCCAACGCGTTTTCAACCGCCCCCTCCCGAGTATGACACGCAGTCTGCGCACGATCTGATTGGCTGCGGTGTGCGCGCACGAAAAATAATTGGCTGGTAGAGTGGCGGCACCTGTCGGAGCAAATATCAATCCCTCCGCGATGTCTCTGTTGCCAGACGGCGTGCGTGCTGCCGGGCGCACTGGGGCTATGGTCTCCGAGATGCACGCAACCTGTCGGCGTGCAATCTCAGAGGTCCTCACTGGGCGAAGCTCAAATCGTCGAGTGTGCTCGCATGAGCTCTGCGATCGCCAGCGATGCCAGCGTGTATCATGAGTTGAGGAGGCAAGGCAGGGGTAAGAAGGAGGAGGGTATGATATAATTGGCCGTAGCCGCCTTGGTACACGGCGTGGAGCGAAATTTGTGGTGCCAATGGTTCGATGATGCTCTAGCCTAAACGCTGACAAAGCTTCAAATATGTACAAATGTTGTACGCACAGACGTACGTTCAACAGTCGCATATGTTTCATATAACCAGTGCCTTACAGTTGCGTAACGATGCCAACAGAAACATGGGTATTACCAACACCAGAAGCGTTAAGCTGATATGTACCACTTGTGCTTGCGAGGATGGAAGCCCTGGATAGTGCTTTGTGGACCAACTACTGTTGATGGCGCTTAAGTATACAATTGACATTCACCCGACATTACACCTGCCTCATATGGGTACATATGTAATATGTATGAAATTAAATAGCCTGCACTGCAACCATAATTGACGTTTCACCAACATTACGCCTGCATAGGGTCTTTTTCCAAAGCAGTTCCGAGACCTCACGTGGCTCTGTGGTAGAATACTTGATTGACGCGCAGATTGCTTGGGTTCGATTCCTGCTGGGACCCTGATATTTATTATTTGCATTCGTTGGGTCAACGCTGCTGACGTCAGTTTTTCTTAACGCTCTCACATTTAAATTAATAATGTCTGTCCTCGCCGTTCCTGGGTAGATAAAAATTGCCAAACACCTGTGGCACATACCCGCATACTGCGACCCGTGGTATACGGGTATGTGCCACGCATGTCTGCAGGTCAATTGTAGTTAAGCAGCATCCACTGTAGTTGGTTTACGTAGCACTATCCAGGGCTACCCATGTTTCTGTTGACATCGTTAGGCAACTGTAAACAACTGGTTATATGAAACATATGCGACGTATGCGACTGGATTTTCACGTTATGCATGTCATGACGAGCCAGACATATTCTTCAATACCTCTTCACCTCTCATACAAATTTTGGTCTACACCAAGTTAAGGAGGTGATCACAAGGGCACCCAGACATAGGCGTCTAGATAGATAGATAGATAGATAGATAGATACGTAGATAGAAACGCAAAAGTGCTTACAGTATGCAAAGAAATGCTTCACTAAAAAAAATTGAGACTCCCTGCCATGAACATCGGCAGGGGGTGCAAAAGGGGCACTTGCCCCTTCTCAAGCCACACCTGCACCTGCTCCCCAACCACGCTACACCAGCACTCTCCGCTCCCGCAGCCACGATACAATAAGGGTTTGAGTCTACTGAGTCTTCTCGGAACCGTTGGAGGGGCAGTTCACACAGCTGAGAGGTTTTGCACACATGTGCACACAACAAATTAGACAAGCATCAAAGGGGCCCTGCAGCACTTCCAAGTAACGATCGAATGGCTTCACTAACTGAGTTAATTGCCTCACGAATCGACCACCGCAAAAATTTTTAGAATTGGTCAAACACGAGCGTAGTTCCAGAGACTTGTCACACGCTGTAATCACGACCTCGTCCATATGCGTGCACAACGTTACTGGAATAAACTAGTAACGTTGATGCGTGCAGAGGGTTACTCTTCAGGTGAGGGCGAAGGTTCGTCGCAGTGCCCCCCTCCCTATTATGTCAATGTATGGGCTGACCTTGCGCCCCAGTGACTAGGTGGGGGTGACCCCCCCTTCCTGCCCCCCCCGCCCTCTCGTGCGCACGCCTATGCTCGTCCCGACGATTGCGCGGGAAGCTAGGCACGGATGAATGGCACGGGGCAGGAAGTTACGTCACGCGCGCGTCACGACCTTGAGATCCTGTTCTTTTTAAGTGCGAATGCATATGGCTAGGAGAAAACGAAAATCCGTTCGGCATCTGTGTCACGAGCTGTCTCCATTGGCTGTGCTATCAGTTACGTCATTTGAGCGTCGTAACAGCTCGCGCGCCATTGGCGCGAGCTTGGGTACGACGCTTGCAAGATCGCTTGCAGCCACGGCGCGCCCTCTGGCGCGCCAAAGAAAACGGCGCTGCGAGCAGAAAAGCGTCGACGTGATTGTGGGAGCGCGTGCGCCGGGGCTGTCTCGCCCGCTTTGGGCGAGAGTTTCTCCAGCGGCACTTCCGCTTCGGCTGCGACGTCAGACCAGGCCTCGTGGTTCGACCACAACCTGGCAACGATAATTGTGGAAGGCTTCAGTGCAGCGTCGGGTTGAACCCACTGCTAAACACCGGGGTTGCACATTTCAGCTTCGCTGGTTAACCATTTGTACGGAGGCTTGGGCGGGTGATTTTTTTTCGTCGAACGCGCGCCTTTCAATGGGATCGCGAGTGCGCGCGCGGGCACGTGGCGGCCTCCCGCGGTAGGCGCAATAACTATGCAGCCCACGATGCTGATATCAGCCAACGGCCGTGAATTGGGGTATATGGCGCGGTCATTTGGCTATATAGCGTCATTTCTAGAGAGAGATGAGGGAGCGATTTTTACTTGAATTTGACAATTGTAAATTCCAGGCCGCGTGCAGCGATATAATGTTTGGCTCGCGTGTTCTCAGGATTCAGGAGCGTCGACTGTCGAGCGCATCGGGCGAGTGAGTGACACGACAGCCGAGTCCCCGGGCGGACAAGTGACGTAATGGTTTATTGGACAGCCCTTATTATAGGAACCAGTAAACGCTGCGCTGCCATCTGGCAGTACTGTTGTACACTACATTGAATAGTACAGCCATCTAGTGGTACTGCCGTACAC